>CM056389.1:14965827-15565827 GCA_029718625.1 Synaphobranchus kaupii
CCTTCTCTATGTCAAGGCCAGTCATCTATCACAAAAATGTGTACAATCAGTTTACAGAGGAGACGGGACATCACCTGGGGTTCACCACCACCAGAGCATTTCAGACATGAAAATGCCAACTCACTTTACGCCCCTATCATCTGAAGACGCATAACGACATTCTAATTAATACTGCGTTTTTTTGTTGCCTTTTTATTTGAAAAGAGAGGAAAAAATGCAACAGACTTCATTTTGTCGCAGTAATGTACATTTGGCTATAAGCATAAGAAGAATCGATTACTTTGTCAGCGTCACTCGACGTCAATACCACACCACTATAAAATGGTAGTTCAATTGTCAAAACCACAGTTCATGTTTTACCTAGCTTAAAAAAAAAGGCGACGCAAAGTTAGCTAATTGCACCAAAAAATAATGACTCATCATGAGACGTGTAACGACATGGCTAACTGTTAGCCAATTTGCTAGCAACCTCCCCTGTCATCACAGATAGCCAGCGGACTCGAATACACTTTCATTCTAGACCTAACGTTAGCCATATGGGTCTAACGTATACTATAACTTACTACACAGGTAACTAAAATAGCTACGTTAGCTAGCTAGTTATGGGAAATAAAGTTGTTCCACGGTCTAGGAAGTGAGTGCCACTATAGCTAGCTAGTTTAGCGCACTAACTAGATTTTCAAAGACCTTTACCACGAACGTCACACCATTTGTATTAGTCACATAACTTAGTTAGCTAGCTAACGCTAACTATCAAGCTAGCTATTGAATTAGGATAGCTCACGCTTACGTTCTGGTCACGTTATTTTCCAAAGCAGAAATTCAGTTAACTTAGCAAGCTAACGTTAACTAATGATAGATAAATACCTAAATAAGCTAACGTTACGTCAGATGACGTGTGCAAATTTCTTGCTTACAGTTCCCCATCACCACTCATATATAACGTTAGCAGTTAAATGTTATAAGTAACTTTGCAGTTATTAGCCAACTTGCCAGTTAAATGCTAGCAAGCTAACTAGCTAACAGCAGGAACAAAGCTAGTTTCATTGTCATTCTTCTTAACGTTTTAAGTTAATTAGCAACCAAGCAAGCCGCGTTTCTAAAATGACAACTGCGTAATACCTCCAGATCCACCCACACCAATCTCTGGGCCATACTGTCCGACATAGTGGTTGATGAAGTTGTGATCCTCTTGCAGAAACTAAGTGCGGAGGCACCTAACCCTGTTCGAAGGGACGATAAGCCCGTTGCTGTCACTCTCGTAGTTTCCGCCGGGCCACGTTCCGCGTACCGATGAGCCTCAGCCTGAAAATGAAGTGTTCGACTGCCTGGAAAGCCCGCTGCTCTTGGTCCGAGAGAGAGCGACACTGTCAGATCAGCGGCAAATCTGGCTCTGAAAATCCACCACGCTGCTGTTCTCATGTGCACCGGCATTCTGGTCCACTTCCGACTCCAACTGTCGTAAAGCTTCAACACGTAAGCATGCAAACCGTTTTGTGTGACGCAAACCACAATCTAAATTGTAATAGGCTACCAAAGTATTTTGAGAACATTTATGGACAGACACTGTATAGTTAGTAGAAGGTAGCAGCGTGGAGTTTAATTGCATTTAATTGTAAACATTGTAATAGCAGTGCTATGTAAGCTACTACGTATTAAATTACATTACATTACATTAGGCCTACATTTATTTGGCTTCTATCCAAAGCAACGTACAATAAGTGCATATTGAAGGTCATTGACGCGACTACAAAGCAGATTCGAAAAAGCACAACCTTCTCACAACGTAGGAGCCATCCCTAGTAATGAACATAGAACACAGTCAGCTATACATTCTTAGCTATAAAAAAAAATACAAAAATAAAAAAACCAGGAAGCAAGTACTATTGGCCCTATATGGGCCATTCTAAAAAAGTCCTGCAAATTGCTGTCCCTCTCTGATAAAAGTAAGAAATTGACCAATAAAATATTTCAATGCTATATAATTCATTAGATCATGTTATGTTTTAATATAATCCAAGATATAAATTGCAGTAATAATAGTTACATTTATCCAAAATCAACACTTATACTCTTGGGAGTATAAATTCCTATTGGGAGATGGCTGTCCCCACTATCAACCCTTAAACTGGTGCATTAAAAGATAATACCCAAAATATTTTTGCCAATTACTTGACTTGTCTCATTCAATAAAGCATGTGAATTTTTATCAAATATAAGTTAAAATAATGCAATCTATTTTGTAATAAATTTTATAATTCAAAAAACATATCGAAAAAATGCTGTCCCCAATTTTTACGTCACAACCGAAACGTACACTGTTTGAGTCTGTGCAGTGAACCTGCTTGTAGCCACACACCCCTTTTTTTAACCAGGAAATTAGACAGCCTTCATATGAATCAAGGCCACATGGTGAGTAGCTAGGTTTTAGTGTTTTGATATAATTGTCCTTCAAAGTATGAAAATTAGTCTGTGGTTTTAAGAGACGTCACACCCAAACACCCAAGTTTTCATATTAGAGAAAAAAAGTTGATTTCATAACTGTAGATTTGATTAAAAGGAAGGTGCATCTGCACAGAGAAGTGGTTGCTAACCATGTGCTTGCTAAATCTTTTGTTTTGTGGCCGTAATTAGCCATAATTGTCACAACCCAAACAGTCACTACTGAAACAAATGGTATTGTTTTGACAGGCCTGTTTCGGTTGGTGACACTTGTCCGTAAATTCTTATTAAAGAAAATAAATAGTGAGACAATCAATGCACATGTACAAACCTCAATTCCAAAAAAGTTGGGACAGTGTATAAAATGTAAATAAAAACAGAAAGCAATGATTTGCGAGTCCTTTTTGTATTCAATTTAAAACAGTACAAAGACAAGATATTTCATATTTTAACTAATCAACTTTATTCTACATTTCATTCTTTATTCAGCTCATTCTACATTTGATGCCTGCAACACCTCCCAAAAAATTTAGGACAGGGGCATGTTTACCTTTTGTTACATCACCTGTCCTTTTAACAACACTCAGTAATCTTTTGGGAACTACAATACTAATTGTTGTAGTTTTGAAAGCAGAATTGTTTCCCATTCTTGCTTAATATGAGACATCAGCTGCTCACCAGTCCGGGGTCTCCATTATCATATTTTGGGCTTCATAATGCGCCACACGTTTTCAATGGGAGACAGGTCTGGACTGCAGGCAGGCCAGTCTAGCACCCGCACTCTCTGACGACGAAGCCATGCAAACACGTGCAGAATGTGGCTTGGCATTGTCTTGCTGAAATAAGCAGGGATGTCCCTGAAAAAGCGATTGTCTAGATCGCAGCAAATGTTGCTCCAAAATGCATATGTACCCTTCAGCGTTAATGGTGCTTTCACAGATGTGCAAGTTACCCATGCCATGGGCACTAACACACCCCCATACCATGACAGACGCTGGCTTTTGAACCTTGTGTTGGTAACAATCAAGATGGTCCTTTTCCTCTTTGGCTGGGAGAACACGACGTCCATTATTTCCAAAAACAATTTGAAAGGTGGACTCGTCAGACCACAGCACATGTTTCCACTTTGCGTCAGTCCATCTCAGATCAGCCCAGAGAAGTCGGCGTCATTTCTGGATGTTGTTGATATATGGCTTACGCTTTGGGTAGTAGAGTCTTAACTTGCATTTGTGGATGCAGCGACAAATTGTGTTTACTGACAGTGGTTTTCTGAAGTATTCCCGAGCCCATGTGGTTATATTCATTACAGAAGCATGCCGTTTTTAATGTAGTGCTGTCTGAAGGATCGAAGGTCACGGGCATTCAATATTGGTTTATGGCCTTGGTTTATTCTCTGAATCTTTTACTAATATTATGGACTGTAGATGGTGAAATACCTAAATTCCTTGCAATCGTGTGTTGAGAAACGTTGTTCTTAAACTGTTGGACTATTCGCTCATGCAGTTTTTCACAAAGTGGCGAACCCATCCTTGCTCGTAAATGCCAGAGCCTTCGTGGATGCTCCTTTTATACCCAGTCATGATAGCATGATAGACCTGTCACATATTCACCTATTTACCTGTGGAATGTTCCAAACAGGTGTTTTTTGAACATTCCACAACCTTCCCAGTCTTTTTTATACCCCTGTCCTTTGGACCCAACCTTTTTGGAACGTGTTGCAGGCATCAAATTCAGAATTAGCGTATATTTACAAAAATCAATGAAGTTGCTAAGGTAAAACATTAAATATATTTAAAATATTGTTTTCATATATAGACAAGATAATTTACAAATCACTGCTTTCTGCTTTTATTTGCATTTTACGTACTGTCCCTTTGGAATTCAGGTTTCAGTAAGAGATGTCACAACCGCAACAATGTGGTCACAACCGAAACACCTGCTGTTTTGTTAAAAATTTTAATAATATGAATAATCAATCAAATATCCAAGATATTGTGCTGGTGAGGGTATATACACTGCCTGGCCAAAAAAAAAGTCGCTGTTGCACCTGTCATGCATAGTGCCCACTGTACAAGCCCCTAGAGGCAGTGTTATGATCTGGGGTTGCTTCAATTGGTCAGGTCTAGGCTCAGCAACGTTATGCAGCAATAAAATGAAGTCAACTCCCTTGTCGCAATCCTACCAGCCTGCGCCATTCTGCCCCTACAACTGGTCCAGAATGCGGCTGCTCTGCTTGTGTTCAACCTCCCAAAGTTTTCACACATCACCCCCCTGCTGAGGTCACTCCACTGGCTGCTGGTCGTGGCCAGGATCAGGTTCAAAGTTCTGACCCTGGCCTACACTGCAGCCAAAAGGTCAGGCCCCTCCTACCTACAGGACTTAATCCAGCACTACGCTCCTGCTCGACCACTTCGCTCTGCTGCTGCAGGGCGACTTGCACTTCCCTCACTCCGTGTTAAAGGCTCCCGCTCGTCCCGACTGCGGAGCTTTGAGGAATCAGTTTCACACATGAATTGGCCACCAGAGTCCTGACCTCAACCCCATTGAAAGTCTTTGGGATGTGCTGGAGAAGACTTGGTGACTATGGTCTGGACAAGAAGCTGGGTGGAATAGGTGGTCAGGTACGGCCAAATCCTCCTGATGTTGTACAGGAGAAACCTGCAGGACCGTGATGTTGCCCTGGTGTGTTCTTTGAAGTCCAGCTGGCCGTCCTGGACCACCCCCAGGTTCCTTGCAGTGCGGGAGGTGGTACTGTACTCCCAGGATTCCACCTGCTTTATAGGTATATTGTGGATGATTACTGGGTTGCGATCAGCAATGGACCTGGAGTCAAAAATGACCTCCTCTGTCTTTGTGACATTTAGAGCCAGTGAGTTCCCGTCACACCACTGTACCAGATTATTCACACTGTCCATGAACAATGGAAAGTCACTGTTGCTAGTCGTCAATACTAGCAGGACAGCGTCATCTGAGAACTTTGCGATGTGATGGTTCTTGGTTAAGGTGGTGCAGTTGTTTGTGTACATAATAAAAAGGACTGGGGACCTTACACACCCCTGTGGTGCTTCTATGTCGGTGGTCACAGAGGAGAAGGTGTTGTTGACCTTCACCAACTGAATTCTATCTGTCAGGAATGAATGGTACCAGTGTATCATGTGTGGATTTATGTCCAGCTGTTGCATTTTGTCCTACGGTATGTGTGGTTTAATAGTATTAAATGCTGAGGAAAAGTCAATGAAAAGGGCTCTGGCGAAGGTCTGTGGTTGGTCCAAATGTTTGAAGATCAGGTGGGAGAGTGTGGCTACAGCATCCTCTGTGCTACGCCTATTCCTATAGGCAAACTTTATTTTTAGTGACTGCTGCAGACAGCTGCGGCCCAGCTCAAAGGCGGAATCAGGAACTGAATTGCAGAATGTGAGATGGGTTAATATTGGAGTAAATTCCAATTCTAACCAGAAGAGGACAGTGTTCTACCATCTCAGCCTCCAAGCTGTCGATGGCCAGGCCCAGACTTACAGGTTAAGAGGCCCCAGCTGGCTAACCTTGAGATCATCATCAAGGGAAAAAATTAACGAGGAAAACTGTCTGTTTTTAATGGAGGGTGTCACTGCTAGGTGGGAGTGAGGTCAGTAGTGTTATAGCAGCTATTACGGGCAAGACTGGCCCTAACAAGTTAGGTCCGCTGTCATGAAACATTTTTATCGATGTGCAAGGCCACATCAACGCACTGAGGGCACCATCATCTTTAACCCACATTTGTTCACACTGCCTTTTGAAAGTGGTTAAATGTCACCCAGGAAAGTTTAAACCAGGGTTGTCCAAACTTATCAGAAAAGGGCCGGTGTGGGTGCAGGTTTTTGCTTTAGTCTAGCACTAAGCACCCGTTTCTACTTCGAAAGGTCTTGATTGAATACCAAGAATACTTAATTAGTAGAACCAGGTGTCATAGTGCTGGGCTCAAACAAAAACCTGCACCAACACCGGTTCTTCTCGGATAAGATTGGACACCCCTGGTGTACACCAGGCTGTATCCAAATCAAAGCCCTATCTACTGTGTCCTGTGTCCAGTACTAGCATACTGTATACTGCTTACTGCATACTGTTTAGTCGCATGCAGTATGGAAAATAGCTCCTCCATACTATTATCAGAGAAAACCGGGGCTGTGTCCGAATCAGCACCCTTCCATGCTATTAAGTGGGCTTGTTGAGTAGACAGGACAAGAAAGTTCTTAAGTAGGCAAAATTTTCTCTAAAATGTAGTATACTTAAAACCCCTGTATGATACTTACTTCCGGGGTTTCGCTAAGTATATTCGGGAGCACAGTTTTCAAGAAGTACCCAGACATTTTGGTCGCATTGATGACGTGCAGCTTTGTTTTAAAAAATGAGGCGCAGCTTCGCTTACGTTTTCCTTCAATAACAGCAAAAACAACATGTGACATGGCTGCGCAAGGGTGGGACGTCCACAGTACAGTTGGAAAATAGTACGGAGGATATTTTTTTTGGGTACTGAACGTCGTGTACTAAACAGTGCACATTAAACAGCACACATCTGCCAGTACACTGTACACAGGAGACAGTAGATATGGCTCTGATTCGACACAGCCCCAGAAATAAGTAGCCTATATCATCCAGGGATTTTAAGTACACTACAGTTAGAGGACATTTTGCCTACTTAACAACTTCGTCATCCAGTGCACTCAACTAGCATACTCAATAGTATAGAATGGCGTTGATTCGGACACAGCCTAAAACTCAGGGAAGGTGTGGATGGACAAAATAAGAGTTTCTAAATCAAGGCTATTCAAATCTGGTCCTCAAATCCAAAACCAGCCCTAGTTTTATTTTCTCCCATGTAATTAACTGAACAATTAGTGCTACTGATTGGCCAGACTGTCTTCACCCCTTTCTCTCAGGTAAAGGGAGGCTGGAAAACCAGCCGTTCTTGATTTGAATTACAGGGTTCTAAATAATCCCATACGACTTTGTAAATGCAAGGCATGTCCAACTGTACACATTCCCTGCAAGTTAATATTCAAACACTCATGAACTCCTTGATTTTAGTTTCTCATTATAAGTCTCATTATTCCCCTCCTTTTCTCCACCTACACCAAATCCCTTGGCCCTGTTATCACTGCTCATGGTCTTTCTTACCACTGCTACGCTGACGATACTCAACTCTTTCTCTCCTTCTCACCCTCTGACACTCAGGTGTCAGCCCGCATCTCCGCTTGCCTGAGAGACATCCAGACCTGGATGGACAACCACCATCTGAAGCTCAATCCAGATAAGACTGAGCTCATCTACATTCCTGCTCTAACCTCTCCCCCTCTCAATCTCTCCATTTCCCTAGGCGACATTCCACTGACCCCAACGCCCTGTGCCAGGAACCTCGGAGTGGTGATGGACAACAGGCTGTCCCTCTCCGAGAACATCGCAGTGGTAACCCGGGCGTGCAGGTTCTTCCTGTACAACATCAGGAGAATCCGCCCTTTCCTCACCACCCACTCAACCCAGCTCCTGGTCCAAGCGATGGTGCTGTCCCGCCTAGACTACTGCAACTCTCTCCTGGCTGGCCTGCCAGCATCGGCCATCAGACCCCTTCAGCTCATCCAGAACGCAGTAGCCCGCCTGGTCTTCAACCTCCCCCGACACTCCCATGTCACCCCCCTGCTCATTGACCTCCACTGGCTACCTGTGATGGCTCGCATCAAATTCAAAACATTGGTGCTCGCCTTCCAGGCAGTCCGAGGATCAGCCCCTCCATACCTCCAAAAGCTCATCAGACCCTACACACCTACCAGATCCCTGCGTTCCGCCTCCTCAGGACGACTGGTACCCCCCCCCACTTCATACTAGCACCCGGTCTCGACGTCTGTCTGTCCTGGCCCCACGGTGGTGGAATGAGCTCCCCGTGGAGGTCAGAACAACAGAAAGTCTGACCGCCTTCAAGCGCAGATTGAAGACTCACCTCTTTAAGCTGCACCTCTCTCCACCCCTCCCTACCTCCTTGTGACCTCCCTTGATTGTGTTTTATAAATCCTTGTTTAAGTGTTTCAAGCTTCTAGTTTAGTACTTGTAAGGTTACGTATTGGCTTACTGTTGTGCATGCCAATGATTGATATCGTGTGGTCCCCCCCCCCCCCCCAAAAAAAAAAAAAATAAAAAAAAAATCATACTGACTGTGCCTGTGTTTGAATTCGTATTTACCTTTTAGGGTGGTTTTAACGCACTTGTTTCAGGTTGGAAAATGCACTAATGTACGTCGCTCTGGATAAGAGCGTCTGCCAAATGTCTAAAATGTAAATGTAAATGTAAATGTAAGTAAAGTAGCCTACATGTGACATGACTGTCAAATTATGGTGTACATCAAGTTCGGTGTGTAATGTAGGAGTATTCTTTCGATTTTACATGAGAGTCAATTAAAAATTGGGCATTTCGAGGAATATTTTGGAAGATGAAATTATGTAGACTTCTGGCAACACTGGCCACGCCACTCTGGAGGAGTGTGGCAGTGACATGTCGGTTGGGGAGTGAGATGAGCGAGGCTGAACACAAGAAATTTAGCCTAAAATGCAGTCTGCTTTCACACTGAGGGCGGTGTCCGAATCAGAGCCCTATCTACTGCGTCCTACTTGCTAGCATACTTTATGCTCCTTACTGCATACTGTTTAGTCAAATCCAGTATGCAAAAAATATCCTCCATACTATTATCAGAGAAAACCAGGAAATAAGTATTTAATCCAGGGATTTTAAGTACACTACATTTAGAGAACATTTTGCCTACTTAAAAAATGTAAGTTCTCATCCAGCATAGCTCAACTAGCATACTCAATAGTATATAAGTGCATTGATTCAGACAACAAACAGAAGATATACTACAGCCTGCCTGCTCCTCTCATAGAATCATTTGTCTGATAGAACTGGGTGATCCAGATGCATTTATATTGAATGGAATTTTATTATTGGTATTAGTATTCATATTTACCTCATGCTTTCTTATTTTAGAAGTGTTATACAGTTAGGCTAATTGGTGGGGGGTTAACAGGACGTTGCTGTAAAAGAGCATGCTCAGTCAACCTACAATGTATAAATAAACGTTAAATAAATAAAGTATCACCCCTAGGTCTCCGGCTCTCCACTGAAGTAATCCTGTCTCCCGTATTTAAGCCTCAGACCCCACACTCTCACAAACCAAGTAAGATCTACTGGAGATGGAAATGAATCAGTATAACAAACATTTTTTTTTTCATCTCATGAAAGATTGAAGGGTCATGCTGTTCAATGAAATAACTCTGCTATACTGAAATCCCCTGTGAGATTCTGCCATGAAAACTAGCAGGCTAGGAGCAGTATTTCAGAACCTTGGACTGAAGTTAAAACTAAATCAAATTTTCCCCAATGTTCTCCAGTTAGATACAAATGTTTGATAATAACTGTAAGGTATGCGGGGAGTAAAACTGTAAAAAGAAGCAGAAGAGGTTTCTAGGTGATGATTGGTGAATTGCTATCAAACAATGTCAGCTTGAGCATTTTTGCTTTGCCATTTTTTACAGTGAATTACAGCATCCATTTTTTGTGCTTAACCTCCCCACCAAAAGATCAGTTTCCACATCAGCCCGAATCCACCCCCCACCAGTGCAAAAATGGCAAAAAACAGGGACCATGGCTTTTGGATAAGCTCTATTAGAGTGTATTTACTTATTTACAAGGTGTACTAAATTGTCCTGTTCTAATAAGGAATCATGCAATATAATAAAAATAATGAAAACTATATTCCTAAAGGCAGAGAGAAGACGTGATGAGGATGGCAAACATTTTTATTTTTTAGCATTTTGCAACATGGGCAACACAGAAGCTATGATGCTTTTTTGTATATCGTTTTAGAAATTATATTCAGTGTTTTATAATTATGCTCTACTAATATCAGAATAGTATTTGTGAGAGAGAGAGAGAGAGAGAGAGAGAGAGAGAGAGAGAGAGAGAGAGAGAGAGAGAGAGAGAGAGAGACTTTGATTGACAGCAAGATCGTCCTGAGATGAAGTAACCTATAGTGCGATGAGACCGTTTAAATTATAGCAGAGAGAGTGGGAATGTGTGCACAGTTCAAACTATACTGTACATTACTTTTATGCTAACGCTTGATTTACTTTAATATTTCTGAGAGCAAGCACAACGAATAAACACATCTATCGCCGGAAATCCTTTAAAGGAACAGACGCTATTCAGGAGCTCCATGAACGTTTCCGCGTTCACTTTATTTCTGATTCACTTAAGTTTTGAAGTGCGAGAGTGCATATATTGAGCGGGTGACCATGCACTGTACAGCCGAATTAAGATGCTCATTACCCGGGCAGCTGACAGCGGGCAGGCGGCGTTACAAGACGTTTATGATTGACGAAATTTTGTCCAAGGAGACTTGTGATTACTTTGAAAAACTTTCCATGTGGTCAGCGGGTTTCTTTCTCCCAAGACCAAAACCTCTGCAGTCGTATTCGGGTAAGTGGCAATTAAGTGTACATGTTTCCAGGCCTATTCATGTTTAATAAACGTAGCCAAACGTAGCCTCCAAATGCAGTCCTTTTTAATAGAAGCTAAAAATCACACTTCATTTTAACCACATTGGATGCGTTTTTTTTTTTTCAATTGTAGGCTATTGTACGATAGCCTACAATTAACAAAACAACAACAAATTTTAAAATCACATTATCCTGCTCATCCGGTCACTTAATGCTTTGACTGTAGCGGATATTTTGTAGTAAGGGTTTTTGTTTATGTGTTTGATTGGAAGGAAAACAGTTATGCAGCCTACTTGCCTCACAACAATCCCCAATCATGCAGACGTTTTATTTCGACAAAATAAAATTAGGGCGAGTATAACTAATCTTCAAATACTGAACACGATGTATTGGCTGAATTATGACGGCAGTTGAGATGCACTTTAGAAGAAAGTTACTCTCTTTTCACATTTAATACTTTATTATACACTATTAATACACCATTCAGACAATTGAGAGCAGGGATTTACTCTTATTTATGTACGATTTTACAAGTAAATCAACAACCAACAACCATAATTTAGATGTACAGATTATGACTGGAAATGAAAATATAGATGGACACAAGATAATTATTTGATGCATGGATGGAGGCTACTCTTACACTTTTTAAATGCTTACACATTTGGCTACATTAAAAAAAAAGTCCACTAGGACAGGCCCCCACTTGTGCGGTTAGAGGGGACGTCAGCGAGGCCACAGGTCTTTTGGCAAACAATCTGCATGCTCCTTGATTAAACTGTACATGCAGATGCATGCACAAGCCAACGATGATTACAAAAAAGAATACTCTGCTTTTCAATGCCATGGAAAAAGGGAAGTAAACCTTTAGGCTTTAGGTTGATCTTGGACTGGACACTGACCAGTGCAAAAATGGCAGCTAATGCAATCAATGGCGCAGTGTGGTGCATAATACGCGTTTTCCTCAGTGCCGGCGACGTAACAGCTGGTCTAAGATTGTTCAGAATGGTAAAACTAAAAATGAACATTTTATATATTTTCGGGAAATTACTTTGGCATTTAGCAGACACTCTTATCCAGAGTGACTTACACAGCCTACATTGTTTTTTACATGCAGTACAGTCTTCAGCTGAATATTTACTAAAGCAGTTCAGGTTAAGTGCAGTACTTTGCGCGCGGGTACAATGGGAACGCCCCTCCTGGGGCTCGGACCTACCTTGTAACCTCAGAATTACAGGCCCAGTTCCATACTCATTACTGTACACTTCTGAGCAGGGCTGTGCACGGGCATTTGCTCAAATTGAGAAACAACCAGGCACAACAGGCTAGAAAAACTGTTTTTTTACGACACCCAGTTATTGAAGCCTACAGAATATATTAAAAAAAATGATTGAATGGAAATGAATGACAGCAACAATAATAATACACGTTATTTTTTAATATTAAATTAATGGGGCTCTTGGGATAAAAGGGGCAGGTGCTTGGGTACCTGGAGCACCCCCAACACCCCCCCCCCCCCCCCCCCCCTTCTCAGTTTTCCACCATTACAGGACATGGACAACGGGAAAACTGACTGACACTTATTCCAACTCTTTATAGTTTAATATAAATTGTTTGGTGGTCTAACTGGTTTAAAAATTACTTGCTTAACAAAAACCTTGCATGGCTTAATTTGTATTTACAAGTTACTACTGCACTGCAGTATCAATGTTATCAGTTGCGAGATCAACAACATGTTCCTGGGAGTCAAACCTGCAACCCTTGATTTACAAGCCTCAAACATTTACAAGTTCCTAAAACATTACCCCATACTGCTGTCATAGCAACCAGTCCATGAGAGCTTTGCTGATGTCCGATACATTTTGGTGATTTATTTTAACTTTTTATGCTTGCATTAAGGGATGAATCTCACTCCCCAGCATGGATACGCAATGTGTCCAGAAGATGTCACTGTTTGATATTGGTTCCAGTGCCAACGAAGAATCATTTTTCACGGAGTGAAGACAGTTGATGAAGTCAACTTGGGACATGAAACCGCCTTGCGGGAAAAAAAAAGTAGACATGCAAGAAAGCAAATTACTGCTACATTCCATTGTGCAAGCACCTGTAGGCTTTTAGCCATTTTAACTATTGAACAATTCCCCTCTGTGTCTGCTATCATGCGAATCTCATAATTTTATGCACTGCAGTATCAGTGTACTGATCTTAAAGCTTTTAGGCATGTGTAAAACCCAAACCTGACCTAATTATAAAATCGTAGTTATTACAGTTGAACACACCGGCGGCAGTATATGCTAGTAGCCTATATTATGGTGATCATGAACTTCTAAACACCTGGTAGCAAAGGGGAATATTACAGTGGATTATGATATTTCCTTTTTTGTCCACGTCTCTCGGCGAAGCCTTTGCATCGTCCGCGTGCAAATGCCTGGAGATAACATCAGCGCTGGGTTACATTTCCTCACGCCAGGGCGCTGAAAGTCATCCAAATACTGCGGGAGAGGGCAGGTGAGGCGTGGGCCGCCACCTGACCTCGCTATCCCAGCCCGGCGCTGCGGCAGAAGGGCTTCGGGAACAACCTGGCTGGAGAAGCCGGGCGCTTTTGCACAATTCTTAACTCCTAATCCGCCGCAAACAAAAAGCCGGCCTTTAAAACGCGGCAAACGCTGACAGACAGAGCTCCGGTAAAGCAGGAATTTGAGTCATAGCCGCCACGCTGCGCTTGATCCCATCTGTCATGCAGAGACGAACCCTCCCAGGCGTCTGTCAAAGTGATAAGAATTATGTTTTACAGTGGTTTGCGCCACAGGGTTGTTTTTTTATTTTTTTCATATGTCCCATTGTTGACTGTGTGAGACATTGCACAATAATCTTCCCATAATGCAAAACCTCTTGAGTCAGGTTTGCCTGCTATCTTAAAGCATTTTGCTCATTGGCACAGGTTCAAGTCAGCACTAAAAATATAACTTAGGCTACTATGTTGTAGGCCTATCGTAAGCAATAATTTACCAGAGTGTAGCGGAATAAGAAATGTGTAACTGCAAGCAGGCATCGTGCAAATGATACATAATTGCACATTTCTACATACGCTTTTGTAAAACTATGAAGGATAGAGCTGATTTGGGATTATGGTTAATTGCTGTATGCAGATGTTACGGGTGGGAGTAGGTTTTGGGTTTGGTCCAAGGTGAAGTTTAAAATGATTCAGAGATCTGTTACAGCAGTAACCACAAAAGCTTTTTTACCGTTAATGCACAAGGTGGTTCTGTAATTCAGAATGCACAGGATTCAATGGTTTTTGTCAATGTGTCAATGACTCACAACTTAATATCACCAGGACATAAACTGCATAAGCTGCTTATAAAAAATAAATAAATAAATATCATGTCACAGGGAAACAGTGATTCAGTTCAAGCATTTAAAGCAAGTGTAGGGCGGTGCTGAGATTTTCACTGTCATAACGGCTAATCCCCAGAATGATAACGAACACTTGTGGGCCTGCTTTTCTTCGGAGAATACGGGGACGTGTCCGGGTCTTTCCGTCCTGATTGAGTGGTGAATATGAGGCATTGCTCTCAGCTTGATGACACTCCACTGAATGATGTGGCCTCTGGGGACGATGTATGACACACTGCTGAAAAGCGGTAATGTCCTTTCAATACAGCACAAATACGCCATTCATCATGATTGAATGTGCTGGATGACAGATACAGGATGACACTCAGACGACCATGGAAAGTTCACTCGGCCGAAAAGGAAGTATTTCCATGTGGCACAGCTTATGATCGCTTGTACTTTGAATTTTGTTTTAACTTTATATTTTTAACGTAAAGAAATGTTTTGTTTAAGTTGATAATCCAATATTTTACCGCATGGCGAACAGAGACGGAATAATGAGATGTTTGCCTAGTATGTCAGATTTGTTGCTTTCAAATTAACATTAATTTAACTCTGGATGTACATTATAAATCAATTTTAAAGACTCTGGATGTACATTATAAATCAATTTTAAAGAGCCAAACTGCCTTTTTATTGGCACATAGTTGTTATGTTTTTAAGATGAGTTTGAAGGTCAAGAGTACTATCAGTAATACAGTTTACCCGTACCAGTCTGTAGCATTTACTACGGATCATAACTATGTTCATAAATGAAGCATGAGAATGATTTATACAGATAAAGGCATAATTAGATAATCCTCTCCCCATTACAGATATTTCACATGGACGCACACGCGTGTCTGTGTGCCTGAGTGTGTGCATGTGTGAATGCGCGATGTGTGCGTATGTATGATGTGTGTGCTTCTGTGTGTGCGCGCACACACACACACTGAGCACACACACTGGCGTATACACTTGTCTGTTTGATGATGACTAAAGGGCACACACTGGAATTTATGAAAAATATGACAGTGACAAGTATCCCCGGATGCAAATCATAACAAACACACTGAGATAACGAGATGATTGCATCAAAAGTTGCTCTCGGTTCAATTGAAAGCGAGAACCAGGTATGTTTACACCATCGCTCCGCCAATATTAAAAACAAGTGCATTCAGGTTCACTTGCAAATGAACTGTTCCAAAAACTGCTACAAACTCAGGGACGGATAACCATATAAACATTGCATTGCCGCTCATTTGAATACAGTCATTAAATTGTTGACTCGGGGTGGCTCTAGTTCATATAGCCGCCAAAAAAAAAAAAACTACATGGAGACAATGTTGGCATGGCAAACATGTCCACAAAAAGCGTGAGGAATCCTGCATTACACGGTACACCTCTTTATTAACGTTAGCTTGAAAAGAAACAGTGTTAGGCCATAATGTATGTAAGGCTATAGCTAGGCTACAATAGCTTAAAGCGGCCACAAGCGTTGCCCCACTGTAGCCTACTTTTTAGCCTGTTTTTTTTTTTTTTGCTCTCTGTCTTCTTATTTAATGTAACGTTACATTAATTTAGAGGTCGGTCAATAGTTGGACCGAAGAGAGCACAACCAAAGGCGTCCTCGAGTGCTTACGTGAAAAACCAGTAGAAAAGACTGGGGAAAACTAATTTCTCACAGGAAATAACAGAATTTTACCGGACATGTCAATTCGGACGGGATTGCTTTAACCTGGGGTAATTTTTACAGGACATTTAACAGTAGGTTAAAGACTCCGGAATCTTTACTGGTGCGGGAGCGCGCAGTCCGTAAAAGTTATTTTATTTGCAGTGGCGTGTTTTCTCTCTCACTCTCACTCACACACACACACACACACACACACACACAATTGGCGAGCATTCAGTGATAATATTTTATTAGAAATTTAAGCAGTGAATACATTTTGTTGAGCATGTTCGATAGTTACATTGACTTGTCAAAAGTGTTTTCATTGTGTTAACTGTGCTGTAAGTTGCGTAACAGCTTGTTGCGCGCAACATTTCTATTCTATTGTGAGGTCTCCGGTTTTCCTGATGAAAGATCAGGCTACTGTAAGTCACGTAACATCTTTTTGCGCGCAACATTTCCATTCTATTGTGAAGTAAGTCTCTCCGGTTTTGCTGATGAAAGATCCGACTTTAACGTAGGCTAGGCCTACTCCTACTTTAGAACTTCTTGTAATATGCGACCCTATGAGTGCAAAATATATCGGTAAATTACGTTGTAACGTTAGTCCTAAGTAGTGGCTTTGTTTTCATGTAGCCAATGGCTTGACCTCCTCTGTTGCGTACCCCGGGAAGAAATCCTGCGGGCGCCCCTGGTGGTGAACACATATTGCAGTACATACACTGCTTGGCCAATCAAAAAGTCGCACACTCTAATATTTTGTTGGACCGCCTTTAGCTTTGATTACGGCGCGCGTTCGTCGTGGCATTGTTTCTACAACCTTATGCAACGTCACAACATTTATTTTCGTCCAGAGTTGCATTAATTTTTGGCCGAGATCTTGTATTGACGACGGGAGAGTCGAACCACTCTGTAAAGTCCTCTCCAGCACATCCCAAAGACTTTCAATGGGGTTAAGGTCAGGACTCTGGTGGCCAATTCCTGTGTGAAAATGACTCCTCATGCTCCCTGAACCACTCTTTCACAATTTGAGCCTGATGAATCTTGGCATTGTCATCCTGTAATATGCCCATTGATGGGATAACCTGGTCATTCAGTACATTCAGGTACTCAGCTGATTTCATTGTATTGCTGCATAACGTTGCTGAGCCTAGACCTGACCAATTGAAGCAACCCCAGATCATAACACTGCCTCCAGAGGCTTGTACAGTGGGCACTATGCATGACGGGTGCAACGGCGACTTTTCTTTTTGGCCAGGCAGTGTATGTCCGTATTCATCAGAATGGCAGATAACTTGCGCGTGCACACTGCAGCAAGAATCCAGCGGCATTAAAGGTGCAGTGTGAAACCTTGAAAGCCATGCGAATAGCTCGAGCTTTACTTATATTTCCAGGGTCTGAAACAAAGTGAAGCTTTTACCCGAAAAGTACGTTTGTTTAAAAGTGCTTACGCTCGCAAGTGAAACTGGGTTTGAAAGTTCCCTTGTGTCAGACACATTTTCCCTGAAGCCATGACACATCCAATTACCTTTGCAGAATCTACTGCCACCTCAACTACCGCAAGGGTGAACATCTGTCTGCCAAAAAAAAAAATAGAAAAGTTAAAGAAAGAAAGAAAAGTTAAAAAAAAAAGTGACCAGACTGTCTGCACTGCTGTAGTCACGAAAGGGACATTTCAACTGACATCTCTACCTATAGAGGGTATGATGAGAGATGGATCTGTCAGGCAGGGGTACAAAAAGAGGATCAGTCTAGTACAGCCTACTCGCACCGTAGATCAATTCTCCATTGACTCGTAAGTAACAGGGTGGATCTTCCCTTGCCAAAACATAAGGCGCGAAGAATGTGTTCTCTGATTGAACAGGCTGGCTGGCTGTATGGCCACGGCTTAATGATATTTCTGTTTGCTGACTTACTGTAGCCTTTGTGCAGAAAGGTATTGCAGAAATACCTCTAAAATGTTCACTTACCTGCAATCTGGGAAGTGTGGCTCTTACCTATTGAGGTGAGTTATCATGCATTCATTCTGAGACGTGCATTCAAATATACTCCACCTGCGAAAATTAAAGTGTAGGAAATTACTTGAGCATACTTTTCATGATGTGGAGTGAAAGAGTCACTTTTTGCATTATTTTTTTGCCTGGTTTTTTATTTTAACCTTCAGCTGAAGATATTTACATACGCCGGCCTAACCTGTAAAAGTGGTCTTTCCTCAAAGTCCACATTGTGGAAAATCTGACTGCAGAGGTCAGCTTAGGCACTTTCAACGTTGATTGGTCAGCCTGCGTACATGACCTGCACTTTGATAGGTCGACATCTGATCATTGTGATGCAGAGAGATGGGAGGAGGTTGGGATCAACCATAACCAGATAACCAGGAGGCATTCATTGGAGTTTTTCTTTGCCGTTTGTCTTCCCAGAATCCTCCTCCCTGTCCTACCCACTGATCTCAGTCATCGCACACCAGGACTGCTGCCCTGGAGTGACCTGCCACTCCAACCCCCCGTCCCGTGGTCGCCCGCCCTTCCCTCCCCACTCGCGCCCCCAAGCCGAGCGCCCATCCAGCGAGACGCCCATTGGCACCAGCAGCAGTGAATCGGAGACAGAGCAGGGCCCTGCCCACCATGGAAAGGCCCGCCGCAATCGCACCATATTCTCAGAGCACCAGCTCTTTTCCCTGGAGAAGAAGTTCCAGAGACAGAAATACCTCTCCACACCAGACAGGTAGTCCCAAAATGGCTTCTCACCCCATTCTTCCCAAATACAGGTTCACAAAGGTGATATTGGATTCCATTCAACACCGTTCATGCATTTGGGTTTTTCAAATCGTGTACAATGTGCTATTTTCACATCTCATATTTTACATAAGCTGCTTGCATGTTTTTTTTTTGGCCTCGCTGTTGAAGCTTCTAGTGGAACACTCAATCAGAGCTAAAGCATCTGACTGCTGGGTCTGTTCTCGCTGGGTCTGTTCTCTTAAAGAAGATGGTATTCAAGTTGGGAGAACATGTCTCTGTTAGTTTGTAGAAGAACATGTCTCCGGTAGTCTCTAGAAGAACATATTTATGATAGTCTTTTGAAGAAAATGTCTCCGGGAGTCTCTAGAAGAACATGTCTCCGATAGTCTGTAGAAGAACATGTCTCCGATAGTCTGTAGAAGAACGTGTCTCCGGTATTCTGTAGAAGAACATGTCTCCGGTAGTCTGTAGAAGAACATGTCCCTGGTAGTCTCTAGAAGAACATGTCCCCGATAGTCTGTAGAAGAACATGTCCCTGGTAGTCTCTAGAAGAACATGTCTCCGGTAGTTTCCAGAAGAACATGTCTCCGGTATTCTGTAGAAGAACATGTTCCCGATAGTCTGTAGAAGAACATGTCCCTGGTAGTCTCTAGAAGAACATGTCCCCGATAGTCTGTAGAAGAACATGTCCCTGGTAGTCTCTAGAAGAACATGTCCCTGGTAGTCTCTAGAAGAACATGTCCCCGATAGTCTGTAGAAGAACATGTCCCTGGTAGTCTGTAGAAGAACATGTCCCTGGTAGTCTCTAGAAGAACATGTCCCCGATAGTCTGTGGAAGAACATGTCCCTGGTAGTCTCTAGAAGAACATGTCTCCGGTAGTTTCCAGAAGAACATGTCTCCGGTATTCTGTAGAAGAACATGTCCCTGGTAGTCTCTAGACAAATATGTCCCTGCTAGTCTCGAGAAGAACATGTCCCCGGTAGTCTCTAGTAATGGCGGTTAATGGCGGTTAAAGTCCCAAGCCCTGGAAATCACCCACGTCGGTGGAGAAGCTGCTGATGCACTCCTCCCTTTTCCTGAAAAGAGGGAGAGAGCAAGAAAGAAATGCCACATCAGTGAGCTCACAGTTTGTGCTGGAACACAACCAAGAGGCACCTGAGAGCAAGAGCCAAGTATCATGTTTGAATCTGACTCCATAATTGAGCTGATTCAGTTACACATTTCACAAACATATCTTAATGAATATACAGTATATTTTTCTTAACTCTTGAAGGCTCATTGTTTTGGAGGTCTGCTGGCTGATCCTTTTAAGGCTATGCTAATGCATATATAAGCTCCGCGGTCGGGCGTTGAATCCCGGACCATGCCCGACGCGCAGGGTGACGTACATTACATTACAGTCATTTAGCAGACGCTTTTATCCAAAGCGACGTACAATAAGTGCATACAGAGACATCATCAAGATCACTACAGAACAGACAAGACAAAGCACATCCTTCCCATAATGTAGCAGCTATCCCTAGTAATGAACGTTGACTGTAGTTCACAGTAAGCTGTGGGTAAATCAGCTATACTACACTTCTATTCTAAATACTATTATAAACTATAACAGACAGACAGGAAAACACAGGGAACTAGTAAACACAGGGAACTGATATTCCTAGGTTAGAATATCAGTCAAGGTGGAGTCTGAAGAGGTGTGTCTTCAGGCCTCGACGGAATTCAGGCAGGGTTCGAGTAGAACGTAGGGGAATGGGAAGTTCATTCCACCACTGAGGAGCTAAGGTGGAAAAACTCCGTAGTCGGGACGAGCGAGAGCCGTTGACACGGAGGGGGGGAAGTGCGAGTCGCCCTGCTGTAGAAGAGCGAAGTGGTCGAGCAGGAACATAGTTCTGGATTAAGTCCTGCAGGTAGGCGGGGCCTGTCCTATTGGCTGCAGTGTAGGCCAGG
This sequence comes from Synaphobranchus kaupii, assembly GCA_029718625.1. Lineage (NCBI taxonomy): Eukaryota > Metazoa > Chordata > Actinopteri > Anguilliformes > Synaphobranchidae > Synaphobranchus > Synaphobranchus kaupii. The sequence continues at coordinate 14,986,525 of CM056389.1, forward strand.
GTCAGAACTTTGAACTGATCCTGGCTGCAACTGGCAGCCAGTGGAGTGACCTCAGCAGGGGGGTTACATGGGAAAATTTCGGGAGGTTGAACACAAGCCGGGCAGCTGCATTCTGGATCAGTTGAAGAGGCAGAATGGTGCAGGCCGGTAGGCTTTCGAGCAGGGAGTTGCAGTAGTCCAGGCGTGAGGTGACCATGGTCTGGACAAGAAGCTGGGTGGAGTAGGTGGTCAGGTACGGTCGAATCCTCCTGATGTTGTACAGGAGGAACCTGCAGGACCGTGCCGTCGCCCTGATGTGCTCTTTGAAGTCCAGCCGGTTGTCCAGGACCACCCCCAGGTTCCTTGCAGAGCGGGAGGCAGCCACCACGGTCCCGTCAACGGTGATGGAGAGGTCATGTAGTGGGGAGGTCTTGTACGGCATGAAGAGGAGCTCTGTCTTGTCAAGGTTGAGCTTCAGGTGATGGGTAGATGTGTACAATTGGCTCTAGCATCACAGGGATGACATTGTCTCAGCGCTCACTAGCGACCCCCACTGGTCGATCGATGTCTGCGGCCCCGCCTGTTGAGCTGCACATGAAGCGTCTGCCTCAGGCTCTTATCTGTGTGAGCCTGACTTATGAACTACGCTGTGATGAGACTAAGCGGCCGACGTCACTTGCTTTGGAGGAGAGCACATGTTTGTCTGAGCTCTTGCTATTTGCCAGCAGTTGCAGCAATCAGCACTGATGATGAATATGATTGGCCATTGCAAATGTGTGCTCACAAAAAAAAAAACATTTTTCAGGCCTTTTGGGTCACGTCCCACTGACCAAGTCTATAACTATACATGGTGTCAAAGATTTACTCCTGTACGTACATGTATAGATATTTTGAGAATGCCAGGAAGAGTTAAATAATTACTGAGGGATGCCTGATAATACACTCCTTTCTATAAGGTTCCTATCTTTCCAATAAAAGGATGAAAGACCACAAATTCAAGACAATTGGCCAATTCAGAGGTTATCTTGGATGAGACATAGTGCAGTGGGCAACTATGAAGTGTTGAAAAGATGACCTGTAATAGACACCTCTATATCGCCCCTGTTGCTAGGAACAGTGTAGCGCTTGGTGACACTCAGCAGACTGACAGTTGGCCTCATTAGTTGCAGATGTGAGCTTGTTCTCTGGGAGAATCTAGGACATCCGGCCACAATCACAGAGACAGTAGGCGCTTTGTCTAGATGATTGCGTTAGTGACAGATGTTTGGCTAAGGCTTCCTGGGGTATGCAGTATGGTCGGACAGGTTAAGGACCATGGTGACAGATTGTAAACACACACTGCAATGGATATGTCAGCTGAAAGATGGCTTAGCATGCTACAACGATGTAAGTTCTAAATGTAACCATACGGCGATCAGTCAACTTGCTTTGTTAAGCTAATGGTGTGCTCTTGTATTTCTGCCAACAGATCAGACTTGGCCATGTCTCTCGGGTTGACACAGCTGCAGGTGAAGACCTGGTACCAGAACCGTCGCATGAAGTGGAAGAAAATGGTGAATAGAGGGACAATTCGGGTATCGGCAAGGGGAACTGTGGAACGAGGAGACTTGCGCATGATTGATTATGACAGATGAGTAAAAACAATTGGCATTCCTGGGCTCAGCCAACAGTGGAAAAGCTTTAGAACAGGGTGGGTCAGGTGAAGAGGCTCAATAGACTTACACAGCCCTGTAATTACCATAGTCACAACTGACCCGTGTCACTTGTTTGTCACGTATCGCCCATGTTTTTAGAAGCTTGTTGAGTGCTTTGCTTGGTTTCCCTGTGATCATCTAGGTGCTGAAAAGAGGACAGATGTCTCCCACTAAACCAAAAGGCAGGCCAAAGAAGAACTCCATTCCCACCATGGAGGAAATCGAGGAAGAGGAGAGGCTGGCACAGCAGGAGAGCGACCTCGCACATGAATCTGCGCCAGAGGACATGCCCTGGGCTAAAAACTCCAAATCCCATAATACTCCACTGCCGGAGGGTTCTACACAAGAGCAGGAGCTCACAGATCAAATAGGCATGCCTGTGGCAAGCTAAAGACACCAGCTAGTTTAAAAAGATGGGGGGGGGGGAAACAAAGAAAAACACAAGTCTGGAGAATTAAATGAGTATAAAATTACAGCACTTTCAGTCTCAGGAACTTGGTTACATGTGAAAATACTGAGGCTTGTCAGCCAATAATGAATGCTTACTTTGTGCAGGTAAATGCATGAGACATGAGACACTGAAGTACTGTTAAATGTTATTTCAGTTCTGTTCTTCATTAAACAGTACAATCATATCCATTTACACACACATGCACGCACGTGCGCGCACACACAGACACGCACAAACAGAAAGACATACATACACACTTGCAACAACATTAATCTACAGTACAAAAGCCATCACATTCTACAGAATACGCTCATAAAGGCTCCTTTTCCTCAAATGCAATTTAAAAGAACTCCCTTTTTCTCAAATGCAATTTAAAAGAAGTCAAAAATGGCATTTATCACATTGTCTGCCTTTAAAAGATGTTGTTTTGCTTAGCATTTTGGTGTAAATGTTTTCGTGTTATGTAAATACAATTATAAAAATGGGGGTATGTCTCAACCCTTTCGCCACAACGTGAAAATATGATTCACACATTGCAAGACATGCAAACCATTAAGATACTTAATATCCAGATAAATGTCACGTTAAATATGTTTTTCCTGATTGTTTTGACTCTCTGTTTTGACACCAGAGGCAGACTGAGCTTTCCACAAGGGGAGCCCCACAGGCTTCCGCTCTTTGCCTGCAAACCACACCAACCGTCAGATATTAGAACATGTTTTAGTGATGTTTTCTGCCTTTGGGCTTTCATTTGAAGAGAACACGCCACACAGCACAGACCTCTCTTGGCTCTTGGCATGTCAAAAGTTTTAAATCATATTCCTGTAATACTTGTATTTGTAAAGAACTTGTATATTTTTATGGTGTACATGTTATGCTAGATGGGTGAGCTAGTGACTATTCTCGGGAATGAACAGATACTATGTTTAATTTGAATGTATTTTTTTATATTTCACAGTGTTTAGAGTGACTGTTTTTTATATTTCAAAATACAGATTTTATTCATAAATGATTAATTAAAACATTTTAAGCGGTTCAATGTGCGTTCTGTCTTGTGTAAAAATACACATCAAATATCAAAAGAGGGCTGTTCATTGACTGATTTAATAATTATATTTATAATTTAGTGATGCCTGAAGATTATTTACATCATTCATAATGTTTATATGGCATTAGATGTTGCCTTTAATGGCTTTGTGTAATTACATATTTAGCATATGTGAGCATGAGAGTGTCTGTTTACCTTTATTTAGAGGGTAGCAGATGCTCAGGGGTGTATGTGTGTCTAATTTGGGGGTACCTGAGTGTGACTGGTAAAGGAAGCGAGGTCATTAATGTGTAACACAGGCTGAGCAGAGAGTATCCTGTGGAACCATCATATTGAGAGAGCAGCAAGAGACAGTTTGACAGGTCAGTGAATGACAATTACTGACTCCATTCAGCCCAGTGAAAAACAGGTATTAACGTGAGAAAATCCTGTGACTGTGTGAAGCAAAAAATTTTTTTAAATCATCAAAAGAATCAGCACTGGCTTTGGGCCAAAGTGTGCCGTGTCCTTATCTTGACTTTTAACTAACTTCAGGTGTCATTTTCTTTTTCACAGTCTGGCAAGTACATTTTTATGACTACTAAACTTGCCAAACTGTGTATTGATTTAAATTTTGATTGACTAGCACATACTGTATGAAAACAATGTCAACTGTAGACATGAATAAAAATACAAATACGAATAAAAATATAATTCATGACATGGATTGAGAAACACTGCAGCTGTACTCTTGCCTGAAGAGCATTTTGTTCAGCAGATACCACTTGCTAACACACATCTCCTATGGTGGCAAGACCAGGCGCATGTTCCACAGAGCAGTGGGGTATTTTAGAAAGCAGGATTAATGAGTTAGCTGGATAACTGCACTGAGTAAAATCCAGAACAGCTCTTTTTTACTTCAGTCCATGTTCCAGATTTGGGAGGGTTCTGAGTTTTACTCAGTGCGGTTATCCAGCTAAATCAGTAATCCTGCTTTCTGGAACATGACACCGGTCTTTCCACTAGAGTAGATGTGTGTTAGCAAGTAGCAGGGCTAAACATCCCACTGCAGACTTCATAACAGCTGTGATGGCACGCCTTTAACACGCTAACAGAAACAGCTCTTCAGTGGGGACACGCACTTCAGTGAAGCTGGAGAACCTGCCATCCTCTCTAAGGTCCAAGTCAGTGTACAGCGAGGATCGCAGAGAGCACATACAGTGCCCTCCACTATTATTGGCACCCCTGGTAAAGATGAGTAAAAAGACAGAAAAAATCCAAACTTTAATTGAAGTCAATGTATTATGAGAAAAAAAATCTCCCATCAAGAAATAATAATTTTTAACAAAACCATGTGTGCCACAATTATTGCCACCCCTGCATTTATATATAAAATAAAGTAATCATTTTTGATATTTGGCCGCATATCCTTTGCATGCAATGACTTTCTGATGTCTGTGACCCAACAACATCAAAAGACTCTTGATATTTTATTTTATGGTACTCTTACAAGCGATAATATAACGTCTCTGCATTTGAATGGATCTCTATGGGAATTGGGGGGTGGGACTAGATTTAGCTGTTAATTACACTGGAACAGTATGGAAACACATGGTTGGCTAAATGGCTCTAAGTCTTCAAGGGTCTGACATATCAAATAAGCCTTAAACCTCATTGTCATTGTATCCTTTCAAACTCAAAGTGCTAGAGTACAGAACCAAAAATAACAAAAAATGTGTCACTGTCCAATTAATTATGGTACTCACTGTAAGTAGGGGCACCGCCAGGGATTGTGAGCCCACAAGAAAAGATTGGGGCCCCATCACCCCAGCAAATCTACTCTTCTAATATTTATTGAGCCCCCACCCCCCCCTCAAAATGGGTTTTTCTCATTCCAAGTAAAAAACTTGTTGAGATTTATGTGCAACATCAGAAAAAAAGAGCATCTTAAAGCTGTATGTAAATGCCTCACTGAGAAGATTTAAAGATGAAAGTAAAAGTGTGCTTGCTGCTGGAGGTACTAGGTTTCATATGCTGCCAAGTTACTGAATAATTGAAAAGCCTTTCCACCAATGTAGCTTATACACCGGAAATTTAAATAGTGTCTGTTCATTTAGGTACAAAACGGCAGTACACTATTGTCAATTGAAAGTGAAAGAAAGTGATTGTTTTTGTGTGTTTACATAATAATAATAATAATAATAATAGATCAATTGCAGTGTGCTTAGCTTGAGTTTAAACCTCAGGTTTAAACCCGTAGACCACAACACTACATTATACCTGGAACAAATATCCAAATCTGTGAAATAAGGATTATCTATCTATTCCGATTGTAATGCAGTTCTGTAGTGAGGGTCAGTCTAGTGTGGCCATGAATGAGTTAAAGCGGCAGTCAATAATGTGTTTTCTGCTGTACACTAATTTCAACAGGGAAAAAGCAGATTTTTTTTTTTGTGACAGGCATGTTTTGAATGGAGTCATTGTTGCTGCATACTTCTGCCTTTTCCCTCAGCTATTGTGATGGAGACAGATGTCAAAACATTTCTAAGTCGAGCTGCGTGGAGTAGCTGTTTTCATTAGTGAGATCACGCAGGGGTCAGAGATGCGTCAGCGAATCAGAAGCTTCAAATTACCGCTCTTAATAGCGCAAGCCTGTCTTCCAGATCACATAACAACCTGGAGGGTGGGGGGTTTGTCAAAGTTCAGCCTTCGGAGATACAATGCGTATAACGTATAACACGTCGTCCTTTTCGCATGTGTCCCAGCAAAGCGAGCAAATCTGGATTGACGTGCCCGCGACACAGACAGCACTTCACATGATTCATGTTCCTTATTGTTCTGGGTGAATTCACATGTGTTGTGGCGCTGGTTGCTATCAACACTTTGAGTGGTGTTCTCTGTGTAAGCATCGCTACCTACCGCATTTCCTTAGTGATGCTATGTGATCAGGTCTATTGTGTGTGGTGTTAGGGAGGGGGGAGGGAGATTGGGGGCGGTTATGGGTACTCATGGGTACTGTAGACTGGATGAGATGAGCAATCACAGTCTGAAGGCCATGGGGACATTCCCAGGTGGTGAGACAGACAGAGCAGTTTTAACTGACCGGTCAACCTGCTGCACTTCTTCTTTAGGATGGTCAGCTAGGAGGCTGTGACTCAAGTGGGGGAAATGCAAGGAGATTGCTTGTACACTTGTACAATCCCTAACAAAAATGAACTATAGTATTGCTATAGTTATCTTCTAGAAAACTATAAGAATATTATGTTTTTTTCGCCCACTGTAATAATGCTATAGTATTTGTCACTATAGTATCACTATAGTATTTTCACCCCCTACAATAATTTTTTAGTATTTATCCCTATAGGACAATAGTATGACTATAGTGTGTACGAAAAAACTACAGTAATACAATAGTATTTGTATAGTATATGCTGTCGACATACTATAGTTTTACTATAGTTCATTTTTGTTAGGACTGTGTGTGTGTGTGTGTGTGTGTGTGCGCGTGTGCATGTGTGTGTGTATGCAACACTTGCATTAACAGAACATATTTGCATATCTCTCTTGATCTTCACTATTTTAGGCATGCCGATTTGCAGTCAAAATATAAGTATGGAAGTATACACTGTATAAGTATACATATAGACGTCTGTCATTGTAGTACAGCAATAGCAGTTGTCAGATTACTTTATTGAGCAAGTGTGTTATAAATTTACTGAGTAAATGCCCTTTCCCAGGGTGACTGATGACTTAAATTAAACTTAAATTAAAACATTTTTCAAAAATTAATTATCCATTCATGTTAGGATAGGGTCACCTACTCACTCCAATCACACACGTTTTGTTTATATTTTACTTCTCTGAGTTGTCATGCAATGCGCCATTTACAATGTGCAGCAGCGCAGTCCCTCCCTCACCAGGAAGTTTAAAAGACCAGCTGACAGGAAGGGGTGGAAACAACAGTTTGGCGGCAATATTGAAGGCGAGACCGGGTGGAGTTGAGTCGCAATTTCGGAGCTGTACCTCCCCGGGTTTTTATTTAAATATTGAGATCTCGTTTTCATACCGTCTGTTTGTGTGAAGGACTCTTTGGGAACACCTGCTAACCTTTTCCCCCATGGGATTGACAATGTTTTGCCGGCTCGCCATTGCATTAATCTTTTTACACGCTTGCTTGATTTCTTGTGTTGTTTTCCACCGATACCAAAATTAATATTGAAAAAAAACAAACAAGAAAATTTGTAGCAGGTTTGTAGCCTGTAATAATTCATACAGCTAAATATTTTATTAAGGATGTCAGTCAATAGCTCTGTACTTGTACCTTTTATCTGTGGCAACCAGTGGTGTATTCCAATAGAAATGCTCCCCTCCACTGCTCCTAAACCTGGCTACTACCTAAGCCTGCAATGTTTCCTTCAGACCTATTTAGTGATAAGGCACGTCCATTGTTTCATGCTAACTATGTGTTAGCTGAAACCTATTTAAATATACGACATAATGAAATGCGTTTCGTCTTTCTAGAATGGTAATGAAGGAACTATTAAATAAGAGATGAAAGGGGTCACCTACAGGAGAGGTTACACACTTTTTTAACAAACTTACTCATGGTAGTGCATTAAAAAGTAAGCTCTATAGCTTTGCCCAGGGATGGCACCAGCAACCACGGATGTTCCAATGAGCGTGACAAATCGGGAAGGAAAAAAAACAAAACTGAAAAGAAGCATTAAAATGTATTAATGTGCACCATAGGTTTGTTGCAACTGGGTGGTAACATGGGAAAAAATGTTACTTCTTGCAGTCTCTGGTAATGGATTGTGTGTCCAAGGTAACAAAAAACAAACAAAAAAACAAAACAGAAAGAAAGAAAAAAACTACAAGGGTCATACCAGGATTAATCTCTCCCTCTCTCTCACACACACACACACACACACACACACACACACACACACACACATATACAAAACACACGCAAAAAGTTGTGTCCTTCTCCTCCTCAAATAACAAGATTTACGCCTGGACTACATTAAAGTCCCGCAATGTAACAAAACTGTAGGAAAGACTGGCTATCGCAGTCAGAGGAGACTCTGGACTGTACCTACTCTGGCCCTGAGCTGTTGTTTGGAGGTTATTGGTATACCTCAGCTGTTGTGTTGAGGTTACTGTAATACCTCAGACTGCATTAAATCTGTTCAGATGCTCTGCCTGTCAGGCGGTTTATAGTTGCAAAATCACGGCAGTTGATATATTAAAATGGCAGTTTAACATTCATTCAGTTGATTTTTGTTTTCCACAGAAGGATAGATGTATGCTCCACTGCCAAATAACCGAGAGGGAACCTCGACCAACTTATTAAGCCCCGGCCCATCCCCGTGGGACAAACCCATTTATGCGCTGCCACAGCGGTCTCCCAGTCATATTCTGATAATAACTCAACCCAGACTCATATTAGCACCGTCTAGGCTATTGGTCTGCTGTCTAACTCCGCTGACTCAGCCACTCGGGAGTATAATCAAGACGCTCTTTTTGCAGAATTTGCAAGGTCAGTGCGTGCAGATTGATTTCATGAAATCAGCATGCGTCTTGCTCGTCACGTCCGAAGGGACATTCACAGGCACTATCGGTCTTTCACATCGCTCTTTGCAATCTGGTCAGTCCCAGCGCCACTGATGCCCGAAATAACAATCTAGGGAACTGTCCGGGTAGAGGCGTGACTTTAACTTCAGAAAGGAAAGATGCTTTAAGTGAAACAAAGGGATTAGCGAAAGCTTTCAGGGGCAAATCAAATCATGTGACAGGCCAGGAGAACGACTTACGGTTGCTAGGCGATCAGAAAACAAATAGTGGGGAGAAAGAGACAAGTTTGTGTATATTAGTCTAAAGGACCAGGGCCCAGACATGGGAGCATAGAAACCAGTCTCACAAGGCTTGTTGCCAAGTGTCAATCACTGTGAAATTTAAGTATTTGTCCTCCTTGAGCTTGGACTACAGAGAAGAGGAAAATTCACATGAACACTGGGCACAGTGACGTTTATCAATTTAACTGATAAAAAGGCTTATTTTGAGAAATAAATAATACAGAAGTTAGCTATTTAACTATTAATTATTAAAACTTTAATATGAATACTTTATTAATTGGGGTGTACTTGTTGAAGAGAAATTTGGGGGTATCAGTTGGGACCTACTTCTCAGTTAGTCATGTCGTGTTTTGGGGATAAATCTTTCAAAAAAGCTTTACTCCATTGTATGTGTATTCGTATTCATTTATCATAATTTGCTCTTAGATCTTAATGATGTATGAAGGCTCACAATGTATTAAAACCTTTGCATTAAAAGTGCTATTAAAGGCAATTATCATATGAAAAATGCATTGTACTGAAGTTCATTGTATTGCTGTGCAAGTATCAAGAAATTTGATCACTAACCTTTTTTAAACACAGGCACACACATGCACACACTCATGATAAGGCTCACGAGAACAGTGGGGCAATGATCATTGGTGACACTGGCCTTTTGAGCTTCATCGACAGCGAATCATAAACAAACATGGCCTCAAATCTGTGAGGTACTGGCTGGCTCCAAGTCTGGAGTGATACTCTCCTTGCAGTTTCGGCGAGCTGCTTCTCGTCTGGGCAGACCGGGGACATTCTTCAGAAAAGCACGTCCATGTATGCGTGTGCTAATAAACACAAGCACACACACAAATGCATGCCTGGACGCACGCACGCACGCACGCACGCACACACACACACACACACACACACACACACACACAAGCACGCACACAAACACTGCATCTGGCTTCATCAGCGGGGACCAGCATGCACCTGTGCTCAGTTCTTCTGAATGGCCACTGTGATCCTGTTAATTATGCTACACCCCACTACATATTTTAGCTCCCCTGTATAGTGTAAGTCTGAAAACAACATATTGAACTCTCTCTCTCTCATTATAGCATCATAATTACATAGTCTAAGAAACAATATCAGCCAGCCAGTTCACCGTCATTCATGAGAAAACAGAATGAAAAAGACGTCAGGAGATTTAACATTTCATTCAGAAGATTTAAGACAAGTGGAGTGCAAATTATTATTTTATTTTTTTGTTCTTTGCTTTTTTGCAGCACAAGTAACCATGAACCCAAGGTAGATATTCAGAACAGTGATAGCGGGACAAGGGTCGATATATATTTGAGCTATGTTGTGCAAACTTAATTTATAATTGACATCATAATTGACCTTGCACCTCCAGAATATGGAATTCTCGCCAGCAAAAATGTTTTTTAACCTTTTTTTATATTATACCGACTGAAAAAGGATTAGTAATATTATCACGTTTTTAAAAAACCTTATCACTTGTTGATTAAGTTACAATTAATTGATTATTTTAGTTTTTTTACAGTTTCTGCAATGCCCCATCCACTCAAAAATCACCAAATGAATCATTGAATTGAGAAAAAACAGAAGCTTAGCGTTTTAGTTTTCCATCAGTGTATGATTGCAATCATTTAATTGAATTCATGAAAAATAATTCACTTATTGTAATAGAGGTGTATAGAGGTGTGCTCCCAGCCTTTACTTAAATCACTTACCTCAGTTTTACTTACCTCTTACCTAACTGTCAGAGCCTTGATCCCTTCAAATATTTTGATGAGGTGCTACCATTCTGGCACTCTTTATTCACATTAACTAATTTTAAAACTCATTATTCTGCTTGTAAGGGGCCTGTGTGTTTTTTAATAATCCATAAATAGTCACTTACATACCTTTGACCAAACATATTTTTTATGTTGGTTCCTTTACCCGTCATATTATCTTAGGGGTCAATTTGACTTCAATGTTCAGTGTTTGTCTTTTCAACACCAAGTTCACCTTATTTTTTTTTAATTTTAACACTATATAAACGTCTCCTACTTTGTTGGGATTAAAACATTTTTTAAAAATCTCTGATAGTGTATGGATGATTCTGGTGGCACTTTCCCATACAGGTTTCAAACTTTCACTTTTCATTTACCTCATGCTCTACAATTATGTTTCATCACACACTTTTAATATTTAGGGATAAAGAGCTAGTCAATTGGGAGACACACAAAAGGTGAAACTGAAAGTGTCAACATTTTTCTATTAGGATAGTTTTGTGTCAGTTTAAATTTCTGGGGTCAATTTGACCCCGAACATAAAAGGTGCTCATGATAAAATGAGGGTTAAATTCTTCAGATTAATCATCACTGTTGAATACAGCTGCATTTTTAATGCTTGAAAATCACATTAATTCATAACACGGCTACATGCCTCCCTACTCAAATGGAGCCGGTATTATAGGAGAATGAATGCTAGTTCAATGGAAGGTTTTGCAATCAGTTACAGTTCAGTTCAATATTTCAAATGGCACCAAATGGCCAGTAAATCCCGGTGTTCCATTTTAAGGATGAAAAGTGTTTATGTGTATTTATTCTGTGGATATTTACTCAAGTAATTCATGTTGAATACCACTACCATGTGGTAGTTAGAGAAGTGTTAATAAAACAAAGTGGCACAATACACTTGTTTGATACACAAATGACATGTTACACCTACTGATGGGAGAGAGTGAAAAAAATATCATGAAAAATGATACGAGATCATTGGATTCTGGCTGTTAACTATAGCAGCTCCTTACATATCTACAGGAAGAACTGAAACAGTAATCAGACAGCACACGTGACAGGTCATAACCAAACAAGTATACCAAAAAAAGGGAATCTTTTATATGCACAAAGAGGAGCGTAATTATGTTTCAATCCTCTTTTAAGTCGACTGTAATTGCCAGTTGTCACCGCCTGTGTGGCTATGCATTAATTTACAGACAACCCAGCAGAGACGAGATGCGCTCATAAAATACCAGACTGAACAAAGCTTCCTTTTTCTTTTTAGGGATCCTTCACATAGTTTCAATCAGGCTTCGTGATTTCACAGCCACAAACATATTTAAATCGTTGCTACTTTGCGTACTATTGGAAACCATGTTTATGCCTGTGTTATATGCTTTGATATTCAGACAATTAGGTAATAATGAGGTGAAAGAGCCAGGCGGCCTTGATTCAAGGTGGACCCATTAACTGAAAGACTTATTCAGCCATTCAAGTCTTTTTTTAACTGCAGATTTTCCCTCGCCATACTATTCGACCCTGAAGCTGTACTCACTGTCGCTGTTAGGGGCTTTTGTAAACAGAGTTTACCCTGATAAATTGAATTTAACAGAAATCTCATGCTGTCTCAAACTCAAGCATCTACATTTCAGTTTGTTTCACTATCTCTTATTTCTCTCATTACCAAGGACTGAAATACACTTGGTTTTAAGTCTCTTTATCCCAAAGACCATCTGAAAGGTTGTTTATTGTTGGTTCAAATGGAATGCACCAAAGCCCTTTGAAACTTGCGTATGTTTGTATTTGCTTATACAAACATACAGTATTTCCCAGCGCTTAAAGAGCATCATTCATTTGATAGTTGCCGTCAGTCATGATAAATGTAACATGCACTTGACTGATTGTTTTCTCTGAATGGTGGCAAGGTGGGGCAGCTGCTTTGAGAGCCCTAAAAGGACACAGAAGCTCTCTGTAGTTGGGATTACGAGCTCTTTGAAGTGTGAGCCGACCATAAACAAAACCCGTAGATACCAAAGGGCAACCATTGTTAGGAACCGACACCACAAGCCAGCCGCAGGTGTTTAGTATAATTACATTACATTACAGGCATTTAGCAGACGCTCTTATCCAGAGCGACTTACAACTTCTTATTACATTTATCCATTCATACAGCTGGATATACGGAAGCAAGTCAGGTTAAGTACCTTGCTCAAGGGTACAACGGCAGTGTCCTACCTAGGAATCGAACCTGCAACCTTTCGGTTCCAAGTCCAGTTCCTTAACCATTATACTACACTGCCGCCCATAATAGTTATAGAAAATGACTACCAGAGGAGGACACGTATATATTTTGTAACTGTTTAGACTTGAGTGCACAATATACTTCCAGGACTTTAGCACTAATGTAATATGTTAACAATAAAGTATTGCAAATATGTACTTGACCTAGAGCTGCTATCAATACACAGACCAATTAAATAGCAAAAAAAGCATAGTGACCTTGATAAATCATGTAAATTGGAAGACAAAATACATGTTAACAAATGCAGATTAGTGTTGAATGTTATTGTATCCTAATGATAAATTCAAAAATACATTACTATCCCAATCATCTTCCAACATCCTGATGGGTGTTCTCTCTAAAAAACAAGTAATTCTGTTACCTAAATTCACTCAATATTAAATTCACCCTAGGGTGTTAAATGTACACCACCATTTTTTGCTGTGTGTGAAATGGAAGAGTTGGAAATATGTTGTTTGTAAATACCTTGCCTACCCGTTCGACTGGTAACATGTTTTGGTTATTTGGTAGTGTGCCTTGACCTCCATTTTGCCCAGGGATCTGAAAAGACTTCATCATTTTCTCATAGCCAAGTGGTTACAGAATGCCAGCCTGCACAGAAAAAAATGCCAGTAAAACATTTAACACCATTCACCATTAACCTGATTATGTCAGAAAACTAGCAGGCTAGATTATAACCCTGTGCTGAAGAGGTGCAGCATCTACCCAGTGCACGGTTTGTTTGTTTCTTTTTCTTTTTTTAACTAAGGTTGAGTTATTTTAAAAAATGCATTTTTGGAAGCCAGCCACAAGGACCTCCTTTGTTTTCGACAGCACGCACATCTGACCTGTCGACATTCACAGCACGATCTGCTCTGATGCAGCCTTGACTCACCGCCTCATTTAGTTTATGAGCCGCCATTATTAACAACATACTGAACAAGTCTGCTTCATTATAGGCTTTAAAACAACAGCAGCTCTCTTTTTGCTGATATTTTATTATGCTTTATAAATAGGAGCTAATGGCTAATATAATTAGACAGTTTACGGGCTAATATATGATATATTACTTTTTAACACATTATTTATTAATAATTAAGCTTATGTCCTTGTCCAGAGGGACAAATATTTATTGCATATTTTTCCTATTAATGCAGCTAAATATTTACTAAAGTAATTTGGTTGAAGTATAATGCTAGAGGGAAAAACAATTGTAGACAAGCCACCATTTAACCCTTGAGTATTCTAGTTACAAACAGGTTTGCTTAACACAATTTCAAACTAAGTAACTGCCACATATATCAGAGAAAACTACATAAAAAGCTCTTAAAAACATATATGTAGTTAACTGTTTACTTACTCAGCTACATGGCTTTGGTGGCTGGCCACAGACAGAACACGACACAAGTGTAGACCTCCTAAGTTGACGCTGACATCTTAACCTGATATTGGCTAAGACTGAAGCGGCCTACATTCCCTCCAAATGCTCTCCACTGCAGAACACTCGTGCAATCTAGATGATACAGAAGAGCAAAATGAGAGTACTTTTACTGCAAAAAAAAACAAAAAACTAGGTGTAATGACTAACTCTCCTTTTGCCCATCAAGTAGCGGTGAGTTTGTTGTGCAGATTCTTTCTATATACCATATGAAGAATCTGAAACTTCCTCATACCCTACTCTATGCAGCTCCTAGTCTCGGTCCTGGTATTCTTGAAGCCTAGTGCATGTATGTTACCTCATGATATCGCATATGATCATTTTAGGTCATCATTTTGGCCATAGCTCATCTTATAATTACAGTCTGATACCGAAGTTATTTCTTTCAGTTATTAAGTTGTTATTATGCGTCTCTAATACCAAGGCAACCGGCCATACTTGGGATACAAGTACAGGATACAAAAACTGAGTAACTTATAACAGGAGTTCTAACAGGAAAGATCCCCCTACAATTAAGCCATGTGCCATCCACTTTCCATATCAAACTTAGTCTAACTTAAAATGGCAGCAAAAAAGGATTGTCAGTTGTGTCTGCGTTGTGTTTGCGTTGTGTTCTCGTTGCAATGGGAGATCTCTGTTGTCTGTTTGGTGCATGCATGAACACGTCCAACGCCCCTTAGGAGGGGAGCCTTACAGTTAATTGGCTGCACTTATCCTTTGATGCGCTAGAAGTATTCATTTCTTTCCACAAGCAAAATTTCAAAGTCATTGCACATTATTATATTAAATGTACAGGACATACTGTACCTGCAGCCCTTGTCTTATCAAAATCTTCTTATTGATTTATTTATTTACCCTCTCGTCTATGGGCATTCAATTCATTCTAAATACCAGCTGACAAGAGTACAATTAAATTTAAAAAAAAAAAGTTTACACCTCCACTTAGTGAAAAGACATGGCTGGGTTTTTAAAACTGTTGCTAGGAGACGGCACAAATAGATACTTTGGCTCCATCTTCTGGGGGCGGCGCCAGGCCAGTCAACTGAAAGATTTCACAAACTAATTACAGGAGCACCTGCGAGTGGTGACAGCCACCACACCTGCACCAAACTAATGCTCATCCATCACTTTTCCACCATCTCTCCGCACAGGTATGTATCTCACAACAACCTCCCATAGGCAACGGTATCAACTCACAAGCAGTAAGATGGACAAATCTGATTGGTCAGTGAAGAGGACCTCACTTCTTCAAGTGATCCTCTCACCAGTAAAGAATATGCAGATAGGTGCTATGGGAGGTAATAGATCCTAAGAATTGACACTGATATTCATCCGCTTTTGACAACTCTACGTCCTGCATTCAAATAAAATTGTATCAAAAACAAAGTTATAGTGTCTTTACCATGTTTACGCAGGTGCCAAGTGACCAGTCAAGAAATAAAAAATGGGGGCAGGCACTGTGCTTTGGGGTGACAATGGGGGTTCAGCTTATTTGCACAATACACACACACATACACACACACGCTTGCACATGCACACACGCATAAACACACACACACACACACACACACACGCACGCACGCACGCACGCACGCACGCACACACGCACACAAAGACACACACACACACACACACATGCTCAAACAATGGCTCAATTCAATCCCAAAAGCCAACATAGATATGGTGTATAATTCTTTGACATTATTCATTAACAAACTGCATATTAACACATGAGCCATAGATATAGAACCATAGATGTGACATACCGTATGTCACATTTAATTGCACACTTTTTGAGACCATAACCAGGTAAGATGGTGGCCAGTAATTATGGTTTTATATCTATGAGCCAATCATCAGTTATCTGGCTTCTGACATCGCAGTGTGTTAGAAAGTACATAACACCTTTGCCATAGGTTTCTATTATAGGTACGATGGCTGTCAAATTGTTCCATTTCAGAATTCCAAATTACTTTTACATTACATGATATGTCACATCTATGGTTCTATATCTATGGCATGAATAAACATATGAAAACATCACAGAGATAAGAAAAACTCACTCCATAAAGTTTATCAGAAGCCTATTCTGAATATTTTACCAGCTGCGACAACACTATTACCCAGAACTGAATCAAAATTGCGCGAGAGTCGACTTGCCATTTCATGTCTTTCTCAAACTGTGTGGTCTCTACATGCCTGTGGGCTTCTTTTATCAAACGTGGCTTTTATCAGTCTTTTAATGATATCACATTAACATTCAGATATTCAGGCTAATGTGTGTGCAAGATTTATTAATGATAGACAGTCACTGCAAGTCAATCACAGCTTCACTGAGCGTTTTATGAATTACTGTTGTCCATTGTAACCGAAGACCGCTAAAAGCATGTCTTGACTGCCCCTATCTCTGATTCAATGTTGTCTCCACTAAAACATTACTCCCCACGGTGTGAATCAGAATAAACCTTAAATAAACAGTTTAACCAGCAGAGATGACTGCATTGCACGGACAGTATGTAATCGCTTGAAGGCGTGGTCAACAAACAACAGAGTCATTGATATACAGTAAAAGGTTCACTATGTTTTTAAAAACCTCAGTGAGAACAATGAGTGTATTGATTTGAGGTAATGGGTAGAGGATTTTTCTCAGTGACAGACGTGTAAGATGTGTCAATACTTGTGTAAGCCCCACACAGTCATTAATCCGTTAAAACAGTGATCTTAATCAGCATTGTCAATCATTTGTGCTGTCAACCAGACTGGGGCTCAAGTAACTCAAATAACTATTTCAAATACTTTATCTTTTAGGCATCACAAAAAAAACAAAAAACATTTTAACCTCACCAACTTTCTTTAACCTCTCTTTTAAATCTTACTGTTTCTATTAATTCTTTAAATTATATTGTGCTGTTGTAAAGCATGTAGACACTGTGGCCTGAAAACTTTAGAAATGAAATTTACTGTTATAATATCACTATTACTATATGGCGATACACATGTTGTACTGTTTAACTGTTGGCGAATTTTACAAACTTGCGATGTTAAATTCCATTTCAACAGAGAGATACCTGTTTGGCTGAATTATCATATTAATTATTGAATTATCATATTAAGTAGAGCCCGTGGGTACACATACACCTGAAACACTTGACTGAATCAATAATTAATTTGATTTAGTAAATATATTATCAATAATACATGTATGCTCTGTGATTCTCAGTGTAGCATATGCATTTAGTAATACCAAACATACATGTACATCATCAGTTACTGGAGAATATACATATGGTAATATCAAACAAATGCAACAAAATCAATCAATCTCTATCAGATGGGTCATTTTCCTTCTTCCTTGTTCCGAAACAAAAATGAATATAAAAAAATTAAGAAGATATTTTAACTGAAAATACAAATGAAAAGACTACAATGAATGACTGTGACGATTCTTTATAATTTTGCTATTTATCAGTTCCCTGAAATGCACAGATAGCATATACACACGTGCAACAAGGTTACATGCAAATGCACATGCACAGATAGCACATACACACGTGCAACAAGGTTACATGCAAATGCGATGTAATTATGCTGCTGCATCTGCGGGGCACGTTGAACAGTTACTCTTCCCTGCTCTCTGCAGAAGTCAAGCAGAGATCTGCAGCATGTGAAGGCATGATCCGTCGGCATTAATTAATTAGGCGCTGAAAGGGAGCGAGATTGAGAGGACAGCCTGTCTGGGGCTATGAAAGAGAAGAGACTCGTATGTACGATTAAACCTCAGAGCCTCCCGTTTTAGCACATCACAAAAGCTAAAGTTATTTTACAGCAATAAAATGTCAAGCAGAAAAAACAATGATACAGTATGATTTCCATGAATAAAGCCCTGAGACAAAATGGATGATTTCCAATGATGTCATATGTCATACTTCCAGGCCTGTCCCTGTCATATTGCTCAATCTGTAAAGAAATAAATCAATATCCTCCTATGATGTCATTTCTATTCACATCACACCCTTTGGCAACAGAGTTTCACGCAACATGAGAACCAATTGGTTTGATTAAAATAATAATAATAAAAAGATAACATTCATGTGAGGTAACTTATGTAACTTGTCTTAAAGTGCAGAGGCAATTTATAAAGTATCTAATAATAATAAAATAAAAAATAAAACCTAATAAAAAGCAGGCACAATTTCATAGGCTAGCAGTCACCATTATCTCCCTGTAACTAAACGTTGCTCATGCTTAGCTGATTTACAATGGCCGACATAAGGTAGTCAGAAGGTAGCAATCAGCGATATTCACAAATCTCATTTTTACATTTAGTGAATATGCTTATCTTGAGCAACTTACAGTTCCTTACATTTACAGAGCTGGATTTTCCAAAGAAATCCAGGTATAATGCTTTATTCAAGGACAGAACAGCAGTGTAGTCACCCCCTGGGAGTGTAACCTACAACCTTGGAGTTACAAGGCTATTTCCCTAACCATTATGAGGCACTGCTGCCTCCATGGGAACAAGCTCCATGGGAACAAGCTCTCTCTGTAGACCTCTGCAGAAAGTCTAGATAGTTGTTAGCCATCTGGCTGTGGAGCACGTGCGGACGTTCATGTTTTTAACTGTGCAGTGCTATTGGACGCCTTGGTGTGAAGAGCGCTAGAATAAATCAAAACCGATTGTGATTGGCTGTCTCAGCCTGGCCATCGGAATGCTGGACTACAGCACTTGGAGCCTCCTCCATGCAATCCCAGGCTCCACCACCGTGACACCATTCTGCCTCTCATTTAGGGATGAGGGTCCAGCGTTCCCTCTTGCCTCAGTGCCAGGGACCACACCTTCCGGGGGATTCTCTCCCAGTGTTAAATCTCCTATAATTGTGTTTGTGTGAGTCCAACAGGGACAGTTGTACTCTCTTAGAGTTGAAAGTCCTTCATCAGAATTGATTTTACACTTACAGTCCAATCTGCTCTCATTAGTGCCTCAGAGGGCTGGCATAAAGACTGCTCTTATTGGCTATCGAATTAAGACAAAAATTGAGTCGGCCACCACATACTCAGAAAGGATGTCCCAAAGGAGGTTATTCGACACAAAGGAGAGTAAGCTAAATGAATCACAACTGTAAAGTTAAGTCAATATGCTTGGGTTTAAGGAGCATGGCTGCCATTAGCCTCTGAATATAAGAGGGTATCACATGGTTTTATAAGAAAAATTAAAGTTATAAAATATATATTAGACCTAGCTGAGCAAAATGGAGATGGTATCCAAAAATCACAATGCTTATCAAAAATATTTTCTGGAGGGGTTCACTAAAAGTAGGTCTTTAAATGTAAATGCGCCACCTGCTGGGGAAATACTGCAATGCAAGCTGGAACCCCCAAGGCAAGTAACTTCATGGGCCCTATCTTGGCGATCTTGGCGCTTAGTCTAAGCGCATGGCGCTAAGTCCATTTAGGGCGTGTCCAAGTCCACTTTTGCTATTTTAACGGCGTGTTTTTTTGGCGCTAAGCACGGCGCATGGCGCAACTGGGCTGAACCTAGTCGCTTCATTAATTATAGGTGTGTCTTGGGCGTAACATTCAATAAACCAATCAAAATGTCATATCCCATTCCCTTTAAAAGCCTGCTTTTCCACCTTGGCGGATTGCTTATGATGGCGAAACAGACATGCTCGTGCGTGTTTAGTGTGATCAAGGAATAGGCTAAATGGAGTATGATCAATATTATTCGGACTAACCATTAGCCTATGAGTTCCCGGTAATTCCAGACAGGGCTGTTATTTTACAAAATATGTGCGGTTAAATTTCGTTAAAAGGACCTGCAACAGCTGAGAATAAGCTATCAATGGCTTCAGTCTCACCTTAGAAAACGCCAAATTAGCCTGCTTGTTCAGCGAATTTTGTTTGATTATGCAATGAAAGTGTCAAACATCAAGTTCAAGCTTCATCCAAAGTTCATTAGGCTACCTGCATAGTAGGCTAATATTGATTAATAACATACATACCGTTGTTTTGCCTTAATGATGACACTAAATAGCCATACAATAAAGCTGTCAGGTTCGCAACCCATAAGTTCACGCATATTTCCCCTTGTTTAATAATGTCCTGTTTATGGAAATGTGACCAACCTGTTTTACTCGTAGCGTAATCCTTTAAAACAATCCACTTTCCCAGACCGTTAAACGTGCGACTTACAGCAGGGGAAACAGAACATGCAGCTCACGTGCAGAGAATGGCATTAAAATTAATTGTGAATTAATTGTGTAACTTGCTGCAAATTTGTTTTAGTTTCTAATTAGACGCTTAGTTCTCTTTAAAATCGTTTTGTTCAGTTAAGGAATAACGGGTGAAATCAGCTGGGTTTTAAACGGTGAGAGTATGGAAACCTGGTCACTGTAATTTAAAAAAATATGAAGGACGAAGAATAGCTAAGGTTACAATTTAGTTAACATGGTGACATCTCCGTTTTTTAACCATAGGCTATCGAAAAAAAACTTATGCACAGCGAATCCGGTGTAGCCTAGGCTATTTGAAAAACAATAAATGCAATATTCACTGGACAAGGTTTTGAACTTTTTTCAGTCACAAACCATTCTATTTACTTACAGGCTGTATTCACAGATAAACAGAGCTGTATTGTAATGACATCTGAAGCGCATTTTCAGAACTTAAATGTCCGTCTATTGCCGTGCGCGAGTTTTCCATTGAATGACAATTCACGCATTAGGTGCAAAGACAATTCGCGCATTAGGCTTGATAGCTATAGGTGTTATCAGCTCCTTTTTAATGGATAGCCATTGTCCCGTACCATCGCACATCGCCTGGATGTTGATGGAGTGGGCTGAGAGCAATGTAATGTGGCATTGTTTCTCTTCGCTGATGGAAAGGTATGTGGACCTATGGAACCTTTTATTATTATGCATTTTTGATATAGCCTACACAATAATAATATTTCACATTATGATCTAGATATTTTAGTCATGCCTGTGCACGCCCCTGTGTGTAACAGACAGGAGGGTATGCGCGTTGTGCACACGCCTATGTAGACGCACTTATATGCGCCGTTAAAATAGCATGTAAACAACTGCGACATGACTTTAGACCAGGTTTGTGGTGGTTCTAGCGCAAGCGCTTTCTGCTGGCTCAAGATAGCAATACGCCAAAAAGAATCCTGGCCACTCCTCATCTTAAGACCAACACACCCAGTTCACTAATGATGGCGCAAGAGTTACGCCGTCAACATGCTAGTTTGACGGCGTAAGCGTTAGGCGCTATTATGGACCTAGCGCCGGGAGTAAGATAGCAAAGACACTTGCGTTTGCGTTAGCGCCGCTTTGCGCCGGGTGTAAGATAGGGCCCCATATGTTAAGCTCATAACCTGATGCAATAAGCCTGGTCAGGCTGATGCTCTGATAGCAAAATTTGGAGAATGTGCTTGGCTTATAAACCAATGGACGGTTCCTTCTAGCAAAATCTTAAAGATCTCCTCTAGTTGGGGCTCCGAACGAAGGTGGCAACTCAGTGTTGACTTATAATGCTGGGGCCGGATTCACAAAACCTTCTTAAGAACAGAACACTTCCTAAATAGCATTTTTATCCCTAACCTATGACTTAAGAAGAAATTTAGGAAAAGTTACACGAAAAACTCCTTAAGTATTTTCCTAACTTTCTTCATAAGTTTCTTCTTAAGAGAAAACTTACAAATAAATGGGAAATAAATTCTTGAAAACAAAGCTATGTTTCTTCTCATATTTATTCTTATCACTAAGATAGCTCCACACTTGTCTTAAGGCTATTCACTACATTGAAGATAAACCACAATTTGCAATCCTTAGCTGATATTATTATTATACAAACAAGTATATGATTTGTTTCACAGCCTCAATTTTATAGGCCTTTTGTTAGATTTGTTTCATGTAATCAGTGATAATCACCATTAGCAACACTGTAGACGAAGCCCTTTTTTAGCTTCAGTTGTCACACCGGCATTGTCCAACTTTCCCAGCAGTAGCCGCTTCCTCGTTATGACCTCCTCCACCATAACCTCCACCTCTCGCTTTGAGAAATTGGGCGACCGGCCTTTCTTATTTTTCATTTCCATTAGCTAACTAGCGAGCAACAAACACATAACGTTAAGCTAAGTAGCCTAGCTACAAGGTGAAGTCTAATAAAAACCGCTTGAAACGTTTCTTATGAAATATATATATATTACTAAAATATATTATTAAATATATAAACCATCCACAAAAACTACTACAGGATAAGCAAATGTTTTTAATGACCTAAAATATATTTTTGATCTAGCCTATGTCTGTATTTAGTGGGCCATAATGATAATACAGATAAGATGATGGTTCAAATGGCTAAAATTAAGAAGTTCATTTTTCTTAAGAAAATGCTGAAGAATTGCATTTGAGAACATTCTTAGGAGATCCTAGATCCTACGTTTTTTCTAAGATTTTTGTGAATCTGGCCCCTGGCTCTAAAACTTAGGACCAATTGTGATGTACAAAGCGATTCTCCAATGCTGTATTCCATCTTAACATCCGTGGGAGTTCAAATTCTAAGTTTTACTTATTATTTTAAAGTAAAAAGTGTGAAGTGTGCAGGAAGAAATCTTGACTGGAGTCTTACACCTGTGCAATCTTGGGTCACATTTGGTGCTACAAATATATAAAAGTGGAACATCTTTTCCACCAGAATTCTTACCCTCTTTTGTGTTTGGAATTCAGCTGCTGGCTTTTCCACCCTTGATGTTTCTCTTAGGAGCGAACGGAGGTGTGAGAAATTCATTTTGTTCCGCACCAGTTAAAAGCTACACATTTGCTACCCAAGAGATACATGATGAAACTTCATGTTACATTGTCAGAATCGTGTTTAAGATCACAGCCCAAGGTCAAAACTAGAGCCCGCAGACGGAAATCTATAATCCACAGTAAAAGAGTTCATGGCTAGCAGCTGGACCTTGGAGAATTTCTCAGTTTCTTTTATTTTTTTATATTTCTTTTCAGTTATTAATTTATTTATGTATTGTTTGAGGTTGAGATGGATGTTTTTGAGGTGATTATTTCATTGTTGGGAAACGAAGCAAAAAGCAAGGCTACTCCTTTCAGGAAAATATTTTATTTCAACTTAAACAATTTGTGTCTTTTTTCATTTTTATTCACGTTTTATCGTTAACTTATTGGTTTAACGGTCACACATAAACCAGCAGTGTGTGGCGGTATCCTTTTTGCACAAAAGGACATAGCAAAGAATAAACAAAGCATTTGTCACGATACACTTCACAGCATGCCCCAGCCTAAACCTCCAAAAATGGCAGGTGGTGAGGTGGCAGTGAATGAGAACCTGATACCTCTCTATGTGGAGAAGAATCTTTAGGAGCCGGGAAGAAGCCAGACTCAAAGGGAAGGCTCACATCTTGTGAAAAATACTCATGCAAATTCTCATAAGAACTGACACATTTACATTTACATTACAATTATTTGCCAGATGCTTTTATCCAAAGCGACGTACAATAAGTGCACAAAACGAATCCATAGCAAACCATTAATACATTTGCTCGACCTGAACTAATGTACTTTGATTACATTGGAACAATGGAACGGTACACACAAGCGTTGCCATTGCTATCGTATGCTGCTGCTGTACAATTTTATACACGCACAGACACACACAGGCCATGATGACAGATATTGCTGTAGCATGCTCCTTGAACACCACCAGATGGCGACCCGGCACTGCAGACCAGAACTACTGACGTGGGAGGGAGAAGCGGATAATGACAGTTTAGGAGGTTGATTCGCCACTAATCTTGGAGTGCAATTAGAGTGGGAGGGAGCGTGAATCGGTTCAAGTGCTTGCAGTCCATACCCACCGCATGTTCTCCTGCTGCATCCGGCAGATTTCGTTTTTCTTCTCCTTATGCAACGATTAGTTTCCCGTTCACGTCGTATGTTTATGTACGGGCTGAGCGGCACGGTGCTGCAGTGGATAGCACTGTCGCAAGAAGGTAGCGGGTTCGAAATCCCGGCCGAGGGCCTCCCTGTGTCCGCGTCCGGGAACTCTGGGTTTCCCGCCCACGGTCCAAACACGTGGCAGTTAGGATAAATGGAGACTGTAAATTGCCCGTAGGTATGAGTATGTGAGTGAATGCTGTGTGTGCCCTGCGATCGATTGGTGACCGGTCCAAGGGGGTATTCCAGGACCACAGCAAGGCAAAAAAAAAATCCCCCATAGTCCACCTTTTAATGGGGGTGTGCAGTGGGATGTGTGTATGTATATATGTATATATATATATACAGTACATACAAAGGCTTAAAAAGCTTTATAGGCTTAATTTAATATTTGTCCTTTAATCTTCTTGCTGGAATGCAAATATATGTTTCTATGACAAGCTGTACCCTAAAGCTGTTCATTAATCCCTCATTTATGGTTCATATACATTATCGCTTTCCCCCATTCTTATCTCATTATAGCTTTCCCCCGTTCTTATCTCAGTGTTTTATTTGTTCTTGGTAGCCAGCCCAAGTACTCTGAAATAAAATCCCTTTAAACGCTTTCCCCTGTATGAGGAACATGATGTTCAGTTATGCTTTATAATAACAGCATAAAATAAAGAACTGTTGAGAAGCCAGAAAGCTAGGCGGCGTATATCTATATAAAACAATTCATATGCTGCCTTTATATATATATATATATATATATATATAAACAAGTTACTCATGAAAACGATTTTCCACCTCGCAGAACTTCATTTAACATCATCCAGATTCTACCTGGATATCAGCAGCAGGGTGGAAAATTCTTTGTTCGGAATCCTGTCGTGCTCATTAGCGCGAGAACGATGTCACTGCTCTCTGAGCGAGCAGGAGACTCTGAGCTTGACTGATCGACAGTCCTAACAGTTTGAGGCCAACCACCAACACCCACGCACGCAGACACAGGTTCACGAACAGGCTTGTTGCGTAAGAATGCGGTAAAGACTGCATTTTCATTCTAAAATAAATTGCAGGCTGAAGGCATATTTTTATTTCATAATTATAACTCTACAGAAAGACACAGTGCAAGTGGGTGTTGAGAACCGAATGACTCCATAGAGCGGCTGCCAGGTTTGCAGTCTAGACACAGATTTTAATACAGGTAAATGAATGAGGAACATTGAATGTTTCTGAATCGCAACGTTGAATTTACGGCAATAATTGGCAATTAATTTATTTTGGAGATGCCTATTTTTTTTCCCCATGCTGTTGAAAAAAAAACCACATTCAAATATTTTCTTGAGCAAATATAGTATTCGTGGTTGGAAATCAATTGAATATGATTTTTCTTTTGTGATGCATGATTTTGTTTTCTCTAATCCAAGGTCTTTTTCATCACAGGATAACCAAATCAATGGTGAATGTATGCTCTGAAATTAAATCCGGTGCCAGTGTACTTTAAATAAAAAATACAACATGCTCTGAAAAATGTTCTGCTAATTTCACTCTAGCCGAACTTCGATGACACCAAGAAGGGTCAAATGTAATCTGACAGAGTACAATTTACTCTCTCAGAGTTTATTTAACACAAAGTTTTACTGTGTTTCTTTTAACTCTGTGATCCTGTTGTATTGTGGGCCAGGCCAAACACAAGGACCCAATCAATCAGGGGAGTTACTATTGTGTGGTGAGGTGGAGAATTCCTGCCTTATGCCTTATGCCATAAAACCTACATAAACTTGTTATAATCATGACCATGGCATAACACGTCATTACCAGCCATGAAAGTGTATGACAACTTGTAACAAGTGTTACAAAGTGATTTCAGCAGGCATTATGAAATGTACTGACATCTTGCAAGCTGTAATGTACGACTTTGTCAGGGCCGCCGGGTGAAATCCCCCCCCCCCCCCCCCCCCCCCATGCCCGTAACTAAATTTTCTTTGTGCATCATTTATTAATGTTTAACACAAGTTCACAGACTATTGGACCCCCCCTTCTCCAGTGCCTGGGGCAACATACCTGGTTGTCTCCCCGCTGAAGGCGGCCCTAGACTGTGTAATGTTGGCTTTCCGATCCATAGTTCCAGTGCAGTTTTAACCAATTCCCTCCTGAAAATCTCCCCTCCCTGGGTGGAGCTAATCTATGGCCCATTTCACCCCACCCCCAATGAAACTCCAAGTCACTCCCAGTCGTGGCGGTGAGGATTTCGCTCCTGGCTGGCTCTTTACTGCTAATTTCTTAAATAGAGTAACTTGCAACTGGTGGAGACTATCGTGGAAGCTACTCACTCACTCAGCCAATCAAGATCTCAGAATATAATGCATGCTCTTGTGTCTGGTTCTGTTGCTTCCACACATGCCAGAAGCTGAATAAACAGGAAGTACATATTAGCTAGCAGCCCCCACCCCCACGTTTGACTTTGCCTTTTGTCAGCTTGTGAAACAAAATATCTTTTTTAAAATTTAAAAAAAAATCTTGGCCACTGAATACATCAATTGCACGCCAATACAATGAACAGTTTCATGGAAGATGTTGTTTTAGTGTTTTTCTTTTTTTTTTTTGCAAACAAAATTCTGAAATGTTGGAAAATCCAATATAACAGAAAAATTGCTGATATATTCAGCATGAGGAGATACAAATGGGATCCAGCCTTCAGGCCCTTGAAAACAAATGACTGTTATAGCACCATGGTGAGACCATATCAATGGCATTTTTGATTTGTGTGGACTGCTCCAATAACACTCTACAAATCTAACAAAATTTGTGAGTTTTGAATAAACCATCCGGAGTTTATAGCCACGTATTACAATGTAGCAAAACAAATTTACAAGAAAAATAGCAATAGACTGTCTATGCATCTACTCCCTCATAATAATCCAACTTTTCTACAAAATCAAAATGCTTTGCAGTGTCAGACCATTAATGAAAAGGCAACAGATAATATACTCATATAATAATAATAAAAATGGAACAGAATGTTTACTTTTTGGGCAACACTGAATATTTGTGAAATTTAAATGAAGAAAGGTTATCAAAATAAATCAGCAATATAAACATAATATACTGAATAGAGCCAGTTAACAACTAAGTGAGTGAATAAGTAAGTAAGTAACTAAGCAGGTAAGTGAGCGAGTGAGTGGGTGAATAATAAGTAACTAAGCAAGTAAACAAGTAAGTAAGTAACTAAGCAAGCAAGCAAGCAACTAAGCAAGTAAACAAGTAAGTAAGTAAGTAAGTAAGTAAGTAACTAAGTAAAATATATTTCAAGATAAGCCGTGCTGCTCTGTAGCTGCCAAAACAGAACATTATTGATGCATCTAATATGGCCTAACATTAGACTGGTCGATCCAATGCGCCAGGCTCAGCCCATTCTTTTTTTATTTGGCCAAACACATCCTGAGGGTATACGCTCGGAAAAGAGTGCATCTGGAGTTTGCCCCGGGCCTCTATTACACTCGCATTTGAGCTTGTGTCTGGTTACAGAGGACCCGATCTCTGCCTCCAGGTGTGTGTCTTAACCTCTCAGTACAGCGTCTGCGTGAGAAAACAACAAAAAATAAAAATAAAAAAAATAAAAAATACCTAGAGATGTTTATTTAAGGGGGCGCCAAAATCTTCAGCAAAGCACTAGCTGGAAAGGCTGTAACGTCAATACGAAAACCTCTGACACCCAAATCCTCGCTCTTTGTTTAAGCGCCACGAGCGTTGGCGACCGGTACAAAAGGGCTGAGTGAGTTAACACAAAATTTCAGTCCATTTTTACTCTTATAACCCTGCTCTGAATGAGGGCCCAGTGGGCCGATTTCTCACCTGTGCAGGTAATTAGTTTAACTGCGCTTGTGGGTCCCTCTCCTCGGTCGCAAATTGATTAAGATTACGAAAAGAGCGCTGATGAAATGCCAACCGCGGGGGATGCAATGCGGGACTTTCGGATGAACAGAAAAAGTGCCCCCCTTTCGGTTAGCGTTACAACTCTGGGACTCGCTCAGGCTAGGTCTTTTGTTGAATTCGAGGCGCATTCAAAGCGCCCAAGACGCATTTGTATGCGGGGCCGCTAAGTGGGTCAGCTTGTAGAAATTGATACGCCGGACTGAATTTATAAGGGGAGAAAATGAATCGGTTGCAAATGACGCTTTGAAGTGCTTTTCCGCGCCGTGTTCTCCCTTGCCTCACCCCAATGTCCTCCGTCAAACTACATACCGTGCGCTTAATGAGGCCACGAAGAGACCTCTTCGCTGCGTCGTCTACCTTACCCGGCGGCCTGCCGCCTCTGGCGGGGCTCGACCTGTGCGGGAAGAATAAAAAAAAAAAAAAACATCTTTCTGGGGAGGTGGCGGGGGTTAGGTTTGCGCACCTTGGTGAGATCTTTGCGAGTTGACGGACGGTCATTCCGCAGAGGCGGAAGATCGTTCCATTTGGGCGCGGCATCCGTCCAGGAGGACAGAAGATCTGCTCCCGAGGACGTACGATCATTAAGATTATTCCATGTGGAGAAGTGATCTTGCCACAAGCGTAGAAGACCCCTTCCGTAAGAGCGAAAGTTATTCCCGTGACAAAACAAGCTCCCTCCCTGGGGACGGAAGACCGAGGCAGACAGGCGGGCGGACATTTCCGTGAATATAAAAACGTTTTCACGAGGCCACAGGAAGGAGCTCATTAGAATAGCCCTTTTAAAAGTTCTCAATCCTGGTGAAAGCTTCGCTGTGAGGAAGCATCCGAGGCCAACGTGTTTTAAAACCTGCGTTGTGTAAAAACGGGGCAGAGACTTACATAACCTCGTTGTCTAACACCTGCTACGCGAGCCTTGCTTTAATGCGAGGGCTAAGGAGTGAAGTGAAGTCCCTGGATGTAATTGTGACATAAAAAAAGACAAGCGCTGACCACGGGCTACATTAACGGTCCTTGCAGACAGAGGGTGAGTTTAATGGAGTATAGGCACCTTTTAAACAAAGCCCAGACATGCCACACGCGGCTGCACTGGGGAATAGCAGCGGCTTCAGGAACTGAAATCACTGCTCAATAACAAGGAGAGAACACATCTGAGCAAAAGGGTCTTTTCTATCTTTTTTTTTTTTGTTGTTTTCTTTTTGTTATTGCTGCAGCTTAATGAGCCGTGCAAAGTAATTAGCAGGAGTGGCAACAGCAGCTGCAGCGGGCAAGTCTTCTGTTCTCTCTCTCTCTCTCTCTCTCTCTCTCTCTCTCTCTCTCTCTCTCTCTCTCTCTCTCTCTCTCTCTCTCTCTCTCTCTCTCTCTCTCTCTCTCTCTCTCTCTCTCTCTCTCTCTCTCTCTCTCACTCTCTCTCTCTCTCGCTCTATGCTTCCAGCGGACTGCTGATTTCATCTCGCGCCAAACGAGGGCAGTGGTCGACTCTGGAACTGGGCGTAGGGTGCGCAGGCTGGTTCCCTGCGAATACCTCGGAGACAGGCTGTCCTGCTTCAGCCTTCTTGTAAATACAAAAAAAAAAAAGCGTGATGAAAACAAATGATGAAACTGCACGTAATGTGAGCATTAACTGGTAAAAAAAAAAGAATCACATCCCTGCCCTGTGGTTATTGGTATTGATACCATTTCTGTTTGTTGGAGCCTGCCCTGCATGCTTTAACAATACAAAGCAAGACAAATGTCTGGTTTTTAAATGATTGACCGACTCTTGAATTCTATTATTGAAAATGCAATTTGGGATGACAGGTACGCCATCATTGAAGCTACGGGTCGGTGAGCTGTGATATACCCATACAGAATGTTATAGACAATAAAGACTTATAGCAAATGGACAGTGAAAAAAAAAGAAAAAAAAAAGAAAAGATTTTCTCTAATAAAAGAAAATTTTATGTAATAGAAGCATGTCAATGGCTCCCATGTTTAATTCCCATAATTAATGTTTTACATGCAAATGTAATTCCCATAATTATATTATACTTAACACACTCGCACGGTATATAAATCTAACCATGTCTGTGTGTTATGTGTGTCTCTACTGCAAGTCTCCTTGCTATACATCTTTATGGTGCACTGTTTGCCCTGCACTGATCTTGTGTAGTGTAAACGGGACCATCCATATAGAAATACAATTAAAAAAAATAATAAAATCAATTAATAAAACAATGAAATATGTATGCCAGTTATTCATGTGTGACACACTATAGCCCCAAACAAATTGCCTAAAGGAGGATATAAATAAAATGGTATTTAACTTAATTGAATTGTTCTGCATGCCATGATCCTCCACAATGCATTATAATCATGAATAGGCATACGCTCAGACACAGAGCTACATGGTGAGGAATCTACTGGCCTAAGCCCTCCTACCTGCACTCTCAAAAAGGTACAAAAAGTACCTCAAAGGTACAAACGTGAGGGTACCACTCCGCTCACTGGGGTGATACCCTATATGTACATACAATTGTACCCCTAGCCAGCAATACATAATTAATTTGTACCTTTTCGCTTGTACTTATTAGTACCCAAATAGAACATTATCAGACTTTCAGGGTAAATTTGGGAAATTTGTTCCTTTAAGCACAACTGAACTTTGGTATAACTTTGGGTTGTGTAGTTACCTGGCCCTTATATGAGTCCATATGGTGGTGAAATATGTTCGTTCGTTGCTCTTTGCTCCACTGGGGTGATAATCCAGAATAAGGTATTTGTCGCTCTCCATTCACTTCAATAGGGCAGCAAATACGGTCTCAAAAATGACACTTCTAGCATGTATAGCACTTCTAGAACGGGAACGAAGCGGATTATGTCAATACAAAGAATGACCAGTTCTCGTACGTATTTTTTTTGGTGTAATTACTTATATAAAGTATATACAGTACTACCAGGAATGCTTGCTTCCGTGGAAATTTGGACCAATGAGTGATTTCTGACGCATCGGCAAATTAACGCTGTTTCTGGCGCAAGAATTACCTACCAGATCTACGATCCAAATAAAATGGGAAAAATCCAGGAAAGGGCCATTTTATAAAAAAATTAAATATATGCACAAATACTGGTTATTGTTTGTATTGACAGAAGTGTCATTTTGAGACAGTTTTAGCTGCCCATTAGAAGTGAATGGAGAGCGACAAATACTCTATTCTGGATTATCACCCCAGGGGAGCACAGAGCAACTAACAAACATATTTCACCACCATTTGGACTCATATCATGGCTAGGTAACTACTACA
This sequence comes from Synaphobranchus kaupii, assembly GCA_029718625.1. Lineage (NCBI taxonomy): Eukaryota > Metazoa > Chordata > Actinopteri > Anguilliformes > Synaphobranchidae > Synaphobranchus > Synaphobranchus kaupii. The sequence goes on from CM056389.1 coordinate 15,018,171, forward strand.
CAACCCGAAGTTCTACCAAAGTTCAGTTGTGCTTTAAAAAAGAAAAATGCACCTCCAGTGTGCCTTTATTTTTGAGCATGTGCTGCGACTGCAAAACCTGGATTGTGGACTATTGTGGTAACAGGAATGGAGCTCCATGAGCTTGGGAATGGGGCTTGATAGCAGAGCGAGAATCAAAGCAGGCCTATGAAGCTAATCTAAACTCAGCCAGATCGAGCAGGTCTGAAGCCTTGTTTCCCATTCCTTCTTCAAATCATTTCTTTTGATTCTATGGATGTTGACAAGGCCTGTAGACTCAAGGGAAATTTCAGGTTGACCTCTCTCTCTACTATTTGTCTTCAGTGTGGCACATGTATGTGAAGGCATACACTGTCTGTGTGTGTATGCGTGTGTGTGTGTGTGTGTGTGTGTGTGTGTGTAATAGTGTTTGTTTGTGTGCGTGTGTCTGTGTGTGCACATACGTGTGTGTGTGTGCGTGTGTCTGTACGCGCACATACTTGTGTGCGCGTGTGTGTATGCGCGCATGCGGGGGTGTGTCTGTGTGTGTGCATGCGCACATATGTGCGTGTGTGTGTGTTTGTGTATGCGTGCGCGCATGTACTTTGCATTACTCTCTGGTGTGTCTTCACTCAAGCCTGTCTGTAGCTGCTTTTTCAAATAGCCAGCTCGGTCCAGGGGAAGTAGCACTGCCTCATGCCTTTAACCCCCTCCGTGGCTGTCTTTTGACCCGCAGCTCCATCCGTTTGCCCTTCTTTGTTTTTTCGGTCTCGGGCTCCTTCAAGCAGAGCGCCTCCGTCAGACTCCTTCCTCGCCCGGGCCCGAACCGCAGAGATTCATGGAGCGCGTTTAAAAAAAAAAAACTGAACTCCAACCTGAAGTAATGTGCTGCGGGAGGCGTAAATTATAGATGCGGCCTCGCTTTCTCCGGGGCGGACGGCGCGTACGCGCCAATTAGCGCGCGGCGTCTTTCGCGAGACGTGAACATATGTTGCGCGCGCGGGCCCCACGACGGAAGCTTAAATCACGGCCCTTATATCGGGGACTCGGAATGATAATCTCGCAAATGCGTTTAAGCGCTAGCAACACGCCGGCGCGCGGCGCCATGCATCACACTTGAAAGCGTGCCAGCCGAGATGGAAAACCTGCTCTCGCGGCTATAATAACACAGACAGGATGATGTAGAGCGGCTTGCTAGTGGCATCCACTCAGACGGGGGGTCATTCGCAGAGGCACTTTGAACACAAGGTAGCGGGCTGGCGGCGCGCCGCGCTTGTACGGCGAGACCTTCCAAGGGCAAAGGCGTGGCAGAAATCGTAAGAGTGAAGCGCCATTTGCTGTCTCTGTACCCCGTGAATGACCCTGGCCTCTCCATGTCAGCCTTTGATTGGCCGAACAATGAGATTTGAGTTAAAAAAAAAGCCCGCAGTTCTGCTACGCACTGAAAAAATACAACCACTTCACTCGCCGTGTTCTGTACAGCACTTGTTCATTCATATTACACAAAAATGGATGGTAAAATTATGCCAGGTGGTTTATACAATAGAATGTTCAGCAGTAATTCCACTCTTAACTGGGACTCAAATGAACTCCATTAGAGTTAATTCAACAGTGAACATTTCACTAGGCTGTGTACAGATTATATTTCCTCAAATTTTATTGTAAAATTATAGTTAGACGAGAAAAACGAGCGACTGTGTCAGATGGAAACCGCGGCTCCCACTGCTTCTGGAAAGGAGCGAATAAAGTCTTACTTTTCAAATGTGAGCGAGCAATGCCCAGAGTCCGAGACGCGCGGAGTGTGATTCTGCCAGCTTTCAAAGTTTGCTCTCTCAGATCGCGGAGCTGGAGGCAACGAGTGGGCACCGGATCAAAAAACGTCTCTCCGAATGCCAGCGGAACCTTTCTGGCTTCCGCGTTTCTCTCCGCCTGAGTTTCACATCTTATGCTCGTCTCCTTCTTAATCCAAGGGGGCCGCAACAGTGAAAGGCTCAAATGTGCCGTTTCCCTGAGTCGCTTCCCTCAATTCTTAACAAGCTGACAATATACGCATTCAAAGGTGGTGGTGGCAGTGGTGGTGGGGAGGGGGGGGGGGTGTGGGCGCTGTTGCCAATCCGTACTTATTTGTTTACTCAGTACCTGGTTATGAATGGAGGGAAAAGAATCAGGCATGACAGCGTCCATTACATACTGAGATCCTGATTGGCTCATAGTGAGTGAGTCGCTTCCACGGTAACACGACACCACCAGCCTGTGAGAGGGCTTTGAGAGCGTGTAAACAGTTTCTGTTCAGCTCTCGTTTTTTGTGCACTCGTACAGAAGACGGGGTGAGCGGAAACGAATGTTACCGGTGTCGCAGTAATGCAGAAAGACAGACGGGGGTCAAAGGGCATTTCCCTGTTCAGGGTCAACGTCTACAGCGACTTTATCGCGCCCCCTGAGGCTGTTGGCGTATTGGCTTGCTGTGGCCGACGTGTGCCGGGGTGACCCGCCTCACCCGTGCACCAGACCGCGACTCACAATGTGACCGGGTCAACGACGCTGCACGAGACGGCCAGGGGTATGCTGCGATACTGCCGCAAGGTCGATCTGCTCATATCGCGCTCGCTGTTTTTTTCCTCCCACCCTGCTCACAGTAAAGGTGGCGCCGCTTACTCGAGTAAACGAGTACTCGCCAGCAGATTCTAAATTGCTTAGGGAAAAAAATGCAATCGGAAAATCGTAATTGCATTTTTTTTTTGTCTAATGACAAAGTGAAAATGCAAAGCGCAAAAGCAAATAAATAAATAAAAGATCCTCAATTCAACACAAATCTATGTGTTTGAAGTCACTTATTTTGTAAAAAGTAGTACACTGATATATCCAAATATATAAGGCTATGGTCGAACCCTAATTTGAAGCATAAACAAAAGTACTTGCGACTAATTTGAACCATAAACAAAAGTACTTGAGAGCTCGAGTAATCACACGGACAAATCAGCTTGTCATCGTGTACAGAAATTCATAAAATAAATATTCCACCTCTAGCTCACAGTACCCATCCTCTACCCCCACCGCCCCCCCCTCCCCCCCCTCCCAATCCAGTACCCCGGACATGGCCGATTTCTCTCAATCCAATCTCCTCCCTCCCGAAGAAGGGGGGATCATTCCGGGAGCCAGGCGGAAGATTTGTTAACCGACTTTGCGGCCGTGGAGCTTTGTGTCTTGAACCACGTAACGCAGGATCCTTCGGGGATGCAGCCGGCTGTCACACCGCTCCAGGGCTTCTCAACGAGCGGCCCGTCTCAACGCGTGGCCTGTCTGTCCCTGGGAGGGCTCCACGCCTGAGCCACAGCAGCTGGAAGTCACGCCGGAAGTCAACCGCCGTTTCCCACCGATGTCTGAACAGAGCCAAACAGGGAGCACATTTCTTATCCCTGGCTCAAAACTTTTCTCTGGCTCTGCTTTTCATTTTAACCTTATTCCTATTGTTTGGTGGGAGGAAAAATAGTCCAATATTATTTCACATTTTGTACAACATATGCAAGAATTTGAATACTTAAAAAATATTAATACAATTTAATTATCTAATATGTAAATGCATGTTTTCCAATCCCTTTGATTAAAAAAAACAAACAATAGAACAATTACAATCGCTTTTTTTTAATCTAGTATTATTGGATAAATTATTCTCCTCCACAGGGTTAATGTATAACTTTAAATGGCTAATAACACCTCATAACAGCTACAGGCCATGACAAATAAAAACAATAAAATAAAATATATATATATATATACAGTATATATATAAACAAAACACCCTGTTCCATATGTTCCCTTATGTACCATGTGTTGTAAGAGAATAACTTCTGTGCACTGTTTAATGCGTCTGATGATAAATCTACACAGGCAGATGTCAGAGAGATAGAGATAGAGAGAGAGAGAGAGTAGGAGTGTTCTCTTGCAGCTACATCTCAGTTTAAATGATAGGCCCTTGATTCCGCTGAATATAGATTCTCTGGGTGGCGTGTTTCTCTCCACACCACACACACACACACACACACACACACACATGTTTCCATGCATGACTGTCAAAAATAAAGCTTCTGGACACTTTTTTTGAATCCATATTTTTTTTTCTCTCAAAGGGAGGTAAAAGTGCAGTAAATACACAAGGAAAGAAACTCCAGAACTAAAAGTATCGGGCCATTTTTTATTACACCTGGCTTTTTAATGGTTTCAGCATTTTGTCAAGTAACAACAATGTGTCCAGTACTCTCCAATAAACTATTAATTATGGATATAACTAATAATTTTTCATTTTCCTTTAGCAGAACATAACAAAGTAAATGAAATTGATTTTCTTTTTTGCGGTGATAATGATATTTTGTTGAAAAGTATTCTAACAAAACCAATCTAATATTTTGACAAGCTGGCAAAATATATGTTATAAAGTCATAGCTGACATGACACAATCTCAAACATTTGGAACAATATTAAAGACCCAACACTACCAGTGGCAGAGCTCGTATAGGCCTGGATCTGCAGGAGACGGACATTCACACACAACTCGATCTCATGCACAATAGGGCCCTCTTTGAGCGTAGATACAAGCCAGCCAACCCAGGGGACTCGCCTTGGAATGGGAGTTTGGCACCGAGTTCAACTGCCCAAGATGGATCCTGCCATTCATCTTGGGTAGGTTACGCCTGATGCAGTTACTGAGGTTTATCATCTCTAAAGCCAATAACCTAATGTTCACAGCTTCAGACAACTCTGGTCCAGCATAAGGATCCAAGTTTTTGGAAATGCGCTCACTGGTTCTGACACCTCCCTTTGTTTTCCGATAATGAGATGGAGGACACTGTGCCCCGACCCTGGAGTTCTAATTATGGCAGAAGGATGCACCTCCAGTGGTAGCAGCCTTTAAATAAGACACACTCGAGTTTACCGCCTTTACATAAAACACCAGTTTTACTAACAACTTCATGAATATGTCCCGCGTCAATTATCGCCGCGGGATCTCTGCCACATGTTCCGTTGCTAGGCGCCCGGGCTGACGATAAAATTGAGTTTTTTTTTTAATGCGTTCTGTGGGAGTACCACAGTAGAAGACACTTTAAGGGAACGCTAGACGTGGCACGAGCCGCTGCTCGGCGCTGACCAAACACGCTAGAACGATGTCAAGGCGAGTAGGCTCAATCATCAAACCATCACTCATCCCTATTTCACACATCAAGATAGAACCTGGACGTAAAGTGTGATACGACTGCAGTAAAAAAACAAACAAAAAAAACAAAAAAAAAACACACAAAGGTATTTGAGTGTTAATAATAATAATAAGCACTCCATTTTGAAGCCTCCCACAAAGGACATGACATCATCAGTCTTTCTCTCATGACATAATCTGTCAAATTGCACAGTGGCCCCCGTAGCCCCGACATTAAACGAGACATAATGCTTTCCATATTTCCTCAGCATGTACGCATATTAGCAGATATGGCTGCGCCGGGAGAGCGCCGAGCATCAGAGGCTGAGCCGTAATGGGAAACAATGTTGATTTAATAAATCCTTTTTAATGACGGGGCGGAGTGACACTTTCTGCTGAGCGCCGCTGACCTCCGCGTGACCCCCGCGAGACGCGGAAGGCGGGGGGCGAGGCGTCTGATGCTTGGTAATGGCGGCACGCCAGGTCTGATGAGACAGCTCTGCAAAGAGGGAGATGCGAAGGGAAGGACGGCCCTCATCTGCATATCAATTATCCTAATTTAAATACAACTGGCACTCGTTGATTGCGTTAATAGTTACATGTCCCGGCTGATGAAAGGAAGGAATGCTCAGTGCTGTGCAGGTCCTCGGGTGCTGTTTTCACCAAAACACAAGGCAGTGTAGCAAGGGAGGCACACACACACACACACACACACACACAGGCAAGCACACACACAAACACATGCATACACATGCATGCACACACAAGCACAAATACACACACACACACATACAAATGCACGCAAATGCATGCATACATATAAACATGCACACACACGCACATGCACACGCTCGCACACACACACACACACACACACACACACACACACACACACACACACACACACACACACACACACACACACACACACACAATCATGGATAACCCCTTTCCTGGTACGAGGTCATACTGCGACTCCCACGGTCACACTCTCCAATGGTGATTCGCTGCACATTCCACTGTCCCGCCTTAGTTGTCAATCTATTAAATAATATGAACAGTATTTATTTACTCAGAAATACTCTTGTGATTTGATTTCTAACCTTAGAATACTGTTAAGACATTTATCTGAGCTCTCTATGATGGTGCGAAGAGATAACATTTCAGGATTCCACAGGCTTTTTTGTTGTTGCGTGATTTCCATAGCTGAGCATATCAAAAGCTATGATTTCCACTGCCTTTCATATACCTTTTATCTTGCAGTCGTGGTGAATGTTATCAGTGTGCTTTTGGTAAAAGTGATCTATATCTTTTAATTCTTTTCTGGGGAGAAAGGGATGCCCCCAGCCTCTATGGATTGGTTAAAGCAAACAGAAAAATCACAGTTCGTTTTTGCAACTACAAAAAAAAAAAGAACAAATAAATAAAAACACACAAAGGACTAAGGAACTACAAAAGGAACAGCAATGGTTTCTCAGTGTCAGGCCATGCTGAATAAGAATGATTTCTCTTCTGTCCATAACCTGATAAATGTACGTCTTGAAGTTCTGAAATGGTATATCGATGTGAACTCTTTGATAGCAGCACACCCATCACTGGTAAACACCCTTCACAGCAAAAACACAGAGTAGATTTGAGTCCAATAAGTGCCACATGTACTCCATTAGAGTTGAAAAGTGCTCTATATTGGAGCCTATTTTAACATTTTGCTGTGTTAACACCAGTGAAGAATGTGATTACAGGTTAAATTGTGGCTTGGACCATGGCATTGAGTTATTTGATAACAAGACTTGGAGTCAACACCAGACCCATCCCAACCAAGACCAGACTTACCAGGTATTGACAACACTGAGACAAAGACTGGCCACTTTCATCAATCCAAGCATAGCCTGGCCTTAACCCCCCCACAAAAGCAAGCCAAAGGTGACAGTGGCACAGGAGGCCTCTCCAGACTCAGCAGGGGGAGGCCATTCTCCTCTGGCTGGCTCATATACACAACTAGCTCAGTGTTCATTCAAATCTAACAGAGTTTATATAAGTCAAATCATATGTACTCTACAAGAGAAAATTACACCCATTTCCTGTGTCAGAGTTAATTTAACACTTAGCATTTTCTGTGTACTGACACACATGGACCTACCCAGCAAACAGTGGACGTCCCAGGGACGTCCCGATTTTAGTCCCCTCAAAGTTATGATGTGACGTTCCCTAGGGGATGCCCTAAAAACATTACTAGAACATTAGTAAAGTCCTAGGAAGGTCACTGTTAGGTTACAATATGACATTTAATTTGAATTTTCCGGAGACGTTCAAGCAACGTCCCTATCCGGTTGTGATACGACATCGTGCTCATAACATTCACGAAACATTCAGGGATGTTCCTGCAACGTCTGTTACTGGTTACAATATAACATGTAATGAATGTCTGGGGGAGGTTACTAGAACATCCGGGGAACGTTCTCTGTGACGTCCACGAAACGTTTAGAAAACCCTATAAAAAGACAAGTCACGGCGACGTCCTGATGACATTTCGAGACATTCAGGGGATGTCCTGGGGACCTAATTTTGTTAGCTGGGTATTAGCCTATTCGTCTTTACGCGTGTGATTATTCTCAAGTGAGTCATGGAAATATGTACACATTTGACTTCTCGACTAGTTATTCCTGTAATTAATTTTACACTTATATGAACACATTCTGTAAATATTGTGTTGTCACTCCAGAACGAATGCAAATTAAATTCACATGTATTTTCCCATAATGAATAATAATTGCCGTTTAAATCGTATATAGCTTTCTGAGTTTGATTCGGCTGAGGCGATAGTCTCCCTAGCAGCCTGATGCTCCATTCAGAGTTAGCCACAAACATGAATGCGAGTTGCACCGCAATTGGTTTAACCTTTTGAATACCTCTGTACTGTCTGCATCAAGAGGGGTCGTTTAGGAAGTCTGTCTTCTATTTACCATTGTTTACCCACGCTCAAATTTCTACCGCAGTTTCGCTAATGACTTATTAATGCACGGTGTATTGTCTTTATTGAAATTATGGGCTTCCGTCAGCAACACAGTGTTCCTCTCACATCGCTTACAGTGGACTCCTGCCTTCTCATTGCCGTGCTCTGTCTCCGGTCACACAGATCTATCGCAGAATCATTTCACCACCAGGAAGCACCAATAACACGGGCTGATGAATATCCAGGATGTTTTGCGATGCAAAGAGCGTACAGCACAACACTGCCCGACTACTACTCCCCTGCAAACGATAGGCGCACGCCGGGGAGACTGGATCGAAGGCCCCGCAGTGACGGCATGATGTCCTCCGTCGGAATCGATGCGTGTTCTTCGGTGACATGGGAGTGGAGTAATCACACTCCCAATAGGACAGAAATCCGGGGGTGGGGGGGATTATGATCTATTGGCAGCTGGAAATGGCTCCCTCTGCGAAGGTGAGCGATGCGACTCGCGCAATCCTGACATCGTACATGCAATCCCAACATCACCCATTCCGAAGGCTGTGCACTTAATACACAACTGGTGTAAAGGCTGTGTGTATAGGACGCTGTAGACCAGGGGTCTATAACTCTGGTCCTCGATGCTCGCAGAATCTGCTGCTTTTTGTTGCTGGTAGGCTGTTATAACCATAGATATAGAACAATAGATGTGACATATCATGTAATGTAATAGAAATTTGGAATTCTGAAATGGAACAATTTGGCAGCCATCTTACCTGGGTACAGCTATAATGGCAACCTATGGCAAAAATGTCATGTACTTTCTAACCCACTGTGATGTCATAATCGGGTCTCAGAAGCCAGATAGCTGATGATTGGCTCATAGATATAGAACCATGGTTACTGGCCACCATCTTACCTGGATATATGGTCTCAAAAATTGTGCCACTAAACTATACATATGTCACAATTGTTCTATATCTATAGTTATAGCCCACTGGCATAGTTTTTACTTTTCTTCTATTGTATTTCCTATGTTAATTAACCTCTGCTGAGATTCCCATTGACAATAGGCCAGGAAGGCTAAGAAACTTGGAATATATTTTAGCTCACACAATGGTCTCCAACTTATTTATTGCCAAGCACAAACAGATTCCCTGAGCTCTTCTCTTCCTGTGTTGGGTAGGGAAGGAGTCACGCAGAAACCGAGTCTATTTTTCTGCCTCCCACAACCTCCTCTGCCTCTTCAGTGGTACAATATAATATGCCCGAGTTCAACAGTGAGCTGCCACCGCACGTGTACATTTGAACCGGCTTATCTTATTAGTCAATTATGTAGAACGATGGTTCATTTTGACATAATAAATCACAGAATCTGAGTCGTTCATGGTCAGGCCAGCTTGTAATAAATTAAACACTGTTCTCGCTGTATTGGTATTGATTGGTGCCTGTGGTACTTGGACTGCTGCATGTACAGAAAAGGTGAAACTTAAAAAAGAGGCAGAATTGTTTTTTTTTTTATTGAAAATTTAGAAAAATAGGATAAACACACACACGCACACACACACACACACACACACACACACACACACACACACACACACACACACACACACACACACACACGCACCCGCAGACAGCAAAACAACACTGAAATCTACTTGCTGGATATTAATTATTACATGTGATTGTTTGTTAGTGCGCATATATCAATGAAGCCACAAGAGGATACTCGGCATTGATATCATGGGTTTATATAAAAACGTACGTACACACACACACACACACACATACACACACACACACACACACACACACACACACGCGCACACACACACACACACACACGCTCTTCTCATGTTCCCGCATTCTCCTCCTGTCCTCTGATCTCACGCCGCTATCGCTGCACCATCTCTGTCCGAAAATGAGAAATTCCTGTTCCAGCTGAGCTCCTGTTTTCGAGGCTGCCCTCCTCAACCCGCAGCACCCGCGCCCTTTCACTTTTCCCAGAGGTCTCCGGGCTTCTGTCTCAGGTAGGCTTTCGGAAAAGCACTCGGACTTCTCTGCACTGGATGAGCCATTACTCAGGTTTCTGATATTATCAGTGCTAAGATATTGATTTCTTTTTTCTCTTTGCACATCCACCACTGTTTCTTATTGACCGAAAGCAAAGCAACACAATAGGAATGTTTCATCCTCTCACCATCTATCTATATATATATACTGTATATATATATAAAGTATATATGTGTGTGTGTGTGTGTGTGTGTGTGTGTGTGTGTGTGTTTGACAATGAGTACATTAATATGTTAGAGAAGAAGAAAACTCTATACAAAATTGATATTACATATTTGCAAAACTTCCTGAACAGGGTTATTGTACCCTTTGTTCATCAAATATCCTGTCATTAATAATAATAATAAGCAAGATGTGCACAGAATATTCCGTCTTGCTCATTGCGTGTGCTGTGTTTCCCGTTGGATGCAGGCCATATTCTGAAAAAGAAAAATGGCTGTATATGCTAAAGAATGAAGAGTGTGACCCAGCATGAAACACATTGGATGTCAGATGGCATGACTTGTAGTTATGTTCTCCATGACTCCGTGTTCACTTCCAACTGACAGCGAAGCAAGTCCCACAGGACTTTTTATTTTATTTTACCAGAGCACTCTGCCCTCTCCAGTTGTTTGCAAGCTTTTCAACTACCAGCCACTTAAAGATACAGAATTTAGTCAATTGTAAATGTCACGCTTTTGTTGAGCGAAGGAAAAAAATCCACTGACTTTCTGTACCCTGTGCTTAAAAGAGGAGTCACACTGACTGGTCAGAATGTGAGTAAATAGCAAGTAGATTTGACCCTTTGGCCAATGATGCAGTATGGATTTCTCAGCAAGCCATTTTCCTTGACACATGTTGACCCTATACTGAAAATAAAATGCATGCCTTGTCTTGGGAGATTCTATATAAAAGAAAAAAATGTCCATGTTTGATTCCTTAACCTTTCCAGGTCTTTCGTCTGTGTTTGTTTCCTATCTATTGATTTGTGTACCAAGATAACATTGCAGACCCGCTCAACTAGGTCAAACAGATAGAGAGAAGGAAAATAAATACAATGTTACAGAGTTAATTCCTTTCTGTAAGTTTTAATGGCAGTTGGTTCAGTCTTCTGTTTAGATATAGGAGATATACAAAAGCCAAAATGACAAGAGGACATAATCCCTTCTTAATTGTCCCAGATTTGTATAAAATTGTATATGTTGTGGAAGATTAAGCTTTATATCCTCTTTGACTCAGCTGAGCACATGCTAGAATCTTCTGTTCTCCTCCCAACCTGCACAAATTTGCTTCAAACCATCTAGAGTTTACAGTCCGAGCGAGTGACCCAAAATAGCCCCTGTTAAGTAAACTGGTTAATCATTGCTACTAAGTAAAGAAACAAGCATATTTATGCATACACACATACCATCGATGTTCCACATACAAAATCAATGTTCCTGAAAAATGCAACTACATGACTTCAACAATCTGCTAGCATGAGTAAATCAATTAGGATGGAGAGAGGTTTGGGACAGAATACTAAAGCAGTGGGAGAGAAGTTTATTTACTTATTGTCTAAGCAGTCAAAGCCTCATGCTGGATGCATTCAGGTTTAAAAACATGGCTTGGACTCACATTTACACACACACACGCACATACGCACGCACGCACATTCATGGGATAGATTGATACAAGTAAGTTAAATACATTTTAATGCATTTAGTCTTTATGGAGTCTTTTCACATCTGTATAGTGTCACATTGAGCTGTGCTTAAAGGTAGCGGCCTGTAAGTGATGGAGGCTGCTTACTGTAAATATCACCCATATCTCTGTTGGACCCATTACTGCCAACATTTCACTGTCTTTGAAGATACTGTATGTGATGGTTACTGAATAATACATTACTTCTATACCCTCGGCCCACATGTAAATACACAGAACACAGATGCGCAAACGCACAATAAAAGCACAGGCACTCTTTTCCCAACGATGATACACGGGTCTGGAACACGAATGAGTGTAGGAAACCGATCGGTAACATCGTTTTGGAGCACTTGATCAGTTTTTGTGACCGCCGTCCGTCATGTTTTAGTTACCTTGATCATTTTGGTATCAACGATTTGGTATGCATACAGGTTTTTCAAATTCCGTTTTTTCTCTCATACATACATATAGTATGTAGCTATTGTATGCGTTGCTGTATATGTGTGCAACTTTGGCTTTGTTGAAAATTCACATTTAGCAGATGCTCTTATCTAGAGCGACCGTCGCCATGGGAATGAGGCCTGAGGCCTGAACCCGGGTCTTTTAAAAAGTGACTGTTTGCAGAGGCGGTTGGAGCCGGAGGAGAAGGACGAGGAGGTGCTGCCAGAGGAGAGGGATGAGGAGGTGCTGCCAGACGGAGCCACCTGGGGACAGGAAGGTACGGGGGGGGGGGGGGGGGGGGACTGCAGCCCAATGAGGAGGACTGCAGCAGTGAAGATGAACTGAGAGGGGGAAGTGTAAAAGTAAAGAGTCAACGATAGGCTGCACGCAAAGGCAGAAAGGGGAAGCGAAAGAGGCTAAGGGAGCAGGCCTCACGGTGTTGGGTGTAGAGCCAAGTTGTTTTGTGGACAAATTTTTTTTTTAATCAACTTCAGCCATTTCTGTGTACGACTTTGTCTTTTAAGTTTGTGTTTAATTCTCGCTTTTATACAATCATGTTTTTTATAAACATGGTTAGCTAAAAAAAGCTTAATCCCTGGACAAGAGGGCACATATATATCTGTGGAAGCAGTACGTCGCATAACACCTACCTAGCTGAAAATGTGTGCTGGGAACTCAAATAGTCTTTACTCAGATTTCTAATCAAGAACTTGGGTTGAGAGGTCTGCTTGAATCTGTGACTTTTGAACATACGTAGATCTCACAATAACCCCCAACGGTAGTAGAAATTGAACCCATTAACATTGAACTAACAACCTGATCTCTAAATATAGGATGGACCCACACACTCACCACCAGTATTTACATATAGAGCAGACAAGACGTGTTAGATTGGGCCCTGGCGTGGACTGGTATGTCGGTTTTGGGGAGTGGTCTATCTAGCGTGATTTAAGGAGGGGGTCTTCAGCATAAAAGCACTAGACGGAGAAAGCTTAGCTATTGAATCCATTTTGGGCTAACTGCAGTCTGCGGTCCATTAGTCCTTTGAAAAAGCAGAGCTTACACAGTTTAAAAAAAATAAAATAAACAAAACATGCAATCATTTTAGAGAGGAGGACATTTATTGAAGTAATTCAGATTAAACATGTTCCTCAAGGGTACAACAGCAGTACCCCACTAGACAATTGAACAGACAATCTAGGAGTTGCAAGCCCTAACCATTATGTGAGAATGACGTCCAGAAGTGCATGTGTTGAAATTAAATGCAGGACAAATTAGTCCCCAAAACATCTCCTCGAAATATGCTGACGGCTTGACCAGAATAATTCTTTATTTCATCAAACTAAGTGCATGTAGACCTCTGCTCTGAATGTCACTTACAGGCAGCGAACAAAACAATTAAAAAAAAAACATGAAGACACCTGATACGCCGTTCGGTCATTGTGCACGATGGCCCAGTCTACCAGCATGAGAAACCGTGCCACAGTCAAACTGCATTGTGCACTATGAAACAAAAATACATTCTGAAAAAAAAAAACGTCATTGTCAAGTGTCAAGATCTAATTTCAGTATGTCATGTCGGCATTTATATAATTCGTATACAGTGTTACTGCATATATAATTAAACGATAATGCTAATACATACATGTAAATGTATGAACATAAGATTGTACACATTTAATCTACATGCTAAAATGCCTATGTTTTATGCTAAAAAAATTGCTAAATCAAATAAGTTGATTGAACAGAAGGTGGCTGTACAGCAGAGGTGGGCAACGAGGGCCATATCCATAACTTCTGGCCTTAATTACCTAATAAGCCCTAATATTTGCGCCATCTGACATTTTTGCTACAATTCTTAATAAGCGCATGAATGACAGCCGAAGACTTCTTTTGTCCCTATATGAAACATTTTAATGTGATCTAATCTACCAGTGTTGGTGTAAACAGCCAATTAGCTCATTTAGCTGAGGTAATTGGTGGGAACAAAAACCTGCATACACGCCGGCCCTCCAGGACTGGAATTGCCCACCGTGCTATACAGAATGCTAAGATGATCTCTGTCAGTGGTTCCCAAAGCTCTCCTTGGGGAGCCCCAGCCAGATCCAGGTATTTGATGTGTTCAATCTCAGGCACACCTTGAGCACAAACCACAAGGGGATGATTAGCTGTATCAGGTGTGCTTGAGGTGGAAGACTTCAAATACCTGGATCCGGCAGGAGGTATCCGAGAACAGGTTTGCTATCACTAGACGTTATAAAGACAGAAACCATGGCTCTGCAACAACACTGGGCTTCATAGACTCTGCAGAAAAACTCAACCCCACCAAGGGCTGGAGATTAAAAAAAGAAACAAATAATTACAATAATAATCATAATAATAATAATGAATCATAGAATGCTGAGAAAAGTCTTGGAATTGATAAGACCAATGCTTGTTTTCTCCTCTATTTAATTTAACCCTTGTGGAATTATGATATTAGACTTGTTATCAACTACATACTGTCATGTGTGCTTTAGGAGCCTAATTATTTTTGACTTGATTGATTGATGAATTGACTAATGCATTGATTGTCCGTTTGTTTATGTGATCGACCGGTGTTCACGTGGGTGTTTGTGTTGTCTATGTGTAGTACTGTTTCAGTTAGGAAGCTGTACAGTATTTGTACAAAATGGACCCAGATTTTAAAACTTGTATTTAGCTGACTCAGTAATGCCAATATGTCCAATTTGCAGTACAAAATGCAATGCAAATGTCATACAAAAGCAATGTATGTAAACCATTAAAGCGGTTCTGTTAAAATGAAAGAACACAGAAAAAAACAAACAACATCTAAGTTATAATATTGACCCAATTTCCTTCCTCCAAACTTCCCTTAAATGATTCAGTATATTATTATACCATTATATCTACTTCATAAAGAATGCCATTAGCAACAACGCTTACCCATGGAGATTAACTATTTTGATCTCAAGCCATTTTCTTTATATACAAAATTAACTTTCCCTTGACAACATAATGGGCAAAACAAAGTTCCCGTATCTCAAGAGATATAATGCATTCTTTTTTCATTAATGCTGGTGGGGGACTGAAAATGCGCAAAAGCACATTTACAAACAATTTGAAAATAAGCATGCGTCTTCTGTCATCTGCTTTGTGTGAAACGCTTTAAGGTGGAGCTTAATTTAATCATTAGGAAACAGAGGCAAGGCCCGGCGTATGAAGGCCAAAACTCACACTAAAACCCTATCCTTTGAGAGCTACTGTTCTCAAACTCCGTCTAGACAGTAGGCCTTAATGCTCAAATCGGATTTGTTTTTCAAATCCGTTTTTCTTTTTTTGGCGACCGTCCACGCGATGATTGTACAAGCGGCCAGATCCAAAGCATTTCGACAAGCTACATGTTTCTTATTTCTGCCACGAACCGATAAGTGTGCGGTAATTCAGCGCTGTGTCATTTGGGAAGCGGCAAAAAAGGCACTTGAGGGGGGGGGGAATCAGATTTGACTCGTCAGACACAAGTTGTATAGCCAGGTATTGGATATCTATTGAATTTAGGACGACATACACATACACCAGAAATGTGGTCCAAATCGGAATGGAAAATATCCCATTCCATGCGATTGGTTGATGTTTAGGGACGCATGAAATGCGCGCTGGACACATTAAAACATTTTCGGTCACTTCAATTTTTCTATCTAAACAAAGCCTACGACCCAAAATATGGCTGACCCTGGTCATGCCAACACAACACAAAACCCAAGGCCAAGACCAACACATTTATGTGATACACACATGGGATACATACATGGGAATAACACATTTATGTGATACACACATGGGAATAAATGACTGAAAAGCAAAAGCAGTATACAGTGAGTTTATCTATTTGTGAGTTCTAAAAAAAAAAAAATTTCTCAAGTGCCTCTCAAACCTGCATTATGTACTGCACGGCTAGGTGGGTGAAGCTTGGGTGTTTATAATCATTTTACATTGATTTCAAGGTTTTAACACGGAGCGGACATGCACTTCACGTATTCAATTTCATGTCAAGTGAAATTTTTGGCCATTGTTGACTTTCCCATGTCAACTTTGTTATGGAAAAAAAGACTTATGTAAAAAAAGTAAAAAAGGTTAAGGACACGTTGATTTGATTCAGGCCATTGTATAATGAAAATATGCATTCCTATAATGGATAGGTTTTTTAATACTCGCCTTGCAAATCCACGGCAAGCTCAAAAAAGGCAGGTTTCTTTGGCAAAATGTATTTCTGTACGATACAAATGCCAGGGCCATTGCTTTTAGGAGAGCACATCCCTCTCACGGCAAATGAATGCATCATTCACAGGAAAAAGACATGAAGAATATTCATCACAAGGTTTTATTCTCTTGTGCAGTGCACATAGGGCCCAAATTAGTAAGCAAAACATTTTCGCACACGCAAAACTAATAACACAATCAATGATTGGTGCAAAACAAATACCATGACCAATCATTGGTCATGTTATTGGTTTTGAGTGTGATAAACGTTTCTGCACACGATAAAGACCATAGCAAACTTATTGCATGCAAAAGTCCATCGCTACGGTTTCTATGCTAATAATGTTAAAATGTTTTAATCGTAATCAATATTAAGGAGGGTATTATATACAAACGTTTTAGCAATAACATCCAGTTATGTTGTTCCTGTCATTCCCAGAGGTGGATAAATTTTTCAGACCTTGGAGTACAACTGGTTTTTTTGGAAGCAAGTTGAGTCCAACAGAAACACAAGAATGGTGTTTGACTAGAATTGTTTTAAAAAGGAACGAATGGTAAAACATGAAAAAAAGGAAAGAAAGGGAATATAAAGTTACCCAGAGGAAGACTTTGTGAGAGCTGGTCATCAACCCCACAATAACCAAAGTGCTGATTGGATCAGATGCAGAAATGGAAATTTAAAAAAAAAGGAGAAAGAAAATGCTTGTTAGGAATTGTTAGAAAAAGTAAAAGAAAATGCCAAGCAGTTAATTTAAAACATGTTAAACAAATCTTTCACTTATCCACGCTGTTTAAAATATTAAAATAAGAATTATAGTAAGACAAACAGGCTGCTGCAAGTTTAATACATAGTGTAGCATAGAGTTTGAAACAAAAATCACCTCTATATGCATTACATGTGACAGCATACAGGAAGAAGAACACATGGACACCTCCTGGCACTGCTTTTCACTTTTACTGCTGTTTACTTGCAGAGAAGAGGCTCCTGGCCTTTGGCACAAAGTGCTTTGAGATCTTTGACAAGGATGAAAGAAGCTCTAAAAAATACAATTTATTATTCAGTGTTTTTTTTTTCTACCACCCAGCCATTCTGGATGAAAGAACAGTTACTATAGAGTGTTGTGCACAATGAAGGTTTCACATGTGCACACCGGACCACCTGTTTTTAAATGGAAGACATGTATGGATGTGTAGGCGATTGAGGATATTCAGTGCTGGTATATTCAACAAATGTTCATTCTTTCACATGGGGGGCAATGCCTACAATGCCTTTCCCCCAGATTATAGTTAAGAACAACCATGATTAAGGTCAACGTAAGCAATGATGGCATACTAAAATAAAACATCTGACTGTACATGGATATGTTTGCACAAACAGAATCAATAAGCGGCCACAGAGGAACCCAGAGTCAAGTAAAAATCATAAATCAATGGATTTATTGTATTTATTTATTTATTTTTTGTCCTGGTGAGTATATAACTTCAATAGAGCCTGAGGACATGGCAGGGAGTGTGCTAATTACTAACTAGCCTCTAAGTGTGATATCACTGGAGCAATGATGCCTGCAATACACATTTGCCCTGAATCCTGACTCACAGTTAAATACATGTGAGTTATCCTCAGTTTTCAGCGATAATAAAAATTCTATCTCACCAAGCTAAGTCTGTGAAATAGATTGTGAGTAAATTTGTCATTCAAAATTGAGGACACATATGTACCGAATCTAGGCCTTATCACGCTGGTGAAAACACACGATAGTACCTACTAAGGGACAGATTCACCTTGGGAATTTAGTTTTCTTAAAAGAAAAAAAGGTCTGTTGTATCCACCATGATGACAGCCTGATTTATTGTGTTACACAATCTCCTTTGTTATCCACATCTTTAGGTCTGTGACCCTAGGAGTTTGAGTCAAACATGTCCATCATGGCAACGTCCACAGCATGTCCAGAACTATACAGCACAGTACTTACATTATAACTTAGACGGAGAAGGAAGATAAATAATGCCTTTCATTCAATTTGCAGTTATTATAAATTTTGAACGGTAAGACACTTTAGTTGTACTCAGTCGTGCATGAATAATGATCAGAAGCATGTCTAGATTTATACCATTCCAGGAATATGAAGCATATTATTCTTCTTTCATGTTTTAAACTCTTCAGCAAGAAAAAAATATTCTACATGAGAATATACAGAAATAATAAAAAGTATGTATAATCTTATTGTACTGTACAGTGTACACTTTAATGGTTAAATGGGCACCCCAATACACAAGAGCAACGGCTTTTTTTCTCTACATGTCTTTTGTATATACTGTATGTATTACAAATAAACTACCCAACCACAGAGCCCTTTACGTGTACAAACAATTTGTATTAATTGACTTTAATGTAATGCCACAATGTCAGTCCACAGGCTGCATGCCAGCATGTCTTCGACTATTATTTACACTTTTTCCCATGTGTTGTCACATTTATAACAAGTACCAGTAAAGGATAAACATAATTTCTTCATATGCGTGAGAAATTAAAGAGTCTTAAAGGAAATCTAAAGCAATCCTTCCAATAGGAGAAGATGGGACTGCTACTTCCTGTTAGAACAGGAAGCAGCCGAGCCTGTCGGTCTGACGACACTTGAGCAACTTGAGGAAGGTCTCCACCCTGTGGGCATCTTTCTTGAAGCAGCTGAGGAGCGTGTAATCTGTCAGCAGAGACTCCACCATGTTAGGCTGTGCCACGTAGTGAGTCAGGTTCTGGCTCGGCTCGGACGCCAAACTGTCTTCATTCAGCATCTGAGAAGGCAGGGGATGGAGCAAAAGACAGCGTGTGTGAGAGAGAGAGAGAGAGAGAGAGAGAGAGAGAGAGAGATGGACAGGAGAGACCTTATGAAAATGAATTACGCTAATAGATTGTAAATATGTGGACTTACTTATTTCGATATATCATTTCTGATATTATTATTAAAATATATTTTATTTCAATATATTGCGAGAGAAGAGAGAAGGAGAAGTAGCAATTGAATATATTAAGGGCATATTTGAGGCAGGATGAAATGTGAATATATAGTGTTAAAGGCTATTGGGGAAATATCTGAGAGGTAATATCTCTGGATGGACAGCTTCATTATAGGCTGCAATGTGGGATAGCTGAGCATAAGAGCAGACCTTATGTTGAGGCATAATTGTTTGGCAACCTTATTTCATCATGCATATCATGTGTTGAATGGTTCATTGCCATAATAATTTGCACACTGTGTTTAAAATGGATTCAGCCCTCGTTCATCGGAGACAGGGTCATTATATTTGCTCGACCTTCTTGGCAACCATGCATTCTGTTGCTGTGTCAACACAGCCTCCATCCTAACAGCAATGTTTGTTTACGATTAGAGCATGTATTAATAAAACATTTTCAGAGTCAGTCCCTAACGCGTCCATTTTGAACCAAAAGGCGAAGCTGATCACAGGTCCACACCCCTACTTTCCGAGGCTTTATGAACACAGACCCAGAATGATTGCTGTTGTCCTGAAGTGAAAACTAGTTAAGAGAACGGCTGAAAGCACCCCTATATGCCTTGTGAAACTGTAACATTGCTACAAACAACCGGGCGCTGATTTTTTTTACGAAGGGACTGTTTCACTGCGACTGTCACGCTACACGTTTGAGGCTCGCAAGATGTCGTACAAGTCACGAATGCAATTTTGCAAGTAATTAGCATGCGCGCGAAGTGCATTCGCACGCGGTATTTTTTTGTGGGGACTGACAAGCTGATGGCGATATGTCTGAATGTGTTCGAACACCGCCCAAGCAGGTGGCTTTTAAAGCCACCTTTGGGAGGCATGTGCGGAGATCGTGTGTGGCCTGGAGGCACTCCCGCTGAGCTCACAAATAAAATACGCCGCCAGAGCTGATCAAGGATATTGCACTTGTGCACAAACAAGCCCTGGGATTTTAGTCAAGTTTTGTTTTGAAGTTTCTCCCTAATCTATTGCAGAGAAAAAAACTTTAAAAAAAACCACAGCAGTTGTCAGTAATTGTATTGCTTCTACTTCTGAGTGAACTGTGCTCTGCTAATCAACGGAAGATGAGCATACAGATTAATTTACAGCGCTCATATTCGGTGGCTGCGTGTAATCTGGCACCCCTGCTAGACAACAACCGTTGCAAATCTGTGACTGGACAACTTAGGCAGGGCTATATTTTAAAACAGGGCATGCAACAGATTAACTTAAAGTGATACAGTATGTTTAATTTTAATAATTGATCTGAAGGGCATTGGTAGATTCATTAAAGGAAGCTACATGTGAAGGCAAATCACCACAGGGCTCTCTCCCTTCAAGGTCCTCTAATTTATCACCAAAGTCACTTGGCATGCTCTGCAGTAGTGTGGAGTGCTCATAAACTCCTGGGGAGTCGACGCCGAGTTATTTTTTTAAAGCAATTAAAAGTTATGTCTGACACTTAGTCCCACAGGCGCCGGATCGCAGACTTGCATCCTGAACACACTCGAGTCTTAAGGAAGGACCGCAATATGGTGGAGCGCACAAGGCAAGCAAGCAAGCGCAGCAGCACAGCGCTGACGG
Source organism: Synaphobranchus kaupii (assembly GCA_029718625.1). Taxonomy (NCBI): domain Eukaryota; kingdom Metazoa; phylum Chordata; class Actinopteri; order Anguilliformes; family Synaphobranchidae; genus Synaphobranchus; species Synaphobranchus kaupii. The sequence goes on from CM056389.1 coordinate 15,039,329, forward strand.
CGCCCGACTAAAAAAACGACAAGTATCATGCTATGCTTAAAGGTAAAGTGTTACGTGCTATGCTATCGCACATCCTTGGGCATACCTTTCTGATGAGGACTATCACCCCCTGCTCCAGATTCATCAGCTTGGCCGACATCCACTTGGTCTTGTTGAGCAGGTCATCCGGGGCGTTGTCATAGAGATCCAGCGTGATCTGCAGGCTGTGCAGAGGGCTGATCCAGGACTTTATCAGGATCAGAGTCGAATGGAGGAGCCACTTATCCTAGACACAATACAAGAGACCTCTGAATACGCTCGCAATGAATCTACAAAATCTGCTCTAATCTCAGTAATACAAGGCTAACTAACTAAAATGTTGTGAATAATTAACATTTAAAAAGCCTAATCCTTTATCCCAGTATCAAAGATATTGTGATCCCAGAGCTCAGTTCAGTATAGTCTATACAGAAGCAATGATATTGCTGTGTGTGTGCGTGCGTGTGTGCGTGCGTGTGTGCGTGCGTGTGTGCGTGTGTGTGTGTGTGTGTGTGTGCCAATGCAAAGAACAACCCTCCCCAGACCACATCCAATGGCAAGTTTAATACACAGTAAAGGATTTGGTAAGGAACCAAATCAGGGGCACCACCAGAGATTTGAAAAGGATGAAAAGATCTCACATTGGCCCCCAACACCCCAGAAACTCCTATGGTCTAATATTTTTTGAGTTTGGCATAGCCCATGTCAGTCAAGGCCCCCATATGGTGCCACTGCTCCTAATACAGGAATCCAAAGCCAAGGCTATGAGCGGGCTCGGGCCCTCTTGTGTCTTACCGAGATCTGCTGGATTTCACTCTTGGATCCCGGAACAGATCTGACGCCGCACGCGCTTCCTCCGCGGCTCAGCTGGGGCCGCGTCGCCAGGGGGGCGAACGTTTCCTCCTGCCGGCGGCGAGAGGCGAACACCGAGTCACCCGCCGCTAATCCTAGAGCGCGGCCACTGTCTCTGAACCAGCAGCGCCACTTTGCGCTCCTATACATGCTAATACATCTATACATGCTAATATATCTATACATGCTAATATATCTATACATGCTAATACATATATACATGCTAATATATCTATACATGCTAATATATCTATACATGCTAATATATCTATACATGCTAATACATCTATACATGCTAATATATCTATACATGCTAATACATCTATACATGCTAATATATCTATACATGCTAATACATCTATACATGCTAATACATCTATACATGCTAATATATTCACGCTAAGGGTTCAGGACTTTAATAACACACCGTAGCTATAGCTGCGGAAATGCAGCTCGAAAACTAGCAATTAAAGGGTTTTGAAGGATCTAATGCAACACATTATTTGTGTATTCAGGGCATGTTGCAAAGTTAGCTTTGCATAAATTCTGCATGATTTATCATTGGATTATTATCTCATTAATTTGGAAATTGCTATTTGAGTGTGAGAGAACCATCCGTTTCGGTGAAGCAAACTTAAACAGAGATGATGAGAGACATGAAAAAATAGTGATGAAAAAGTACTGATTTGTTCACTTGCATCAGATATTACAAGATTTGAAATTCAAGGGTTTTAATTACAGTATCTTTCTCTCCCTCCCTCCCTCCCTCCCTCCCTCCCGCCCGCCATGCTCACAAACAGTGTGCATGTCTCCTCTGAAGCTCTGTAGATGAGCTCGGCGTGTTGGATGACCCGTTCCAGCAGCTTGTCCAGGGTGATTGAGGGGCAGCGTGTGCCATCCTGCTGGTCCTCCTTACAGTCCAAAGGATATCCCACAATCCTGTGCCACAGCATCATCCACACGCAACCCTGCAGTACTTAACACACAGAAGCACACTTGGACTCCACCCCGCTCAGCCACCAAAAGGTTCAAACATATAGCCGTTTCTCCATTTTCAATCGATAAGGAAGTTATTGATTCAAATAGTCAAATATTTACTATACAGTCAGGTTACAGTTACTTGCGGTGTAATAATTTTACTTTAGGTGAAATTTCTACTGTCTTGAGTTCTACATGTGAAGAACATTTGAGTAGAAATTGAATGTCAATTTACGCTTCTTATTTCTGTAATGTACAACTGTCCGACTAGTAGAAAATATAATATATTTACCCTTGTTCATTCTGCTGAAAGGAATTAGTCTTGTGTAGACTTTCTACCTCAGTCTTCCAATTGATCAACCTTTATATACAAAACACCCCAAGTCTGATAAATGATTCATTCTCCATTTTGAAGGTATAACGCAAGAAAAGGTAAGCTGATATGCACAAGAGTTCCTTTTGATTTTATACATAATCTTTCATTATCTGGGTTTAGGGGGGTGGGTGGCGGAAGAATACCAGCTGGCAGTAATACTCTCGAAAATGTGACAGTATCCTTTTTACAGAAGGCGTACAATACTTAAAATTAGCCTTTTTTCTGTGATGGTTTGACACAGTATTGTAATGTTTGCCTCATTGGTGATTTTCATAAGGAACTGGACATATCAGAAACTAAAAGCCAGCGCTGAAGAAAAGCAATAGCGTTTATCTCTCATGAGTGTACAATATACTGTACATACATGAGAAATTACCAGGGAGTTTTTCCTGGCCATTGTTGCCTTTGGCTTGCTCTTGTGGGGGTTTAGGCTGGGTTTTTCTGTGAAGCGCATTGTGACAACTAGTTGTGAAATGCGCTATATAAATAAATATTGATTTGATTTGACCTTTTGTGTGAGCGCACTACAACACATGTCTGTCTTAAGTGTTTTAATCTTGTGATGAGACTTAAAAATCTAATATTTAATATTAAATAATATTAAACCATTTCTTATATAAAACCATTTAATATTGGATGTAATAAGTTAATTCCTGCAGAGAAACCCCTGAATTTAAAAGGCAGGTGTACTGTACATATACTGTCGTAACCTGAATGCTACATTTGGTATCTTGTTTAATTGATTCTTTTATGTTCCATTGTACAGTCATTTCAATTTCAGCATTAGCAATAGCAATAGCCCTAAACATTCAGCCCGTCATATTTTAAAAGTAGGCCTACAGTGTGCAAATGGAGGATATTAGTGCTGTATTTTCCCATTTGCTAACATTTTCCTGTGTGCGACTGCAGGTGTTCTATCCTTGAACAGCGACGTGAATGGATGTCCTGCTACTGGGGAATCGGATACAGGGAAAGCATTAAATCTGCTACAGTGCTACATTCTTGACTTCGAGCAGTGAAATCAAAAACATATGAAATGTTGTACCGGTTTTATTGTGTGCGTGAGTTTCCGCGACCTCCAAAACTCACCGAAAATCACAACGGCGCGCAGGAGTCAGAATGTATTGCCTGAATAAGGACGGCGTACCGGCGAGATTGATCGACCCTCTCGACGACCGCAGAATCCGCGGTCCCTGTTACACCGTTAGCCCTGTCAGTAAATCGGGAGTCGGACGCGAGGGAGAAGGCGTAAGATTAAAGGCGTAATAATGAGGGGCCCTGCCATCGCTCTGCAGCCAGGAAGCAGCAAGACAAGCGTCGGTGATGAAACCGCGGCATAAGGATCCTTATTGACTGACAATCCAGTCGCCTATTCACACTCCCGCAACACCATCGGCCTGCCAGGGAAGATGAGCAGCAGTGCCATTAAATTGAAGTCTCCTATCTGCGGCGGTGTTTTAGACTCGCGGCCGGGGCTGTCATTCTCTTCCATCTGACATTTGCTTTCCTTCCGAAGACACATTGGCTGGAGTGGGATTGTGGAGAGGGAAAATGACACGGCGTAATTGCCCACTAGCTAAAATGTGAGGGGCGAGGAGGGAGAGGTGCGCACGCACGCACGCACGCGCACACACACACACACACGCACACACACACACACACAGTGAGAAAAGATTGGCAAACAGCCCATTGCTCCACGCCTGTAGGACGGTGGCAGCAGAGTTTTAATATAGGAAGACTATTTCTGAAACTTTGCAGGAGTTTAAAAGTTGAAAACTTGTCAATAGATATAAAGGCTCTCCTCCAGACAATACGTGCCTGTACGCACACATGCACACACACACGCCTGACGCCCGCACACACACAAAAGCCGTCCTGTTAAGTGTGCAGGAATCAAGATAACGGTGACAGGGAGGGGAACAGAGGCGAAAAGGTCATTTTAGCGTGGAGGAGCTAAAAGTGCTGGAGCAAAATGCAACTAAACGCAGAAAACATCAAACTAAACAGCAAACTCCCTGGGGCCGGCTCATGTCAAGATAATCCTGACCTTTAAAAACAACTATAGGCTGAGATCACAAATGCAGCGGGGGTCAGCGTGCCGGTGTAGAGCAGAGATCAGGCCCTCCATCTGCTTTCAGTGTACGGCATTGCCTGCCGATTGGTACGCCTCTTCTCTCTAGACCAACAGGCATCGGGTGACTTTAGATCTGTTGCACACTAAAGAATGCCCGTCAGTAAGTATTCACAGTAACCACTTTTACAAATGCGTTCAGAGGTCAAGCCCCCGATGACTGACAGTAAGAGTGGGACTAACAATGAGACGATGATAGACAAACACAATTCAGTTTCCCACAGTCTTGGATTCGGCCATCTTCTCCAGCTCAAACTTTGACCTTTTATGCAGTTCATTTCGACAGGGGCAGTCCACAGTCATCAACATATTTGTGTCGGTGTAAAGGTGAAAAAATATACGTCGTTAATCAGGACCTGATTGTGTTAGTTTCAGTGTCAGTTTCTGGGTATTAGTATAATCACTGGAATGTTGCTGTTTAGGGTGGTAAAAAAAAATGCAGATAAATTTAATCAGGATTGTCGATTAAACTGGGGCCTGTTCCAGAAAGCAGGATTACCGAGTTAGCTGGATAACTGCACTGAGTAAAATCCTGAACAGCTCTTTTTACTACAGTCCATGTTCCAGATTTGGGAGGGTTCCGGGTTTTACGCAGTGCAGTTATCCGGCTATCTCAGTGATCCTGCTTTCGTGAACAGGCCCCTGATAAAATCTGTGGTGTTTTGTTATGGCAGCAAAAAAAAAAAAACAATTGAGCGAAGCATCTTGACACGGTCACCCGGGATGCACCCATCAAATCCCCAGACGCTGCGTGAAAGGACCCTCTGTCGCCGGCAACGAAAGGCCGTAGACCGTAGACTGTGCTTGTCGACTTTCAGGAATACTGGAAGGGCAAATTGCTGACTGATTTGGCTTCCCAAGGTCCCAAGCCAGCGGGTCACAAAACAAAAATATGACAGCTTTGTTGTGACAAAAGCATTTTATAGAACATCCCTTAAGCTCATCTCATCGTATGGAGGCTGTTAGGTGAAGGCATTACGATTTCTCCTTCACCCGCTCTGTCTCCAGCCGCGCTCTCCTATTGATGGAGGGAAAGCAGAAGGGGTAGGTTACTGCAGGACACGCCTCATTCATCTTTAATCTCATTCAAGACGCAGACAGAGTTCACTATATCCCAGCACATCACGTAAATAAGCAGTTGAGAAGTGCGGTAACTTTTCATGCATTACCATGCACCTGAAATAAACAGGTGACTAGTTCTGGCGCACTCATTTATTGGAACACGGTTCATCCTTATATTCAAAATTGCATACATGCATAATCATTATAATTATTTTAATATTTGAAAGAAAAGAAAAACAAGAGTGATATTTGCGGTACATTAACAGACGTTGTGGCTTCAGGTGTTTTCTGTTACCATCTTGTTGATTTATGCGGTAGATAAAACAGCGAATGTGTGAAGTATGGTTTTTAATGAGATTTTATAATAAGCATAAAAACAAATTATGTTTTTAATTGTTATATCTACAGGCCTCAGGCAGCAGCTTTGTGGAAAAAGTTGCGTAATTATGCATCTATGTCTACTGAAATTAAACTGTGTATTTTTTTTTTCTTTCGTGGAAAGCTTACATTTTCATGAGTTCTCCGTCTTTTGATTGGAGAGCAAAATTAGAATATTTTATGTCCCACTTAGCATAGCTAAGTACAGCACTTGGGGAGAAGTAAATAACTCAATGAACAAAAGCATGAAATGACTGAAACACAAAGACATACAGATGTTAAGAGATACACATTCACAGTTTTCACCGAGGATATTACATTGCGCTTTCAAGGCTACATTTAAATCAGCCAATACAATACCGAGAGGGCCTGAACACATTACCCCCAATTAATACTCACCAAGATGGACACTAGACATTTCGAAAAACAAAATTAAGATATTTTGCCCATTAATTTGCACATGAACAGCACTGAGAGGAACGGTTCCTCAGGAACCTGACAGAAGGAGGTGATGCGGAGGAAGTGTGGCGCATTGTGGTTTGAAACTCAAAAATGGCTGCTGATGAAGGAGGCGTGCTTATCCCCACATGAGTGTGATTGTATGTTGTTCTTCCTTCCGCAACAACCGCACTGCGTGACCTGACCTTTTATTTTTATTTCATTTATTTTATTTATCCCCCAATTTACCAGGAGAGTCCCATTGAGATTAATATCTCTTTTAAAAGGGTGTTCTTGCCAAGTGGCAGCGAGCAGTACAATAAATACGATAAACGATACAAGACAACATTCAAACAATACACTAATTGAGGAACAAAAAAAAAAAAAAACACAAGATAATGGCAGGTAGAAATAGAAACATGTACACACCTTAGTTATAGTTCTGAATCAAAGTTATTTTTTTACGGTTTTGAATCAAATACAGCCAAAGAAACAGGGCTATCCATCTTTAGTTGTTTTCGTAGCATGTTCCATAACCAAGGTGCATTATAATTAACAGCCAACTTTCAGAGAAAAATTCTGAGAAAAGGAGAAGTGCTTTAGAAAGCACGATAGAAGTGGGACGCAGAATGTAACTACTGTTAATCCCTATCAAGTGCGAAGATAGATAAGGAAGTTTACCTGAAATAGCTTTGTAAATGAAGCCATACCAAAGGCACAACCTACGATTCTTTATAGAGGGTCGACTCTAATAGGGGGACACTCTAATAAATGAGGCAGTGGTGGGTAAGTGACTTAGCATTTGTAATAAACAGCAGAGCACCATGATACACTGAGTCTAAGGCATTTCATCATGGCTGCCATTATAAAGTCAGCTTATGCTGTGTACCTCATAAAATCTAGTCTGTTCCATTGTGATGGTGTCTCCTCTGTGCCTCTGCATGTCAGCCGTTAAGGCGGCACGCTAACAATTCTACTGAGGAAGCAATAACTACCGAGATATTTTCATTGAGAAAAAAAAAATTCCGTTTTATATTCACAATCCCCCCCCCCTTGCATATAAACCTACTTCAGGTTAACATACGCTCATTGAAAAGGCAATGTCTCTTATCAAACTCTCAGCATCTTTATATACACATTTTAAATGTAAGAAGAAGCATGAACAAGGCTATGCGCTGACCAATAAGAAATTGCAGCATACATATTTATCACATGGCTGCATTCGGCCATATCTAACGGCACAATACAAATGTCTCAGGCACGACAAGGGAAAGGCATGACAGCTCTGAGCTTTCGCTACTCGAGCGAGGCAAACCAAACCCATAGATTTAAAAGCAACTGAAAACAAAAGCCACCTTTCTTTGAGTCTAACCCCAACACTCCCCAAAGTCTTTTTCCATAAGCTCAACCAAATCCCAGAGTGCCTGTTAAAGGTTTGGTCAATCCAGTTCATTGATATGCTAGCCCCGTCTTTGCCTGGGATCCAGGGAGTGAAATCTGTGTGCGGTGTGATGCAGGGCTGGGGGTGGTCACTGATCATGCGGAGAACAGACACGATAAAGTCAAGAGGATGTTTGGCTTAAGGCCTTCCTATTTGACCCAAGAACTGAAAAAACAACAGAAATCCTTCATAACACAAGAAATGGAAAACCGGGCAATTGAAAAACCTCTACAGGGCAGGGCAGGGTGTTAGAAACAAACCCAAACACATTCCCAACCAAAAAGCTCTTTAGACCTGTAAGCAAGGCCTTTTATAAGGCCCAATGATTAGACAATGGGAAGCAGCTGCAGTGATTACAATGGGCCACAGCTTCTACCCTGCCTGTGAGTAGGATAGCTAAACACTATCAAAGCCATGTAGAATAATTATTTAATGGTCATCCCCTAAAATACCAGGATTTCCACTTTTTTTTTTTCCCCATTCATTAAATGGTTTTTCACTGGCAACATTGCTGCCAGCCTTTTCACCATTTTCTTAGGAGATTTTTTTTTTACAGTGTTACCATTCCAAACACGCAAAATCTCTCATCTGTTTGCGGTTGTTTGTAGCTGGAGTAAATTCCATAATGACTCTTAGTTGATTGCTGCCTGAAGAAGACCACATATAAGACCTAATATTGTTTGTTTTACCTGTCTGTATTTGAACGCTTTATGTGGGTTAATTTTGTGTATGCCCAGTGCCTTCAGTTTATTAAACAGACGGTACACTATTTTCACCCCAAATAGGTTGCTATCCTATTTTTTCCTCTTTATACCTCTTTGCCATTTGCAAAGCAACCTCCGTATCCACCTTTTTTTGCTATATTAATTCCAAAGTATGAAATGATAACACGTGCAAAATAACACCCCTTATTTGCGATCTTAGCAAATCTACCCCTTAGTCCCAAACGCCTGGGTTGCGTTCGGATCCACTTTAACACATTCCCTTCCCTTGCTCTCTTCCCTTGAGTGACCTATTTTGTGATGAAATTTGTGACAAGCAACAAGTGAACTTAACAGGAGCTCTGCAAGGGAGGATAGCTGGAACTGAACGGAACTGAACGGCCCTCACAACCTATATAGGAAGTGCTACCCGATAGCAACCTCTCCTCTGCACTGACTCAGGCTGCGTCCAAACATTCTTCACTCCCTACCTCCTTTCCTCCACTCCCCTCCTACCCGGAAGTATGCAAAACTGCCTGAACATTTCAAGTACAAGTAATTGCATGTACAGTATACAATGCACCTGACATTGCGGTTTGCGTTGAGACATTAATTAATATGTAACCATTTATACGTAATTAAGATGTAATCAGCAACATTAGCTTAAAACACAAAGATCCGTTTCCGGGGCAAGGAGGAGAGGAGGTGGTAGTGGAGGAAAGGAGGGTGCATTTTTTCGAGTATTGGGACGCACCATGAGTCTCTCTTCTTCATGTGGAGCATTGCACTTCGTAAATTGGAACCGAACACCACTTGGTGTGTCTGCCATATTTCATGCCGGCATTTTGGGTATTGAAGCAAGGGTAGAGAATGTCAGGAAGAAAGCATGAAAAGCACATCTTCCTTCAGGTGATCTTACAAGCAGGTTCGGCTGCAGCCTTTCATCTATTTCAGAAGCTGCTGTGGATCCTACTGCCTCCTTGCCTATGTGTTGTGTTGGGACAGACAGACAGACAGACGAACAGCTAGATATGGAGCCCTAATTAATGGGAATGGCAAAAAGGATGATGAGTGTGTGTGTGTGTGTGTGTGTGTGTGTGCGCGCGCGCGTGCGTGTCTCATGAAGCAGTACTGTGCACGTTGCTCTCAGGAAGGCTTCAAAAGCCGCAGCGCTTTACTTATTAATACGCAACACTTGACGGACGGGTTTGCTGTCCGCCTCTTGCGGGGCTTGCCATGAAAGACAGGGCAGGTCAACCTCGTGCCTTTATGCATTCTACACTGCGGGCTGCTGCCTGCTACCCCACATTTTTTAAGTGCTGCCCAACTTGTACCTGTGCGTTATGCATGGTTTTTGTGACCTAGCTTGTTTTCATTTTAGACAGGGCTTGTTCCCAAACAGACCTTTCATTGAACGTGGCGATAACTGCTGGCAGCTCAACACATTTTCCTCCTATGACAGGTGCATCTGAGGAGGAAAACTGTATCACATATAAGTGGAGTCCCGCACAATAGAGATGGGCGATACCACAAATTTTTTTCGATGCGAAACCAAGTAATACCAAGGCTAGTATCCCGATACGATACTTTTAAAATACTTATGTACATAAAAAAGGGGAGATCTTTGTGATTTCTACAGTGAAAATTGGCAAACGTGGACTTAAAAAAAAAAAATTATATTTGAAAGCCTTTGCATCAGTGTTAACATATAAATATTTCTCTTTTTTTCTGTTTAATAACAGCAATTATAAAACACATGTCCAATTTTATTCCCTAATTGTGATAAAATGATGGCGGGATAAGAATTAAATTCACTGCAGATCATTCCTGAAGGTAGCCCATGAGCAACACGAGATCTTTCCCTTCTAAACGGTAACATTTTATGAGATGTAATCTATGTTTTAGAAACACTGAGCAATGCATATCAGTTTTTCCACAAAATGGATATAATGCAAAATGGATATAATGAATTCAGAAATTGTTTGAAAATTTGTCCATTCTAAGCCTATTGTCATGAACCTGAAAACGGGCTGAACCCAAACGCAACGACAACGAGGCAGAGGTACAAGAAAAGGTTATTTATTAAAGCTTGGGGCAGTCCCAAGCTGTACACAATATTACACAGGACAGGAATTCTCCGGAGCTTCAAACTTGCTCCAAACCGGAACTGGACTTTGCGGGTCACTCAGGAATAGCCCCACACCGGGACTGGACTTTGACGGATCACCCGGGAGTCGTTCCAAGCCGGAACTGGACTTCGCGGGTCACTCTGCAATCGTTCCTAGCCGGAACTGGACTTGGCGGATCTGGACAGACTAGACAGACAGAACAGATAGGGGGAGCGCTAGGCATCCAATAATTTATGCTTCGAACTTGTCTCCTGAAGCGAGGGAGGACATAAATAACAAACAATCCGGTTATGGTTATGCATGAAAGTTTGGAGTAGGAAAGACTGAGGTGTTACTGGTAACAGGCAACCGGGTTGTAGAAGCAGAGGATGGGGCAGCAGCAGGTACAGCAGGGCAGGACAGTGCAGTGGACTTCGGGTCGGCCCAGATGTGGCAGCAGGACAACAGCAGCAGGCGCAACCGTAACCGTAGCACTGGCGGTTGCAACGGCTGGATGCAGGAACAGCTGTAGAGTGGGAGAGCAGAGCGCCCCGCTGCGGGCACAACGTCAGGTGGAAAGCGGGGGTACCGCAACACAAACAGGGAGTCGCGAACAACTGCAGACTGGCAGACTTCAAACAGAGAAGTGGTTAGCGAGACAGATTATAGCGCGGCAGGTAGTGCCGCACACACACTGGACAGACTGAGAATATCAACAGTTCAGCAGAGTGCCTAAAGCACCGAGACAGAACCAAACTGTTAAATAAAGGTTTGCACAATTCAGCAGGGTGAACGAACACCTAATACAGAACCAAACTGTGCGACTAGAACAAGACAAGGAATAGCGAAGACCAGAGGTTTCAAACAAACAACGTTAACGAACTGGCACTGGATAGAAGACAGCAGGTGAGTTAAATAAGGAGTGTAATTGGTATCAATTAGGAAAGCGTGCGAATGTATGCGTGGGTGATGAACAGAGCGGAGTGTGAGGAATGCATGCCGAAATGGAAAGAGGAGATAGGCTGAGACAGGAGTGGAGAAATGGAGTAGTACAGACGGACGGAACACGCCCAGCCTGCAGCACAAGGAAAAACACGGACAATGGAAGTCAAACATGACACGGAGGAAGAGGGAAAAACACGGAGAATGGACAGGATGGGAACGGAACGTTACACCTATGTAACCTACACCTATTTATCAGCCTATTACTGTAATGTTCTTCTCCTCAAGAAATAACCAGTGTTTCCTGCTTTCTGTTCAAACGGTTAAAATAGCCTAATATTATCACTCTATATATTGCACTTTGGGCTGCATTCTTTGTATGAAAGGTGCTATAAAAATAAAGCTTATTATTATATAGTAGTAGGAGATTTCTTTGATTGTTACCACAGGACCACAGCAAGGCTCAAAATCTGGCATAGTACATCTTTAGTTATACATACAACGTATCTGTCATCTTGACCTTCATTAGGTATCTCAGCTGAAGAAGGTCAAGATGACCGAAACCTTGTATGTATACAAAATTTGTGAGACGTTGTGCCTGACTCCATTTTTTACTCCATCTCTTATCCTCAATACAACACAAGTTTCATTCTCTGATTTTATTTGACTTCTTCACCCGAAACCTTGGCTCATACACATCCCTCTCTCTCTCTCTCTCTACTGCAGGATAACCCCCTCCCGCTGATGTCATGTCTGCCCCTCCAGGATGAGTCAACAAACGGACCCTGGTAGTCAGGTGTCAGGCTCAGTGTGGGCCTTCCCCAGAGTAGGTCCAGATGGCAGTTCTGAGGTACTTTATGAATAAGCAGGCCCCGGCTCTCAGGCAGTATTAAGCTCCGCACGTCTGTGGAGTCTTGGGTTTCCAGACTGACAGCCTCCACTGACCTTTGGTGGTGCCTTGGCACCGCGCTAGAGCAGGCGCGGCTTCCCGCGCGTGTGCCATGTGTCAGAGCTGCGCGGGCGGCGCTAATTTACATTGAGAGAAGCTGGCGTTACGTCAGGAGTCATGGAACTCCCCAAGCAGAGAAAGATGGAAATTTGACCGCCCATTAAGAGTTCTGTGGCTGGATCTGGATCTGAATAAAATTAAAATATGTTCTTCTTTCGGGACTATTGCATTTTCATGAGAAGAACTTCACATATTATGACGCATCTTCATAAAAAAGGTATTAGTAAGGTTTAGTAATGAAATTATCTGTATTATTTTGGATTTATAAATGTCTATGAAGACGCAGGCTAGACCAAATCCATGGATATTATATAATATGGATATTAATTAACACATTACAACACAGAATTCACAGATTGCCATGTATTTCACCCCACTAGCTCCCTTGTATTATTTCATATTCATGACTTATGCTTTCTTATTTGTATCTCAGTCAAATAAGAAACAAACATTCATCACACAATTTACAACATATTCATCAAAGTTCAAATTCTTCCAGCTCTTTTACTAAGGACTTATGAATCTCAGTGTTCTGTCCATCTTCAGCCTTCATATTAATGAAATATTGGCAAGGCCACTTATCTCATATTAAAACTCTGCTCTTTGGCAAAGGTAAATAGGGGATGTAAAATTAATTGAGGAGGCGTGTGAACAAAATCCAGCCCAAAAAATCCCCCTTTTTTTCCCTCTGGAAGACATTCAGACTGAAAAGGTCTGAATTACTTGGTAGTTATCCTCACAAATAAGTCAAAGAATCTCATCAGCGTGTTAATCACATGCACACAAGTGTGAACAAATAATACACTTATGACTCTTGTTATGTTTTTAATAACAAACCAAACGATTCCACAGAAAAGTACAGTGAAAAGGCACGCATTGGGGAGCGTGGAAATTGTGTTTATTTTTGCATTTATGATTATTTAACCTTTAAGTTAATTTTGCTATAAATTATACTCTAATGTATGGGCTAGGTAGTCCATAGTCTGAGAAATCTAACTATGTTCTTGTGGTATCTAAACTATTAAAACTTTAAATAATGCATTAGAGGTTGTATTCTGTATTCAAAGTGAACCGTAAGGCGCCAGCATCCTACCATACCAAGAAAAGAGATCCAGGAAGCATAAAACCCCGAGGTTTAGAGAGACCAGGCAACACGGTGGACCCCTGAGAGGTAATTCATGAGCCGCCTCCATGCAACTCCCAGCTAGAGAGACAACAGCAAGCTCATGAATATGGATATGATTATATGGATGTGATTAGCCCGCTCGGATTTGCCCAACCCCACGCCCCCTCAGTCAGACCTACGTTCCCCCATCCCAGAGAGGGGGCGCATGACTAAATGAGCACATTTAAGAGCGCACAGCCGCATGGGAGGGGCGGGAGCATATTTGCCCTCAGGGGGGACATTACAGGTGCTGTAATTGGAAATAATTGAGATTCTTAAAAGGCCACTCGACAGGTGAGCTCAGTGAATCTCTTTGCAGATAACGCAGCGATTTGATGATTAAAGCAGGGCGCATTAGGCGCCCCGTCCCAATAACAGTGCGGCTGAAGGATTCGATTTGCTTGTTTCGTTTCTGTCTTTTTGCTTTTTTTTTCTTTTTTTTTGTTGTTGTTGAAAAAAATACTTTTAAAGGTCGTGTTGTCAGGGCTACAGCAGGATGCCACTTAGTGTCAGCAAGCCCAATGTTTCCATTAATTAGTGCATTCAATGTACCAGGCCACCCTGACATTCTCAACCTCTGCTGCACCAAAACAAGCCATCTTCATTATGTTTTTACCCCATGGCTTCACTCTTATGTTTGCCAGTCAGGTAACATTTAAAGTTCTACTATGAAGTAAATGCTGATTTTCGACACACTATTCTAATTTCTTGAAATACTGTTTTGGGGGTTTTCTGGAGCTGTAAGCCAAAATTATGAAAAATGAAACAAATAAAGGCTAGAAATATTTCACTTTGTGTGTAATGAATCTATAATCTATGAAAGTTTCACTTTTTGAATGGAATTATGGAAAAAAACCTTTCCATGATATTCAAATTTTTTGGAAAGGATCTGTATATGCAGTCCATACATAGAGAGAGAGAGAGAGAGAGTGTGTGCGAGTCATTTTGATTCTAAATACTTTACTATCAACAAGTCCCCCAAGAAACATAATTTAAAAAGAACCAACCCACTGGCACATAATGAATAAAACATTCACATGCATAAATAATAACTGGGTACAGTTTGTTCATTCTTATTTTCATAAAGGAACAAATTAAATATGTGTAGGCAACAAGAACAACAAAAGCAAATGATTTTAGACTAACAATGAGAAGAGAAGAAATATGTTGTTTGTGCAAAATAATGAGATTTTTGTTTTGTTTCCAGCTTGGCCACACATTTACTTGGGTGTTACTTGGGCTTAATCCACTGACTCATTTATACTCGGCATCATACATGTCAAATGGCACACCATTTACACTCATTTATGCATCATGTCACATGACACACCATTTACACTCATTTATGCATCATACATGTCACATGACACACCATTTACACTCATTTATGCATCATGTCACATGACACACCATTTACACTCATTTATGCATCATACATGTCACATGACACACCATTTACACTCATTTATGCATCATACATGTCACATGACACACCATTTACTCATTTATGCATCATACATGTCACATGACACACCATTTACACTCATTTATGCATCATACATGTCACATGACACACCATTTACACTCATTTATGCATCATACATGTCACATGACACACCATCTACTCATTTATGAATCATGCATGTCACATGACACACCATTTACACTCATTTATGCATCATACATGTCACATGACACACCATTTACACTCATTTATGCATCATACATGTCACATGACACACCATTTACTCATTTATGCATCATACATGTCACATGACACACCATTTACTCATGTATGCATCATACATGTCACATGACACACCATTTACTCATTTATGCATCATACATGTCACATGACACACCATTTACTCATTTATGCATCATACATGTCACATGACACACCATTTACTCATTTATGCATCATACATGTCACATGACACACCATTTACACTAATTTATGCATCATACATGTCACATGACACACCATTCACTCATTTATGCATCATACATGTCACATGGCACACCATTTACACTCATTATGCATCATACATGTCACATGACACACCATTTCCACTCATTATGCATCATACATGTCACATGACACACCATTTCCACTCATTATGCATCATACATGTCACGACACACCATTTACTCATTTATGCATCATACATGTCACATGACACACCATTTACACTAATTTATGCATCATACATGTCACATGACACACCATTTACTCATTTATGCATCATACATGTCACATGGCACATCATTTACTCATTTATGCATCATACATGTCACATGGCACACCATTTCCACTCATTATGCATCATACATGTCACATGACACACCATTTCCACTCATTATGCATCATACATGTCACATGACACACCATTTCCACTCATTATGCATCATACATGTCACATGACACACCATTTCCACTCATTATGCATCATACATGTCACATGACACACCATTTACTCATTTATGCATCATACATGTCACATGGCACACCATTTACACTCATTATGCATCATACATGTCACATGGCACACCATTTACACTCATTATGCATGATACATGTCACATGGCACACCATTTACACTCATTTATGCATCATACATGTCACATGGCACACCATTTACACTCATTATGCATCATACATGTCACATGACACACCATTTATACTCATTATGCATCATACATGTCACGACACACCATTTACACTCATTATGCATCATACATGTCACATGACACACAATTTACTCATTTATGCATCATACATGTCACATGACACACCATTTATACTAATTTATGCATCATACATGTCACATGACACACCAACACACCATTTACTCATTTATGCATCATACATGTCACATGGCACATCATTCATGCATCATACATGTCACATGGCACACCATTTACACTCATTATGCATCATACATGTCACATGACACACCATTTCCACTCATTATGCATCATAGATGTCACATGACACACCATTTCCACTCATTTTGCATCATACATGTCACATGACACACCATTTCCACTCATTATGCATCATACATGTCACAACACACCATTTACTCATGTATGCATCATACATGTCACATGTCACACCATTTACACTCATTATGCATCATACATGTCACATGGCACACCATTTACACTCATTATGCATCATACATGTCACATGGCACACCATTTACACTCATTTATGCCTCATACATGTCACGACACACCATTTACACTCATTATGCATCATACATGTCACATGGCACACCATTTACACTCATTATGCATCATACATGTCACATGACACACCATTTACACTCATTTATGCATCATACATGTCACATGGCACACCATTTACACTCATTATGCATCATACATGTCACATGACACACCATTTATACTCATTATGCATCATACATGTCAAATGGCACACCATTTACACTCATTTATGCATCATACATGTCACATGGCACACCATTTACACTCATTATGCATCATACATGTCACATGGCACACCATTTACACTCATTATGCATCATACATGTCACATGGCACACCATTTACACTCATTTATGCATCATACATGTCACATGGCACACCATTTACACTCATTATGCATCATATATGTCACATGACACACCATTTATACTCATTATGCATCATACATGTCACGACACACCATTTACACTCATTATGCATCATACATGTCACATGACACACCATTTACACTCATTTATGCATCATACATGTCACATGGCACACCATTTACACTCATTATGCATCATACATGTCAAATGGCACACCATTTACACTCATTTATGCATCATACATGTCACATGACACACCATTTACACTCATTATGCATCATACATGTCACGACACACCATTTACACTCATTTATGCATCATACATGTCACGACACACCATTTACACTCATTTATGCATCATACATGTCACGTGACACACACACACACACACACTTTACCTTGCCGTGTTTCTCATACATTTTTCTTCCAATATCTTCATAATAATTATATTAAACCAAATTATAATAATCGTCTTTTCACAGCTCACACAGTATCCAGAATAATGAACAATGCCCATGAAAGTACCTGGACAAAGCTATATGGAAGTCTATTTGTATTAAACTATATTGAAGGCTATTTGCATAAAATTGTGTGCAACGTGTTTTTTTTTTGCAGCAGCCAGATCACGTAGCAGGACCGTAGGTGCATACGGGCGATGGGTTCACGCTTGTCCCACAGCCGTCCGTCTGAGAGGGGCGATGGGTTCACGCTTGTCCCACAGCCGTCCGTCTGAGAGGGGTGCTGACAGTTGGAAAGAGGCTCCCCGTGCCCGGCGGTCATGCCGCAGAAACTCTTTATTGCCTCCATGTTGCATTTATTAGCCGGAGCGAGCGTGCTGAGAGAAGATTTAATTAGCATGGTAGACATGCGGGGAGCGTTCAGTCCCAGCCGCCTCTGGGACCTTCCCAAACGTCGAATGAGGCGAGCGCAGTCCCCGGCATTAGCACACGGAAAATGCCAACGGAGGAGCCAAGCTGAAATTATGCTCCTTCTACAGGTCCCACAATTCGGTACGTAAGTGAGAACGCTACTCTTTATCTAACACTCGTTGTACTGCTTGTATGCAGTGTTTATGCACGCATTTATTATTTTATGCTTTGTAATAAACAGGGATCACAGTAATACAGTGCTTTTCATGGGTCGCTTTGCATTCCTCAAGTGCAGAGGGAGTTGAAATGGCCACGGTGAGTCGGAACCTTGGTTTATCGTCTCGTAAAATTACAACATCTCCTGCAGCACGGTGTCCCCGACATGGCACAAACAGCACATTGGTTTTCTTTTTGGTCTCCCTCGGTCTAAACTTTCAGCTTCCAGCCGAAACTTAGTTTTCCGAGGGGGACTCACATCCAAGCACCGAGCAAGCTCAGCTGTGCCAAGCCCAAGCTACAAGGCAGGAAGAAAAATACACGGTGGTATGGCCATTTGCGCTCAATATATTTAACCCATTGAAGAGTCATTTTTTTAGTCAATGTTCTAGAACTCCGTTGCTTTAAATTACCAGTCATGATTGTTACATCAAAATTAGAATGTTCAGTTAAGTGCTCTTATAATTTGTGCTCTTATAACTTAAATGGTTAAGTAATATGTTTACCAGTATATCAAAGTTGACCAGTTTCAGGTCGTGGAAAAGGACTGCACTGATGTTCTTGCCAACAATGTTTTCATTCCTCGCACAGTTGATGTGGAACAGTGTGTTGACATTTGCAATCTGTTTTTTCTCATCATCCATATTTGCCATGTGATCGTTTTAAATTCCTCTTCCTAGAGGAAGAGGAACACAATGGCATCTGACAGCCAAAGCTTTGCTCTGTTCAAATACATCACTGTGCACTAAATATATGCATGATGTTTATCACACAAGGCCACTGCCTTGACAAGCAAATGAAGACAGCTGCTCACCTCTATGTAAAATACATAAAGGCAAAATTCCTCGCAGAATGCTTTCCGTCTCTCCGTCTCTGTTGATCTCTCACGTGTATGTTTCTCACGTGTGCGCATACGCACGCACACACACACACACACACACTGTCAACTCTGGAATTCAGACAGCCCCCACGATCCTGTGATATTCAGGGATGCTGCGCAAGGTCCTGAACCAGACCGCAGACGTGCACGCCGCCTCCGTCTCTAGCAGCGGGCAGCTCTAGGCCCCGCTGTTTGTGCTCGAGCCTCGCGTCTGCGCTTTCTGAACGAGGAAGACCAGCTTTCCGTTGCGCACATTCATCACCCCAGCCCACGACAGCATGATGCATGGGGGGGGGACCGTGGAATTACAGAGGACTCCTTTGCCGGAGTCCCCGGCTGCCTCTCGGGGGCTCCCTGTCACGGCCTGCGCCAGAGCGGATGTGCGCCCCATTGCCCGTGAGTACCAGGTAATAGTGAGGGACGCATTATGAAACGGAAGACTGACTTTCTCTCGGAGTCTAGTGCACCAGCTAGCTGCCGACATTCCAATGTGTTCGTGCGCAGTAGCTTATTCCAGCGTGTGAAAGTTGATATCTGCATCCACACCTCGAGGCTATATCTCTGTTATTTCCACCTGTGCCAGGATGGAAAACAAGGCCCGCGTAGGAAACCGCAAGACTCCGGCCCCCGAACGGCCCTATCGAGCAGCGGCGTTCTGTTTATTGGCCGTGTTAATCAAGGACAGTTTTTTTTCTTCTCTCTCTCGCTCTCTCTCATGCTGAGCTCGTCTTTATCTCCGGAGTCGCTAAAGAGTCCAAAAGCGAAGACATTACCTCAGCGGAGACCTCTCGTTTCATCTCCGCTCTGTGGCGGTACGGTGGAGAAATGGCTCCTCGTGGGTCTCCGCTCTCAGAGAGCGGAATGGCAAAAAAACAAAACAAAAGGAAGACACGCAGAAAATAAAGAAAAGTGGAAGTACTAGAGGGAGAGGAAACTGGAGACTCTGCCAAACAAAGCCAGACTCTCTCATTAAGGGGAGACGAGGTAATAATGTTTCCCTGAGAAAAACAAAAGAGATTCTCTTCAGGCAATAAAGAAATATCGCAAATATCAAAAAATAAGGGAGAGGAGGGAGTCACGCTTCTGCATCTACCTTTGTTGCCTGTAAAATGTAATAGTAGCCACCCTTACTTCAATATATATGCGGAACTAAAGTATATTGATTGACAAAAAAAAAAAAAAAGATAGAAAAAGATTATCTGAATTGTCTGATTATTTCCAGCCTGTTCTAGATCATTGCCGATTCCAATAACAGGCGGTAATACACTTCAAAACTCATTACAATAAATACAAACTATTATCTTGGATAATCCAGACTACTACAAAAAAACACATTTTGGAGTCAAATAATTATAATTATGTGAGGATCCACATATCTCTGTAAAGCATAATGAAGCACACTAACTAACTAACTAACTAAATAAATAAACAAACAAATAATAAATGGTGAAACCCTTGGTAAATTAGTGACAACATTTGCAATCACACAGACCTAACCTGGAGGTGGGTGTGTGAGGACTGGAAAACAGCCGCTAGTCGCTTTCCTCCTCTTCTGAGGAGCCTTTGCTCTGATGATAAAAAGCCGATCGCTGTTTAAACGGTGCGTTCTGTGTCTGCACACTGGGTGGCACTCAAATCCTAATGAGCACGCTCTGCTGAAGCAGGCCGCACTTTCCTTTCTTCACCTGTTTCCGACTGAAATGCAACCCCAAAAAGATATTAATAACCGGGGTATGTGAAACAAGCGACGTAAATACCTGTAATGTATGCACAGATATGTTAAAATGAATCACTTGAGGGAATCCGTCGGCTAAATCACCCCGTCGTAAGCAATCAGCTAAAACGCTAACACGTGTTTGTGAAACGCTATCTGTCATTGTCTTTCTTCATTGGGTTTAATGTCTAATTTATTGTTTTGGTGATAAATGAGCTATTTATCAAGCTCTTTCCCTGATACCTGAATCCACCTAGCCCAATTTAACCACGTGAATTTTACACACGGGAGATGAAAACTGATTTAAGGTATGCAGCGCTGGCGGAGTAACATTAATTGGCCGACGGGACAAGGTTAGGAAAACGTAATGAAAGTTAGCGGGTCCGCCACTTCATCACATACATGGCCTCCACTATTACTTTCAGCCAGGCTAGCCAACCGTGAAATGGAACTTCATGTGATGCTGCAAATATGCCCTACCTAATCCCCATCCCTGGTGAGTGTTCACACCAATCATCAAGGCACTCTCTCTAATGTGCGCGGGAAGGGGGGGGGGGTTGGGGTACAGGAACAGGGGCCAGGCGGCTGGGGAGGAGAGGGAAAAAAAAAACAAAACATAATCCAACAGGTTAAATCTACTTAGGATCCATTTGCCCAGTCGGGCTGCTTGGCTCAATCATCCCATTTGCCACCTCGATGCAGCCTTTTCTCCAAATCAAAAATCAACACAAAAGGGGGGATTCCGTGGCTAAGGGAACGTTTTCTATTGGAATATATATACAGTATATATAAACAGAATACAATAGAATAGAATAACCTTTATTTTCCTGTGAGGAAACTTCAGTTGTTGTTGACAAAACAAAGAGACATAGACAGTGGGGCAGACCCACAAAACACAAACAAACATATTAAATAAAGACATTCAATTGAATCAGATGTTTCACATTCAAATGAAGGTATGAGTAGAGTGGAATACATTATGATTATGATTATTATTATGATCAAAATTATATTATATTAAATTCATTGTTAATTATGATCAAAAATTGAGCATCGAAAGCAATAACAGTTCCTCATCTGCCTTTACTGTCTTGAGATCATGTCATTAAGCAGTCTAACAGCTGTAGGGACAACGCTGTTTCGGGCTCTTTTGGCTGTAAGGGGCAAAGACCTTAATGTTCGACCTGATGGAAGAGTCTCAAGGAGAGAGTTCAGGGGATGTGATGGAAGAGTCTCAAGGAGAGAGTTCAGGGGATGTGATGGAAGAGTCTGAAGGAGAGAGTTCAGGGGATGTGATGGAAGAGCCATAGTCCTCTCTCCTTTTTTAATTGTATGCTCCTCATACAGGTATTTGAGGGAATATAACTGTAGAGGGTCTACTATGCTCTGCATACTGAATTGGACGTGTGAGAGCACCAGGTGTTGAAAACTCCTATCTATCTATCTATCTATCTATCTATCTATCTATCTATCTATCTATCTATCTATCTATCTATCTATCTATCTATCTATCTATCTATCTATCTATCTATCTATCTATCTATCTATCTATCTATCTATCTATCTATCTATCTATCTATCTATCTATCTATCTATCTATCTATCTATCTATCTATCTATCTATCTATCTATCTATCTATCTATCTATCTATCTATCTATCTATCTATCTATCTATCTATCTATCTATCTATCTATCTATCTATCTATCTATCTATCTATCTATCTATCTATCTATCTATCTATCTATCTATCTATCTATCTATCTATCTATCTATCTATCTATCTATCTATCTATCTATCTATCTATCTATCTATCTATCTATCTATCTATCTATCTATCTATCTATCTATCTATCTATCTATCTATCTATCTATCTATCTATCTATCTATCTATCTATCTATCTATCTATCTATCTATCTATCTATCTATCTATCTATCTATCTATCTATCTATCTATCTATCTATCTATCTATCTATCTATCTATCTATCTAATCTATCTATCTACAGAAGTGCATCTGCTGCTTGTTTCAAACCACAGCTGGCTGTTTCACAGGAGACACAATTAGCCCATTCAGCTTAAGACTAAGGTCCCTAGCCGAGGTTCATTTATCAAACTCCTATTACTCCTCCAGGGGTAAGCTCACAATCTCGAGGGGACATTCCTGCGCTCAGGTTTATGTATTTCATCTATACTTTAGGGCTCTATCTTACACGCGGTGCTAAGCGGCGGTAACGCAAGTGCCTGTTAGTTTCAGGCTGACGCAGTTGTCATTTTCCTGTCCAGCGCCCACGTTGTTTAAATAGCAAATGAACCTGCACCCTTCTGGGCGGGTTGGTCTTAAGATGAGGTGTGGTCAGGTGCATTGTTGGCGTGTTGGTCATGTCACAGTTGTTTCATTGTTATTTTAAGGGCACAATATTAAGATAGTAGTCTCCCTCCAGACTCAATAAATATTACGTGGAATCGCTGCGCTCCGCGTACTGCTTAAATATTGAGTCTGTGAAACTTCGTTGCCCCAATTCATTTTCTGAGGGTGTATCTACGGTTCAAAATTGAATGACTGGCAGGTCGTAGCAGCAATGAGGAAGTGGTTCGAAAAATGGCCTGGGCCTCCCACGCCGTCACTCAATTAGTTTAGACCCGCCCTTCATTCATCGCTTAACAAGGATGGCACAGGTGCGAACGACACCATCAAAGCACGTCGATATAACCCGTTTTTTAAGATACTGTATGGATTTTTGACACGCGTACATATTTGACCCGCTCTATCAAAATCAGTCGCATTGACCCCAAAACACATTTTGGGCTTTGTATACTACCTGTAGGAGGATGTAAGATTTGGAATGATACCAAAATGATCGCTCTAATCCAAATATCAAGCGAGTTGCATCCCATTATATTTGGAATGCCATCAAACCATTTAAAAAAAAAAAAAAACCTTCAAAGTTCAGCCGCAAAAGTTACGTTAATGTTACTGGAGAGAAACTTGGCTGGATCTCATAACCTAATGAAACTCCGGTGTTAGCTTGTCATATTATGTTTAAATGCTTCAAAACTATATTTTCACATTGCATTTGACATTAAGACATGCAGACATTTTTCAAGTAAAATGAGATGAAACCGACTAACTTTCTTTAGCTTGTCCCTGCAAAAGCAGCATATTGTGTGACTGGTTACAAGCTGGCTATAACGTTAGCCTCCAAACGTTCAAATGTCTGGTGCTAGCTTGTCATATTGCTTTTGAAAGCAAAGCTTCAAAACTATTTTCATGTTGAATTTGCCATATAGACACACAGATCATGAAAGCGAAGACATTTTTTGTGTAAAATGAGATGAAACTGAACATCTTACATTAGCTAGTCACCACGAAAGCAGCTGATGTTGTGTGACTGGTTACAAGCTGGCTCCAAAGTCGATGTCCGGTGCTAGCTTGGCATATTACTTTTGAAAGCTTCTAAGCTATATTTTCACACTGCATTTGACATTAAGACATACAGATCATGAAAGCCATGACATTTTCAGAGTAAAATCAGATAAAACCCCAAAACAGCCAAACAATATATAGCCTATTGATTTACATGAAAACGGCCATAGTGACTCCTGACTGATTATGATAGAACACGTCACATATCAATATGAGCGTTAGAACAAGTCAATGTGATTTTTCTGGACTATCGAAATGATGTAGTCCTAGGCTAATTAGATAAAGTAACATTCATGGAAAGTTCTAAAATTTGACCGTGATGCAAGCTAAGGTATAGCAACCAGCATACCTTGACTGTGTATCCTGATAACACCCATGTTATCAGTCATTTTAATACTGTTATGTTGCACACACTCCTAGTCTGCCACAGGTGTAACAAATTTGACTTTGTTATTTAAATGTTGGAAACAAAGTAAGTTAGTCATTCACCTAACATTAAACATGTGAAACTTGCTGTTCAGTCATCAAACTAGCCGTGTCATTGTTGATAATGCTCTTTCAGTTTCACGGATTACCACACCAAACAATTTACAAGACCAGAGTAGCTAGCGAGACAGTTCGTAGCATGCTGAATTTAATTAGCAGGCCCGAATTCCAGCATCTTTCACACATCTGTATTAAAAGGGACAATTAGATTACAACCGCTTAGAACCATAAGCTAACGTTACGCAACAGAGGACAGCCGTTCACCTAAAGCGCAAATACGTCATCAAAAAAGGTGAAAAGATGGGTGGGGTCAGGTTGGGTGGGTAGACAGACAGCGCCCAGAGCGTAAGTTGTTATTGATTGGTTGCACTTCGTTTGGTGGTCAGGATTAAAATGTCGCTTGTGGTTTCCCAGACCCAGAGTGAGATCTGCAGAAATGCAGTAACGTAGTTAGCGTAGCTTATGTGGTGTATCATCATGAGAACTCTCACCGGTCTAGTGTTGAGACTATTAAGATAGTAAATAATAATATTACTATTAAGATAGTAATAGTAAGATGGTATTAAGATATGCATCTACATAGGCGTGTGCACAATGCCTATGCACCCTCCTGTCTGGCGCGTGCACAAACATGCATCAAAAATATCAGGCTTACAATGTGAAAAATATGCCCTTACAAAACTTGATAGTTTGCCACAAACTTGCAGCTAATATGTATCGCATTTGCCGCAAACTAAATTGTTTTCCACAAAATGTTGCCAGAGGTTTGTCAGAGTTTGCCAGTAGTGGTGAACTAAAAACTTTGCCGGAAGTGAATGGTAGTTCCCACCAAGCTAATTTGTATGTGAAAATATGGGCTTGCCACAAACCTGCGGCAACAATCCCAAAGGTTTGCCGCAAATCTGCTGGAAGGCATATATTTTTGTAAAGGGTATGTTACAGCAGTGTACAGGACTGGACCCAAATGCAAGACTCTGTGACAGACTCGATTCAAGTACTCCACAAGGGAGAATATTTATTAAAGGCAAGGCAAGCGAATGCAGGCAAAGGGCAAATAAAGGGAGGAAGGCAGGGGGTTGGCATACTAAAGCGGGGCAGGAGAAGAGTCAGGGCTGGTAGGGGCAGGCTGGACGAAGGAACAGAGCAAAACTGGTTACGAGACAAACAGGAATAATAATCAAAATGGTTGGGAGAGATCTCAAACGGAGCAGAGAAAACTAACTGGTAACGAAATGGCATGAGAGGGGAAGCTAAATAGTGAAGGGAACAGGTGAAGGAACTAATTGGATAACTGAAAGGAGTGAGGAATGTGAGAGGGTAGGAGAGTGATAGGCTGACAAATCAAGGGGAGAAACAAGAAACTAAAAGGAACCACTCCCAGCCTGCAACGAAGACAGAACAGAGACGAACAGGGTGAACTGAAAAACATGACATGAAACACAAGGAATGGGAATACAAAGGAAACGAAAGGGAGGTGGACTGGAGGGAAACGGCGGATCGTACAAGGTATTGTTTATATAAAAAAATACACAAAAAATAAAAAAGTGTCCATCAGCTAACCCACTGAGCAAAATTGTCGTCCGTTGAACTTCGGCGACATCGGCCATGTTGTCTGTGGGACATCCACTGAGCATCCAGAATGAAAGTTTATAAGACGTCACACCCAGACACCTCCGTACATCATTTAAATGACTCTTTGAATCACGTAAATTACTCACGTCAATTTCCTGGAAATGAATACAAATTTGTCATTGACCGATTTGAGAGATATTCGAGAATTCAGGATACTCAAAAGTTTCATCCAAATCGGATCAGAACTGTAGGCGCTAAGGCTGTTACGGACAGGCGGATGCAAGTGATTGAAATACCCCCACTCTTGGGTGTAATAAAAGTATAGTTAAGGAAAATAAACATTCTCAATAATCAGAAACAAAAACAAATTTGCACCACATTACACAATTAATTCTGATAATTTTAACGGACTGATTTTCTCCTCGGGTTTTAGTGATGGGCAGTTTGGCTCTTTTTTCTGAGTCGGCTCTTTCCGTACCGTTCAGTTTGAAGAGTCGGATCAGAGTCTGAGTTTTTTGTACTTCCGGTTAATACAGTACCGTTCGTTTGTTTGATTTTTTCGAACTACCCGAGCCGCATCTTTTTCTTCCAGCGGCGCGAGCTGGAATCTGAAGCTGTTTCAGACAGCAGAGTCTAGCTGGTAGCAAATTAAGTTAGTAAACCAGCTTTGATATTTTATTCACACCTGGTTGATACTCATTTTCTAATAGCCTATGCTCAATGTTTTCTGTTCACACCCCCTTACTTTTCAAGCTACTTTGCAGTCGCATCCAGTTTACATATATTTACTTTCCCATTTCCGTTATTCTAGCAGAAGTGTAAATTATCGCTGTCGGTCATTGATTGTAATATTAGATATTATGTAGCCTAAGACATTGAATGGTTATATTTGCATAGGCTATATAGCTATTTTATTAGTCTATGTAAATATAAATCTTATTTTTTTATCAGATCCTAGAATCCAGTAGCCTGTGGATGGATGGCTGTGTAGGAGAGATAGTCAGCCAAATCCGACAAACAAACCAGATCTTGATGTGTGTGTGTGTACAGGAGCCTGTTTCATTTATTAGTTTTAAATAGTAGATTTTGTAAAGATTTATTTGGACACCATAAAATATGTTTATTTTAACTATTAGGTTATTTATTTATTCTGTTATACAAAATTGGATTTATCTGTTCACTGTTGTTGGTCAAAAATGCCACCACTTTTAAATAAGAAGTAGCCTATTTGCTGTCATTTGCTGAACACAATCGCATATTAATTCTGTTTTATACTGCAATTTGGTTGCAAACAACCACATGTACTAATTTCGTAATAAAAAGTAGGCGTCTCGGACTATCATTAGATGTAACAGAATACCTTTGTCAATGTTTCCGGTTGATCCGATGCTGAGTAGGCTAAACCCGATTATTAATGGTGTAGGCTACAGCTCTCTATCAAAACTCGAAAGGACTTTGGTTTGTGTCACAAACTCTGAGTCGAGTTGATTTCGTGCTGATGAGAGTTGGGTAGTAGGCGACCGTAGGTACATCTTTTAACCGTTAGCAGTAGTAGCCTAATAATAACTTTGGACTGAGCTGGGGTGATTATCTAATTCACAAAAATGTGTGCAATATTGTTAGATCAAATAAAAATTTATTCTTAAATGATTATAAAACAGATTTGTGCGACCTATTTTGTTGGGCGCAT
The DNA here is from genome assembly GCA_029718625.1 of Synaphobranchus kaupii. Lineage (NCBI taxonomy): Eukaryota > Metazoa > Chordata > Actinopteri > Anguilliformes > Synaphobranchidae > Synaphobranchus > Synaphobranchus kaupii. The sequence continues at coordinate 15,067,386 of CM056389.1, forward strand.
CACTACTGCTGCTCAACCTAGGTTATAACTAGTGACACCGGCTACCGGGTGTAGTAGAAAGCAGGCAGAGTCAAGAGCCAGAGCTAAGAGCCAGACCGTTGACATTGTACTTGGTTTATTGCATGTTATGCCCAAGACACACCTCTTATTAGCTTAACCTTAACTACCTTAACTTAACCTTAACTAGCGTTAAAACTCTCGATTCTATCTCTACAAACTATTTAGCGATCACAATGCTATCACAACTGCTCCTTATTTTGTAACATAACACAAAACAGTAATTTTTGTTCTTTTGCCACATGACACAGATGACTCCGTACATTCGATGTGTTCCACAGAAAAACACAGATGAGACGAATAACGGTTAAGTTGCTAACCTTATCCCAGCAAAAAATGACATAATAATCTTACACATACAGTGCACTTCAACTTCTGGTACTTTATTTCAGTAATATTTGTAATTCTGACTCTTGGAAAACAAACTCTTAAGGGTTATTACAGAAGAGGCCAGGATTATGTCTGTAGTCAAAGGGTTTCAAGAACAGTAACAATTTTATTTTGGGGCTTATGTTCAGAAATGATAGGGCTTAATTAAAAGACTAAGTTAAGCCCATTTGAACCTTGCACCTTACTTTGCACTCAAATTATCCACAGTTTAACTAGCCAACGTGGATTTGGACATGCCCTAAAGCACTTGCGCTTTAAACCTGATTGTTAAAATATAGCCCTTTTTGCCATCAGGAGGATGCACATGATGTAGTCTCTTTTGTACCTCAATGAGGAGCATTCAAAGACACATGGCCAACTCTCCATCATGGCGAAATGTGCAAGTTTCCTTCGTTTTTCTGTTAGCTCGTGCGCTTGTGTTCATTCGCCTCCAGAAGCATGTATTTTCAGCCAGGTCTTTGCTGCATTTCCTAAAGTAAAGTTTCTCTACCGTTTCTTCAGTCTGCTCACAGCCTTCTGAAGACCTGGGGTCACGCTCCTGTTAATCTGCGACAGGAAATCAATTAAACTCATCAGATCTGCAATCAATATGCACTGAAGTAGCTGTTCATTTTTATACATTTACACCGGTTTCGAAAGGCCGTCCTACGTGCCAAGGCAAGCATCCTGTTAAAAACCCAGTGCAGAAAATGGCTGATTAGTTTTGCTAACGGCCCGTGATGTAGCCTACAGGGTCTGGGAAAGCGACGAATGCATAAACTTTCATCCAATCAGGTAAACATTAGAAATTAAATGAATGGTTTGCAAACAGTTTATTGACATCTGTCCATGTGCATCTTTTATTAAATGACACACGTGCACTCGTGCAGTCAAGGAAAGGGAAAAACAAGGCACCTGCACTCTTTATTTTATTTTTTTTGAAGGCCTGCCCCTCATTATATTTGTGCATTTCGTTGTTGTGGCATAATAGTGAACAGTGCCGCTGTTAGGAATCCTAGGGCCAGAATATGTCATGTGCCCCCCCGCCCCCACAGGAAAAAAAACCCATCAACATAAACTAAATAAGCCGCTTAAATATAATTTATACAACGTTTTATTATACAAAATGCCAAACACATTCCCAATAGGGTGAAGTTAGAATACTGGGCTAGGCTAAAATGCAACATTCAAATGTTTGAATGTTCACTAAATGAACATTTTTATTTTGTGTTATTAATCTTGCTGGGTAATCTGGGCATTCAGCATGCAGGTAGGCTACATACGAATATAAGATGTTATAAAATGTTATCACACGTAGGCAATAGGAGTTCTTATTTATGTTAGGATTTGTAGGTTAGGCCTACCTAGGCTACATGTGATCCATTTAACGTTATACGAGAAGACTTTTAATCACGTTGTATTGCGGTCACACGAACTGTTCAGGAAGTTAAAATTCAATTAAATTCACCAGTATTTGTATAGCGCTTTTTACAGAGAACTGTCAGAAAGACGCTGTACAGAGAAACAGAAGGAAAACTGGGCAAAAACCAGGCCTGAACACTCAAACACCAACGAGGTACCTCCAGGGAACGAGGGAAAACACTCAAACGGTGACGAGAAAAAACTCCCCGATGGTAAGAAATCTCGGAAGGGACCTGGCGAGAAAATTGTTCCGCATGAAAGGGCCTGGGGCAGCAGACCGGCTTGTGCCCCCCCTGACTGCGGCCCTGACAGTGGATTCAGCATGCTTTTTCAGTCTTTCAGGTTTTCTCTGAATTCACCCCTTCTTTTCCCATCAATCTGCTACAGCACGAGGTTAAAAATGACACCCGTCATTAAAAAAATAAGTAGTGGTCATGGGCAGTATATTTATATTACAATTAAGAAGACAAGCAGAACACTATATGCAAGCAGAACAGCTAGCTTGCATCTGCAACTAGAGCATTGCGCCTCTTGACAATCTTCTCAATAATCCATAACAGTTTAGTGATGATGACGGTTAAAGCGAACCACCACCACTTCAAATTACGTTCCGACAGTCCTCTCTCCGTTTATGACAATTTCATAACTTGACAATCAATAACCCTTTCCCTTATCCTTGCCAACAACAGTTTTTGTGGCGCTTACAGGCAGGGACAGACTCAGTCAATAGGCAATTGGAATAATTCCTATCTGCTTTGCCATGGTTTGAAATACCACTCAAATAGATTAGTACAATCAGAAGAAGTGGTGGATTGAAGAGAACAAGTTGTGAAATTGGATTCAAATCTTCGCCGTGTGGCGAAATGACCGAAGGGCATAATTTACTTTTTTCTTTGATATTTTCATCCCACACATCTCGTCTTATTAATACAAGTATTTTATATGAGTAGTGAAAACTTCATGTATCATGTACCATCGTATTTGTCCCGAGCCATCATCAAAGGATTATGTGAGTTAATGATGGCTGTATGCCAGTCACACTCTCCTTGTGTGTGGAAGCATTATGCTGGCTAGTGTAAGGAAAAAAGGAACGTCTCTCGAACGTGATGAAAAGATACAAAGTTTATTTCCGATACCGACAGTGACTAAGCGCACGAATGACACTTAGGATTCAGCAGAGTCAGACTGAACCACGAACGTTTCAAATGACTGCTTTTTATCTGGTTTCCCAACTTTGATCCGGAGTGTTGAATACACATACTAGGAAGGATGTAGACAGTTTTGTGTTTTGTGACACCTATCAATTAGGCCGTAGTGTATTGGCCGTCTTGCTGTGATTGAATTAGCACGTCTGTTGATTTGAGTAGTTCCTGATTTCCCACTCACGTTCGCTATGCTACCCTTGCACCAACAGTATTTGTAATAATGATAAGATCAATGGAATGTGTGGCTAGCAGACATATTGGCCTCAGAGACAGACTTCTTACAGTCCCCCGTTTGATGCTTATGTGCAATAAAGCATCATATGTACATAGTCTTCATCAGTGGCGGTGCTGTCCTGCCTTAGGTTGTTCTCCTATCACGCGGAGAATCTTACCCGTCATGGGAGCAACACCTCATTCCAGTGGTCTGACTCTGAGCGCTGCCTGGTAGTGCCTCTGCTTTCCCTGTGGATGTTATCACCACTACAACCTGGGTGCCATGCTGATAAATACTAGACTATAACAATAGTCAGCGAGCGAGAGATTTGAGACCAGGTACTACCTGAGCCAAGGGCATTGCCTTACAATGTCATTTGAAAATATAAGTTTTTGTCGCTTTAGGACAGAACACATACAAGAAATCATAACACCTTGAATCAAAATCAATAATAAACAGATGCATACAGCGGCTTTAAATGTCAATTCCCACAATGTACCTGAGTAGGCTAGGTCTACATCGCCATCATGCATTTCATTGATGAGAGTATCATCCTTACCCTGGAGCCCCTGTTGTACTTTGATTATACGATTGTCTTTTCTTTGCATTAGCGCCATTAACATGCTGTAATGGTTTTAAATGCTTTCCTGGCCCTGTCAGCAAGGATTGACAGTGCAGATGTAATGGTGTGTACATTTCCTACTGTGTCCTGTTCCTCCTTTAGGCTCTCTTGTAAGAAAGCATCAGTCTGTAGGACTTGAGTGGCAATCAACTCTTTCAGTTTGTTAGTTTCTTTTCATTTGTAGGGTATCCATCCAATTTGAAATACCTAATCCGGTTCCCGTAGCTCCTAGAACACCATCCAGGAACCAGAGCACCTTTCGTCCAGTAGGTGTGGGGGTTGGGCTGTCACTCTGGAAGTCGGCAGCCACCATGTTGTGGTATTTTAGGAATGCTGTTGTCATGAGGTCCTTGTACATCGGGGTCACACTCTCCCCCTTGCAGTGCTCGTCCAGATCTGGAGACCATGCTGTCAAGTTCACCAGGACTGGAATATGGACCCACTGGACATTGTTGATGAGGGCGCCCTGGTGTGGTCTTGCAATTACCCCAGCCAGTGCTGGGCGCTGCTCTGGGCACTCTTGTGTCATCGCCATCACCAGTAGCATTATTGTCCAGATGACCTCCCACATATTTATGCTGGATTTATGTAATAAAAGAAGAGAAACAAAAATAGTTATAACCCCCCCCCTTTTTTTTTTCTTTCTTTTTATTTTATTTTAAATACATGGCATTACATTTTATTGTGATACATCTATTGGTTCCATACTGGTTACTGCAGAGACTGGCTCTGTGTATGGAGCTTCTGTATAAACAATGGCATCTATCGCAGCCCTTTTTTTCAGTTCATCAACTATTCGATTAGAATCACCATGTTTTGAGAGTCCTTTCTTTTGATGTGCCTTTTGAGGCAAAACATTCCATGTGTATTGTGGGTTTTTAAATTTGAATGCAAATTTGTACTGGCAGTCTGGATGCAGTGGTATTGACCAAAATCCATTAGAAATGTCTAATGCTGAATAATAATTTGCTTCCGGTATCAGGGATGCTAGTACATCTGGTGCTGAAGCTACTACTGGCGCACAGGTAGGCGTGCATTCATTAAGTTCTCTGTAATCAACACAAAGCCTCCAGGAATTGTCTGGTTTCCGAACTGGCCATATGGGGGCCATTGCTGGTGAGAGACAGGGTCGTATGACGTCCTGTTGCAAAAGGGACTCAATCGTAGATTGAATGTAAGGGCTTGCTTCCTCTGGGTACTTATACTTGCAAAGTGGCGGAGGATCCTGACCTTGTATATTCACCTCCATGACTTCACGATCTATTTGCCCACAATCATGTTTATTTTTAGCGAAAACATCGCTATGTTTTGCTAACACTTCCTCCAAATCTACATCGTTAACTCTCAACAGTGTATGTAAGTCGTATTCCTCCGACTTCTTAATGGCATGCACTGCATGAACATCGGAAATCTCCACAAACTCATCTTTAGACTCAGTATTGCGCCAAATGCAATTGTTGCCATAATCTATAATGTAACCACGCTTTTTCATGATGTCTGAACCTAAAATGTTACGCCCATCTCCTGTCGCACTAAGCCAAGCTTTGTCTTTAAACCTGTCTTTGCCAATTTCAAAGGTAAGACTATCTGATTGAGAAGCCAGAGACATAGTACCATCAAAGCCTTCTATTGTGATGGTCCTGTTGCTGTGACTAGGGGTTGCATCAGAATGAATTATAGACAAAGAAGCACCACTATCCACTAACCAATTATCGCATCGGCCTCCAACAGCGATCTGTGTAATTGGTCTATCCCATCTATCACGTGACAAAGGTGCCACGTGCAGCATGGAGGCCTGACACCCCTATGCTGAGTGTGAAGTGGTATTGCTTTTCATCTTAGAAAAAGCTGCCTGCAAATCAACATTCTCTGCACTCAGTTTTGCTATTGCTGACTGTATACTACTGAGTGTCTGGCTCAAACTTGAGTGATTAGGACCCTTACTGTGAAAAGATTTGCATTCCTTAGCTATGTGTCCTTCCTTTCCACACCTATAACAAACAAACTTTCCATCAGAATTATAGGGAAATGGCCTCTCTCCTCTTTGCTGCTTAATGTCATCTGGCACATATCCTTCATTTCTCCATGATACAGTCTTATGTGGCCTTCCTCCAACTGCAGCTACCGGATTTCTCTTCTTATTTGCCAACCTGTTGTCTTTGTAGTTGTAAAGTTGAGTCATTTTTGTTACAATTTCTGTGTATGGGGTATTGGAGTCTATGTGAAGTGTTAAGGCCTCTCGAGTGTATGTGTCACTCTGTGCAATCAATGTAGACTTGAAAATAGGGTCTTGTTGGGTTAATTGTGGCATACCACTATAATCAGAGAACGCTTCCCATAATCTAGAAGCATATGCTGCTGGGTGTTCTCCCTGTTGCATTTCTACTTCCCTAATTCTTTCCCAATCTATCTCTCGAGTTCCCAGGACCTCTAGTAGTGCCTTCTTCCTGCTAGCTTTGTCTGCATCTTTGTTTTGTATATCAGTAGAAAGTGCTCTAGCTAAGGCATGTGGAAGGCATGCAATTAGTGTGACACAAGCATCAGCATCAGTAAGTCTGTGTATATCTACCGCACGTTCTAGTGATGCAATGAATTCTAGAGGATCTCTCTTAGAAGGCTCAAAGTAACCAATGTTCTTGATGAGCGATTCAATGTCACCAGGTGAGAGTGGCCTAAGTGTCGTAGTTGTGCTCGTGCGTTCCCTCTGTCCCCCCTCCCCAGGCTGAATAGTAGTGGTTGAATGTACAGGGGCCATAGGAAACCTAACTCTGCAATCCGAATAGTTATCCCAATTATCCCATTCAGGTTTCCCCCCAAAATAGTTGGTTTTATCCTCACTGTCTAATTCAGCCACTAATCCCTGAGGAAGGGGTACCCCTACCGCTGCTATGTGTCCTTGCATGATATCTACTGCTCTCTTGTATTTTTCTACACGGTCTGAATTACTAGCGTGAGTTCCGGGAGTCAGATTCGTACATTTACTAATCAAGTAATCATACGCCGCTTGTGCGCGATTCAAGTCATTGACAGTTTTTTCTAGTGACAGTACAAGATTCAGATTCTTGTCTTTCAGCTCTGCAACCTCCTGCCTCAGATTTATTTGAATATCTGTGTTAAGCGTTGCATTCGCTTTATAACTTGTCATAGTAACTGCATTATCTGTGACTTGCTGTTGAAGAGTATGGTTGTCTATCTCTACAGCGTCTAATCTCTTTTTAGTGATTTTGTACGATGCCAGAATCGCTTGCAATGCTATAGCAATCTTCCCTTTTTTATTTAATTTGCCAACCTTTGGGTGGCTCTCAAATTGGGACACAGCCCATGTATATGGCTTCTCCTGTCTTTCAATGCCTTCTAGAATGTCAGATTTGCCGTGCTTGGCAATGTAACAAACCATAAAGCTCTCCATAGCTACAATCTAGGTTCCTTCTACTGATGTTAAGTAGCTAAATAAACAACCCGTTACACGTATAATTATGAAGTCGACCGACAACCAAATATAATAGTCTAGCCTTGTTACGGTATCCAACCAAACAATCTGTCAAATTATATAAGGTAAGCCTATATCAGGACAACCCAAATTATCCAGTTACTTTAGGATAATATAAATTACAGTTGCTGTTCCAGTGCTTCGGACACAGCCAACTCAACTCTTCCAGTTACTTTAGGAATTATTCAATTACAACACCCAATTTAAGAATCTATGTCCCAGTACTTCGGAAACAATAAATTCTACAGACCAGTTACTTTAGGTCTATGTTATAACCGTTGCGTTATCTAGCTGCTTTAAGATAAATCACAACTGCCCTGTTCCAGTACTTCGGACACAGGTCAAGGATTCCAGTTACTTTAGGAATAGCTACTTAGCATCAAGGTCCCAGTGCTTCGGGCACGCTTGATTCTAAAGACCAGTTGCTTTAGGCCTACTTGTATCTACAAGTTACAACAGTACCACACTCCTTCGGGTACGATCCAGTTACTCTTAATTCCAGTGCTTCGGAATTAAAACTCCTACTGCCAGTATGAAATAATGGTGAAAATAGACAAAACTGTCCTAGTCCTTAAAACTCCTTTCTAGGTTTTTTTAAACGAGGAGGTTCCCTAAAATACAAAGCAACAGCATGAAATAAGAAACCGCGGTTCTTACCTTAGTGTCCCCTGTTTTTTTTCGGAATTCCTCGCTGGGTGGCTCGCCAGTTGTAAGGAAAAAAGGAACGTCTCTCGAACGTGATGAAAAGATACAAAGTTTATTTCCGATACCGACAGTGACTAAGCGCACGAATGACACTTAGGATTCAGCAGAGTCAGACTGAACCACGAACGTTTCAAATGACTGCTTTTTATCTGGTTTCCCAACTTTGATCCGGAGTGTTGAATACACATACTAGGAAGGATGTAGACAGTTTTGTGTTTTGTGACACCTATCAATTAGGCCGTAGTGTATTGGCCGTCTTGCTGTGATTGAATTAGCACGTCTGTTGATTTGAGTAGTTCCTGATTTCCCACTCACGTTCGCTATGCTACCCTTGCACCAACAGTATTTGTAATAATGATAAGATCAATGGAATGTGTGGCTAGCAGACATATTGGCCTCAGAGACAGACTTCTTACACTAGCAATCCATCATTGCTGTTTACTTTTATATCCACCCAGTTATTAAGATACAGCCAATTAATGTGATACATTGCTGTAATTAATGGCTATTTCTCCATGCAGTTTATTTATATACAGGTGTGTGTTGTGAATTTTAAAATGGCAATAATGTGCTTATCTCAACGCATTTGTTCTCCTAATACATTTCCGGAGCAACGAAAAGTGGAACGCACAGTACACAGCTGTTTTCATTTTTTAATTATTCGCATTATTACTATTATTAACTTTTTTTAGTGGGTTCTATCAATATGTGGAGTGCTTTGAGTAGTTTTGAAGCTGCCTTCCGATGATTTAATTACGAGTCACACATCGAAATGAATTAAATTACTATGAGCCGATTGGAGGCCCACCAGCTGGGAGTTACGTGTTAGATCCACTGTGATTTTAGATGAAATTAAGTCCTGCTGGAAGGCTTGACAATCTGAATTGCGCAGATATTTGTCAGAGACTTAGACTCAACTCGTGGTTCGCGCAAAAATGTCCCCGTCGTTTTTTAGTGCCTTTGTGCTGCGGTGAAAAACAGCGGGAATGTCATCGTGCGCGTAAATTAGCGAGTAATGAAATGTGAATGCAGCGGCGACTGTTGCTCGCTGCTGACGGAGAGGAAGCTAACGGTGAAGGTGCCTCTGCAATTCTACGCAGTAAATTCACAGCAAAATGTCCAGTGTTAATTCAACTCTTGACAGTGTTGATTCAACTCTAGCAGTGTACATATGAGCCTGCTCTGGCCAGATTAGGCTCATATGTACACTGTTAGAGTTTAATTAACACTGGACATTTTTACTGTGTACATGAATTTCCCCGCAAACGTCAAAGAGTGCGGAAGAAGCAGACGATCGTGGCTCTCTGTTGGCTCCCTTCCAAGCTTAACGCTGAACGACTTGCTGGCTTTCTGACAATGTCTCCTTAAACTCTGCGATGTACACAATGCTGATCTATCTCCACTGCGCTGTCCTCTCTTAAGTTGCTCCACTGCATGACATGCACCGGTACGGACGCCTTCACTTTTACCACAGCTTCTGTAATGAGCTGTCCACAATCTGTGAAGTGCCCAACAATTTTATAAAAAGGAAAAACCCCCTCAGGAGCTTCAGTGTTGTTGAATTCTCCACAAGTACAAGCCTGTGATAGTCCTATGGCATAGACTGGACATCACCAATTTGTGTATGGGCCTTGCAATTAGCCAATTGATGGGAGTTCTCAGCTGAATGCACTGATTAGCTCACTTGTAATGTGGGTCTATGTTGACTAGTGTCCCTTTGGTTTACCACTAAATAAGCGAACCACTCTCACTCACCAATCAACTACAGGATACCCCAAGTAGCTGTCAGCGATACAAACAGTGCATTCCTAATTGGTGCTAGCTCTGTTGTAGTACACTGTGTGACTTGTCGTGTGGAAAACATTCATGGGCTCAGAGTCAAGTATATGGGAGGAGAACACACAGCTTGGCATGGCAAACAGTGAATAATCAAAGACATAAAATCTTCCATAATTTGTGAGGCAAGCCACAGACCTCAAATTATATATATATATATAAATACATACATACGGGTGACATATTAAAGGAAAAACCCATACAGTGAGGGCATCTGGAGGCTCTGTTATGCTGTGGGGGGGCATTTTTCTGGCATGGCTTCGGTCCACTTGTCCCCTTTAGGGCCGTTCACACAGCGGATGGTAGACGGCAGGGCAAAACTGGATGTCATTGTTTTCAATGAGACAAGATGGCAAAATCGCGAACGGCAGAACGAACTTGCCGTCGGAATAAATTTTTATTTATTTTTTTACTGTCCACCACTGACGTAGGGTCACGTGCCGATGGAATGGAAGTGATTTCAAAATGGATGATGACAAGTTTGTGCACCTTTGTGGTAGAGAATGAGTGGTGGGAGGAAATCTGGAACCAAAAAGTAAAAAAAATACAGAGATCTTGTCAAAAAGGCTGCAGCATGGAGTGCTGTAAGCACTGAACTGCAGATTCCACATTATTATTAGATGTATTTTCAGAAGCTTTTCTGTGTATGATTTGAGGTGTAACTAACTAGCTAGCGACATGAGGCTATGATACATACACACACACTGCCCATTTATGAAGACATAGACGGAAACAACGCAGTAATACACACACACAATGTATCAAAACACTTTCGGTCTCGGTCCATTTTGCAAAGGCACTCTTTGGTACACATCTGTTTAGCGTGTGCCGTAAACATGGCAATGGATGTAAACAATGCGTTACCGTGATGAAAATCTCTGTACCGTGAACTACGTCCCTGCTGTTGTACTGTCTACCGTCCTGCCATCTACCATCCGCTGTGTGAACGGCCCATTAGAGGGAAAGGTCACTGCAAATCAATACAAAGTTATTCTGAGTGATCACCTTTATCCTATGAAGAAACATTTCTATCCTGATGGCAGTGGTCTCTTCCAGGATGATCATGCCCCCATCCACAGGGCAAGAGGGGTCACTGAATGGTTTGATGAGTATGAAAATGATATGAATCATATGCTATGGCCTCAGATCTCAACCCAGTTGAACAGATCTTGGGGAGATTTTGGACCGACGTGTTAGTGTTAGACAGCGTTGTCCACCACCATCATCAAAACACCAAATGAGGGAATATCTTTTGGAACAATGGTGTTCCATCCCTCCAGTAGAGTTCCAGAGACTACAATATATGGTAGACTCGAGGTAGAATCTATGCCAAGGTGCCACACCTTACTAAGACACTTTATGTTAGTTTTTCCTTTAATTTGTCACCCGTCAATATATATACATTATATGTATATATACTGCATATATATATATATATACACATTGTCAAATGACTTACTCTTACCAGATAACTGTTTGCATTATGACACAAATGACAAAACTCATACTTCACTTTGACAGCTAAATGTTACACTGTACATGCAATGACATATCAAAATGATTATGTCAATCAAATTCACGACAGCTTTCCGAAGACGCTGGCAAATGTTGCTTTACAGACTGGCAGCGTTTGGTGGGGGACATTACTGATAAAATGGTACTTCACGATGACATCTCTGCCATTTTTCCGAACTGCCTCTGCAACACGTTCTTTCTTCACCTTCCCAGTTCAGAACATGCAAAGTAGAATCTCGTCTTGGTCTACGTTATCTGCTTCACAATAACACCTTTCAATATTGATATCGGCCTCTGTTAATTTGTCTGCATGAGAAAAGCCTTGAGTGACAGCCTATTTTGTCCCAATGGACACAGATACAACCGGTTCCAATAATTCATCAAAAGCTTGCATTTTTAGCACGGTAGATCCAAACGAAAGTGAAAAGTTTTCAAGCTAGTCTGTTAGTGAGTTAGCTAGCTAGCTAGTAAGCTAATGTTAACTAAACAGTCAAGCTGACAAAAAAGTATAAGCAAACAAACAAAATGTAACTAATTAAGAAGTAAAATAGCTAAACACTTTTGATTTAGGTCAGAAAGTAAACATACATAACCTATAACTTATTTTATAGAGGAAGCGAAGAAATCGAACAGTCAAATATTTGAATCGTATAGCTAGCTCTCCTAATGCCCCCAACCCACCAGACGCTCAAGCGCACAGACGCTTATTGCGTGCGCAGATTTGAGCAGAACTGAACCCACCAGACGCGCAAGGGCACAGACGCTTTTATTGCTTTTTCGGTGCGCATTCCGTGAACAAAATTCCGTGCTATACAAACAAACAGTCTACATTCCGGATTTGTGAGCTTCGCTTAATAATGAGTAAGTAAATACTGCTATTACATATGTCTTACTGCTTGCCAGGTTAATTAAAATTAAAACTTGCATACTGTCAATATATTAGTACATGGGAAAATAGCTACACATGAATCAAACCAACAAACAAGTCTTCTCTGGCTGGCAGAAAATGGCCTACTTTTGATTTTTACTTCGTAGCCTATAATGTAATTATGTCATTATAACGAAATCAATTGAGTGATTACCTTGTCTCACAATATTAATATACATTAATTTTTTTTGTGTTGTAAACAGGAGGAAGACAATTGCGGTGTACCTCTTGCTTCGAATGCTCCTGAGGAGGAGAAGAATGTGGGTACCCCCCATAAACCAGAGAAGGAGGGAGCAGGGAGCCTTTCACCAACTTGTGGCCGAACTGAGGCTGGACAGAGAACGCCATGTACAATACTTCAGAATGAGTGCTGAACAGATGGACCAGATCCTTGCCTGGGTTGGTGCCGACCTGACTAGGATGACAATGAATTACCGGGCTGCCGTCGAAACAAAACAACGGCTTGCCGTTATCGATAGTGATATCAGTATAATAAAAACAGAAGTAAGCATAGTCTTAATTAATTGAGCAAATATATATTTGTATACCATCATAAAGAAAAAGCATTATAAAACAGGAATAACTGGTTATATCCAAAATGTATGCCTTGATTTAACTTCATTCATCCCACAATGGTGATTGTCTCTGTTCCCTTTTTCATTAGGGCCTATATTAATATATAATATGTATTAAAATAATTAATAACAATAGTAAAACTATTAGTAGGTTGAAAAACATTAATATGTGGTGATATGATGCAGATATAGTGCATATACAATGTATTTCTATGAGATTGCCATGCGGACGCCAAGAAAATTCCGCCCAGAGCGGAGAAATCCGCTCCACGTCCGCGAGCCGTCCCCCCCGCCAGCCGTGCGTGCGCGGCCGATGAGAACCGCGGCAATTCGTTAAAATGGGAGCGGAAGTGAAGCGCAGCAGTGTGCGTGTGCGTGCGCTTGCGCGTCTGGTAGGTTCGGGGCGTTAGACAATTTGCATCTTGCACCTGACGTGGGAGAAGGCTGAACATTCGATTTCAGCTAGACAATGGACATAGAGAGTTAAAAAACTAAGTTTGTTGGATATCGTGCTTTGCCAAAAAAATAGAAAAGTAATCATAATAATAACATGGAATTAAACCCCTGAGAACAAATATGTTTTCTAAATATGGAAATCTTTCCTGACATTCATTTTTGATGAAAAAACTTAATTTATGAAATTGTCATTTATCACATTTGGGACTGGAACTGTTAAAATCTGAATGATACCACCTGCTGCATCTCTGAAGAAAATGAAGTCATTAGGAATATAGTTGGAGACCACAAAGGTGTTTGAGAGAACCGCAGTGGGTGTAGGTTGCTTTCCGCTGCTCGTCTAATTCACAGCAGGGTCCTTTTAAATGATGCTCATCAGCTGGTCTTTCGTCTGTCCTTCCGCCTGTCCGTCTTCCCGCAGCTCACTTCTTACCAGAGCCGGCACTCTTCATGCTCCTCATCTTTATTTTGTTTTTCTTTTGTTCAGAACTCCTCCCCACTGGTCCTCCATTTGCTCCCTACTGCTCTCATTATACAGAGTTCTGTAGTCATAGAGGAGGCACAGCCCTTTCAGTATCACCAGCCAATTCCTACCATTATAATCTAATGTGTGAAGAATTATGCTTATGTCATATATGGAAAAATATATCCATCCATTATCTAACCCGCTTATTCCTGGTCAGGGTCGCGGGGGCTGGACAGGTCGCCAATCTATCGCAGGGCACACACACCATTCACTCACACACTCATACCTATTTGCCATTTAGAGTCTCCAATTAGCCTAACCTGCATGTCTTTGGACTGCGGGAGAAAACCGGAGTACCCGGAGGAAACCCACGCGGACACGGGGAGAACATGCAAACTCCGCACAGAAAGGCCCATGGCCGGGATTCGGACTCGGTCCCTTCTTGCTGTAAGGCGACAGTGCTAACCACTGCACCACCGTGCAAAAAATATAAACATATCTAAATTGTCAATGGCTGTTGTATCCTGGGAAATACAGACATTTTGGCAGGCAATGGGAAGACTAAGGAGTGAGTGAACTCTCTCATTATGAAACACTGAAGGGTGACATGTTACAATAGGTCATGTGATTTCATAGTATCAGTCTGGAATCAACTTTGTATCCATATCAGATCGAATGAATACGTTTAATGTTAACACACACACATCTGCAATAAATTGTTCATTGTCAATATGTGACATTTCTTTAAAATATAAATCTGTACAGATAGCAGCGGCATTAAAACGTTTCATTTGTTCATTGAGCTCGTGGAATATCACAGGGTCAGTGCTGGGTGCACAGTGCACAGCTCCTCACACAAATGTTGCTCCATGCACTGGAAAAGTGAAAGTCAGACCACGTCGAATGTACATGCATAAACTCAAAGTGATCGTTTTTTTTTTTTTTGTCAAATTAAGATGCGTGACTTGGGCTGAGACTATCGGCTCTGTAGTGCCTGTCTATGGAGAGAACTATAAGCTAGTGTAACAAAAAAGCAAGAGGCTTCAAACGAGAGGAGGGGGAAGCCTGGCCTTTTTCCAAATGTGAAGTGCTTTGTTCATTTGGCTTCGGCACTCTTAAAAAGATATTAAGACACAGCAGAGACTTTGAAACCGTGAGGCTGAGGATGCTATTGAAGTTCATTAACCTTCTCTGCTGTTCACCAGACTCAAAATGAAGAAGCCGCAGCCAGGCTGACAGGACTGGGGGAAATAGTCTCTGATTATTAGCCTTGTCTAAAATATGATCGGTGTAGGAGATCATTTTCCTCTGAAGAAACCGAGGGAATGTTTGATGAGGACGGCTGAGGAGATCACAGGGAGCTGTTGTAGCGGACTCCACAGTAGTCACAGACACAGATGGATTGAGGACATCTCGGGTTGTCTCTGAGCGTTCCGAGGCATGAGCGGACCCCCGCTGTGCATCGGGACGGCTCCCAAGGTACCTGGGACAAAAATAAAAAACCTGGCCCACTGATCTGGATGCCGATGGTCTTTCCAGCTTTATAACCACGCTCTAGGCTCCTCCGCCTTCCCTTGCAATTTCAAGTGAAATTTCCAAAAATTAATTAATGGCACATTTCCTGATGATTTCCAACATCTTTTGTTGTCTTATAAATGAGAAAAAAAAGAGAAAAACACAATTTCTGCTGATGACTGCATGTTTATATCATACATACTGCTGTATGCATCCTTATCACGTCTACATTACATTAAGTACATACATACTGCAGTATGCATCCTTATCACGTCTACATTACATTAAGTACATACATACTGCAGTATGCATCCTTATCACGTCTACATTACATTAAGTACATACATACTGCAGTATGCATCCTTATCACGTCTACATTACATTAAGTACATACATACTGCAGTATGCATCCTTATCACGTCTACATTACATTAAGTACATACATACTGCTGTATGCATCCTTATCACGTCTACATTACATTAAGTACATACATACTGCTGTATGCATCCTTATCACGTCTACATTACATTAAGTACATACATACTGCTGTATGCATCCTTATCACGTCTACATTACATTAAGTACATACATTCTGCTGTATGCATCCTTATCACGTCTACATTACATTAAGTACATACATACTGCTGTATGCATCCTTATCACGTCTACATTACATTAAGTACATACATACTGCTGTATGCATCCTTATCACGTCTACATTACATTAAGTACATACATACTGCTGTATGCATCCTTATCACGTCTACATTAAGTTCTGTATTAACACACACACACACACACTATTCATATAAGCAAAAAGAATCAGCACTACCATGAACGACTCAATGCAACAAGCTAGATAGTTACAGTATATCTAGATGAATACTTCCCTATTCTTGACCCTGTCTTTAGTGTGTCCTGAAAATGTATTTATAAAATGTGAGAGGGGATTCTGCTAAAAAAAAATCCTACAATCAGCTTGGTTCTAGCGCGTTTTACCTAATGTCGTGTTGTTTGGCAAGAGAGTTTTGTGATGCGCCGCTACAGAATTTGTTTATTAGAAAACCTGCTGTAACTGATGTAACTGACTGGTTAAGAGCAGCCATGGAAAGCGGGTTGACTTATCTCAGATAGGCTCAACGTAACTACCATACGGTTATTAGTCTCACAAGTGAGGTTACTACAAACCGGACCAAAGACGGACCTTAACAAAAGTGTCGGTAAAGTGTAGGAAAGTATGGCTTTCACTCATAATGGATTGCTTAGCTTGGCATCTTATCTAACTCATGTCTCTTCAGTGGATATTTATTAAGTACAGTGAAAAATTGTGACAGTTGATTAATATATGCCATAAAATTACCAAAATGTGTACGTGCTAAAAGCAGAAACTTACTTTTACTGCTACACACTGTCGGAAACAACAGCAGCAACAACAACAAAACCCTCTGTTCAGCCATTGTACTTAATAAATAATAACTTTTAACATTTCGCCCCCCTCATTTCCCTCCACAAAAACATTGTTATTGTTTTTCTTCACTTGGATGGAACACGGAAGACCAAATAAAAATGTAAATTGCAGGCGATAACACATCCAAGTGAATGCATTTTATTCTCACTTGGGGAACGAGTGTAGCAAAGCAGAGAGAGAGAAAAAAGTCAACATTTTTCACACTTGACACCTTGGGGTGGGGGGGATTTTACACTGCTGGGGCTTCTTACTGCTGTTGTGTTCCTTGGTACCTGCACAAAGAAAAATAAATAAACTTATGCATCACAAAACCATAATTATGCTAAACCAATGTCTTGTTTTGGACCCACAGCTGGATGAAACTATCTGGAATGTAATCTTCTCTCCGATGTTTAATGAAGATGACGCCTCCTTATTCTTACTGTGACAATGTAAATTCTTCACTTAAACCGAGACTCTGCATGGCTAGGCAAAGGGACTTATCCAGCTGGTTATGTTGCCAGTATATCACAAAGATCATATTATGAATATTTCAATATGAATCCAGATGACTTACTGCCAGGCTAGCACGGGCGCCCAGCCAGATTTATATTGTTCACACCTGGTGCAAGAGGCTACTGTTGGCACGCTAGCAGGCCTTTAAGCCTTGCTCGAGTTGCTGCAGACCCTGGGAGCTGTACGGAAACATCCGTACTGACAAATCCTATTCTGTTATGCAGGCGTAATATAGTTTCACATAGGTTTAAAAAATTTTTTTTTAAATTATTATTATTGGTTACCGGACAGACCTGAGTTTATTATAATTCATTGGAGATAGATCTTAAGTCTGTCATAACATCCTGTATTATTGTCCCAGCATTTAGGGTGGTGGTGTTTCCTGACTTCGAATGAACCCTCTTAGCACTTGTGATGTGCACGGCCACTCCGGAGAATCCCCAGCTGACATCAGAACATGCAACCTAATGCAACCGCTCAGACTGACGCAATTTGTATTTTACAAACAGAACTGTAACGTTTAGTTGTAGAATTCTATGGGCAAATGATTTTGGGACTGCTTCAAATATTAAGGCTATCGTCACATTGGCTACAACATGAGAGAACCAATCAGATTGCAGGACACAAATCTCTCAAAAGAGTGCAAATTTAGTTTAAATTTAAGTGATCTCTCAGAGTGTAACTTCCATACACTCTGAAGATGGAGCATCTGAGGACAAGGCAAGGGGAAGATTGGTCAGATACCTCCGCTTTAGTTAGGGATAGATGAGCAAGACATGGTAGGATTCCCTGAAGTAGGATGTGCTTGTGCAGTATAACATTTTTAGTCCTATGAGATAAGAGAGGATCTTAAGAGGATTTTTTTTTTTCAATCTTCATGTAACTCTAGTTGATATAACATACATATTTTAAACGTCTTATTTCAGGAATAAAATGAGCAAACTCAATATTCCAGCTGAATTTCCAACTTCAACTGCTATCACATAAATTATATGTACTACATAATTTACAAGTTTAAGAGATGTGGGGTTTCTGATATTGACCTATATCTTCTGAAATACCAGACCAGATCTATGCAGGGCAAAATGTAACTGGCTATCTTTTACATTTAACCTTTTGAACGCTGTGATTTTTCAATTACAGCATCCCATGAGTTAAATTCATCATGATTGGGCTACAGTGCAAAACGCTTTTAACTGTGTGGGACGGCAGGTATATGTAACTGCTACATCCCGAATACCCCGCTCAGCCCTATCCGACAGGCGTGAGAACTTTCCGTAATGTTTGAAATGGCCTTGGGGATGGCTGGTGTCCTCTCCATCAACATTCCCCTCTCAACTTCAGAAGAGGCTAGGCTAATTCCTGTACTAAGTCGTACCTGCCCCGAGGTAGATGTGTTAAACTCAATACACCCTTGTACATTAAAAACAGATGGAACTGACCTGCCTGCCTCAGATTATGCAGTGTAGAGACGGCCTGTTTCCAGGGAGCGAGGGAGAAGTCTGAAAACATTCCGAATGAACACAGTGATAAATGCCACGGCATTAATAATTGAGGACGGTAAGGGTTGTGGGAACTGTAGCGGTCGATTCGATGGCCAAGAGTACCTCTCCGCACCTTCATCAGAACCGTCCATGCAAAAAAAAAAAAAAAAGAAGAAAAGGTCTGGGAAAAAAAGAGAAAAGTTTCCCAAAACAATTCATTAAAAGGAGCAGCCCTGTGATAATGCTGGGGACTTCATTAAAAAGGTCATTATGTTTAGTGATGGATGACTTGCGGCAAGTAGGCGCAAATGAAATAAAGCCTTTGCTTGCAACCCCCTGTGTTGTCACATTTAATGTCAGGGAGTGAAATGAATTGGAACACAAGATTTGTACTCATGACTGCAATTAGATATGAATCCCCTATGCTTTTTTATCAGTTTTCAAAGAAGTGCATTTTATTTATTTTTTTAAAGTGCATTTCTTTCTTCCACAGAGGAACCGTTTTCCTTTCATGGAAGCATAAGATCAACACAAACCCTTTATTAGACTCATTGTCTCGAAGACAGTTCTTTTGAGGCTCTGTTTTGCCAGAGGACGTGTTCCTCATTGAACGTAGAACAGAGGGAACAATGGCGTAACATTTCAGGTACTAAAAGGCTCGCTTGTTAATCTGCTCGGGGACTGCGCCGTAGGAACCAGGGAGCTTTCCAGACAGGGGCTCCGCTTTGCCTAAACAATGACACAATGAGGGGAGGTCAACGGCACAGAGGAGAGGGTAGCGGTGTTCAGTCAGAGAGCCGCGGGAGAGGAGCCGAGATGGAGCGCACACTCAATTAAACACAACAATGGAACAATGTGGGAGAGCCCACAGGAGCCCTGGCTCCAGGTGAGGGCTGAGAACTCACCGAGCCCGACTCCAGAGCTGAGGCGTTGTGTTTCCTGGGAAGTCTGTCCAGGCTCCTCTTGTGCGGTGTGCGGTTTAAAAAAATGAAATAAAAAAAAAACCTTCTAAGGAAGTAGAATTCACCTCTGATATCACAGACAGCTGTGCAAGTTGCTGCTGATCAGCACGGTAGAGACCAGCAGTTACAGAAAACCACACCAGAGATCAGCAGGTATAGTCAGGATCAGGCGCTAAAGTCAAAGGACAGAGATCAGCCGTTTCGGACCAAAAACATAGATCAACCGCTAACAGTGGTCAGCCACTGCAGAAGACGTACAGATTGACCACTGCACAGGAATGCTAGAGAACAGCCTCTACAGCTGAACAACAGAGATCAACTGCTACAGCCAAATGCCAGAGCCTAGGCACTACAGATGAACAACAGATATCAGCTGCGAAAGATAAGCAGCAGAGATCAGCTGTTAAATATGAACAGCAGAGATCAGCTGCTAAAGATAAGCAGCAGAGATCAGCTGCTAAATATGAACAGCAGAGATCAGCTGCTAAATATGAACAGCAGACATTAGCTGCTAAATATGAACAGCGGAGATCAGTTGCTAAATATGAACAGCAGAGATCAGCTGCTAAATATGAACAGCAGAGATCAACTGCTAAAGATAAGCAGCAGAGATCAGCTGCTAAATATGAACAGCAGAGATCAGCTGCTAAATATAAACAGCAGAGATCAGCTGCTAAATAAGAACAGCAGAAATCAGCTTCTAATGATAAGCAGCAGAGATCAGCTGCTAAATATGAACAGCAGAGATCAGCTGCTAAATATGAACAGGAGATATCAGCTGCTAAATATGAACAGCAGAGATCAGCTGCTAAATATGAACAGGAGATATCAGCTGCTAAATATGAACAGCAGAGATCAGCTGCTAAATATGAACAGCAGAGATCAGCTGCTAATGATAAGCAGCAAAGATCAGCTGCTAAAGATAAGCAGCAGAGATCACTAAAAACCAAGGCCACAGATCTGCCACTTCAGAAGGGACAGCAAGAGCAGAGGCTGCATGGAAGGCTGCGGGCACGGCGGGATCCCACATGGGGGGTCGGGCGGGAGCCGCCATCTCTGCTGCCCGGGCAAACCATGCGGCGATCAAGCTCGCGGCTCCTCTGAAGCTCGGCGGTTGACGCAGGGCTGGCAGGCAGCTGTCAGGGGCATGGCTTACTGATTAATGATACCACTGCGCTCCAGAGTTTCTCTCTCTCTCTCTCTCTCTCTCTCTCTCTCTCTCTCTCTCTCTCTCACACACCCCCTTTCTCTCTCTCTGGTTCTCTTTGTCATGTTCTCTCTTTTCACTCTCTCCCTCTCTCTCTATCTCACACACACACACACGCGCGCACACACACACACACACACACACACACACACACACACACACACACACACACACACACACACACACACACACACACACACACACACACACACACACACACACACACACACACACACACACACACACACACTCTCTCTCTCTCTCTCCCCCGACTCCACCTCTACCCGCCCATGGCAGAGGGATTCTAAATCTGCTTCCTGACCAAATTGCTTGTCAAGGACGAGTAGCATAAAAATAAAAAAGGCCGTTGGTGACAAACAAGATTACATGCTGTTTGCACCTGGCTGTCACAATTAAGCCCCGGTGACAGGGGAGGATCACGTCCTAATGTGGCTGGCACGCTCCTCAAAGAGATTAGACCAGCTGTGGGCCCAGAACTGGACAAGCACACCAGTTCTGGTTCGGTCTCACTCATCCTCTCTCCATCACCACCCAAGGCCTTTCTTAATCACGCAATAGAAGGTGGCCAGTAAGCAACTTAATGACAGCATTTAATGGTTAAAAATATACAGTATATAAATGTTTTATAGATTAATACTGATAAATGTTGTGATTCTGACCTTGCCAAGCACTAAACTGAACCATCAAATGGCATCATGTAATGATGCATCAACGTAATTTCAAAATGTGTGCGTGTGACTGCAAACAGGAAACACTGTTGTCACATTTTTTTTCTCACTTTATTAGCACAGAAAAAAGCAGACTTTTGATTTACATGATCATTTTTTCTATAAAAAAATGTATGAATAATTTATGAAGTCTTCTACCCGTTATCTGGCACGGTTAATCTGATCTTATTCACCCAGCTCCAGCCTTGTATGTAGGAACCTGTAGTTAGAGTTTTTTTCTTCAGTGTCATGATTATGGATGCACTGATTTTAATGACTGATGGCAGAGGAGGGTGATTCATGCTGGATTATTAATAGTTTGAGAGACAAACCATTTGGCCACAGCGATGCCCTGAAGCTGATATTAGAGCCTTTTATTTCTGTCCCACATGAGCAACACCAAACTGGCCCGTTTGAGCTCAATTCAATCTCGGATGTCTGTTTTTACCAGTGCAGACAATTTTTTGAAAAAGTGGATACATTATGGGGAATGGACATGCAAGAAGGGAATTGTTATCACATCGGACACCACGCATCATCTTCAAGGCCAGTTTAAACATCTGACACCCACTTTTTAAAACAAAGAGAGCTATAACCAGTTTTATTTGTGTATAATTTTATTCTATTTTTTAAAGTAGAGCAGACATTCCACCCTCGCTATGTATTTCTTTAAACTTTATTCAGACAGGGAGAAGCAGAGAGGGTTCAGATAGAGAAGGAAAGTGGTATGGTGTCCCCAAATGAAACCCCCTGCCATACGGTGGCATTTGTATATGAGTTGCGAGTCGCCTACCCTATGGACTGTGCCTTACAGAGTCCCCTTTTATAAGGTTTTTAAAAGTGGTTCTATTTATGCCGTACACTATGCATTGATTGTATTCTGGACTGCCTTACTAATATACGTGCAGTACAGACCATGTGTGTTTTGTTTTGTATGAATACCTCATGCCACAACTCAAGTTCAGACATAAAATCTGTTCATCCATCCATTAATCACATTTTGGGGACAAACCTTGACCATGATTCACCATGGCCACCACCACAAATTTTGGCATTCACGATAACTCCCAACAAACTGTCGAGCCGGCGGGGGTGGGGTGGGGTTCACCACTCCAATTGATTGTGAAGGTGGGGGGGGGGGGTTCGCCAGAGCCGTCTGGATCCGCCAATCCAACACAGATATTCAATTTCAAACTTTGATGCTTTTTTTTTTTTTTGTAGTGGTTCAACATGACTCACTCACCACAGTTTAAAGGAACTCAGTCCAATACAAATGGGAGACAACTGTTGGGTAGGGTTTGGGAGGAGGGGGGTGAGAACTGTTATGTAGTATCTGACTGACTTATTGATTTATTCAAATGAGGCCATCCAAGGCCGCACTTTAAGCCAGCATTCGAATTCCAGAGACATTGCAGACAGGAGCCCAGATGGAGCGCTCTACACTGTTTATCATTGATAGACAGCCAGCCTGAGCGAACTCTGAGAGGGAATCAACGGAAAGCTTCAAAAGACAAGAGGAACTGCACTGGGCCGAATCCGTCTAGCTATCGCTATGAGTACAACTCACATAACTCCACTCTTTATTTGCTGCCTGTTGCCGCACTTTCGGAACATATGAAAGGGTATGAAATGGCACCCGGGGTGCCGGAATGTACCGCAATCATTCCGGAATGTGTTCCCGGCCCTGATCGGCGAATGTGGCAAATGAAAGAAAAGCCATTAAGGCGTGTCCAGGAGAATATTGCTATCCTAGCGCAGGGCCATTTGGAAACTAGCCGCCATGATTTATTGCACACTTCAAGAGTTTTTTTTTAGGGTAAGCCAGGGGTCTGTAACTGTGGTGCTGGAGAGCCAAGGGGTTTGTTTTTTTGTTTTTGTTTTTTACTCAGCATTTGATTAATCAAGTAAACCAGTTGGTTACACAGATAAGTCACCTCCTGTGGTCTGAATTGGTTGCGGGTTTTTAACATGAAAGAAATAGCTGCAGACCCTGCGGCTCTGTGGGAACAAGGATACAGATTCCTGTTTTAGGCAAACCAACCTCCCCCCCAAATAAATCAATAAAGTTATGTGCGTCTGTGATGTGACGTGTTTCTATCAATGAACCCAGGTGGCTCTCATCACAGGTGTATGCTAGCTTCATCCGCTACTCCTTATTTTCAACTGTCATTTCAGTTCATCTGTCCCACTGCTGACTGATTCAGCTCCACCAACCAGAAACCCAGGGAAAAAACATATGCTGTAAACGAAGAGAAACAAATCTTTATAATCTCTTCTTTGAGGCAGAATACAGAAGCTGAGACAACAGCCATGCGCATGAAGATAAATGGTCAATAAGCAATCATTTATGGATTTGTTATTCAGGCCGTACTTGACATGTTCTCTTCATTTTTATCACGTCCTTCCAAACATGCTTCCAGAGATCATCAATCTTTACCCCGTCTTCAAGAAAAAAAAATGTACGGGGGTGCTGGAAGGAGTAGAGGATTCTGGGAAATGCACACATGTGCTCTCCAAGAATCCCAGGCCATTTGAAAGCCTTACTGAAAAAATAAAACTGCATTTGGCCTTCATTTATGGGGAATGATCAAGCCAGCAGTAATTACCAGGAGGTAAAACAATTATAAGATCAATACCTATCAAAGTGCCAAAGATTCATCAGTCTTTTACATAACCTTGACTAAATGCAGTCAGGTTTTGGAGCTAGATCTTGTGGTCTCATATTGCAGTGCATCTTATTTTCCACAGCCTGTGATGTGTAACAGGTTCAGTGCAATGAATGAATGTAAGGAAAAGCATTGATTGGATTTTGCTCTGCGGTCTGCAACTGATCTGACTGCAAAGAGAAAAAACAGAATATTTTTACAAACTCAAATCGAGTCTTAATTAAGTAATTCAGAAATATTCCTATATATGATGCATTGCTTTTCAGTAATTGCATCGTAAGTAGACACCTTAAGTAGACCAGAGTTCTGTTACAAAACATACTTCCACACCACTGTGAGGGGGCCCGGTTTCTGAGGAACAGATGCGACAGGAAGGGGATCAGAAAGTCTCCCACGAACGTGGGGACCACTAGAGGGGAGAGAGGAGTCCGCGAACGGAGCAGAAAAAAATAAGGAGTGGGAATAAAAACTCCCGGCCTAGAGCCAAAAGAAAATCAACCCAGGAGAAGTGGGCGAGGGCTCGAGGACTCGAGCAGTAGAACGAAAATAATTACCTCTCGCTCTCAATACGGGAGAGCACTAACGGAGGTAAAAAGAAACGCAGATAAAGAATAGCGAGCCAGACAAAAGGGAGAAAAAACTCGAAGACTCCAGTAGAAGAAAGAAAAAATGAAGGATTACCTCTCGCTCTCAATACGCGAGAGCACTAAAATAGAGAGGAAAAGAAAAAACGGCAACAAAGGTAACTGTCTCCGAGAGAACAGTAAGGGAAACCAGAACGAGGAACAGAAAGTGCAGAAGAGAAAACAAAATCCTACTAAAGAACTCTAATGCAGCTAAAAGCAAGTCCCGCGTTATTTTAAAGCAGAGCTTTAAAACGAAGTGGTCGCTTTGTACCTATACCGATGCCTGGCTTTGTGTATGTGGGGATTTGACACCAAAGCACCAGAAGAGGAAAGCACGGCGTTTATATAGCCGGAAAAACACCTGGGACAGGTGAGCAAACTAATTGCCGGGAAGAGGAAAAAACACGGCACGGACGCCGTCCCGGAGCTGCGAGGAACCCTACGCGGAGAAGGGGCGGCAACCAGAAAAACCGTGACAACCACCTATAATACTAAGAGGTAAAGAAATTCATGGTACACTTGTCAAGTACTTTTCCAACTGAAGTACATGAAAGCAAGTGTGAATTGAAATTGTCCAGGTTTGGTCCCAAAGCTGTGTATTGAAGCGTAACTTATCCACACTTGTGGGTCCCAGAAGGCCACTGCTATTCGATGCTGCTTAATTCAGACAAAGCCGTTACGGAGGAATTTGTGTTCAAATATTAATGGGAAAAATATAAATGGAAAAAAAGCAAGTCAACATACCGAAAATGAACTATGACTAGAAATGACTGTACTTAATATACTGTAAAAGCATCAAGGGCCATGGTGAATTACAACTTTAACTGCTTTTTTCCATGTTGGACACTCAAAGCCTTAGATTAGATTAACATTAACGCAACATCCGTGACATCACGCGCAGATTACCTTTCCATGTACATAGGTGGACATTCTACTGAAGCAAGTGGCTTAATATTAAGGTTTTAACAGCAGTGCCCTAATTGGGAATAGAGCCTCCAACCTCTGCATTATAATCTGCTCAGCTATATAAAAACTATACTTGCATGTCCTACCTGGAATCATTAATTTGCTTTGAAGTACATAATCGACCTATAAAAATGAAATCAAATCTGCCTATATTATGGAATTCATAAAGATTTTCTAAAACACAGAATGTTGCATTGCAACAAAGGTATATCTGTCCTGGAAGCATGGGTCTATATCTTATTTTAGAATCACACTAGGGGGTCGATCAACTAACGGCATGTAAAGAGGATTGTGTGTGCTAAAATGGATAGATACGTTGATTTCTCATTTTTGCAGATTAGCCTAAATTAATTTGCAAAATTGGGCATCCCTACGTTATTTCGCGAAATGGTGGGAGGTGGTCATGAAAATAGATTACTTTAGCACGTGTAATGAGATTTACTAAACCCGAAAGGAAGTTTGAGAAAGGTATTTGCGGGTGCATTTTAGTACAAATGGAAAGCAGGTAGCCTATTAAAAGACACGGATAAAATGACGGCTGTCATGGTAGCAAGACAGTACTGGTGTGTTTGGAACTGGACGTTATGAATTTACATATGATGCATCCTGGATATTTAACAGCCAAGCACCTTGAACATTTTTGGTGAACTATTTATGTTTTTTAGGAGCTTGTGCATTAATGGGAATGTGATCCTTCACAAAAAATAAGTACATGCAGAATTGTGATTTATTTTTCTATTATGATCAAGCTTTACAATGATTCATGACTCATGGCTCTCAGTGATTTATTAAAGTCATCATCAATTAAATCAAGTCTATTACACTCAGAACTCCCCACCCCTTTTTAAATTTGCATGCATTTAAGGTGACTCATAAAAGAAACACACATACACACACATGTTTGTGCTCATCTGTGGGTGAAGACAGACAGGTGTGGATATGGGGCCCTATTTTAACAGTCAAGGCGCAATTGTCAACCACGAGCAGTAACTCCGGGCCCTAGCGAATTAGGGCGTGTCCAACTCAATTTCGGTAATTTACAGGCTTTAGCGCAACTACGGCGCTATAGTTTTCATTTAATTTCATTTCCACATTTATTTCCTCCTCAACACACAATATATGTTACATTTATATGCCGGTGCTTGTTTTGTTGTTTCTTTGCTGTCCATTTTTGTTTAACACCACTATTTAAAATAACAAAACAAATTTAAATCACCACTTCAACTAAGTTTAATTAAATTCAGACATTTATTAAGTTAAATGTATGTACTTTCACTATAGAAACACTTCAGCAGCCAACCTGCTCTCTCATGCTTGTTCTGCATATATTTATGCACAGCTTTTACATTATTATTATTCTTTTTTTACATCTGTTTATACAACTGGATATATACTGAAGCAATTCAGGTTAAGCACCTTGCTCAACGGCATCGTCCTAGCTGGGATTTGACCCTAAATTTACAAGCCCAGTTCCTTAACCGTCATACTACACTCCCGCCACTATGTGGTGTGGAATACAGCCTGCCACAAGGAGTGCACTGACTTTTTCTTATTCGTGAATCAAATTCATGAATGTGACAACATACTGTTGTAGACCTCAGCTGAAATGAACTCAGGGGGTTTATCATGAGTGATTATGATATCGAATTGTTATTTTCTTAGCAGCATGTTTAAAAGTAGAGTCTATTCTGGACATATTTTCTTATAGGTTTTTTTGAGCCACCTTTCTTATTACTTCTCCCTTGAGTAATTTCAACATTTTTCATTGTGATTTTTTTTGGCAGCTAGTCCATTTTATGTAGCATAGCACTCGTAGCTCACCTTTAATTTGAAAACTCGGCGCTGTTGTCATCGCAACAAAACAATTTACATTTACTCGCACATATTGGATAGGAATTACAATCAAGATGAACGGCAATCATTTGAATGCCACCTTTTTAAATAATTCAAATCTTTTTCGTGAGAGATATAGATACCATTGACAACTATTATGAAGATGGCAGATGATATTGTATATAGAGAAAACTTAAAACTACATGTAAGAAAGACAAATGGAAATCTTTTGGATGTATATCTCGCGGTACCTCATGTCACTTGCAGATTCATCTGAACTGTAATGTCTCAGGGCACATAAACAGATTCAGATCATCTGTATTTTTGTACTGTCGTGTGTTTGTTTGTTTTGACCTCTGTGTTGATAGCTTTGAGGCTGTTGTACTCACGGTTTGAATGTAATTAACTTCCTGCCCATAAGTCATTCAGTATCAGCTTCCACCACAAGCACAAGTAGCACCACCGCTAGCGGCGCTACCTTAGATGAGAGACAGCATGAAATACTCTTAAATTCATAAGTTTTTATTATGAAATATTGACCCCTGTCTGCAACAGAGTATCACTTGTATCTACAAATGTGAGTGATTAACCAGACATAAAATGTATTGCCTGGTATTCCCGCATTATACTTTTGCTGCCATCTTTTGTTTGCCGATTTGTGACACTGTACCTGCCACCTCCACCCGCAGCAAGGAGGAAAAAAAAGTATACAAGTTGATTACATCATTATTTGAAAGAACATTAAAAAGTAATCTGGTGCTACATTTATCTTCTATATTTTTATTAGTCTTACTGACGCGATCAAACATGCACTCAGCAAGACGTCTCAAATCAGACTAGATTCAGGGAGATCTGCAGAAATATAAAAAATTATTCACAGACACAAATATAGTGTGATCCTATAATAAGATAGAGCCGTGTCCCCTTGATTGATAAAATAATTTGTTGAATAGCAACATTCTGTGTCTTGGAAAACCTTTATAAATTCCATAATACGGGAAAATTTGATTCCATTCTACCATGTCAATGATGGAGGCAGGAGTGCTGTTATTCAACCATATCAGCTGTCACACAAGCAAATGCTTATGGACATATATAGACAGACAATTATAAACTAACACAAAGGTTTCGAAACATCTGTGATGTGGCACTCCAACACATTTAAAAAAAATTTTTTTACTTACTTACTTAGTTGATCTTTAGTGGCGTCCAACGGAACCGTGTTCACAAACACACAAAGGATTATCACCCCATGTGACCGAAGAGAAGAGAGAGCCCCGCTTCACACCCTAAAGCACGTGATAGCGCCTAATTGCTCGACTGCGAACCTCACACGCCTGGATGAAATAGCTGATCCGCATGCCGTGTTTACTCACGGTCCCTATCAGTGGTGGAAATCCTCATTTCAAAACGACGGACTGCTGTCGTTTTTAATTACTCCAGATAAACTCCCTCGTGATCTACGTAGATCCTCGATATGTTTTTTTTTAAAATTAATAAATTAATTAATAGAAAAGAAAAACAAGAGGCATGTAATACCTATGTATACATTTATCCTTGCTTGGTCTCCTGTTCCCCCTCTGCTTCAGTATTTGATTTTCACAATCCTTTGTACAAATGAAGTTGGTGGCAATGCAGCTGACCCCTGTAGGCCACCATAGAGACTTCCAGTAACTCTTAAAATGGCGCTCCCTCACTGATGTGACACAACAATTTATAATTTGCATACAAGGGTTTGTACGTTGTTGTAGATTACTTCCCGGTACATTAATCTACTGTGAACAGTAACATAATGAAAAGTTGCCATTGTTTCAGTAGGCCTTTATTACGCTACCTTTATTAACTGGCCAATATTACCTTCACACAGTCTTCATGCTAGGGGCCACTTTTAAGAATACACTTGATTTATAATTCATAAAGTATTTGAACCAAGAGCAAAACTACCGTAGTTTTATTATTTTCATTTGACATGTTTTTTTTTTTTAATCCATGTTTTTTCTGCTTTCAGCGCTTGAACTCTGGCAATAGCCGTGCCTTCTGAAAGGTGTGGAGAAATGCGTCTCTGCAAACTGTTTAAAATTCACACCAGTCTTACTCAGAGACAAAATGAAAAAAAAAAATATATATTTTGGAACTAAAGGACACGCAGTTCGTATGTCTCTCTGTTGCCCACAGACAATTATTTGCTTCTCTAACAGCATCTTGCTATTTCAAAGGAAGATAATGCGGTGCCAAAAGCTGTGAGCTTTGCACAAGAGCAAATTAGACTGTGAAAGGCACCATTAGATTACATTACTTATCTACTTATGACTGATGACCTTATCCACGATGACTTGTGCATCTTAAATTTGTATATATTATACAAATATACCTCTAGACGTCGACTGAAGTAATTCAGATTAAGTACATTACTCAAGGGGAACAAATGCAGTGCCATACCAACCATTTGAATGTGAAGCCTCCTGACAAAATGCCTGCTTATTTAAAATATGTTACACTGCCTTTCAGCATATACAGTGAGCACCATAATTCATTGGACATAGACGCATTTTTTGTTATTTTGTTTCTGTACTCTGTAGCACTTTGAGTTTGAAAGGATACAATGACAACGACATTGAAGTGCAGACTGTCAGCTTTAATTTGAGGGTATTTTCATCCATATTGGATGAACCGTTTAGAAATTATAGAACCTTTAGTACATAGTCCCCCCCCTCCCATTTTTCGGCATCAAAGAATATTGGACAGTTTAATATAATGTAGAATAAATTTGTAATATTTGTCGCATATCCTTTGCATGCCATGACTTCCTGATGTTTGTGATCCAACAACATCAAAAGACTCTTGATATCTTATTTTCTGGTATAAGTGATACTATAACCTCTCTGCATTTGAATGGATCTCTATGGGAATTGGGGGGTGCGACTAGACGCTGGAACAGTATGGAATACATGGTTGGCTAAATGGCTGTAAGTTATCATGGGTCTGAGGTATCAAACGAGCCTCAAACCATCACTCTGCTGCCAGATATGCAGAAGATATGGATGGATCACTTTAAGGGGTGTTTCTCCTGACAAATTTTACTATTGAACTCTTTATATATATTTGATATGTCAGACCCTTGATGACTTAGAGCCATTCAGCCAACCATGTGTTCCATACTGTTCCAGTGTAATTTACAGGTAAATCTAGTCCCACCCCCAAATTCCCATAGAGATCCATTCAAATGTTATAATATCGCTTGTTGGTGTACCAGAAAATAAGATATCAACAGTCTTCATGGCATGCAAAGGATATGGGACCAAATACTAAAAATGATTACTTCATTCTGCAATATGTTAAACTGTCCAATATTTTTGATGCCCAGAAATGGGGGGGGGGGGGGCTATGTACAACAGGTTCTATAACTTCTAAACAGTTAATCTGTTATGGATGGAAATACCCTCAAATTAAAGCTGACAGTCTGCACTTCAACATCATTGTCATTGTATCCTTTCAAACTCAAAGTGCTAGAGTACAGAACCAAAATAACAAAAAATGTGTCACTGTCAAATTAATTATGGTGCTCACTGTATATGCTCAATGCATTACACTCCTGTCTAACAGCACTGGCAGATGCACTGCTGCTCTTGCAGTGGTCTGTTGGAATGCACTTCAGTTTCAACTGAAATGGCATATATTATAATATATTGTATATATATGGACTTCCTGGAAAATATAATGACAATTATTTCACACAGCAACATATCTGTGAACAACTAATAAACTTAATTCACTTGTATATGTTACCATATATTTTCTGAAATGTTTTAATATGTGATATTTATATTACAATCAATTACATTGTGATATTGATAATATGTTTGATTTCATTATATTGCATTGTATTCAATTTCTGTAATGCAAATCTAAAACGCGTTTTGTTCCTCAACCATGAAATTATATTATCTAACCCTTATGTACTGTTTACTTATTAACACGAGTGAAACTGTTAGCCTGGGTCACATATGCCCAGGATATTATTGGGATTTTAAAGCAATACAGAAATAAAATGTATGCAAAAATAGTCAATATATATTATCTATATCTCAATTCCAAAAAACATATATGAATAACAATACAATATATATATATAGTTAATGGTCTGCTACATCACATTTAAAAATGACAGTGTCATTCATGTTTTTATCTGTGTATTAAAATGAAACAAGGTTTTTATGCATTTGATTATTGATAATTATTGTTTTGAACTGACAATGTAAATCATTTTTCACCTTCTTATTAAATGAAAATAAACTATATCAGCAAAAAGACATAAAGCAAATAGAGATGATGAACGACATATAGAAACACAAAACAAGAACCAAACATACAGTGGTTTAGTCATTAAAGTGTCTTTCCTTTTTTCCTCAAAGCTGTAGAAGTGTCAATTTTACCCAAACCGAACACAAGGCTTATCTGAAATAATGAAGACTTAAAACAACAACAATAAGCTCTCTGCTTCTGAGGGCAAAGGCTTGACAAAGCTGTAATGACTCATTCACCTTTTGGTACACTCTTAACCAAAATGGGAGCCGTTGAAATCGATGCTATCTTTAAACCTCTGAATTTTTTTTTCCTGAACATGTCACTTTGGATCACTGGATTCACCAGCTTGCCTTTGATCCCAACCTCTGTTTCTGCTGAATCTTTTCCATTTTCAGGTTAGTTCAGATGCTGTAAAACAAGACCACGCAGAGACACTGCAGGGGTCCACAATGCATCATCAGCGGGACGTACATTGACAAAAAGATCACTGAAGAACAGAAAAACAAGTCTAGAGTCTGGCCTCATGAAAATTGCCATCATTTTCCACTACTTTATAAAATATGGAAAATGCCTTGAAATGGCTTGGGTATAGACAGTATGGTATGCAATGCAGCTATTGCATATGCTACAAGCCAAGGTTCATGCCAGAATATTGACATCATTCATTAGATCATGCCCTAACCTGCTGCCATGGTCAGATCATTCGTTTTTTTATTTATTATTATTCCATGATTTCCCTGGTTATTATGCCCGATAACATGTGTCACTGTCTATAATCAGCCACCAAGGAGGGGAATTCTGTGAATGCCTGGAGAGTACAATGCAAGGACAGTAGCCTACAGTGTGACTCATTGTAGTACCTGAGAGTCAATAAAATACAAATGTAATACGTATACTGTATATTTTGTGACAGTTTATACATAAAAGCACATGCGAGATTTGGAGAACATCACTGAGCTATATATTCAGTAGATAACATACTGGTTTAAGCCAGTGTAATGGCAAACGACATCTGCTAGCCAGCTGGCTACCAAACTAGCTGTATTAGCAGGAAAAAAACAGAACATGTACAGAATTAAACTTCCTGACCCGGCCGGGTGTGAACAGCGAGGACCTGGGCACTTACCCGTGACCGTAGTGTGGTCTGAATCTTAACAGGCATTTTAATCTTATATTTAGACTTTTGAATCTTATTTCTGTTACTTTTTTGCTAAATAAGACAAATTATCTGCCAGTGGGGTGAGATAGTTTTACTCATTTCAAGATTTTCCAGTGGGGTAAGATAATTTAACTTGTCAACTTAAAACAAGCTAATATTTTCCACTTTTGAGAAAACAATAAGATTTTAAGTCTCATTACAAGAATAAAACACTTGTGAAGACAGACATTTTTTGCAGTAAACCCCTGCTCAGTATCCCGTGTGAATCCTGGGTTTTGTGTGTGAAAGGGGTATTACTGAAGCAATACAGGTGAAGTATCTTTCTCAGGGTATTATGCAGTGACCTACCTGGGAATCGAACCTACATGTTGAAGACAGATGCTCTAGCCATTCAAATTTGTAATATTCACCAATAGGCTACCTGCTTTTAGCAGCAATGATAGCAGCTACTGTATGTCAAAGCTCTCAGGTTTGACTGAAAGTTAAAGTCTGTTTTCCCAAGGTGGTTTAAACAGAAAAAAATAATAATAAACTGTAGAGTAACTGCCGTCAGCCTCTATAAATCGTGTGAAGTTGTTAATGAGCCACTATTAGCAAAATATCCTCCTAATATTTTGCCGCCTAATATGGAAACTCACAGAAATGAAGGGGGGGCTAACATGCAAAAAACAGTGGCCCAGTTTTCTGTTGTATTGCACTAAAAAAGTCGTATGTGCTTTACAACATGGCATAACTTTCATAAATGTCACCCATACAGTCAGTC
The DNA here is from genome assembly GCA_029718625.1 of Synaphobranchus kaupii. Taxonomy (NCBI): domain Eukaryota; kingdom Metazoa; phylum Chordata; class Actinopteri; order Anguilliformes; family Synaphobranchidae; genus Synaphobranchus; species Synaphobranchus kaupii. The sequence goes on from CM056389.1 coordinate 15,101,424, forward strand.
TCTCTCTCTCTCTCTCTCTTTTGCTGTCACTCCTGATATGATCAAAGTGTCATCACCATGGTTACTTGTATTTAATTGAGATGTCAGCGAAGGGGCTATCGTGATATTTTGTGATGTATTGTGTGGCATTGTTTTCGGTTTCCGTTAAAACCCATGTGACTTGGGGTCAATGGTGTATGTTTATTCTTATGCTCATCAATGCTGAGATGAAATACTAACCTGTCAAACATTATAACGGCCACCTTCCAAGTACCAAGGCCCTCAGGGGTGGCTGGATCCATTGTGCAAATGAAGCGCACTGGACTGTTGTTGTTGTTTTTTTAAAATGTTTCTCTCCTCCCTCTCATTATTCCTTCAAAGGTACATGTAGCACAATTCCAGCATTTGCTTCCCTCATACTGCAGTTCACAAGTCAGGCTCACACAAACTTGGGTCGATTTACTAAGATCCCAAATAAGTGGTGTTATTTTGGGAGCGCAGCCAAAGTATTTGCACGCATTATCATTTCACACTTTGTGGGTCATCAACTAAGAATCATTATGTTAATTACTCCAGCCGCAAACAGCTATATTTAAATGAGAGATTTTGCGTGTTGGAATGGTTATACTGTAAGAAAACAGTGAAAAGACTGGCAGCAATGTTGCCGTTTTTATGATTTTTTTTTTAGTGTAGGTATAGGCTACTGTTACACTGAACGAGCTGGTGGTTTATTATGAACTGTTTCATTGGATGTCTCTTAGTTTCTGCCAGGAATTACAGATGTTTGTCAGGACTGAAATGATCATAAATATGCTTACTAGCACTCAGCCTACTCGCACCATAAGTGTCACATATCATTTTCACATTTTCACATTTGATCATGGATTTTATTTAAAATTTTGATTTGCTTGTTATTCACTGTTTGTTATAATAGACATTTTATTGCTTGTTTGATTCAAATACTAGTTACTCTTCTATTCTGTAACACGATTTGCTTCCTGATTTAAAAAATATATTCTTACTGTTCATGCTGTAGCCTATGTAGGCTATCCACCAATTTTCTTCTTGTGTATTTTGAACGTTAGCTAGAATGGGCATGTTAATTAGCCCCCATTGTTAATTTTTTAAATTTCCTTCTGATGATTTGCAGTAGGCCCACGTTACATAGGCTAGCTAGGTAGCACCTGTAAAAACAGTTTACCTTCCTAATGCAATTAAAGTGTGGCCATGTGTCTTTGGTAAACACCGATATTTCAGTGTAACAGTGATGATAAGAAAGCAAGTCACTCTTTATAGGTGCATGGTGTGGTAATATCATAAATGGTTGTTTTTCTGTCTTTCAAAATATTAACAGGTGCGTGCAATACCATATTGCCAAATGTCGTTTATAACTGTCGAAAAACTCTGAAGAGTCTCACTAGCCGTTACGCTTTTCACAATGCAAAAGAAAATCTCTGCCCTAGCGCCGTTATAAGTGTTGCACAAGTTTCATTAGGCTATCGTTATCAACTGTTTTTCTATGTATTTAAGTTCCCTGTTTTCTGTACATTATCTTCTGGTCAGGGGTGCCGCCAGGGATTTTGGGCCCCATGAAAAGATCTCGCAGTGGGCCCCGCCACCCCTGCACAATTACTGTAGTAACACCTCCAGAAGCCAATAATCCACCCATTGGTTTTAAATACTAACATTTTATTGACTGTCATTTTAACACTGAAGTTACAATGACATTACATGGACTATCATCTAGCACTGGCAGTCACCTTAACATTGCCTGTCTTTTTCGACAGTAGCACAATGACTATCATTTTGGCTGTCAATTACACTCAATCAAATAGGGGGTCTGGTACACACTCAGAAGATTTTGAATTTACAAGAGCTCATTTCATGCATTTCTGTGACTTTTGAGAGATAATATAACAGTGTTTCCTATAACAGTAAACAATAGCGGCACACCACCACACCAAGAATCTGGCCGTTGCTACTGTATTATGTAGGCTGTACCTGACAATAAACTACAGCTTATGAATATGTGTATACTCTCATTTCATACCAATGACCTAAAGCTTACCCAGCTCAATCTCCAAAGGTTGAACATGAATAAAATCTTCCCATTAGTTAAACTCTGTTTTCTATCTTTTTTCAGTATAAAAAAGCGTAAACAATGAATCAGAAAAAAACTTCTGAGGTTAGGGTTAGACCACTGGCCTCTCACATGGTCTTTTTGTTGTTTTATTTTTCTTTCTTTTGTAAATCTTTTTGATTGTTTAATTATGAACAACTCTAGGCTTGGCTATAATTATATAAAATATAAAATAGCCTTAATGGTATGAGAAACATTGCATGCACATCATTATTGATCTTATTCGGAAATTAAAAGTAGGCTATTCTGGTTACGGTACAGCGGCAACCTATGTAAACACCTTATTCCGAAAAGCAAAACCCGCTGGAAAATCCTCAAAAATATGCAAAAAGCGAAATAAATAAACAAATAAATATGTTGCACATGCATAATAACCTAAAAATGAAAAGCATGTGGGCTTAACAACATTATTCGGTTTACAGCGACACAGTTTGTGCATGTAGCCTACAGATTTGGAATGTGTTTCGGGTGTTGAAGTTAGCCAGCTAGCAGCAAGCACAACTCTCACTTCTGGTCCGATGAGGAGACAAATCTTAAATTCTGTATTAAAATAAATAATTATTGTGCAGTTGGACAACAGAAAACCTCAAAATAGTGATTTGTTTAAGGATGTAGCCTGTAGCAGACAAAATGAAAGATCCGTTCAGTTCAGTCAAACCACTAAACAAATGAAAATTAGGTGTAAGATGTTGTATTATAGTTAACTGTTTTGTCCTTCAAGATAATGTTGCTCATCTCCTTCAGTTGGGAGTAACTGGTTCATTGGGTGGGGTATGGAGTGACTGGGGTTCTGAGCCTGAATTTGAATCTGTTGGACCTGGCACCTGGAACAACTGATTTAATAGGCCTATGAATGGCTTGCAAAACGCTAGCCGGCGTTGAATAAATTTGGGCTAAAAGAGCAAAATGGAAAGACTCAGAATTTTCTATGTGAAGATATGTAGTAGGCGAGCACGCATATTTCACTATAGAATTAGATAGGCTAACATGTTAATTTGCACCACTCACAGATTTCCTTTGTGAAACATTGGGTGATGTACTGTCGCCCACTCTTTTCTCACTTTCCATTTGTGGAACCCTACTTTTACTTTAGGAAGATACAAGATGACACTGTTCGTATTAACCACAGAACTGCGGTATTAACTCGAAATTCGCCGACTATTAAGGCAGTGCCCACCCGCCACAGGTTTGAGATGGCAGGACAAAACCAATTCCTGCCGGGGGGCGGGGGGTAAAGAGGCTCTCTGGATATTAACTTTTTTCCAAAAACAAGAAAAAGAAACCGTTAGTTTTATTAGTACATTGTAAATACAATATTCTATTAATGATGAAAGGTTAATAATTAGATGTTGAAAAAAATGTACGTAATATTCTAATAATTTTAGAATCGTCCTGACCATTCCCCCCCATACGGCGCCCCTACTTCTGGTCATCGTGTATGCTGCATGTATTTCCGAGTGAGTAAGTTTCCCCGTGTCTAGCTAGTTTATTCAGCTGTTCCTTTGTTGTCCTGTTTTATCCAAGTTCGTTTATCAAGTAAACCAGTTCCCTATTTTCACCGACCTTCTTGCCTCCGCGTCCATCTCTGCACCACGGTCCCTTTTCACTGGTCGTGACATTCTGGGTGCAGTGCCTTTGCCTGTTTGCTATTTATACTTGACATTTGGTCCTTCGACTGGCTTTAATGCTCTGAACAAGGGTATCTACATAAATGTATAAATTATTCAATCAGGAAAATATAATTTAATGGTAAAAAAAAAAAGAAAAGTCATGCAAAAGGTAAATATATTATGAGTATTATGACTATAAATATATTATAGATTATGCAGGCATATGAAATGACCTTTTAATTATACGGACTATTTTGGCATCGAATATTGTATAAGATTGCGGTCTCTCACAAACACACACACACACACACAAGTGCACATGCACACGCACACACAAGCGCACATGCACACACACACACACACACACATTCACACAAGCGTACACACGCACGCGCACACACACATGTAGGGGGGGGGCATTTTCTAGAGAAATTGACATTTTCTCACCTACCATTGCAGTAGTGCAGATAATTCACTTGAGGTCACGGGCTCAAGTGAACTCATTTAGGATACACTGATCCAGTTTATACTTCGGCATTACCCTCTGACCCGCTGGTATTTGGCTCTGCTGAAAACTGCGTGGGCAGCAATCCCTGGTGCTGGTGCTGGTGCTTCTGCCATTTTCACATTCGTTTTTTTTTTTTACTTTCTTTCTTTCCTTTCGGGCTTCCAAAATATGATGAGTTTTTTTTTAATTTTTATTTTTAATTTTTTGAAGCGAGTCGTTTTGATTGGTCTCTCCTCATATGTTCAGGGTGCCCCCCTGCCATCCCAGGTCCAGATCTCCATCACACACACACACACAGTCAGCTCAAAGCTTTACTCAATTTTGCTTTTTTAAGTAAAAAAATAAATAAATCTTGGCCCCTTATCTTCAGCAAAGTGCCTTTGCGATAAGTGAAAAAAAACATACATTTGTTCTCTCCCCATACTGGTTCCTTGTCTATTTGCTAACACAGGGTTTCTTTGACTAAAGCCATTATTTCTTACCGCTAACCTGATAAAACAGCCCATTAACCTTCTCATCCTGACATAGACTCCACCTCGTTGTAGATGCCTGCAGAAAGCCCTCTAGACCTGGAAGCACGCTCAAGCACGGATTGGAAGTTAGTGCACGCTGCCTGTCCGCCTAGCCCATTTCTCAGCTTATGGCTGGCCTTTTTTTCTTTTCAACCAATTATTATAAATCCCCAAAACATGACAGCGCAAAGTGAGAGAAGGATCTGTGCAAACAGCGTGACGGCAATCTGATGCGAAGAGGCACGGTGAACCTTGCGAGGGAACCGAAGCTGTCCACTTCATGACGCTCAGGAGTACCTGTGGCTTGTCTGATTCCATTGGGAAGTGAAAACAATCGCATGGGTGGACAGTGGCAAACTCGATGTTCTGAGACACTCTAGTTAGACCCAAAGGAAAATATATTATTTTCCTCTTTTTATAATATGACCACTGCTCTAGTGGCTGTGCTGTACGTTTCAAGGCAAAGGAAAGATGGTTAAATAATGTGATGTATGCACAGAAGGAGCATACTTCTCTGGGCCTTGTCCTCATCCAGTCTTTAACAGAACAGGCTTTGCCTGATGAAGACACATCTGTTTGAGCCATGAATCAAGGGAAAAACGTTTTTTTTTTTTTTTTTTAAATGACTGGCAGTTGATGGTGTATGCAAAACCTGACTGCTCTTGCTTTAACAGATGCCTCATTTTTAGCACACAAGCCACCAAGCAGCATTACTGCGTGATCAAAGTGGTCCAAAGACCTTTTTTCTCTAATTTTTCAGTGACGTTGACAACAAACAAGAAAGGCACACTAATTTAAACTTTGCCTTACCAAGCAGAGAACTACAAGAAAAGTATGATGGGTGTAATTACAAGGAGAGGCAATTAAGTTGTTTTGAAAAATTAATTTATATCAAAATTCATTAGTTCTAAGGGACCTAGGCAGCCAGGCACAGATTTCCTTCTATAATGAAATGGTTGCCATGGAAATAAAGATGACTTTCCACCGCTGCTTCTAAACAAGGATGCACTGAAGGGCAGCCTTTATGATGTAAGTGAGAGAGGTGATTTGATTGGCAGAGACTCCATAATTGGCCCAGTCAGGGTGGGCTTAGATACAGGGATATCAAGCACATCAGACTTAGTTATAACAAAGCTGTGTTCCTTGGGGTGATTATACCTGGCATCTGAAAAGCAACAGTGGTGGACGCGGTGGTCTTCGAGAGGGGAACGGATTTAAGGATTACATATGAAATACCAGCAGTCCACTGCGAGTCGATGTACTATCTGAAATAATTTGGTGAAAACAGAATTGTGAGGTCTCTGCATTTATTGCTGGTAGTTTTCATTTCCGCCCAACAAATGTAACCAATAAAAGTCCCATCAACTGATTGTGTCCATTTCTTACTTACACATACACAATAACCACTCAGTGCAATTATCAAATGTATAAAACTCATAATATAACCACATCTTATTTAAACCCCAACATGTAGTGCAATTATCAACATTTCTGACCTGGTATTGGGTGAAGAGAGATAAGACAATATATTCTCTTACAGTGATAATTAACTCTAAAATGAAACTTTCCTCTTTTTACCTTGAATAATGTTCTTTGACCTGACATTTTCAGCATGTCTGATTCTGGTGTGAATTAATTTCTCTATTTCAGAAATAATAAATTTGAATTTAACCATTAGCAACTACAATATTCAGTTTATGTACACCTACAAAAACTGAAGATCTAGTAACTAATAATGAGTAGGCCCACCCTTTGCCTTCAAAACATTTTCAGTCCTTCTAGGAATGCTGTCATACAATTTCTGAACTGTGAATAGTGGGATATTGGCCAATTGTTCAAGAAGGACAGACTCCAGTTCTTTGAGGGGTGACGTAGATGGAAATCTAGTTTCCACTGCGCTCCAAAACTTCCCATAAAGGTTCAATTGTATTTAGATCTGGTGATTGTGCAGGCCATGGAAGGCATTTGACATCATCCTTGTGTTCTGGGAACAATTCTTTAATGTTTTTAGCAGTGTGCATGGGGAATATGGGGTCATCATGAGGGAACAGTGTTTGCACCATAGGGTGCACCTGGTCTTGTAAAATGGTTTCATATTGTTTGCCCATTAAACGTCCATGAAGAGCAATCATTGGACCCAATGAGTCCCATGAAATGGCTGCCCATACCACGACAGAACCACCACCATACTTAACAATTGGCAACATACATTGTGAATTGAATGCCTCCTTAGGCTTTCTCCAAACATAAACCCATCCAGACGTATTAAAAAGAGTTAAAGATGACTCATCAGACCATATCACTTTTCTCCATTGCTCAGGGGTACAGGTTTTGTCTTCCTTACCCCATGTTATGCATTTTTGTGCATTAGCCTGGGATAGAAATAGTTTCCGAATGGCGGCCCTGCCATAAATACCAGCTTTGTGAAGCTCACGACGTACTGTTTTTGTTGAGACTGGTTCAGATATGGATTGATTTAATTCTGTGGTAATTTTTAGAGCTGTAGTTCTGTGGTTATTAGCAACTATCCTACCAAGTGTCCATCTTACCCTGTCAGAGAGCTTTGACTTGCAGCCACAGTTCTTTTTTTGCTGATGCTGTTTTTTGGTGTTGGGCATATGTTGTCATTATTCTTGACACTGTTCCCCTTGCCTCCTTAAATAATTTTGCCGTTTTTGTGACAGACGCAACTGCAATTTGGGCACCAACTATTTGGACCCTTTGGAACTCTGTTAGTATCCTCATCTTGCTTTGGAGACTTACCTAGCAAACATCTTTTAAGCAGACACATGCTGCTAATTAGCAATCAAATGAATAGGAATCACCTGTGTAGATGCTTTTGTAATTGTGGTTTAGATGCTTCAAAGTTAAAGCCATTTTTCAGGGGTGTTTCTGACATTTTGTACAAACCATCTGGAGGCTGCATATGCATATCATAATAATATAACCAATTAAAATACATCTACAGCCTACATGTACAAGAATTCTTCTTTTTTTTTTGCATCCATACTAGCTGATTTCTCACTAATTATCAAACATTTTCTGCATAACGGAGTTGAGAAACATGGTGAATTTGAAAATTATAAAGGGAGTCTAGAGACAAATGATTAATTTAAAACATGTTAATTGCAGTCTCACCTTACTGTTCAAGCTGGCTGCTGTTCCATGCCGCTACCTTTCTCTCGCTTGCTAGGCTGCCAGTTGCTGCAGTATTAATTGCCCGGATATATGGTGCTATAGTGCAGAATTGTCACATCACTGCGAAACTCTATTCAAAAATTTTCATTGTTAAGCTTCCCCTCAGATTTGAACCATTCCCTGCCACTGTTTGCCATCAACAGACCAGAGAACCATTAAACCCCTCTTTGGTTTGGGAAAAGGAAAGCCGATGTCCGAGGCCTTGTCTACAGAAAGGACGCAACCTTTAACTGTTGAGTCCTGTGTGACATCAGAACTGAGCAAAATGCTGCGTTCCGGACAACGCAAAGTCGGAATTTCCAACCTCCGAGTAGGAAAAGTGCAATGGAACACCCGTTGATGTCGTAGTTCCAACTAGGGAACTAGGGCGTAATTCAGTTCCCTAACTTCGCTGAGAGGTGCCATATGACATCACACGAATATGGCGGCATGCAGGGAGAAGACATGAGCGGTCTTCTGTGAATGGTAAACTAGCTTGTATAATCTCATGGCTATCAAAATGCACTGTTGAGAAAGATTTCCTACATGGCATGAGAATAGAACCCGTTGTGCTTGCAGAGACAGGTGTGTAACCATGAGCTAATGTTACCATTGGAAAAATCTGGTCGGAACTTCTCACATCCTTCTTTGTCTGGAGGGCAGCAATAGGTTTGAATCTGGGAGGGACTTCCTGTTCAAGCTCAGCCAATCAGCACAGGATGGACAAAAGGGGGGTTAAAAGTCACAGCTCCCATGCGGTTCTTTTCAGGCTTCACTTCCCTCTACTTCCTGATATTTCTTCCTCTGCTTCTGATCATTTGAACACAACAGGGGAGAACAGTCAAAATCTTTAGGGAACAAGTCAGCAATATTCTTACAAATTTCACATACTGCCTTTTAACTCCTTCGCGACTAGAACGGCCCTATTAAAAATGGTTCGAATTCGAACCATAGCGTCATTTGTCTCTCTGCTATTGGTTAACCGTGGATTCGCGGTTGTTTTCATTTGAAAATGTTTTGGATAGTCAGCCAATGATTGCACAGATATTCTTGGCTGTGTGATGTGGTTTATTTACGCTGCACTGTTGACGCGCAATACGTCTTTACAAGCCTTTCCGAAATGGCTTCGGCCAGTGGTAAACGCCGGTTTACTGCAGACGAAGTTGCTGAAATATGCACTATGCGCAACGATGATAATGACAGTGACTTTGATTCTGAAAATGGAGGAATGGAAAGTGGAGAAGAAAGTGAAAGTGCAACGTATTGCGCGTCAACAGTGCAGCGTAAATGAACCACGTCACACAGCCAAGAATATCTGCAATCATTGGCTGACTATCCAAAACATTTTCAAATGAAAACAACCGCGAATCCACGGTTAACCAATAGCAGAGAGACAAATGACGCTATGGTTCGAATTCGAACCATTTTTAATAGGGCCGTCGCGAAGGAGTTAAACTCATTGCACGCCACATTGGGATGACATATTCAATAGATATTAAATAATGAATAGCTATATGTAATGTGTAGATAGTGACTACTGTGTACCTCCCCTTGCTAACGAGTCCCATGTTCGGTGCACTGGATCTGCTTGAGAAGCAATAAAATGGTATAGGACAGCATAGTAAAGAACAAAGGATGTATGGAAAGTTGACAGTATTCATATGTGCATAGGTGTCTGAGCACGTGTGCCCATGTGCCTGGATAGACTACATACATAGGCGATGACCATCCCTGAAATTCCAAGGTTTAGGCGCCACGGCAAAGATGGAATAAAATGTGGCAGACCGGTATGAGGAGGAAGGCAGGGGGCGAGGGGGGTAAGTGCAGGGCGCTGGATGCTTCAGCGCAGAAAGGTGATAGCGCACTTCATGAGCTGGGGCTGTTTGGATGGTCGCATTGTGAATGCGGGCACAATCATCCTACGAGTGCCCTGAAAGGATACTTCAGCCCAACTCAATCCCAGGAGCTCGAAGCCGCACAATAGCTAATTGAGCGGGGGGCATTCATTTTTTTCCTCCCGGGAGGGGGGTGCATGTGTAAATGGAGGACATGGGGTTCCTGCGATAAATATATTTCGAATCTCACAATCGTGATGTTTAGTGCCAGTCAGATTGCCATCGGTGTAATTGTCATTTCTCCTGAACTGAAACGGAACTACTTTGTGAGTCAGGGTCGGTGCTGTTCCAGGTTTTTAAGAGTCTGTTCACGGGTAAGGCCGAGGAAAAGGAGATAATTTCATAAGCATTTATGAAGAAAACACAACAAAAAATTTTACATAATACCATACAGTAAAGTAAGCCCTAGTTATTCCCTTTATGAGAATTCACACGGAAAAAAAAAAAAGGTTCACAAAACAATATGCGTGTAATGTTTTATGGAGCAGACGATGTTTACCTTGCCCACGATGCTCGGGTATATCACTGATTCCGAAGTGGTTAATGCAAAACAATAAAGCAAATTCTATTTCCTGGAATTTCCGTATGAGAAATTGAGTTTGGGATTGTTAAGGACTCTAAAATGTTATTACTGGAGAGACTGCTTTAAGGAGGTTTGAGCAGGCTGGAATCAGGTCACCTACTCTAAATTAAATCTGGAGTGAAAGATGGTCTGATTAAAAAAAGGCTTTGTGGCACATTGCCTGTGCCCTGTGTATTTTTTTGTTCTTTTTGTGGTGACAGCCTGCTTCATGCTTATTTAAGTTCTTGTGGAACTTACCTGAAAGAGATCGGGGGGGGGGGGGGGGGGGGGGGGAGGGGAGCAAACAACAGAAAGAATGGAATGGAAATATGGCTGCGCTGGTCCGAGCGTCGGACGTTGATGGACACAATGGGTCACGGTCGGCAACAGAGGCACAATTTTTTGGCTGCGACGCAGTCGGCCTATTTTCACTAATCTATCGGCAGCCTGTGTTTCTGCAGTAACTCCACGCTCCTCCCCGATACGTCGTCAGTCAGCAGCCAGTGTTAGCCTTCTGATGGTTGCAATCAGTTTTCCCTCAACAGATGTTTTTTGCAAGCAGCGGAAACTGTGACTGACTTATGGCAGGGTCAAATTCACTCTGTGTCAACTAGCGGCATTAGCATCCAGTTTGATACATCTAATGTGACTCTCAGCCAGCAGGCCTCATTGGCACAGAATTTGGCACATTCGAATAACCTAATGATTACAATCCACAAAAGGGCCAAACTTTTTAGGGGACTATGTCTGGCCAATTCTGAATCATTATTGTTAGCTATGTTTTTGTTACAGAAGGACGAACATAACATTCGCTCTCCGATGCCATTCACAAACTTTATCAAGATGTGGTCATGGTCACTTTTACTTTCCAATGGCTGTCACCAGTTCTCTGAATAATCAGGTTAATATATTTTTCTTGGTTTGTTATCCCTTGCAATTGCTTTTTTGTGTCTAAATGGTCATCTCTGTAGCTCATGAGAACTGCACTATATCGATCAACCGCAGTATGACACAAGTACATCTTTTATTTACTATTTCAATCACCTCCTGCCCCCATATGTTTAAAGCATCATTGAAACTGCATTGTAAATTAGCCTGGATTAGTGTGCTTGCTAAAATGACAATGGTAGCGATAATCTCATGCCTTCAGCACTGTACAGTCAGTGGGGCCTCGTCTCGACCATCACCAACGCCTACCTGTACCTGAGTTATGGACAGCCATTCTGGGCATTTGACACCGGAATGCACATCACACAGCAGCAGACGTGTAGAGGGAGTCAATAACAACATCACCACCATTGCTGATCTTTAGACACTGATCTTTCCCCCTTTGGCTATCTCTACCCATAAGATTCTTATTATTGAGTCATTTGGGGATGAATTAACCCTTCCAGGTGTAAGATCACAAATATGTCATTAGAATGTTCTTAACTGAACATTCTTATGCAGTTAACAACCACTATTGGAAATCGAAAGCAATGGAGTTCTAGAACACTGACTTTTGAAATTTTGAAGAAAAAAATAAATAAAAAAAACTGTCCAAAAGAAAACTACTCTTCGAAGGGTTAATGCTGTTGGTTGATTAGTGATGACACTCTAGCTTCTGGAGCAGAGGCATTAAAACCGGGTTTCTGATCATTCAACACTATTTCTCACGAGAGTAGGGATACTTCTCCATTATATTCTCATTTTATGTCTGTAGTCATCCCCCAATGAATCGTGAAACGTAAATAATTGCTTATCCGGCTCACCTGATGTTTTGGCTGTGCATAAAACTGGCAGGTGATGCACATGAATGATGGCTGAAATATTTTTTATGATAATAATAATAATAATCATTATTATTATTATTATTATTATTTTTATTACTATGATAACGATAATACTAATGATAATAATATGCTATGCTAATAACACGTAATAATGTGTTTACACTCCTCGGCCAAACATGTCTTCCAGATACTGGCGATGTTTTTTTCATTGCGTGTTTGTGTGGCCAAGTTAAAGTTTTATAGCGAAAGATATGTCAACAGTCCTTCATGAAACGCGATGCCGCGTACCACGGGCTTACAACACAGCATGCGGAGCACAAATTAAATATATCACAAGTGTTAATGCTCCTGAGCCTGCAGCACAGAGCAGACCAGCGCTCCATAGCTTACAGCTCCGCTCTCGGCAAATATTTTTACCTGCGTACTTGACAGCCCTCACACAACAATGCGAATGTCTGTAATTTCCCTCAGCGAATGGGTTATTATGAGACGTGCTTTGTGTGCAATTGGCATGACGAGATCAGAGCTTAATTTTTAAAGCCACTAATTGAATTACAGGGTCAAAATAGGGGCGGGCACAGGAAGAAAAAAAAAGGTTTAATTAATCCTTACCTGTACCTGTAACCTAGCCAAAACCAATTCTAAACCTTTTCAAAAACTGTTACTGCACCATAATGGTGGCCTAAGCAGGCCTAAGTACAAAGGTGAAGTGTTCATACCGTTTCCGTAGATACATGGACAGTGTAATTTGCCACCCAAACAGATACATATTATGATGATATGATGTGATGATTTATGATGATAAATCGATATGTTGTACGATGCATGATGTTGTTTATTTATCATTTCTTCCTTGCAACAAAAGTGAGAACCTGAAATAAGGTTTTTGCTGTGAGTGTAAGCAAGCATATGCTCATCAATCCTTGGTAGAAAAAAAAAGCTGTTTGCATGTGTTATACCTATTAAGACCTGGAGGCTTGACAGTTTATACAACATAATGAACTAGGGGGGAAAAATGAGTGGGGGAAAAAAAAACAGCTGTTCCGTTTATTTTGTATTGCACCACATCGGCATCGCCAATCTGAACGGGACTGCAACTCAGGTGTGCCACCACTGTACCTGAATATCCCTTTACCTCACAAAAAGGATCGAGACCCCCTACACTGTCCTCTGCAGTAAGTCTGTGTCATCCAGGATCGGCCGTAAGGGCTTCAGGCTGTAGAGAAAAATGCCTCCTCTGCAAATAGCACTTTGGCGCAAGATGTTTGTATTCACAGAGTGCTCAAATCCACAAAAATCCAACCCTAAAAGTGCAAAATAACCTTCTGTTCACACAAAGCAAGTCTCAAAGATATTGAGGTCAAAGATATTATATTATTATTTACTTTCTTTTTTTTTTTTTTTAAAGAAAAGGCCTGCTTTCAAACTTCAAAAAGTTATCCGTTACAGTTTCAGCTTTGTACTCAACAGATCACCTGAGCCAGGCTGTAGTAGGGGGGGAGGGGGGAGTGAAAGAACCAGACTGATCAAAAGATTTCAGCAAACACACCGATATTGCAAAGCAGAGCTACCGACAGCCATTTTGACTGAAGTAACTCCGCGCGCACAGGGCTGGACTGTACGGTGGTACATTCTTTTGTCCAATGTTCTTTTGTATCTCCACTGCGAAGCGTCTTTGTGACAGTGCCTCTTGCAAAACGCGCTATACTAATACAATTTAATTTCACTAAATCTAATCGCATATATGAGGTCTGATCCAATACTGTAGCAACTGCACAGTCCACTATTCCACAATGCCTGTACAGGGAGTAAAAAGGGCCATCTGACAGAGCAGGAACAACAAGGTCCATATACATACAGTTCACAGGCAAACACTCTCTCACACACACACACACACACACACACACACACATGCACGCACGCACGCACACACAGAGGGACGGAGGAGGGTGGTGGGGGAGGGGGGTTATTATCAACCCAGAGGCCACCGTTTCATTTCCCACAGTACCCCAAGGTCTTAATTAGTTTAGGTTATTCATGCACTGCAGTAATTGACTGCTGTTGTTCCCCCTTTTCATCTATCAGTTTACTGCCAGGAACCAACCACAGTGGAGACCTCATTTTAAATAGTAATTACAAGGAAGCCCAATTCCCTGATTTGATTCCCCCCACCCCCCCCACCTCCCCCACGCCCCTCCTGTCAGTGTTGGTGTTATATGTCAACACATCCCAGCTGAAACATGAAATAGTCCCTTGATTTCAATCACGGATTGTCTGCTGACCCGCAATTTAGTCCGCGGATACGGAAAATAATTTCATGCACGTGATTTTGGAGGGGTGAAAGGTCATCTGTCCCCTTGGAAACCGCATTGGGAGCAGCATGCAGGACGACGCGGCCCATCCTCACAGTGAGATTGTGTGTTTCAGAAGAGCTAATTGCCTTTTATAAGGCACAGTCGAAAGACCCGAGGTCATGTGATGGCTCTTGCAAGCACTCTCGCACTTGCTGAGGAATGCGGTCTGTTGTAATGTATTCACATTTAGGTTACCACATCCGACACGCACTGAATTACTTAAGACTTTAATTTCATCCTCACTGTATATAAGACACTTCAGTCAGGCATCAAAGTGTATAACTGTGTAGATGTATAATGACCAACAAAATTTAATTCATGTTAAAATACTGTGATTGTTGATCAACACAATCCAATTTCAAAACATATGTGAGAAAGGAAAAAAGGCATGCTCAAAATGGGCCTTTATCCCAGAGTAGAGCGCCTCTTCCACACTGTCAATGATGTCATGGGACCTCAGGCAGCCTGTTTCAGGAGGAAGTAAAACACAAAGGGAGTCTATACCCAAATAGACTGCTGTAAGATTGTGTTTTCATTTTGTCTGTATATATGTTGACATCAAATGCCTTGATGCGTAGTTTGAAAGAAAGAAAAAACAGAAAAGAAAACTTCTCTGTTCCGACATACTTCTGTTTACCGTAATGTCCTGATTCCTCCCACTCCCTGATTTACGGAGTCACTATCCAAAAAAAAACTATCTGATACCATTTCAGCGTTGGCTTCATTACCATAGCTCAATAATGCAAATGCTAGTCAAGGTCTGGAATCATGTAGGAGGATGATATTACAGAGAAAAAGGACCTCTACACTAAAGTACATTCAGATGCCTTAAATGTTTATTTATTAACTCTTTTTGTATGCAACACTGCACAAACACCTGCTATAAATATAAAGCTCCAGTTGAATTTTAACATTTGTAATTCAGTCCTGTGTCAAAATACTGCTGCACTCTCCTTATCAAGCCACCTGTTGAGTGCCCATTAAAAATCATCATCTTTAGTTAACTGAATAATCTCAATTAGTCTTTTAATTATTACTAATTAAGTGCAGTTGTACACCGGCTCGCAGAGCAGTGTTCGCGGTGCATAA
This sequence comes from Synaphobranchus kaupii, assembly GCA_029718625.1. Lineage (NCBI taxonomy): Eukaryota > Metazoa > Chordata > Actinopteri > Anguilliformes > Synaphobranchidae > Synaphobranchus > Synaphobranchus kaupii. Next base: position 15,117,022 of record CM056389.1, read on the forward strand.
TTTGTGTCACTCAGCAGTATTTATGAAAAAGGGAGAGATCACGTGACCTGCTCATCAGTACGGATGCTTGTATTTAGAGCTACTGTACCCAGCAATGATGACTGCCTCAAAAAAAAAAAAAATATATATTATGAATAAAAATAAATATTTATTTTCCTTCCATGCACTTTCTTTATTGAATAAACACTCTGGCAGGCCCAGAGCCAGCATTGGGAAGACCCACAGGGACCCCGCTGGACAGGGAATCTAGTAGGGGTGATTTCCTGAGTGCCAACTGGCATGGATCCCGTTAGCGAGAAACAAGTTTGTTGTTGACCCCGATGTGAACAGTAACGCTCATTCAGTGTGATTTGAAAATCATTGTGCACGCGTGTATTTTCCCACATAAAATATATCATAAAAGTATATTATTACTACAAAGGATATTCCCCAGTTTCACTCGACAGCCAGGCATGGAAATAAGACACAAGTGGCATTGTTTGCAACCTTCCGCAGTGTCTTCCTTAATTATTAATAAGTCGCTGTGTCAGTCAAGACTTTAATCTCAAGCCAACACAAGTGATCTCACACATATCCCTCCGTATTTGTGAAGAGCCAACCTCTGTTAAGTTGAGAAACAAATTAATGCATCAAAAAAATCCTTTCACACTTAACGGTGCGTACCAAATACGTGGTTGTTTCGGCAGTTGTTCCCTCTGAGGAAATCTTGCCTGAGTGTCTTGATTAAGTGCGTCCTTGGGCACGTGCCTGCGATCTGCACAGCCTTGCGGGCAGAGGCAGAGGCAGGCGTCATGTGACACAGAGGCATCACTTACTCAGGCCCCAGAAGGAGACGGCAGAGAGAGCCCCCCCCCCCCCCCCCCCCCTGCTTTTCAGCACAAATGATTTTTCATCAATCCAGTCTAAAGATCTGGTGCTGAACCAGGCAGGACAGAGCCAATACAGTAATTCCTAGATGCCTGAGAGAGAGGGAGAGAGACAGAGAGAGAAAGAGAGAGAGAGAGACAGAGAGAGACAGAGAGAGAGAGCGAGAGAGAGAGCGACAGAGAGCGATAGAGAGAGAGAGAGAGACAGAGAGAGAGACAGAGAGATACAGAGAGAGAGAGCGACAGAGAGCGATAGAGAGAGAGAGACAGAGTCAGAGACAGAGACAGAGAGAGAGAGACAGAGACAGAGACAGAGATATCTTTGACCTCAATATCTTTGAGACTTGCTTTGTGTGAACATAGATAGAATATTTTAATAAGTGCTTTTCTGTGACTGGTGGAGTTTTAATTAATATATTTTTTGTGACAGTTTAGTCAATGAGTCATTGAGAAGTTCGGCGAAGGATGTATTTAGGAACATTTAAGGCATCTTTTTAAATTTTATTAGCAGGTGAAATACTGGGCCACTATTTTTTCCCCTTGGGAGTAAGGTGGGGTTGAGTCACTCTGTGGGTTTCCATGGGTTGCCACTAAATTCAAAAATCAAACTCCAAAACCAAAATCAACCGCCTACAGACTAGCTTTGCTGAAACAGTGACTCCTATAGCCTACTAGACAATATCCACTTAGACAGGGTTAGACAGCCGGCCTCATAACAAAATAGAGGACAGTCATTGAGTTATGTTCTCAGATCAGAAGTCATGTGAGACAGAAATAAAGAGAGAGAGAAGAGATAAGTTAGTGCTTGGACATCCATGCAGTAAAACCCACCCTGTGCTGAATGGCTTTGCCTGAGCAGGTATCCCACCCCAGATTTAAAGCTATTGGACACACACAATGTCTAATGGCTTCTCTTTGTTTAGTTGGCTGTTGATTCCCCTTCCTCTCCACTCCCTTGAGTATATGTCACGTGGATTCACATTCCAGAGTAACAGGCAGAGCAGTGGGGCGGGGAGACTAAAAACGTTCAAATGCAACTCAACAAAAAATGCGTCGAGTGTGAAGTTCTCATAGCCTCATTGACTAAGTGACGGTCTGCATAGTCGCTTATTTATACCCGAGAAAGAAAATCGGTTGTAGTGCCGTACCAGTTTCTCTCTGTGGTCAAAAGTCTGTTTCCCTTGTGTTTTTTGTGTATACATTCCCAAGGGGATGGGGGACAAGGATGGGCTCAGGAGGAAGTGACAGACACCGCTTCCAAAGCATATGTTTTGGGAGTGTTTAAGAGAAGCCTTATTAGTCATATTTCTCAGTAACTGGCACCATGCAGACAAACCCCACCCCACACACACACACAAACACACACACACACATCAGAAAAAAAGAACCATTTGCACAGGTTTCTTTTTTATTTTCCTATTTGTTGTTGACGAGAAGGAACAAATATTTTACTTAGCCATTTCCCCAGTCTGCAGCATGCATCCAAAACAGTTATCTCTTTTGTCTTATCTCTTCTCTCTCTCTCTGTTTTTGCAGGGGACAAAAGATGACTGGAATAGTACTGAACTTAAGTTTAACAATGACAGGAAAATAGCTTTTTGGAAACGCACATATAACACAGCAGACAATCACAAACTGGAGCTACATCATATGCTTTACCAGTGTCCTTCTAAACCCCAAAAACATGCCCTGTTAATAATGCACAGTCTACTGATGAAGCCAATTTCTTCCAGATTTTCAATCTGTTATAATGATAAGATTTCACGGATGTTATGTAACATTGCATTACAGACCAGCCACAGGAAGACAAGCATTTCCTGTTTGGTTTTACTTGTTTTTCCTTCTTGCTTGTGAAGTACAATACAAGGTCTGGTCTCCTCTTAGTTGATCTTGATATTTTCTGAGGTTTTTGGGAGAAATTTTCTGCCAGAAATGCTCGACTTGACAAACCTGCACCAGAGACACATCAATCAATCTCTCCTGATATAGTTGGGAGATGGCGAGGCTTTCTTCATTTCTCTCTCTCTCTCTCTCTCTCTCTCTCTCTCTTTTTTCCATTTGCACACTCCGACTTGATAACGTGTCCTTATTATGTCACTTCCAATTAACGAAATGTCAGGCACCAAAATAAACAAGAGTGGCAGATCAGCGAAGGATGTCTTTAGCGAGTGTCAGAGCTGGCATATGGTTTTCGACAGCAGCACACAATGTTTCATTTAATGTCTTCTATTCAAGGTGAAGAAAGTGAAAGGGAGAAAACCGGCGATGGAGAAGTCGCGGAGAGAAAGCCGCAGTGCGTCCACACTGGCACTCACAAAGTGGGAGTGACACCAGTTCCAAAAACCTGTCAAAATTTGAATTGTTAACGTCACAAACCCGTACTGTTGTGTGAGAGTTCATTGCGACTGACCATGGGCGGCAGTGTAGTATAATGGTTAAGGAACTGGCCTTGTAACCGAAAGGTTGCAGGTTCGATTCCCAGGTAGAACACTGCCGTTGTACCCTTGAGCAAGGTACTTAACCTGAATCGCTTCAGTATATATCTAGCTGTATAAATGGATAATATGTAAAAAATGCTAAAAAGTTGTGTAAGTCGCTCTGGATAAGAGCGTCTGCTAAATACCTGTAATGTAATGAGTTTGTTCTCAAACGGCCGATGTCAAAACGTAACATTAGCACTTCATCTGTAATAGCCTACAGTAGATTAAAAACAAAACAAATATCTACGTATAATCCTATTCTTAATCACTTAATAAAAATAGATACAGTAAATGGAACATCTGATTAAGTGTCAGATGCACCTGCCTATATTGGGGTCTGTATAATTGACTGGATGTAAGATCTAAGCAGGTTTGCAGGGTGACAAAACAGTCTTCACTATATCCATAATAACCAATTTGGATTTTTTGGATCCTAATACAGAAGAATATATGTTGGCACATTTGGGCCTGTCAAGATCTTAGTCAATAACTTGTTTCCCCCTCCCCCTTATCATTTTGATCACCAGATCCAGGGCCTAGCACCACTAGCAGATTTGGGGCCCTAATCAATTCAATTCAATTTTTCAATTTATTTTTTATACAGGGAAAAAAGATATTAGTACATAAAAGTCCTAACATCTTTGGGCCCTACTCAGTACATTACTGTTTTACAGAGGGTTCCCTGTCCTACAGCATGGGGAAAGAAAAAAAGAAAAAGAAAATAATTGAGATGAACAGAAAATTAGGAAAAAATAAGAAAGACAGGGGTAAAAAATCTATAGATGTACAGTAATTAAAATGTGAGAAATTTCAGAAAGAAATATGTAGAAACAATGAAAAAAAATAAAAATAATTAAAAATAAATAAATAAAAAAATAAAAATAATAATAATAATAAAGTGAGTGTTTATGGAGCAGACACAGCGTCATCTGAAATTAATTATAGTCTAGTGTTGACAGATTTGGTTATTTATAAGATGAGATTTGAGCTGTTTTTTAAAGTTGTTAAAATGTATATTTGTCCTTATATTTAATGGTAAATTATTCCATGATTCTGTGTTTCTATTGAAAAACGATTTTTGACCAAAATTGTTTTTGTATCTTTGAAGTGGATTTAATGCGTTTGTAATGGAACGGGTTTGTCTTTGTTGTCGGTTATTGGAATGACGTGGCAATAGGTTGTTAATGATCTGAGGAAGAGTATTGTTTTGTATTTTATGGTAAAGTTTTAAGTTCAGTAACATTTGGTAATTTTCAAAAGTGAGTGCGTTTACTTGTTGTAAGGCAGTGCAATGATGTGTGCGAGATGGTAATTTCGCGTGAATTTTGTGCGATCTATTATAAAGACGAATGATTGGGTCTAATGTGCATTTTGTAGCAGATGACCAAATTGGTAAACAATATGATAATGTGGATAGAATTATGGCATTTAAATATGTATTTGAAACGGTTCGTGTAAGATATGTCCGAATTTTATTGTAGACGAAAAGTTTTTTATTTAGCTGTTTTGCAAGGTATTCAATATGTGGTTTAAACATCATATGATCGTCAAGCGTGATGCCGAGATATTTATAGGTACTTGTTACGGACAAGGGTTCGTTTTTTAGTTGTATAGGGGGCGGAGTCGAAAATGTTTTTTGAGAGGATCGAAAATACATACATTGTGTTTTTTTTATATTTAATGTTAGATGATTTCTGTGTAACCAGTGGTGAAGAGCTTGTAGGTCTAATGAAAGTTTGGAATGAATGTCATCTATTTTATGCGCAGAGGTAAAGATAACGGTGTCGTCCGCGTATAGAAGCACTTGGGTTGATGAGCATACTGAGGGCAGATCATTAATATATAATATGAACAATAGCTGTCCTAGAATAGATCCTTGTGGTACACCGATATTGCTTGTCATAGAAGTGGATTTAAGTTGATCTATTTGGACCAGTTGTGTTCTTTCTAATAGATATGATGAAAACATGTTTATTGCAGTTGATGATAGGTTGAACTTCGTTAACTTATTGAGAAGTATTGAATGATTAACGGTATCAAATGCTTTTGAAAAGTCGATAAATATTGCACCGGTTATATTCCCTACATTTAATGATTGTCTAATTGATTCCGTGAGATATAATACTGCGGACGTGGTTGATCTGTTTGTTCGAAAACCAAACTGAAATTCATTTAAAAGACCGTGTGATTCTAAGTAGTCGGTGAGCTGAGTGGCTAGCACCTTTTCCAGGATCTTTGACATTATGGGAAGAATAGATATCGGTTTATAATTTGATATGACTGTTGGATCACCTGCTTTGTAAATGGGAATGATTTTAGATGTTTTCCATGCGGAAGGAAAAACAGACTTTGTAATACATAAGTTTATGAGATGATGGGTGACTGTTAATAAAGAATCCAAATGTGACAGAAAGAAGTCTGAGTTAATGTCATGTGTATCCTTTGTTTTTGTCTTCTTTAGAGAATGTGTGATGTTTATTAAACACTCTTGAGATATTTCTGCGAAGGAGAAAGGTTGTGATTGTGAGGCAGAAAATTCCCCAAATCTACAAAACAGTAATTTAAGCCAATACTACTGGGTGCCTGGTTATCTCAATAATATGAATGATGTACACTGATGCATGTGATAACCAGCCACCCAGTACTATTGGCTTAATAGAATAGAATAACTTTTATTTTCCCCTGAGGGAACTTCAGTTGTAGTTTCCAGCAGTAAAGCAGACATAGACAGTGGGGCAGACCCACAAACACAAACAAACATGTTAAATAAAGACATTCAATTGAATCAGATGTTTCACATTATAGTGGAGGTATGTGCGATTATGATTATGATTAAAATTACTATTATTATTAGTATTATGATCAAAATTATATTAAATTAATTAAGTATTAATTATGATGAAAAATTGAGCATCAAAAGCAATAACAGTTCCTCATCTGCCTTTACTGTCTTGAGATGTCCAACGTCATTATGCAGTCTAACAGCTGTAGGGACAAAGTTAATCACTGTATTGTAGTAGGCAGGAGTCATTCTTTAAGTCAAGCACTGATAAAAGTCTGAGTGTTGACTCTGACTGTGATATGAAGATAATTAAATACATACAAAATATTGGTTTACATACTTGGGGAGTCAGAGCGTGCATTTCATGGAGTTACAAGTACCTTGTCCCAATAACCTTTAATACGATTTAATGAAAAAATTTAATGAAAAAATAAAACCAGGTGACATCTCCCACTGTAGAGATTATATTGAAAAACAAATACTCTCAAGACTAATTCTGAATATTGTACCTTTGATAATGAAGCAAAGGTGGTCTCATTTGGTTCTGATAGTTAATTGGCCAATTCAGTCTACTGCAACATGTTTCACCGCATTAATATCTACATGAAAATGTATTAATTACCTATTTAAATGTGTGTTGTTCTGCTTTAGTACAAACAATAGGAATTTTCTATTTCAAGAAGCTGCACATATGAAGTGCACACGCCCACCACAAGCACCCTCAACCCCCCCTCACACACACACACACACGCACACACAAAGCCTTGAAATTCTTGTGTAGGTCGATTGAAAGGGCCTTTTTCTCCTCCCACTCGCACTCTGTGATGGGGGGCGGAGTGAGGCGTGTTGGGATTCAGGAGGGAATTCTCTCCCAGATGGTACATCGGTGCTGTGCTGGGAAATGAGAGCACAGGCCCAGGTCCATGCCCCTCCAGTCTTGTTGAGACACTATTTAGACATATTTATTCCAACTGGGAATGGGGGGAAAAACACAAAGGTCATCAGGCAATCCTAGAGACCAGAGAAACATTTTAAAAAATTGTATTCATCTTACAAAGTGATGACCTCTCTTGTGGGATCAATCAGTGGTCATGATGTAAGAGAGCAAGAGAGCATGGGCGGCTTGCATGTTATAAATACTTTTTCTTCTTATGACATTAATGTGAAGAAGAGCACTGAAAGAAGCATGCAACCAAAACCACAAGGGGATTTCTCTCATTCTGAAAATAGGTGCTCATATCCTGGGCTTACACTCTGCAAATACAGACCTGGATTAAATCGATATTCATCTTGAAAAAAAAAGAAGAAAAAAAAAAAAGTTCAACAAAGAACAACGATCACGAAAATTCACCCACCCAACAGTGTTTATGAAGACAAAAAGTGACAAGACATTTATTTGTGAATCAAAGTTGAGGACAAATGCTGATTTAAAAGTGTACTTGTGTGGCGACGGACAGCGTCGTGAATGTAAATTTTTAAACCTTTGAAGCTGCATGCATTTATTTTGAAAACCATGGTCAAAGCCGCACTGCTCTTACTCAGCGCTGGTAATTAATGTTATTGGGACGCGCACTGGGCAATGTTTTGAGTTACAAAGGCAGGATGTCTCCGAAACTCACCAAACCTGTGCATGTAGTATAAACAAAAATCTGATAACTGAGCCTACACACCTATCGGTTGGACTGCCTAGTTGCTGGAGAGAGGCCTGCGGGTGACCAGAACTCGATGGGAAATAGACACTGTCGGGTGAGAGAGGAAGTAGAATGCGTACTTCTTAGCAGGTGCTTAGCCAATGGAAGTGTCAGGCGTTGGTCAGAAATGTCCATGTGTTTGATTTGTTTTTCCTCTGAAAAAAGGTGTGCAAATAAAGTAGTGCCACTATCCTGGTCGCCAGAAATTAAAAAAAAAAAACTGCCAAAAAAAAAACAGCACTGCGAACTATTAGTGTTTCATTACTCAAAAAAAAAAAAAACTGTTATTTCAGAACTCTGCATAACTAAACATTAATATTCTGTCGATTAGAATCAGTTTTTCTTTATTTATTTGTTGCTTTCGCTGCAAACTGTATTTCTGGAGATACAGAGATGGAGTTTTATCGACAAAACGCAGAAGGCCTCTTATCCCACATTCCAATATTACAACATTGGTTTAATACCCAACGTCACTATGGAAAGACTGACATAATAACCGTGGAATTATGAATTTGATTCATCGCAATCTTTTCACTTTTTTCCTCTGCATTCAACTCATGTGATCAGAACAGGGTGCAAAAAAATAGCCTGACTGAGCAGCGCATCAATGCTTCCTCCAAAATGTCTTTCAAGATAGCTTTTAGACTCTGATTTTGCATGCTGAAGGCCTGGAGGATGTACTGTATGTGCTTTGAAGTAGGTCAACACCCGCTATAGCGCTGTATTGCTCAGTTTTTCTTTGAGGAAAACTTTCACCGAAATATATATTTTTTAAGGTTTGCTAATATTTGCTGACGTGCAACTTTCAGCCAATGCCAGACGTGTCTTGACCGGGCGCTCACGAGCTGCTGTCGAGGGTAGAAATGAAGTGCTGTACATTTGCCAGCCTGTCCCTCTCCCCTCCGCATTACTGCAGGGAGGATGAGAACATATTAGATGATTATCTGTTGTTGATTCCTCTTCCGTACTATAACTGAATTGCACACATAGTGAAGAAAAGTGTTTCCCGCTTGTAAAATAAATGGATGATTGGGCTTTCTCTAGTGCTCTAACAGCAGTTGTTTATGGCTCAAGTGGGCTCGGCCTGAGGCTGGACTAACATGCACATTTTGAATAGGCTAACTTTGTTACAAAGTCTGTGGCTCAGAGGCTTTTAATACACAGGGATCGGATAACAAAACCCACATCAGAAAATAAACTGTTTTAAAATTTTCGGGAACATAATGTTTAAAAAATGTTAAATTTAAGAACAATTTTGCAGTGGATTGTTTTAACAACAAATATTTTTTCATGAAGGACTAGTTCATTCCTTATGATGTAAAGCAATGAAAAAGCTACTATTTTTCTACATCCTCGATTAAAAAAAATAATGCATTCTTTAAAGCCCTTTAAAGTTTAAGATCACAAATATGTGATTAGAATGTGCTTAACTGAACATTCTAATGTTGATGTAACAAGCACTACTGGTAAGTGAAAGCAATGGAGTTCTAGAACACTGACTGAATTTTGAAAAGACATTCCAAAAAACTAATCTCAAAAGATTAATAATTCAAAGTCGAAAGTATTCTCGTAAAAATATGTCTTAGTATCCACTTTAACAACACGATTAACCCCTTAACTAGTAATACTGGCCAAAAGTGGTTATTTTATTTAAATGTGTTGCTTTTTTACGGTGAAATTTTCAATCGATCTGGCCGTTTGAAAGTCATTATTTTGTCTCTATAAACTATTTTATGATCCCAAATGTTATAGCAACAACAGTTCCTCATTTTGTCACATGATACAAAACAGGCTTGATCAAAACAACGACTCCATACATTCTGTCTTCTGGAAATCCCCAGACAATATTAATCACGGTACCGTCGGTATCCTTATCTCTGAAATTTTTTAAAAATCTTTTAGGCAAGAGAAAAAATTCCACTTCCACTGTGTTTGAGCTTGTGTAACTTTGTTTCAGTAATACTAAGGTCACCTTATAGAAGAAACCAGGATGAGGCCTGTAGTCACAGGGATTCAAGAACAGTAGCTATTTAATTTTATGGCTTATGTTCAAAAAGGTGGTGCTTGAGAAGGGGTTAAGAAAAACAACTGTTACTGAATATGCCAGGGTTAATATAGCAATATTTGTCCCTGCTTTCTATTACAACGTGCCATACAATAGCATGGGCAGGTTTGCCATTCTGATCTCATTATTATATCTATGGTTGTTGCAGTTTTATTTATGGAAGCCAAACTTGGTTATGAATAACTATGCGGGGTATGGCGACCCCATTACAAAATCCATTATTAAGTGAAATTGTGAAGAAGAGCACTGAAACAAACATGCAACCAAAACCACAAGGGGATTTCTCTCATTCTGAAAATAGGTGCTCATATCCTGGGTTTACACTCTGCAAATACAGACCTGGATTAAATCGATATTCATCTTGAAAAAAAAAGAAGAAAAAAAAAAAAGTTCAACAAAGAACAACGATCACGAAAATTCACCCACCCAACAGTGTTTATGAAGACAAAAAGTGACAAGACATTTATTTGTGAATCAAAGTTGAGGACAAATGCTGATTTAAAAGTGTACTTGTGTGGCGACGGACAGCGTCGTGAATGTAAATTTTTAAACCTTTTGAAGCTGCATGCATTTATTTTGAAAACCATGGTCAAAGCCGCACTGCTCTTACTCAGCGCTGGTAATTAATGTTATTTGGACGCGCACTGGGCAATGTTTTGAGTTACAGAGGCAGGATGTCTCCGAAACTCACCAAACCTGTGCATGTAGTATAAACAAAAATCTGATAACTGAGCCTACACACCTATCGGTTGGACTGCCTAGTTGCTGGAGAGAGGCCTGCAGGTGACCAGAACTCGATGGGAAATAGACACTGTCGGGTGAGAGAGGAAGTAGAATGCGTACTTCTTAGCAGGTGCTTAGCCAATGGAAGTGTCAGGCGTTGGTCAGAAATGTCCATGTGTTTGATTTGTTTTTCCTCTGAAAAAAGGTGTGCAAATAAAGTAGTGCCACTATCCTGGTCGCCAGAAATTAAAAAAAAAAAACTGCCAAAAAAAAACAGCACTGCGAACTATTAGTGTTTCATTACTCAAAAAAACCAAAACTGTTATTTCAGAACTCTGCATAACTAAACATTAATATTCTGTCGATTAGAATCAGTTTTTCTTTATTTATTTGTTGCTTTCGCTGCAAACTGTATTTCTGGAGATACAGAGATGGAGTTTTATCGACAAAACGCAGAAGGCCTCTTATCCCACATTCCAATATTACAACATTGGTTTAATACCCAACGTCACTATGGAAAGACTGACATGATAACCGTGGAATTATGAATTTGATTCATCGCAATCTTTTCACTTTTTTCCTCTGCATTCAACTCATGTGATCAGAACAGGGTGCAAAAAAATAGCCTGACTGAGCAGCGCATCAATGCTTCCTCCAAAATGTCTTTCAAGATAGCTTTTAGACTCTGATTTTGCATGCTGAAGGCCTGGAGGATGTACTGTATGTGCTTTGAAGTAGGTCAACACCCGCTATAGCGCTGTATTGCTCAGTTTTTCTTTGAGGAAAACTTTCACCGAAATATATATTTTTTAAGGTTTGCTAATATTTGCTGACGTGCAACTTTCAACCAATGCCAGACGTGTCTTTACCGGGCGCTCACGAGCTGCTGTCGAGGGTAGAAATGAAGTGCTGTACATTTGCCAGCCTGTCCCTCTCCCCTCCGCATTACTGCAGGGAGGATGAGAACATATTAGATGATTATCTGTTGTTGATTCCTCTTCCGTGCTATAACTGAATTGCACACATAGTGAAGAAAAGTGTTTCCCGCTTGTAAAATGAATGGATGGTTGGGCTTTCTCTAGTGCTCTAACAGCAGTTGTTTATCGCTCAAGTGGGCTCGGCCTGAGGCTGGACTAACATGCACATTTTGAATAGGATAACTTTGTTACAAAGTCTGTGGCTCAGAGGCTTTTAATACACAGGGATCAGATAACAAAACCCACATCAGAAAATAAACTGTTTTTAAATTTTCGGGAACATAATGTTTAAAAAATGTTAAATTTAAGAACAATTTTGCAGTGGATTGTTTTAACAACAAATATTTTTTCATGAAGGACTAGTTCATTCCTTATGATGTAAAGCAATGAAAAAGCTACTATTTTTCTACATCCTCGATTAAAAAAAATAATGCATTCTTTAAAGCCCTTTAAAGTTTAAGATCACAAATATGTGATTAGAATGTGCTTAACTGAACATTCTAATGCTGATGTAACAAGCACTACTGGTAAGTGAAAGCAATGGAGTTCTAGAACACTGACTGAATTTTGAAAAGACATTCCAAAAAACTAATCTCAAAAGATTAATAATTCAAAGTCGAAAGTATTCTCGTAAAAATATGTCAAAAGTGGTTATTTTATTTAAATGTGTTGCTTTTTTACGGTGAAATTTTCAATTGATCTGGCCGTTTGAAAGTCATTATTTTGTCTCTATAAACAATTTTATGATCCCAAATGTTATAGCAACAACAGTTCCTCATTTTGTCACATGATACAAAACAGGCTTGATCAAAACAATGACTCCATACATTCTGTCTTCTGGAAATCCCCAGACATTATGAATCACGGTAACGTCGGTATCCTTATCTCGGAAAAATTTAAATCTTTTAGGCAAGAGAAAAAATTCCACCTCCACTGTGTTTGAGCTTGTGTAACTTTGTTTCAGTAATACTAGGGTCACCTTATAGAAGAGACCAGGATGAGGCCTGTAGTCACAGGGATTCAAGAACAGTAGCTATTTAATTTTATGGCTTATGTTCAAAAAGGTGGTGCTTGAGAAGGGGTTAAGAAAAACAACTGTTACTGAATATGCCAGGGTTAATATAGCAATATTTGTCCCTGCTTTCTATTACAACGTGCCATACAAAAGCATGGGCAGGTTTGCCATTCTGATCTCATTATTATATCTATGGTTGTTGCAGTTTTATTTATGGAAGCCAAACTTGGTTATGAATAACTATGCGGGGTATGGCGACCCCATTACAAAATCCATTATTAAGTGAAATGATGGCATTAAACAGACTGCATTTGGTTCCACCTGGAGACATTATCCATTGAAAAGCCTGACAGCAGAACTGGGTCACACTGGTTCAAAGTGAACATTTGTAGTCATTTGTCCAATTTACTGTGCTGCAGGTGACATCAGCTGGGCCTGTAGGATAACCTTACTTTGGGTTCTTAAAAATACAGAGCAAATTGCATTGTGGAGTTTTTAAGTGCATTTGATATAGTGCGTTCTGACCTGAGGTAAGCATCTGCATGACTCATTAAATGGAAGGTACATGGTTACCCATACTGCAGTGTAATAATTTGCTCTGTCAATGCCCCCTGATGGCCTAGAAATGATAACATAAGGGTCTGTTATGTTCCAGAACTGGACTGGACCCAAATGCAAGACTCAGACAGCTCAGGGGAAATCGCCGCTAGGGAGCACATTTATTAGGACAAACGGGGGCCAGGGCTGGACAGGAGGCACGGGGGCCAGGGCTGGACAGGAGGCACGGGGGGCCAGGGCCGGACAGGAGGCGCGGGGGGGCCAGGGCCGGACAGGAGGCGCGGGGGGCCAGGGCCGGACAGGAGGCGCGGGGGGCCAGGGCTGGACAGGAGGCATGGGGGCCAGCGCCGGACAGGAGGCGCGGGGGCCAGGAACAGGAGGGCTGTGTACGACGAGCCTGGGCTGGAGCTGCCAGGGGGTAGGCAGATGACTGACAGGACTGGGGCAGCCGGGGAAAGAATCCAAGAGGCCAGGGAAAATGGACAGAAGACAGGAAGCCAAACGGAAGGACGAAACTAAACTAGACAAAAGACTTAACTAGAACAAAGACAAACTAATGCCTAATACACCGGGCAAGACACAACAGAATAACAGGAACGATACAAGCAAAGTGACAAACTAAAGGACAAGAAATTCACAAGACAGTCTGGCCCCGAACAGAGAAACGGGGCAGACTAAATACAAACACTAACGAGGACTGAACGAGAAACAAGTGGGGGGAATACTAACGAGAGGGAAACACAATGCAGTTGAGGGGAGTGAGAAACACCAGTGGGGAGAAAGGGAAAACACGGGGTGGTCTACCAGACAAACGGAAAACCAGAAACGGAACACGGGACATGACAGGGTCCAACTCAATTGTTTTCTCTCATTTCATGAGAGTAATGTAGACTGCAGTAATGTACATATACAGTAAGGAAATATGGCTTTGATATTAAAATGTCATACGCAACTTCAAAATTCATTTTGATAAACATACATTTAGACTTTTGTTCTGTTAATTTAATTAATGGTAAATTGTAATTCACACCAGACTATACTGCTATAAAGTACAAAATACCTCACTTTCAAAGAAGTAAACTAAAGACGTGTTTGCCCAATTAATTTATTGTCTTCTCGTTTCAATGGTTTAATAATTAGTCTGCTACACTGTTTACAGTTTACTTGTACACACAGAACATAGTGTACAAGTAATACTTCAGAAAGAAAGATGGCTTTAACTGCATATCCAGCTCTGTTGCCAAAAGGACAATGGGCCTCATTTATCAATATGGTCATCGTTTGCATTTATCACTTTAGGCAAACGATACAGTTTGAAAATGAAGCGCGGCTGGAAAATAATGTCCTGATGCACTGAAGACGCGTTTGTCCGCGATTACTCGGATTCGTCATGCTCGCATGTTGTTGTTGTTGTTGCGAAAGGGGAAATGCTCGTCTTCCTCATCCCATAATGCACAGCGTAACTGGCTATGGGAACTCCATAGTCCAAAAATGCGCAGTGCTTTCTGCAGTTGGGTCGGACCGAGGTCGGATCACATTCTCACCACAAACGAACCGCACCAGAGTTCGTTTGGAAGCGTACCGAGACCACCTCTTCAACAAGGTCTCGGTCCGCTTGTTCGGTCCGCTTTTGGTGCGCACCCGAGTACGATTGCTGTGTTCACACCTGCCCAAACGAACCACAGCAATTGGGAAAACGAACCAGAGTTCGATTCAATCGAACCAAACAAGGCAGGTGTGAAAGCGCCCGAAGTGTCACTATTTTCCTGTAGCAAGTCCATTTAACAAGCAATCCCCCACCCAGTCTATACCTACCCATGCATGACATAGTGGACAATAGCATCTTAGTGTGAGTTCATAAATATATTTATTCATCATATAAAATTTGTATTTCGTCATAGCAACAAGATAAACCCAACAATCATATGCCAAAAAAGCAGTGAAAAGCCCTGCTCACTCAAATGCAAAATAAACATGTGAAATTATTGTGTTATTATGCCACGGCATTCTACTATCAATATCTGCTACTAAATATGATTATACCATTGGTTTTACACATAGAGATGATCCTTTCAAAATGGAGTGGTCATTGCATATCCAGCTCTGTTGCCAAAAGGACAATGGGCCTCATTTATCAATATGGTCGTAAAAAAGAGAGCGTATTTGACGGTTCCAACTTGCGTACGAAATTCTCATGTGTGATTCAACAAACCTGTGTAAATCACTGATCTGAGAGTAAACGTATGATAAATCAGACTTGATCATATACTGTATTAGGAAGCGTCATCATTATGAATTACCATACCCACACGGCCATTTTATTATCTATATTTGGCAAGGCCACCTCCTTTAAAACGCACATGCCAACGCGGTTTTCTAAGCTTCATGCTTATGAAGGAACATGAAAATAAACGTGTGCTTATTTGGAGCGTTAGTAACCTAGCTGAAAAGCCGCTATGTGGCAGAGGATGAACAGGGCTAAAATACTTCCTCTGAATTGCGAACTACAGCTGAGATAAAAATTTAAAAAGAAAAAAGTTCTGCCGGACGGTACAGGAAATGGCATCCCGGACCCCTCGTCTGCAGAAGAGAGGGTGGGGATATCATTGGGAAAGTGGCCTTGAGTGAAAGACTGCGACTTCATTCGTCAAGATTTCAAGATTCTCTCACGTGACGTTTGCTAGGTCTTCTAGGCTAATAAAAGCAGATCGGATTTATAGAAAAAATCTGAAAATAGTTTTGCGTCTTGCATACAACATGACTGGTGATGCATAATTATTTTAATATGGCTGTCTCCAATAAATCTTTATACAGAGGCTATTTCCTGATGTAATCATTTTAACCGGCTTCTGCTTCATTCTATTTAGGCTGTACATGATGAGAAACTAATAGTGATTAAAAATGATTAAAAATGACTTATTCAGATACAATTTTTGCCAATTAGGCTACACAACGTACTGTACGTCTACATCCACAACACGTAGGTCAAGTACATTTTAAAATATTGCCCAAATGCATTTACTGCTTCAAATATTTTCATGAATGGAATGACTTGGACGTGTCATTTTTATGATCAGCTACTCATTTAAGGCAAACTCTGATTTTAAAACCCACATAACCTATGTTTTTCAAAAAGCACCTTTTTGTTTATCATCTGTTGACTCCGCAGTGCTCTGAACAAAAGTGATTTGTTTTCATTATAGGCTGCACGACTATTCCCTCGCTGTTCATTGCATGCAATGTCACTGCCTCGCCACTGGGAAAAGCGTACGCAAGGTCGAGAGCTGTCGTGAGATTTCATCGTACCGTACACCCACGTTCATTTTGATAAATATGGAAATTTCCTTAAAAATGGCCGTACGCTCACTTTACGATCAGATTTGAACGTACGCCTGAATGATAAATGAGGCCCAATGTGATTAATACAAACTTTTGTTATTTTTTTATCATATCAGTGATTCAAATAGTATACATATCACAGTGATTCAGATAGCATACATCTCACAGCGATTCAGATAGTATACATATCACACTAATTCAGTTAGTATACATACCACAGTGATTCAGATAGTAGCTATACATATTAAAAAATAAAAAGTTACTCTATTCTGTTCTATATCACACTGATTCAACTAGAGTCACAATGATTCAGAGCTTAGAATACAGCTGTAAATCATCTCTTACAATTTCTGTTCACTTCCATGAGGGCCTGTTTCCGTCCGTCCTTATGTTCCGGGGAGCCACTTGTCATTGCTAATAGACTGGTTGTTTTAGGCGAAGGATATTATAACTGTATTGCTTTCAAAACCCGATATAAATAGCGCGTAAGCCATTGACATGCGTAGCTTGACTTGATGGGGATCTATTGCTGCCAGTAGGCCTGTAAAAACACTGTGGGTGGGAGCAGGACAGGATTATGTGGGTGTGGGTGGGCACAGGATGAAATGTTCCTGGAGTAGGATTTTAAAAAAA
Source organism: Synaphobranchus kaupii (assembly GCA_029718625.1). Classification (NCBI taxonomy): domain Eukaryota; kingdom Metazoa; phylum Chordata; class Actinopteri; order Anguilliformes; family Synaphobranchidae; genus Synaphobranchus; species Synaphobranchus kaupii. The sequence goes on from CM056389.1 coordinate 15,134,151, forward strand.
AAAGGCAGTTCTGCTCTGGGCTCTAGCTCTAGCTCAGAGCACAAAGTACATTTCCAGTCTTTAAAAAAAATAAATAAATAATGTTTTACCCCTATTTTCTCCCAATTTTTTATTTAAATGTATTTGATTGATTGAAATAAATAACTAAATGAATGAAAAATAGCACTTGGTTGTTAACGTATTAACTAGACTCTCTTTATATACACTACATCATCACACGGTATTATGTGCATAAAAGAGACATAATTCAAAAAGTGCCTTTCTGGAAACCGGGACACATACTTGCTCTCATCAACACTCGGTAACTATATAACAGGCATCCGATATGCATTAATTACTGGTTTGATTTCAGTGCCAAATGTCTGTCCACATGGAAAACAAAATCATCACACGTCTCAGCTTGTAAGTGTGACAACCAATCTGCACATATCAAATTATAATTTGGATGGATCAGAACTCACAAAAGAATATCATGAGTCTTAGTTTGGAAACATGAAATGATCCTCTATACAAGTCAGTAGGCTATACACAATAGGTTTTCTTACAAAGACATGATCATTGTGCTTACAGCACTTTCTAAATTCCCACATACATTTTTCTGCCCTTTAGTATTTCACCAGTCATGGTCTACACGTATACGTATTTTGTATGTCTACATACTTTCTTTCCTCTGATTAATGTTGCGGAGGTTGAGGGGATGAAGACAGGGCTTTGTACTTACTAGCTGTGATCTATGGTTACATATAATTTTCTTCAGATTATTTTATAGAATGCATTTACAATTTGAATTTATGTTTATTACTTTGCTTGAAGGTTTTATCCAAGGTGACACGGACATAAATGCATACATCACCAAGTGCAAATAACTCGATAGCATTCACTACATAAATGTTCATATTTAAATGAAACATTTTTGGACAAATGAAAAGCAATAAATTCTATATATATGCTCATTACATTATCCCAACTTTCATGCGAAATGAAGTAGGCCAACATGCCCCCGGCAACACTTACAGTCATAGCAATATTGGTCAGAATATTTAACATACTGTTAAACAATAAATTATTGTTTATAGGGAAATAGTTTTCTGTGTCATGTCCCCCAATGTTGTCCTTCAAAAGTTGCATGACTGCAGATAGGAGAAACATAATGGGAATATGGTTATGAAGATGCTTGGATGCCATTAAGCTTGGTGTTAAACTTCTGAATTATAACAAATCTATTTTCAGAACATGTGCGTTGCTCTGAGACCTTTTACTATTTTTTTGTCTGCTTTCTGGGCTTTATTGTGCACTCAAATCCCAAGTGACATCCGCTGAATGTACTGTAGATTGCCTCTCCATCAAGTCACCGGGTTCAGTTATGTCTCTTTCTTCATCTGTACCCCTGGGGACGATGAAGCTATTGTCCTTGCACAAATTAAGCTCTTAAAGAACCACTTGTGTTTATTAGAGCAAAGAATCTACTGAATTAGAAGCAATTTGTCTTCGTCACATCAAAGACTACGCCTACATCATTCTGTAACAATGATAGCTTTGTTTTTTAATAAAAAGAGGAATAAATAAAAATAATATACAGGTGTTTTTTTGTTTTTTTTTACCTAAAAAATATATTTTGCTGATATGACAGCGAGGATGCATTTTATATCTTTTGTCATTTTTCATGAATAATCTGGAAGCTGCTCCTTAGACTGAGTGGGTCTGGTCTCGCAGTGATTCCCACCATGTGGGACGAGTGGTAGGTTCTTTCCTCTTCTGGTCCTCCGCAGCATTTGCCTTCATTATTTTTTAAATACTGCGCTTTTTCGACCACAGGTCCGCCCCTCCTTCAATCGGCTGTTATCTGCTGTTGTGTCATTGCTCCAGCTCCCAGCCACCTCGCCAGCGCTTCCCCTCGCCATTGCGATCTCCACCTCCGGCACGGGGCTCTGAAAAAGAGCCGCTCACAAGCCCCTCTCTCGCCAGGGGCCGATGCGTCGGGTTCTAGAGGCAGAGGCTCTTGTTACCTCAAAAAAATATGAGCTGGTAAATCACTGCCTGGCCGTCTGAAGAAGCACGAATGGGCCAGTACGTTTGTACGACTTTTAACTAGGATAATATAAACAAATGTTCACGCTTTATAGCTTTTAATATGCCCGTAAACTGCCAGCGGATGGAAGTCACTGTTGTCCTTTGACACTCTTCTGTAAGGGCCACGCAGTGTCATTTTTCATGCCCGACAAAGCACATCGTTGCCTGGGCCCAGAATCATTCCATATGCATTACGTTACATTATATTAATTAAGCAGAGGCTCTTACAAAGACTGACTTACAGTGGAAAAGACTATAAGTAGCAGATCTGGCGAACAACATACCCAGGCCAGCACATGTACTGTATAGGCACCATCGCAACATAACACAATCTGCATGTTAACCCAGTGTAAATCATTAATACACACAGATAACATAAAACATAACATAACAAATATACATAGTTACCCATTTAAAAAAATGTGAGCATATGTCATGCATTGTACAAAGCATTGTCCTCTAAATATAGCTAAGGAGACTAACTCTAAATCTATCTAAGGAGACTTTATCTGGCGTGAAGAATGACTGCAACCAGTATGTCTGGATGATGCACACGAACACCACATTATTAGTTAAAGTTAAAGAAATCCATAGAAACCAAAAAAATAAAGGAAATGAGAAACATTGTTCCCTTAAGACCCCGATCCACCAGAGCTTTATGGCGGTTTATATCAGCACAATGAAAGCAGGCTATTTCAAAACAAGGCTACTCTAATGTAGTTGTATCAATCCAATCAGTAAAGGATTCAGCTATTTAAAACTGATGTATTTTCACATCACTTTCAAAGTTACTTCCGTCCTGATGCATCTCTGTGCTTCTACTGTACCATTAACTGCAATGTCAGTGTTTGTCTCAAAAGCTAAACAAAACAGCCCACAAGCTCTCTCCCGACCTCGATGAACAGGAATGTAGACACCTGAGTTTAGAGCTTTTCAGGAATGTAACACAAGAGCAACACAAAATGTGTTTCCTGTGCATGCATTGTACGCTTAGCCTACCATTAACTGCAATGTCAGTGTTTGTCTCAAAAGCTAAACAAAACAGCCCACAAGCTCTCTCCCGACCTCGATGAACAGGAATGTAGACACCTGAGTTTAGAGCTTTTCAGGAATGTAACACAAGAGCAACATAAAATGTGTTTCCTGTGCATGCATTGTACGCTTAGCCTACCAGTAACTGCAATGTCAGTGTTTGTCTCAAAAGCTAAACAAAACAGCCCACAAGCTCTCTCCCGACCTCGATGAACAGGAATGTAGACACCTGAGTTTAGAGCTTTTCTGGAATGTAACACAACAGCAACACAAAATGTGTTTCCTGGGCATGTATTGTTCGCTTAGCCTATCTTGTCATACTATTGGAAAACAAAAACTTCCCTCTTTTGCACAATTTTCAAGGTTTTATTCAGTCCTCTGTTCTTTGGTAGGACGGGGATGTTGAATAGTGTCAGCTCAAACATCAATTCCTGTCATGAACCTGAACACGGGCTGAACCCAAGTGCAACGATAAGGAGGCAGAGGTACAAGAAAAGGTAGTTTATTTAGAGCTTGGGGCAGTCCCAAGCTGTACACAGAATAACACAGGGTAGGAATAGTCCGGAGCTTCTCCGGGACTTCAACTCGCTCCAAGCCGGAGCTGGACTTGATAGGAACAACTGGTTTGTTCCAAACCAGAACTGGACTTGACTGGAACAACGGGTGTTCCAAACCGGAACTGGACTAGACTGGAACAACGGGTGTTCCAAACCGGAACTGGACTAGACTGGAACAACGGGTGTTCCAAACCGGAACTGGACTAGACTGGAAATGGATTGTTCCAAACCGGAACTGGACTGTGCGGGTCACTCAGGAATATCCCTGCACCGGGACAGGACTTGACGGATCACCCGGGAGTAGTTCCAAGCCGGTGGTTAGCGAGGTAGATAAGGCGCGGCAGGTAGAGCCGCACACACACTGGACAGACTAAGAATATCAACAGTTAGCAGAGTGCCTAAAGCACCGAGACAGAACCAAACTGTTGAATGGAAGGTTGCACAATAAAGCAGGGTGAACGAACACCTAATACTAAACCAAACTGTGCACGAGAACTAGACAAAGGATAATAATGACCAGAGGATTCAAATGAACGACGTTAACGAACTGGCACTGGATAGCAGACAGCAGGTGAGTTAAATAGGGAGTGTAATAGGTATCAATTAGGAAAGCGTGCGAATGTATGCGTGGGTGATTGAACAGAGTGGAGTGTGAGGAATGCATGCCGAAATAGGAAGAGGAGAGGCAGGAGTGGAGAAATGGAGTAATACAAACGGAGGGAACACGCCCAGTCTGCAGCACGGGGAAAAACACGGACAATGGAAGTCAAACATGACACGGAGGGAGAGGGCAAAATACGGAAAACGGACAGGATGGGAACGGAACGTTACAATTCCATTCACAAATTAGATAATTTCTATTGGGCTTTTGTAATTCAATGGGCCTCGTGGAAGAACATTCTCTTATTTTTTTCTCTTAACCCTTGTGTGGTGTTCATGTTTTCATTACTCACCCAGTGTTCATGGGTCTGGTGGACCCACTGTTAGGTGTTGGTGGGGGGAAGGACCCAAACGCAGGCAGGAGTACAAAAAACCAAAGTTTAATGAGGGCAAGGCAGCAATCCGTGGTAATACAGGCCGGGTCAAAAACTGGGAAGGCAGGGTAATGGTACAAAGACAGAGTCAAAAAACAGGGTCACAGAACAGGCAAGGGTCAGAACCGGGAAGGCACAACAAAGGCACAAAAACGGAATCCAAAAATCAGAGTCGCGAGAACACAGGCAGGGGTCGAAACCAGGGAGGTGTTGGGACAATGGACTACAAGCCCCACAATGAACTACAGTCACTCCCGAGATAACAGTGACGCATTCAACATCGCCTCCCGACTGCAATAAAAGTTACAGCGTCCAATGCGGTCGGGCTGAGAAATGCACGTCACTCACCCGAGGGATAAAACTTTGGGACCCCCCAGAGTTCGCTCTCTCTGGCGTGCGGTAACGAACTGTATGCGTTAAAAGAGACCAATTTACTTCGTGAACTAAATCTAAAATATTTTAACCCTTGATCACGGTTATAGTTTCAGATTTTAGAATCCGAAGTACGTGCACTAATCCAACCCGACAATTCTGTTGGAGACTGCTCCACGGGCAGTTCGGGAATTCCAGTTCCAAAGACGACCGGTTCTCTTTGTTACTTTTGTCGACGCGAATTCCCCCGCGAGGCCTCCGACCAGGACTACGCCTCAGGAGACTTGGACATCACCCAGGACCTGTGTTTCCAAGTCATCCATCCCGGGATCCCCTTTTTTTTATTCCCGACGACGGTCGGACGAACACTACGAACTGCGGTGTCTGGCCTCTCATGAGACCGGACCTCAAGTAAGGCCGTATTATCTGGGTACAGATTGGCTGGCACCTAGATGGTGATACTATATTGCAGTTAACTGCATTTAAGTCTGATGAGATTATGCTGGGCAATAACTGTTTTTACTCGCTGTGTGATATATGATGTGTTGTTAGTTTCCCTAACTGTATACCATCACTGCATGATTTTGTGTTGCTACATATATAATCTAAAAGTGTAACGTTCCGTTCCCCTCCTGTCCGTTTTCCATGTTTTCCTTGTTTCCTTCCGTGTCATGTTGGATCCCCTGTCCGTGTTTTCCCCCTGGCTGCGGACTGGGCGTTTCCCTCGGGTTCATTTCGGCTTATTATCCACTTTAACTTCCGCCTATCACTCTCCCCTCTCGTTACTCACATTCCTCACTGCTGTGCTTCGGCAATCACTCCCGATTGAACATCACACCTGTTTCTCATTTTCTCCTTCATTTCCTGCTCCATTTAAACCCCTGGCTGGCTGCTAGTCGGGGCCAGTTCGTTAACTAACCAACCGTGTTTACGTCATGTCACGCTTCTGGTCCTGTATTCGTCAGCTTGCTGTCTTGTACCTGTTTACCTGGTTTCCAGTCTGGTAGCTATCCCTCCGAAACATTCTCTGTTGCATGCTACTTACCTGTCTCCCTTCAACCTCCAGACGCCGCGGTTCCAGCCTCCCTGTAGCTGTGTCTTGTCCTCCCTATGTTGCGTACCTCCCGTACTTGAGTTACGGTTCCAGGATCCCTGAATGTTAGCCGGCTTCAGCAAGAATTGCCCGAGCCACGCCGCACCTTCCAAATCGGCGGAGCTTTCTTCAGCTACAGTCCTGTCTCAGTACCCTGCTATTAACCTCTGCTTTCTACCCGATTATTCAAGCTACCTATCCAGTTCCAGTCCAGCTCCAGCCCTGGTCTTGTCCTGTACCGGTGTTTCGTACACCTCCGTTAAAGTCCAGTTCCGGCTTGGAAGAATTCCGTGCCGGCTTCTGTTTTCCTGAGTGGACCTCCCGGTCCAGTTCCAGTCCAGTTCCAGTCCAGTTCCGGTGTTTTATACACCTCCGTTCAAGTCCAGTTCCGGCTTGGAACAAGTTCCGTGCCGCCTTCCGTTTTCCTGAGTGGACCTCCCGGTCCAGTTCCAGTCCAGTTCCAGTCCTGTTCCTGTCCAGTTCCGGTGTTTTATACACCTCCGTTCAAGTCCAGTTCCAGCTTGGAACAAGTTCCGTGCCGTCTTCCGTTTTCCTGTGTGGACCTCCCGGTCCAGTTCCAGTCCTGACCCGGTGCCGCTACTCCACCTTCCCTACCCAGTTCCGGCTTGGAACTGTAGGGCACTTCCGCACCCAGTCCGGCTTGGACTCCTAGTCCTGCACCCTTTTGGTTCCGGCTTGGAACCTACCTTGACTTTCAAGCCCAGCTCCGGCTTGGAGCAGTCCGTAAGGGACTCTACTTATGTTTGTTAATTAACCTGTTTTCCTTTCCTGTACAGCTTTGGGACTACCCCAACGCTTAAATAAAATTCCATTTTCTTGACTCTGTCTCCTGGTCGTTGCACTTGGGTTCGTCCCGTATCAGGATCGTAACAAAAAGTGTGATTTCCCCTCTTTCGATCTGGGCACGATAATATCCTAAATTCGGGACTAACCGTAATTAGATAACGGGATATTTATAACGCGCTTCCCCAAGTGCTAGTAGAAATAAATTCCCCAGAATCAATCACGGCTCGATTAGTGATAGAGGCATAATTCAGCCTATTAAGAAAGTGCCAGATCTCCCTACGGCTTGAGTAGGCTCGGCCTGAGCGTGCTGAAGCCATATTCATACTTCCCTCCCTCTTCCGACACGCGTACACGCGTGTTCGTGTGCCTCACCTCCATCTTTCTTTCTCTCCCTCTTTCTTTGTCTCCGCCACGTGCACGCGCATCCTTACCTCCTTTGTGTGTGTTCTATCTATATCACCCCGCCGTGGGATATAATCGTTTATTACCTGGTTACCCTTTTGTAATAAACTATATTATTTGCATCTGGTGTTGGTGTGAATATTTCAAGCATTTATAAAAAGTCACACTCACAGAACAGATACAAATCTCCCGTAATTCAACGTGGAGTATTGTTAAAGTTTAAAGGTAATTAGACTCTATATTACTTCCACTAGAATAACCGGGTACTCCACAACGCAATTCCTTTAGCGGAATGCGCTACTTCTTGTTCTAGGGCGTTATAATTACATGAGACTGATTAATAAATATAAATTATACCTTTTGACCCTACATATTTGGTGCCCCGCCCGAGGATAGTCAAGATTGAAACGGCCTGGTTTGTAAATAAACCAGGTTCTACTGACTATACGAACAAAAACGACTGAGAAAATTATCTATACATTTATTTTCCAAATTTTCATTAAATCAACATTACTACCGTTTTTTTTCTGTGAGTACAAAAAGTTGACTTTTTATTCATACTTGAAAAAGCGCATGGGACAGGCCCATGTGCTAAGTAGGTGAATATTCACAAAGCGCCGCCGGGTGGCGTCACGAGCCATTTTCTAGCCTGCTCCATAGAATTGTGCTTGCGAACAATTGTACTGTGGTGGTAGCGTTTTTATTTTTACCCAACTTGTTTCTTTGACAGTCTAATATTAGTTAGCTATTAACAAGTCATAACTTAAATGTATTGATTTATTAATAGTCAAACCAAATTAATTTATAGCTGTAAATTAACAACTTTGGAGTTAAATCTTCTATAGAGTTTTCTTCATTTGTCTCTGAAACACATATCATTTAGAATTTACTTCTACCCTGCAACCCCTGTGTTTGAAGTGAGTGGTATTACCGCATTATACCTCAGCAACTACACAGTTGCTACGCGTATCTCCTGGCACAGACTAACCGCAGTTAATCACGGACCCCGTGGGCCTGCGCAGTAAAGGGCAAGACCCCTACAGGCAGTATACGGTAGCGACCATCTGGTCGTCTTTTGGCAGCACGCCTTGCAGCCGCAGTTAGTCACGCATGCCGTTGGGCCTGCGCAGTAAAGGGCAAGACCCCTACAGGCAGTGGACGGTAGTGACTAGCTGGTAGTCTTTTGGACCCATTGTTGTCGCGTTGTACCCAACCCCCAATATTGAGAATACCTATTTAGTTATTTTAATTTACTTTAAAATGTTTTTTTTTTCCCAATTATAATTAAAAAAAAAAAATATTTTAAAATTTAATTTAAATTTAAACTTTATTTTGTTTTAATTTTTTTTAAATTTCTGATTGTTTGCCTAAATAGGTTCCAACATGAGTGTCCGCCTTAACCAGGCCTCAGACACTGAGGGAACTCTTCCGCTTCTGGAACAAATTACCCTCTCAGAATTTGTTTCCCAGCTCATCCAGCTGTCTGACCAAGACAGGGATGAACTCCAGCAGCATAGTGCTGAGGAGTGTGAGGCAGAGGTGAATCGCCTAGTTCAGCTAGTGCAAGATCCCTCTCGGGGAACGCTGACAGTTCAAGAGACTGTTGGGCGTTTATTTATGCTCCAGCACCGACAGGCGGATTTAGAAATAAAAGCTCTGCGCGCAGAAATTAAGGCGCTGAACCGGAGTAACGAGAGGCTCAACTCTGAGGTACAAGATCTCCGTCATGACCTCAAGAGAGCCCCTGATGCCTTGGAGGAACACACCTCCAAGCTTGATGAGAGTGAGCTGAGCCAGGCTGCAGCCACCTCGTCGCTTTCCCACGGAAATTCCCAGGAGCTCCCTGCCTCCAGGCCCGGTCACCAAGCTAGAGTGTCTGTCACAAGCTCCCTCCGTGATAGCCTCAAAGAAAGAGAGCACTCAGTCTCAGAAGATGAGACTGAATACTATGGGAGCGTTTCCCGTGACTCCCGGAGAGGTCTCGCCCGGCGCCAAGACGCTCATTCTAGACATGGGTCTAGAGATCGCTCACCCTCTAGAGAAGAGAAGAGGAGGAGTGGGTTGCTTCCCCCTTTCCTTCCCTCGCGAAGAAGGGAACAAGAGGTCCATTTTGAGGCCTCACCCTCACTTCATGGAGATCGCAGCATGTCCTGTGGCCGTAGAAGTGTACGGTATGATTCCGCTTCTCCTCCCCGAAGGAGTAGAGATACCTTGCGGTACGACTCTGCCTCCCCGCCTAGGAGGAGCAGAGATGCGTCCCATAATAAATCTGCCTCCCTGCAAAGAAGGCGCAGAGATACTTCGCGGTACGTTTCTGTCTCTCCGTCCAGGGGGGGTAGAGACGCGTCGCGGTACGAATCCGCATCCCCTCCCAGAAGGAAGACAGATATGCGACGTCGTGACTCCACTTCACCATACAGAAGTGGATCAAGCGTGTCACGTCGCGACTCTGCTTCTCGGTCCCGAAGTAGGGCCGATATTTATCGCGATACTTACCAAGATCGCAGAGAAGCCATACCCTCTCAGCCTAGGCGTAATGCATATGACGTTCATGCCCGTACGCGAACCACTTGGTCTGAGGGAGAGTCCAGCTCATCCGAGAGCGACTATGAGTTCCATAAGCCGCGCAGCTGGGGATCAAGGCATGGCCCACGCTTAAAGCATCTGGACTCCATAGCTAAGGACATTGAACAGTTTGATCCTGAAAAACAGGATCATGATGTGGAGGATTACCTCCGTGAGCTTGAGCGCTGCCTCTCAGACCTACCCAACGCCACAAGGCAGGAGCGGGTTAAGCTGATTTGGAAGACGTCGTCTAGGTCTGTCCGGGCATTTATACATTCGCAGCCCCTTATTGTGCGGGAAAGTTTCTCCCAGCTCAGTAGGGCCCTGATAGAGGAATTCTCCCCCTTTGCCAATGAAACATCGGCAACCATTTCCGCCCTCCAGATAAGGCACCGCCGCTCTGAAACACCCAAAGAGTTCTACAACAGGTTGAAGCATGCCTTCTTTCAAGGGAGAAATGGGCCCGGTCTAACAGAAGACCGCGCCTTCAAATCCCTCTTTCTGCACAACCTGCATTCGTGTATAAGAACTCACGTCACCCTGATGACTCAGATAGACAACCCTCCCATGCACGAAATCCGACGGATAGCACAGGTTGCTTGGGAGACAGTCGCCCACACTGGCGATAGGAGGGATGAAGACCCTAAGGTGCTGGCTAATCAGAGCTCCTCAAATGTTCCGTTGGAACCTGAGGACTCAGTAGTTTCCATTTTAAAAAACACTGCACACTCTTCACGTCACGACAGTGTGAAAGGGGGGTGGAAAGGGGACAACGGCTACTTCTCCCATCAGGAGAAAAATGCAGGCGACTCTTTTCACTCATGACTAGGCCAAGTACCTCCCCCTTTTCCGAGAGTGTACCACACTGGAAGGGGGGAGGAACCCTTGAGTGAGAGGGCTCCCTCGCCTATTGAGCCATGGCCTTGTGAAGCCCTAGCCGTTGCACAACCCTACCCCTTTCTACAGTTTCCGGGTGATTTGATCCAGAAAAGTAATGCTAAACGCATATACACAGCCGTTCTGGGTGGAAATTGTCTGGACCTCAAAGCCTTGTTGGACACAGGATCAGAAATCAGCCTGATGTGTTCCAACATGCTCACAGAGATCCCCAAAAGGACGCTCACTATCGGTAGGCGCCTCTGGGTACATACCTGCAACCACAGCCTCACCAGTTACACCCAGGACCAAGCTCCTATCACCCATAGAGCTCGGCTGGAAGTGACTTTCCCGGAGATGAAGGATCCGCACCCTGTGCGCATCTCCAAGGCTCCCACTGAACCGCAACCGGTAGACCAGAAATTACTGGGCGAGTTGGCTAGCTCACCCGTTGATGGGGAGGTAAATCCTTCCTCTCTGGAAGAACCTAACTACCTATGTCAAGGCGGTGAGGTTCAGAAACAGCTCACCAAGGCTGGTGCACTAGGGACAGACACCCAGCGACAGGAACTTAGGCACCTGGTTTATGACCCCCAAGCTATATGCACCAGGGACAATGATGCACTGTGCACACTCCCACAAAGCTGGGCACCCTACCCACATTTGTGCATCAGTACAAGATCCCTAAACGGCAGAAGAGCTACCTAGCAGGGTTGTTAACTGCAACGTCCGTGGTTGGGCCGCTGTTTGTGGTCAGGCTCTCTTTCTGACAAAGTAGTTGAGTGATAGACAAAGGAGATCTCCTATTGCCTTTCGCTCACCACACACTTTCCTCTTTCCTCTTCCTTTCCCCTGTCTTGTTTGTCCTCTTTCACTTGCCACAAGGTGTTAGTAACATACTCAGGGACAGGAAGGGTACTATGAATGATCCTTCCTAGAGGCTTAGTAGTGTGTTTTTCTCTGTCTTTTGTTTTGGTGCTCATTTGCCTAGCATTAATTGCCCAGATATACTCAGCCAAATTGCGTGCCCAGATGTCGGCCAATAACCGCTTGTGATGAACTTGTGACCACCAATAACCGACTTTGTGCTCCCAGGATTACAGTGTCAAACCTCATCCTAGGACCAAGGGGGGATGTTGGGACAATGGACTACAAGCCCCACAATGAACTACAGTCACTCCCGAGATAACAGTGACGCATTCAACATCGCCTCCCGACTGCAATAAAAGTTTACAGCGTCCAATGCGGTCGGGCTGAGAAATGCACGTCACTCACCCGAGGGATAAAACTTTGGGACCCCCCAGAGTTCGCTCTCTCTGGCGTGCGGTAACGAACTGTATGCGTTAAAGAGACCAATTTACTTTGTGAAACTAAATCTAAAATATTTTAACCCTTGATCACGGTTATAGTTTCAGATTTTAGAATCCGAAGTACGTGCACTAATCCAACCCGACAATTCTGTTGGAGACTGCTCCACGGGCAGTTCGGGAATTCCAGTTCAAAGACGACCGGTTCTCTTTGTTACTTTTGTCGACGCAAATTCCCCCGCGAGGCCTCCGACCAGGACTACGCCTCAGGAGACTTGGACATCACCCAGGACCTGTGTTTCCAAGTCATCCATCCCGGGATCCCCTTTTTTTTATTCCCGACGACGGTCGGACGAACACTACGAACTGCGGTGTCTGGCCTCTCATGAGACCGGACCTCAAGTAAGGCCGTATTATCTGGGTACAGATTGGCTGGCACCTAGATGGTGATACTATATTGCAGTTAACTGCATTTAAGTCTGATGAGATTATGCTGGGCAATAACTGTTTTTTACTCGCTGTGTGATATATGATGTGTTCTTAGTTTCCCTAACTGTATACCATCACTGCATGATTTTGTGTTGCTACATATATAATCTAAAAGTGTGATTTCCCCTCTTTCGATCTGGGCACGATAATATCCTAAATTCGGGACTAACCGTAATTAGATAACGGGATATTTATAAACGCGCTTCCCCAAGTGCTAGTAGAAATAAATTCCCCAGAATCAATCACGGCTCGATAGTGATAGAGGCATAATTCAGCCTATAAGAAAGTGCCAGATCTCCCTACGGCTTGAGTAGGCTCGGCCTGAGCGTGCTGAAGCCATATTCATACTTCCCTCCCTCTTCCGACACGCGTACACGCGTGTTCGTGTGCCTCACCTCCATCTTTCTTTCTCTCCCCTCTTTCTTTGTCTCCGCCATGTGCACGCGCATCCTTACCTCCTTTGTGTGTGTTCTATCTATATCACCCCGCCGTGGGATATAATCGTTTATTACCTGGTTACCCTTTTGTAATAAACTATATTATTTGCATCTGGTGTTGGTGTGAATATTTCAAGCATTTATAAAAGTCACACTCACAGAACAGATACAAATCTCCGTAATTCAACGTGGAGTATTGTTAAAGTTTAAAGGTAATTAGACTCTATATTACTTCCACTAGAATAACCGGGTACTCCACAACGCAATTCCTTTAGCGGAATGCGCTACTTCTCGTTCTAGGGCGTTATAATTACATGAGACTGATTAATAAATATAAATTATACCTTTTGACCCTACAGAGGCGTAGGAGGAACCAAAATAAAACAAAACAGAAGACAGAAAACAGAAATAAAACAACCACAGGTAACGGACGAGGTATACAAAAACTCGGAAACAAATAACTTGGGATACTCGGAGAAATAGAAAAAACACAGTAGCAGAATATTTAATATAAGGAAACTCGCGAAGACAGACTGAAATAACAAGGTTTAAATACACAGGGAGAAGATTACAAAAAAGGAATCAGGTGTGAAGTAGCAAACTCTAAAAGTTAACTCTAAAACCCTAATGTTAGTAGTTTAGCTGGTTAGTATTATATACAAATATAAATAAAGTCAGAATGAAGAAAACGAGATACGAAATACAGAGGAAACCCGAATGTTCCCAAAATCACCCGAATAGTGCAATGACAAAGACAGGGAGTGGAATCTCAGAAAACATGGAACGCGGACTGACAATCGCGAGGGAAAAATAATAACAAAGAATAAACAGACAGACAAATTACAGGATCCTAACACCCACAACATTGTTGGGTTTTTAAAACAATAAAGCCATAACAATTTATGTAAAAAATACTCACAGGTATTGACTTTATCTCAATTACAAGCAATATAGACAGCATATATGGGTTAATATTGACCATTTACCTCTGCTAGATCACATTCATCAATAAAAGTGCTATCGTTTTTTTTTTGATAAAATGTGATTTTTGTAAAAAAAAAAAATTATAATCAAGACATGGGAGGAATAAATCATGTTTATCTTGAACAAATATAAATTAAACAAGGTTTTCCTCACTATTGATGTTTATTGCTTTGAACTGAACAAATTGGAATGACAAATTTTGAACACAAATTCATGGTCTACACACCACATGAGGGTGAGCAGACATTATTTTTGCCATACTGATCGATTCTTGTAAGGAGCCACACATGCAAAGCTATTTATTTGTTGTGTCCCTCCCCCAATTTGCAGCTGTGGTAGAGTGCGAGAAAATATATAATGTTTAGATCAGGGCTGCCCAACCCTATTCTGGAGATCTACCGTCCTGTAGGTTTTCACTCCAACCTTAACAAAGCACACCTCATTTAACAGCTAGAGATCTGATTGAGCTGCTAATTAGTAGAATCAGGTGTGTCAAATTAGGGTTGAAATGAAAACCTACAGGATGGTAGATCTCCAGGAACAGGGTTGGGCAGCCCTGGTTTAGATTGTTTTGAAATAACATTATGCAGGTTCCCGCAAGACATTGTGTAGTGTCACACACTACAGTGAAGAGTGCGGGAAAATGAGGGAGCAGACAGGTTCTCAATGCTATGTTGAAACCTTTTGTGTGTGTGTTTGTGTGTGTGTTGGGGTGTATTGGGGGAGGTTGGGTGTGTGTGGGGGGTGATGATGGGACTAGGCATTTGTCCCAATAATGCCTATAAAATGGTGGAGAGGATCGTGTTCAATCTATGAAACATGCTGCAAATCTAAAGGAGCAACCACATACACACACACACACACACACACACACACACACACACACAGCAGGCCCATGTAGTAGGAAGACAGAGTGAAGGTTTTTGTTTCATTTTTACTATGTTTACTTGTTTTCACCGACAATTTCTACACTTGTATTACCATCGGGTCCAGTGGACCCGAACACCACATATGTAATATAAATGTGTAGGGGGGGGTGCACAGTGTGCACTCAATGAAAATGTGTTCTTTTACATGTTCATCACAGAAAATGGCCAATGAGTCTCAGGTTGAAAAAATAATTAATTCTATAATTTTTCTTTTAGTAAACATTGAAAACGGGTCCCACAGACCCAAACACCACACAAGGGTTAACTTTCTCTTACATTAGTTCTTGAGAGATGTTCATACAAGGACTTCACACACCAGAAATCTTTTTACAGGCCTGTGTAAATTCCCCTGTTCTTAAATGAACGCACGTTCACATGGATTCCCTATTAGCATGAGTAACGTCCCCAAGATGGAATATAGGGCCAGCTGTCCTGCCCCCTGTACCCGGAAGATGCATTCATAAAACTGGCATCTTGCCTAAAAAGGGATAAAGAACAATGAAGATAAGACTTCAGGAGCACATAGTTTAAGACACATCCCGCATGCACTGTCTTGCTGCACAAAGGAGTCACGCGCTTGTTTCGGCCCAATGGCCCATACCATCGTGTATGTCTGAAGCTTTGCTGTTTTTTTGTCTTTTTAAGTCTATAAAGTCCATTCATTTAGCATATTTTTTGCTGCAACTTTCTCTAGAAATCTCGTACGTTCCAGATTCATAAAAAATAACTGCAAACCGCTGCTTCTTTCCACTGTGCAGCTCAGCTGCACAGCCAAGGCTCTGGGAACTGCACATCTGCGCAGCTGGATCAATAGGGCCATAGGCATCCGATCGAGGAAGAGTCCCTATTTTGTGCCAAGGTGAGAATGCTGTCTGAAAGCTGGCTGATCCCTCCCCCCTCAAGTGACAACATAAATAATTCTGAATTTTCTTGGCAAGATATGACTCTGGCACTGTGGGGACCATCGCCAAAACAAAGAAGCAGTTCTTTAGCTGAATTTTTTTTTCCCACCACATATTTTTTAAACAGTGTGAGGCTCTGTCATTTATTTGAAGTCGTGCTGTAGAAAAGTCTAAACTACAAAAAAGAAAAGTAATAAATGAAGAATGACCTGCCGAATTCTAGTCAGGCTGTGCCAGGGCCAGCCTAGAAAAAGTCTGTGACAGACTGATAGAGATGGCTTAAGAGAAATATTGAGCCAACCACTGAAGATATTTATGTAACAATAAAAAACTGTTGATTACAAAACAATATGTGTCTGTAACTTCTAATTAGCTTGACAGGTGTGATTAAGTTAAAATACTGCACAAATACTGACACTCTGAACATTCATATACATACAGGTAATTGCAAAAGTACTGGGATAGTGACACAATTTTTGTTGTTTTGGCTCTGTAATCATTGGATTTGAATAAAAAATGAAAACAATGAAGATGAGGATAAAGTGTGGACTGTCAGTTTTACTTTGAATGTAACAAAGTGATGGAAAGAGGAGAGTGTGGAGAAAGATGGAGGTCATGTTATGGGCATGTACGGCTGCCACTGGAACTGACTCACTTGTCTTCAATTGAATTCTGAAGTGTACAGAAACATCTTACCTGCTTCAGATCCAACCGAATGCCTCAAAACCCATTGGATGGTCCTTCGCCTTGCAGCAGCACAATGACCCCAAACATACTGCTATAGCAACCAAAGAGTTTTTCTGGGCCAATAGGAATTGTGTCACTGTTGCAATATACAGTATCCAGTATATACTGTGTATATATATATATATATATATATACACACACACTCTCTCTATCTCTCTCTCTCTCTCTATCTCTCTCACACACACACACACACACACACACACACACACACACACACACACACACACACACACACACACACACACACACACACACACACACACTTAATAAGTAGTGCTTAGTCCTTTATAAGCAGACCTCCATTCTACAACTGGCTATTTTATATGAGCTTGGTGCTGCTGGGTCCTGGAAAATTGACATTGATGGCTAGAATTCCGATTTAAAGAATTGATACAGACAAATCACAAGAGGACAGTGAAATGTTGAGCATTAATTCAACTGCAGCAGTGTTCAAATAAGACCAAAATGAAATCAAGTGTTCTTGGTCACACTAAAATGGGCTTTTCCAGAAGTGATTTAAATATTTCTCTGTATACAATCCTGTCATGCATTTGTACACCAAATAAGGATTTGTCAGACTAGGGCCCGAATGCAATCAATATTTGTCCTTAACTTTACAGACAAATCCACTTTTGTTACTTTTTCTTCACGGACAAAGTCGATGAGTTACAATATAAACGTATTGCTCTTGACAAAGTTAATGAAAAGGTTGTTTCGGGTCAAACCTAGAATT
Source organism: Synaphobranchus kaupii (assembly GCA_029718625.1). NCBI lineage: Eukaryota > Metazoa > Chordata > Actinopteri > Anguilliformes > Synaphobranchidae > Synaphobranchus > Synaphobranchus kaupii. The sequence continues at coordinate 15,151,487 of CM056389.1, forward strand.
AGTGTCGATCTGTACTCGATCTGATCCACGCAATGGGTTAAATGAGAAATGATACTTGTGTAATTTTATATATTGTAAGTTATGCAATAGACACAGCACAATTCAATGACTACGGCGATCTAATGTAAGCACCACAGTGTAATTCAATACGGATATGGACTGATCAAATGACCACCTTCAGAGCCAATTTGAACCATAGGGAAATGAGAACTCATATCTGCTCCATTTCGGGGTTTGATTTATTAGCAGTGATCCTTGTAGATGTCCTTCTCCTGGTGCTCATGTCCTTGGTATGTCTCCTGGAAATGACATGAAACATGATAAATAGAAAATTATTTTATTCTTTAGCAACAGTCTGACAACCATGCCCTGTATAGTTCATTACATTAACACGCATGAAATTTTATTCTGCCTTTGCATTTTAAAAAGTTAATCTAAACATTTGGTGTGTGTGTGTGTCATTGTCATCAGTGTGATGTGCGCTACAAATTCAGTGCTAGTTCTGATCTGAGGAGAAGGGGCTAACAAAAATCCTAGTCTGGGATTACAGACCCATGTTATTCTAGCAAAGTACATTCTATGTATGGCATTTCTCTGTTTGCTCATATTGAAACCAATGGAAGCGGCATTATTTGGGCAAAAAGTGTTTGGGCATAGTAATTGGTTCTCAGTTTTTCCCCCAATATTGGTTAGACCTCTCAGTAAAGATTTGATTGGGTGATCTTGAATTTACAAGAAAAAAAAATTGAATTGCTCAATCTGAAAAGCCCAACCCATTCATTACTGATGCATGCATAGAACGTGGGGAAATTTAAAGTTTAAAGGACGATTTCCAAGCCCTTCAGACATTAACCAGCTCGCTGGCAATGTGGGCAAAGGTTTGGACGCCTGGCAAGTAGAGCCCAGCATTTAAATGGCAAAGCCCCTTGTGAAGTGACATGTACCACTGTGTGGCTTGATCGTAATTGCCACAGAACTGAAAGATGCGCGTGCGTGCGAGCGCGCCCAAAGAAATACCTTCAAAGTCAAGACGCAGGCGACTGAAAAGAGGCATGTCTGAATCGCCTATTCCGATACAGCTGAGGCTGCCGCAGTTGGAAAGTGGGTGGGGGAGAGAGGTTTGCTCTTTATGGATTTGAAGGTGAACTTAAAGTCTGACTGTGCCCCAGCTGCACTGCATGAATGGCATATTTGTGTGTGTGTGCGTGTGCGTGTGCGTGTGCGTGTGCAACCCCCCCCAACACCATGCAACTGTTTTCTATTTAATCAGTCACTTTGACTTTCTGAATCTCGTGACTGCATTTGAACATCACAGAGATGTGCTGTACCCTGAGTATCGCATCAAGGTTACACTGCGTTGTGTATTCATTAAAATAATTTAATTCATATGAAATGATAAAACATGAGGCAGGGTAAACGGACCATATACAGTAGTTGCCATATAATGAATCTGGTACTGACATTTAATGATTATTCAATTTATAAGCTGGTTATTTTATATATCCATCATTTTTATTTACAAATACTATTGATGACAGCTGAAGGATCAAATAAAATACAGCTATATATGACATATTGTCCAAAAAAATTAAAATGATCATTGAGTTTAACTGTAAAGCTGGTGAATGGTGAGGAATGAAGGACTGATGTAAGTTATTCAGAGGTTTGAAAAGGAGCATTGATTGCATTTCTCGGCTCAGCTGTACCTAACGGTGAATTACAGGAGTAAGCCTAGCGAACAGGGCTTGTGTTCAGACTGTGGTGAGACATTGATCCTGACCTTTAATTTAATATGTAAGTTGGTACTTTCTCAGTGGCACTTCTCGTTCCAGGTCCCTTCCTTTGTTCCAGGCAGCCAGCCGAAGAAAGAACCCTTGCCGTCTCTTTCATTTCTCTTTTCATAATCCCTCCAACACGTCTACTTGCCGCGGGACTTCTCTAGTCCAAATGAATATGAATTTCAGTCAATAGACCCCTGGGTTAAATTCAGCTCCGGTGAGAATCAAGGGTTATAAAATAGAGATGTGCCAGACTTGAGCTCCACCAATCAGTATAAATACCAGCAGCATGTGATTGGATGACTCTTCCTGGCCATATTTCTGGGCCTCTTGTGAGTATAAAGGAAGTGATGTCCACCAGTCACCATCAGCATTGTTCTATTGGTTGTTACTAAAGTTCTATGTTTTCTACCAGTAAGGTTACATTATAACTGTCTGCTCCTTAAGTAATCATGTGCTTGCCATGGCTGCTTAGAACCTTTAGGGATACTGGTGCTTTCACCAACTATTAATAGCCATATTAATACCGACTGTGCTTTTTCATTACATTCGGTCAGTTGTGGATGTTCACACGGGGTAAAAATGATGGTGACAGACTAATGATTTGCTCATCACTCGCTGGTTGTGTTTCTTTGTTTTTGCAGGATGCAAATGGGACGTCTTCCACCTTTGTGATATCATTGATATCATGTATTGAGATAAATGTGAGGACATACCAGAAAAAGGTGTGTGTGTGTGTGTGTGTGTGTGTATTTGTATGGGGGGGGGGGGGGGGGGGGGGGGGGTGTTAAAAAGGGGCTACAGACAGAGACCAAACAGGGCATTGGCAAGCCGACTGAAGTTTGCAAAAAAAAAAAGGCCTGTGATGCTGGCAAGGTTGATGAATAATGAATAGTAATGTGCTCATGGGTATCGAGTTGCCGTGGAAACCTTATTGACCAATAGTGCAGGGACTTGATGCCTGAATGTGCGCTTGTGAAAACCACTCAATATGGCTCGCCTGAACCTACGCAGACTCTTCTGAGGCACAAATAAATAAATAAATACATAAAAAATTGAGCACTTGTTGACCTTTAAAGACCTTTCTCTGGGTTCATTTAAAGGGAGAGATTGCTGTGACCTCACTTTGAGTCATTTGTTTCTCTTGCCACCAAATCGATGTCTCTGTTCCAGATAAACTGCCAGGCACCTCCTAAAGGCCGCATTACAGTCCACAGCGCTTCAGCTGGTGGCCTCTCTTATGTTGTCTATATATTGACATCGCCCCATCATTCCTAACACCCACCTCTTATTCTGTCACACAGTAAAATATTAATTTCATAGAGTTTATATGAGTCCAACAATCAAACTTCATCAGAGTTGATTTACCACTGAAGAGTTGATTTCCTCTCCGTGCATCATTCCTTTAAAAGGAAGGAAATGTCAGTTAAAATTAAATTCTGCCAGATTGGTTGCCTCGGATATACAGTCACAACGTGAATTATTGACACCCTTGATAGAGACTGAAGAAAACTAATCACACCATTACTGAGATATTTTGTAATGTTCCCACATGGAAAATATTGTACATTATTAATGATTCAATTGAGTCAATCAAAATATCACATTCTTCAAATGATAAAAAAAGACCTGTAACCTGGTGGAATTCATTGTGCTATTGATCTAAATGAGAGCCCCAGGAACACTGGCAGCATAATAGCTCCAAAGCATCAAAGATCCACCACCAACCCGCCTTATTTGACAGTAGATGCTTTTCCTCATATGGAGTCCTCTTGTTTTTTACCAAATATGTTGGCGGTGTACATGGTCAAGCAGTTAAATATTGGTCTCATCTGACCAGAGCTCCCAGTAAGGGCTTTCTCTGCAACCCTTCCAAAATGCCTGTTGGTATGGAGGTCGCATTTATTGGTTGAATTTGAGAATTGGTGGCACTAAGACAGGGACAACATGCCCTTGTGTCTCCTTCCTGGCGAGTTTGCAACTGTTCCAGATGTTTGAAAACTTTTTATTTCCCGAACAGCATTTAACGTTTTATGTTTAACCATTTATCTTTTTTTGCGCTCATTACCTGATTTGTGTAGGTGAACAACCATCTGTCTCTTTTGATTTGACGGTTCATTCCCCATGGTGATGGATGACAAAGGTACTTTACATGCATATGACCTCATTTTTAATACCCTCGTGAAACAGGAAACGATGGAAGGCGATGATCGAGTTCCTTATGACTTAGATTAACTCTAATAAGTATAATTTTACTGCAGATTTAACTTTTTTTTTTGATTTTATGGAAAAGAATCTTGAGAGGTGCTAATAATTTTGACACCAATGCTTTTGAGACAAATAGTACTACTCAATAAGTTTAATAATTATTATATTAGAATAAGAGTGCCTAGTTTTCAAATATGTCTGAGCATAAATTAAGCCCCATTCACACATGGAACTCACAACATTACTGGGTTAAATTATCGAGTTTAGGTAGTGGTGTTTATTAACATTTCAAGCTACATGCTCCTCATCAGACCAAATAATATTTTAAAATGGTGCCATTAAATACAAGACTTCCTATGGCACTTCATCTGACTGTCCATTTACAAAAAGTCCCACTCCAATAAACAAAAAAACAGCCCACCCTTTCGCAACAACAACAACAACATGCGAGCATGACGAATCCCAGTAATCGCAGACAAACGCGTCTTCAGTGCATCAGGACATTATTTTCCAGTCGCAGCCGCGCCTGATTTTCAAACTGTATCGTTTGCCTAAAGTGATAAATGCAAACGATGACCAATGCCAAACATCAACCCGCGCAGTTGTCTCTCCATTGTGAAATCACAGCGAAATTACTTGTGGTGCGTTGTCTGCTCTTCTACTTCCCGGAGTTTCTTTCGAGTTTTCCCCACATGGAAATTCTGACCAATTGGAGAGCAGTTCAGGAACTACGTTTTGCTCCCGCCCCAGACACATCTGACCAATGAGTGAAATGAATGTTCTCATGTGGCTTGTGCGGCTGCATTTTGGTTCGCTTCACCAACTCATCAACTGATTTGGACCACAGCAAACGAATAGGTGTGAAAGGGAACCGAACCAGCTGAAAAACGAAACAATGTATCATTCTCGCATCTGGTGCGAACCAAGGAGGCGGACAAGAAGTGGACTATGAGGTGTGAAACTGCCCTTAGAAACTATTTATTTGGCAGAGTTTCCACAAATTGTGTACCAATAAAGATAAAACATGGAGTCAGTGGTTTCCACTCATAGTTTGGCTGCAGGAGCAACAAATGTCTCAGTTCAGCAAAATCTTGGCGGTCACTATAGGCATCTGCGCGAAGGGGTTAATGTCACCATCTTCAAATGTTATTTGGTCTGATGAAGAGCATGTAGCTCAAAATGTCACGTTTTGTGGTGTTAATAAATGCTTCGACCTTTGGAGCAGTATAAAAATGTGTGGACTGCAAATCCTACCAACACAACACAGGTGGAAGAGTGACAGTTTTAAGATAACGGAAATTATATATCAATTATATGATCGAAAATAGCTAGAGTAAGTCTCTTACTTGTGCAAGAATTGTTGACAGATTCAGTAAAGTATTAAAGAAATCCTCCCAGAAACAAAAGGTCTTACATAAGAACCTCATAACCATTTTTGTGCTCTATCCGGCAACGTTGCTGCTTTTGTTCTCACTAGGGCTGTGGTGGAAGATTTGCATAGATTTTACTAGCTCCTGGCCCAGAAAATTGGATGAACATCTTACACAGAAAATTGACTTCGGCTCCTGTTCACAAATGACGCCGACACAGAAAATTACAGGAACATTAATGGGTTAAGATGCATGTGTGAAAGGGGTTTTAGAGCTTATTAACTGTGATGTTTATTTTATATATGCCTTTCCCCTCATTTTAATCAAGGATGCTAATGATTGTCTGTATGTCGCTAGCTGCACTTTGTTAATACAAAATGATAAAATAACATATTGTACAAGTGAATAATAAATATGATTTAAAAAACACAATATTATTTTATCAATGTATTGACCCTCAGAAATATAAACTACATTTTTCCCTAACTGAGATTGCCAATTTTGCAAGTTTAGAGTGGTGACATCATTCACTTTTTATGAAGTACTGTATCTCCAGCATGCAGCTCAATCAATCACATTCTTCAATATGAGAATGTTCCTCAAGGAACTGTAAAAAAAATAAATAAAAAAAGTAGCAGCTTGCACAACAATTTGCAAAACTCATGAAGAAGCAGAATTGAGAGAATTTTTTTTAACCAAAAAAGTTAGGTTTGGCAAATTAACAGTGGTGCTTCGTGACCTTTGTATATGCATTATAGGGCACACGTCATACACCCTGTTAAAACGCTGAGAATAACCCAAGCATCCAAGATGTATTTCCCATGAGTGGATTCAAAAAGAAAAAAAAAAGAATTTAAAGTAACCAAAAACAGCAGATGTTTTGTTATATTTCCTGTGATAAACATAGCACAAAACACGTCCAACCCAATCCGACGTGAGAGTCATTCGCCAACCTCATCCTGTTGTCTTCAAACAAATTATCTCTTTTCAACTGTGATTCTGTGTGTATGCCAGTGATACCACACACATCTAGAATAGCAGGCAGGTGTAAGCATTTTGCCTTTGATCACTTGGACTGCTAATTACCTCTTGAAGTTTTTAGTGTAGCGTAGCAATGGAGATGTTTTCAACCTTGGGGAAAGAACAGAACTCCCCGTACTGTTCACAGCAAAAAAAATTTAAAATTAATTTGTGTAAATTTAACACTGCTGGTGCACATTTAACACCCTATAGTGTTTATATGAGACCACGGACACCAACATTTTTTGCTGTGTGGGATTAATGTATCACTATATGTATTGGTAACTAACTGCAATGCGTGTATGCAGCACATATACAATGAAACACATATATTACATTATGTATGTTTTTTTGGAATCTTTCCCCCGTTTCCCCCCTCTGTGCCACCCACAGATGAGAGGAGCGGACCCTGCAGACAGCTGTCCGGCTCTGAGGGTCTGGCGTACTGGTGAGAGGCTGAGTACGGTAACTTTAAGAACTCTGGCTGGTTATAATGCACGCTGCCCCTGAAGGGCCGCTGGTGACGTCTTGTGATAATCAGCTAATGATACCGCCGATGTTCCATCTACAATGTTTGCACCACAGGCCCCAGCATGAATTTGTGACAAATGCCTCATCAGACTAAGCCACTTGGGAGAATAAATACGTGTGTATATATATATATATAGTTATATGCAAAGGTATTGGGACAGTGACACATTTTTTGTTTGTTGTTTTGGCTTTGAAATAAAACAATGACAATGATGTTAAAATGCAGACTGTCAGCTTTAATTTGAGGGTACCTACATCCATATCGGGTGATCCGTGTAGGACTTTGTATCCGTGTACAACCCTTTGTATACATACACCCCCCCATACACTTTGCATTTTTCATACAAACAAGAAAGAAGAAGAAATAAAAGGAAGTCTCATATCTGTCGTATACCTGGAGAGGGACATTACCTGTGTCTCCAAATGCTCGGGGACAGCCACGCTGCTATGAGTACGGACAGCAGGGGGACTGCCCTATTTACAGCCGTGTCAGCATTGCTAATGCAGTTTTGGGAAAGGAACAGCTGAAGAACATCACTCAGGGCCTGTCAGTGGCATCACCCCAGCGTATCTCCCAGCAAGCCCTGGCACGGTCTCCGCTCTCCCTGTCGGCTGGGGGGGGGGGAATCTGAAAATCAGCCCATCAGTCTCCAGGATGAAGCAGATTTGAGTTCCACTTTCTGGATTTACTGCCTCTGGGTTTGCATTACCTCATTTCTCCAAATTAACTTGGAGAGGGAGGGAGGGAGGAGACAGCAAGAGGGAAGCAAATAAATGAAATAGAGATAGAAGGGAGGGCAGAGAGAGAGAGAGAGAGAGAGAATTGGCTTTTAAACACATTTTTTAACAACTACAAACATAAATAAAGGGATGTGCAAACAAAGTGCAAATATAGACACAACACCGTAACTTAGAAATGAATAGCTGCAAGGACTCCAAACAAACGTGAACCGTGAAACACCGTGAACCGTGAAAAAACAACAAAAAAAAAACTGCTGTGTAAACACCAGCTTCCTCTATGAAGCCCCATAACAAATACCACCTTCTATTGTCCTTGTCTTTTAAAAAAAAACTAAAGACAATACTGATTTTTTTATTTTTTATTATTTCATAAAGGAAACTCAAGATGTATCCTGGCAACAGTTAAAATCTTTCATCGTCATCATAGCCCTCCTGTTCAGCCTTATGTGATTTTAGGATGGCCAGTTTTTGTTTGCCCAATGATAAAAATTAATGAGGGAGAGGGGACATGAGCAATTATGTGAAAGTAAAAACGTATGAAGTGGGGGTTTGGGGTGCAAGGGGGTATTGGCGTAGGCAAGAAACTGTGTTTGAATATGTATTCAGGCTTGTGAACTAATTACCCATTGCTTCTATTTCACGGCAATTGTAAGAAACGGACACACATGATGCTCTGCCAAAGTTACACTTTGTTGTCCTTGCATTTGTATTCACATAATTCAACAAAAAAAGAAGACAGTTTAAATATTCATACAAATGCTAATGCGTTTTAATATAAGCAGATGCAGGCAAGCTTCCGCTGCTATTTATTTTGCCAGAAAGCGGCGAGGAAGCATCGTGTTAGAACCTGGGGCCAAATGTGAATTGATATCATCCTCATCTTGTTTTGCAGCTTTGCGCCGTACGCCTCTTCTTCAGAATTATTGGAGTCGTGATGCGTATTAATGAGAGGTTCAACTTTTCTGCAATCAAACAGATACACTTTAAGATTGAAGACCCTGGTGCTAAAAGTACTGAAGTCACAAAATGTCTATTTTGAGACAATCAAATCCGAAAATATCATTGATCCATAAAATCAGCCATTAAAGGTTTTGCTCTTTTTATGCATTGCTTAGGCACCATTTCTGTTCACAATATTTATAGGGTGGACTTAGCTAAACAAATGCAACATGTTTCTATGCTCAACTTGAATTGTCTAAAAATGTGACGTCAGTGCTTTTAGCACCAGGGTCTTCAATTATATTTTAACACACATAGGATGCGCATGTTTGCTACCTTCACAAAGTTTTAATGAGAATTATGGAAAAAAATAAAAACACACCTGTACAGCATGTGTAATGACTGTGAATCACTCTTAGCAGTGAGTTACTGTATTTAGTTATTTCTACGTCTTGTGATTTCATCTCCATTTTTTAAGTAATCAAATTGTACTTAGCAAACCACCCTTAACAATATTATTGTCTGAGAGCAGCGCACATTTGGTTCCCATTTTGTACCAATCTCAGATTCGCACGATTCGCAAATAATCATGATATTGATACTCTGAGATTTAAGTGTGTGTGTCTGCTAATTGGACATCTTTGATCTTTGGAAAACTTATGAGATGACTGTGAATGAAAATACTGGTAGAGCTGTTGAACTGGAGAGGCGGGAGGGAGTGCGTATCCTAATTCTGGTAATCCAGAGAAGAGTTTCCTAATGTCTCAATGGCGACCGGTCCAGAGGAAATGTTATTGGCAGATATTGACTGAACACCCCAAACTTGGCTGGACTATAATCACTGTGCCAAACATCAACATTAAAAATAGGTTTCCACTACAGTGAGCTGTATGTACATGAGGATGATTACAGAAAACCGTCTATTATACCATGATTCAAGAGAGAAAAAAAAATCTTCCCAATCATTTAACAACAGCATGGTTTTGTCTAAAAAGATCAACATAAGTTGTGTATCTCAGCCTCCCTTACCCGCTTGTGTACAGGGAAGCCAGTCTACAAAGGGACTATTAAGGTTTAATTCGGCATTACTTTAGTTATTGCCGCTCTGCCTATGACATCAAGTTTGCCTGTATTGTAATAATCTAGACATTAAGCAACGTACAGATTAAAGCAAAGTATCTACATTTTTAAAAATTATATTTGATTTAATTATACAAAACAATTCAGACAGGTGCTGAGAAGTGTTGAGTCTTCCACCTACGTCTACATCAGCTTCATTGATGACAGAGGGGACAAAGAGTAATAAAGAGTCTCTCTCTCTCTCTCATCATCATCATCATCATCATCATCATCATCTTCAAAATGTAATGATACTCATGGGGTGGGGGGGTAACATTAGGTTAGGGTAAAATCTGCAGCTTTGCTAACACACTGGGAAATCTCACTTATTTTTACAGCCCAATGGTGATGGGTATGATACAGATTCACTTTGCAGCACGACTCATTGAACATATATTGTACATAACTTAGTGAATTGTGAGAGTGAAATAAATGTGCATAAAATGATGACAGTGCACAACTTACTTAACATGCAAATCACTAACGTGACATGTGTCTGAAGCCAAAGTGGTACATTACTTTGTGCTTTTGATTTGCCATGTTCTGAAGCAGTCTCACCTTTCATCTGAATAGCTGTCTAAGCCACAAAGGGAGTAAAACTGATCCAAACTCTAAGTATGCTTAGGAAAATTACAGAACCTGTCCAAGTACATAAGAGGAACTCAGTAACTAGCTAAATACCTAAGCGGGAGAAAGTTATAGGCTATAAGAAATCAGTAAACTGACAGGTAGAAATCTGTTGTTGTTTTTTGTGTGTGTGTGTGTCCTCTATTAAGTGTATATATAATGAGGGTTCTCTGGGGTCAGAACCCATTATAATAACTGATTTTTTAGAAATAAATACACCTGTGTTCAAGGCTATACCTGGAGTCCCTCTTCCGCCAGCCACTATACTGAGCTGTGCTATTGTACTGCATGCTGAAGTAATGCCGTCTGAAAATGCCGTTTGCCCTCTGATAATGATCGTCTGCATAAGCATTCCAGTCAGATACGCGATACTGCAGCGAACGAAGCTTCGGAGGAGGCGCGGCAGAAATCTCACCGAATTAATCTCGCGCGCGCATTATACAAACGAGCTAATATTGTGGTGTTCCTCACACGTAACCCCATTAGAAGCCACGCCTGTCTCCTGCCTGCGCGCTGTCGTGTCTTAATTAAACGGAACGTGTTTTTAATCTCCGCGAGGACCTTCTGTCGAAAAGGTAACGGGGAAAAAGCGGCAGTGCGATATTTAGATGTCGCCCGGATGATTTTGAGCAGGCGTGTCTGCGTGCATGCCCCCGGGAGACGAGAAGCTGACACTGACCCCAGAAGGGGAACTCTCACGCTCCGATCAACAGCTCTAAAATGAACAGTTTCTCCATTGGGGGGGGGGATCTTGTAACTGGAACGAGGGAGGGAAAAGACTTTGGAGGGATGTTTTTTTTGGAAAAGCAGGCAAGGAAAGGACAGGAAAGGCATATCAAGTTTATCACAGCCAATCCATGCTTGGAGGGAGCCGAAACATACCAATAAAGAAAGAAAAAAGCAATCCTACAGAAAGCAGAAAGTCAAATGTTAAAACAGAAAGGAACTGAATGGACGGAACCCATAATCTACCAGCATTTAACAGCCCACTTAACGTGGGCTAGTCTGGTGATGCCCTGTGGAGGCTTAAGGCCTGGGGACCTCATTTATAAACGGTGTGTATGCAGATGAGTCAAACACTTTTGACATTTATAAAAAAACAAACTTGACGTCAAAACATGGACACACTTACGCAAACTATGACCCAATGCGTACGCACATTTTGGAGACTGTGGGAATTGGCAACTCCGATGGCGAAGCTGGGAAATACAGATAAATGTCTGACAGAGTCGTTTCACTTAATTCCTTTCACTTCATATCAACGTACACATCCTTCTAATGATCACATCCCTTGTCAGAAAATTATTGAGGCTGAAGTAGTTCCTGTCTTTTTGGTGTTAGTCTGAAAGTGTATATATTTACGCATCCAGACTGTCTGGGAAATGATAATACCACAGATGACACCTCCCATCTGTTACTGAGTCTAAGCTGATGTGATCAAGGAGGGGGAGGCTATGTTTAATCAGGGAGCTATGTACTATGTTTACAAATATGTTTGTAACTATGTGAAACAATAAAGTATTATCATATTGCACTTTTAATAATGTCTCATCGCAGATAAGAGTCGTGACTCAATTAATAGCAACAATTCATTATTAATTCCTGGCTATGGCATTATAACCTTATGCGAGCTGCGCCCACTTTAATATCCAACCACTTTTTTTTTTTTATTTCTGAAATGGTTTGGCTGCTGTGACATGCTGCAACTCCACAAATTGTATTTTATTTGTTATGCCAGAACTATTTCCACCAAACAATATAGCCGGTGTGGCCTCTACCACCCTAATGAACATCTCGATTTCGCACTCCGTTAAGTTTCTCTTCTTTATTTTATGGTCTGACTCAATTTTCTCTAACAATGAATTGGAATGACGAGCTCATTTATATGCATATCATATTCTCATTCACACATATTGGAATGGGCATTCCAATAACCATTTATGGTTAATTGTGGGAGTTAACAGGGCGGCATACTAGACTCATGCACATACGCAAAATTTCAAGTTGATTGTGAAAAAATTTACATTCAGGTTAGTGTGCGGACGGTCCCATAAATCAACACATTTTTGACCGTATGCAGTTTTCACATTTTGTGCATACGTAACCTTTTAGTGTAGAACCTGTGCAAAGTTTTATAAATGAGGCCCCTGGTCCGGTGTGACTAAAATAATTGTGGTCAGAAAAAGAAGTGGTATACATGCATCATGGCAGATAAAGAGCGGTGTTTACCTTGGTCTTTGGTGTAAACCAAAAGGCATCTCCTCAACGATTATCAGTTACATATGATCACATGCAATTATGGTTGGGCTGCTGGTTGGCTCATCTGGTTAAGTCACTGTTCTAGTGCACGGATGGGTTCTATGGTCTGGGATCAAATAACGCCCACGCCAATGCTGACTGTGGCTGATAGCCCTTCAGGGAGACACGTAATTGGCAGTAAAGTCCTCCAGGGTTGACTTTGTATTATTATCTTATCGCTCTCTAGCGACCCTGATGTCTGTAAGTCTGCGAATGCTGCATAAAGTGTCTCCTTCTGACTCATCTCTGTGACAGCCCGAATGGCGTACTGTGGTGTGTAAATGACGTGAGGCGTTGCACGTTTTGGAGGGGGCCGTGCACTTATCGACAATGCATTCCCTAATCGATAATGGAAGATCCAGTTACTGAGTCCTGATAGTCGGCCATTCTAAATTAGGGAGAAAAATGGGGGGGAAACACAAAATCTTTTTTAAATTATACTAAACTATCATTAAATTTCATTGGTTTATCATGAAATTATAGCACCCACCCAGTTCTGTTTATTTTAAAAGTTTTGTATATTGTAAAGTCTTACTATATGACTTTTGGCTTCACGTTTCTGAGTTAAATGAAAATGTTATATATATATATATATATTTTTTTTTTTTTAAATCATACTGTTAACAGTGTCTCCGTTTGAAAATTCTTTGTAGCTTTATTAATAGGTACAGTTACATTCTTGTTGAAATTGCTGTGAGCTGCCTTTGCTATGTTAACACGGTCCAATTATCAATATTTTGTAGTTGTCCTGTCCAGGTTAAGCTGCCCGGTTCTTTGATCAATCTGTTGTAAGCTTCGCCTTTTGTCTTTGGGAGCCACAAATAGCCAAAGATGAAATTCCACATGGTAAATTATCTAAAACGTTTTCCTTCTGCTTTCTTCTCGTCTTCTTTTATATCTTGTTATTCCATTTTCTGTTTATTTTTTTAATTGAGCTTTTTATGTTTTTATCGTATATTTGTTTTTATTGTGAAGCACTTTGGGCTACAATTCATTGCATGAAAGTGTGCAGTAAAAATGAAAATATTATCATAAACATATTAAAATGGTCATCAGCAAGTGCAGACAAGTGCGAACAGCTGTGCTGCACAGCCAAAAATTTCACAGACTGTTTAAAGATGTGGGTGGACCTCATGGCAGTGTGCATGGGTATGGTCTTTACTGCTCCTCTGGACTAGAAATTGACTTTAAGTGAAAGTAAATAAGGGCTAGAAAGAGGCTAACGCCTAAGACAGACACACACACACACAGGCAGGCAGGCACGCACACACACGCAATATAACCCCCGGTTTTCTTCACATCCCCACTGCAAGAACTATAAATATAACTAATACAAAGTTTCAAAAACTACTATTCATAGCAAAGTTCCCAAGTAAGTTATTGGATAAATCTGTGCCCTATGCTGTTATTATGTTGGGACTTAACCTCAGTGTAGGCTGTAATGGACTAGGAGAGATATCGCCGGAGAAACAGGATTCTAATCCACCCAGATCAATAGCACACAGTACCTAGGCTCTCAGCAGCCTTCCACCTCATTCCACAATGTAATCGTGGGCCTGGGGTCTTCTTCCCATTCTCATATTTTCTGAGAGAAGGTTAATAACCGGGCTAATCGAAGTGCATTAGGGTCAAGGTTTGACCTCAAAACAGGGTCACGGAGTGCAAGTGGAGACGGCCGCACATGGGCAAATATTGAGTATGAAACACAATTCCGCTTTCATGGGATTTAAGCATGCAATTACCGTCCCTGCTTTGAGCTTTCCACAACAGTGACTTATTTTCTTTCTCCTTTCTCAAAAGCGGTGTAAGTAAGTGTGGCCATCCCAGTCAAAGTGTTTGTGCGATATGTCGATGTGCTTACTTACGGATTGGCTTTTATTTAATGAGGAATGACAAAGAAAGCAATCGAAGGATTAACTGCCTGGCACGTCCTGTCTAAAATATCAGTCAACAGTCTCTGATGTCGAGGCGCACGGGCGATGATGGTGTCAGAATAGGCGCCCTTATCAAAGACCTGCTTTGAGCTTCTCAAAAAGAAGTTTTTTGTTTTCTAACTGTAGTCTATAATCACCCATAAAATAATCACCCTACACACACAAAAAAACATCAACAGACAGTGCTGAAATCCTTGTAGCTCAGCTCACTGTCTGCTCTGTCTCTCCATCGCAGCTCTTACTCAAGAGCAGAGCAATTGCATCAGTCTGAAATGAAGAACAGCAGTGTTAGAGCGGATCAGAACCCTCCTCACACACACACACACACACCTTAATTTCAACCAGTCCTTTGGCCGGTCCTCACAAGGGATCAGATTAACTCGGGGTGAGGAATGGGTCCGGGGGGATCGTTTATCAGTGGCCAGGAGCAGTGGCTTCGGGCACACATCACAGGAGCAAGCATTCATCTCCCAACCCGACACGGGATACAAGTGCAGCTGCTGCCATCCGCCCGCCGGACGAATCCGCTGGGAAATCCCATCCCGCCCACGGCACTGACGCTAATGTAGCTGCCACAGCCGGGAAGGAAACTTCCTCCGGCCCCAGTGGAGCCCGGTTTGTATCGCCGTCATTAAGGCCCGCCCGGTTTGTATCGCCGTCATTAAGGCCCTGAAATCAAAGGATCATTAAAGGGTAAGGTTTACTCGGAATGTTCCAGCAACAAAACAACGGCGGGCACTTTCAACACGAGTGAAAAAGACAGGTGCTTCCAAATTGCTTTGTGTCAAGAGTAAACGGTATTCTACCGTTTTTTGGAGAAAGCCAAAAATTAATCATTAGCACATGAGAATAATCTTTCATTTTTTTTTTTTTTTTTTAAAGCAGCTGAGCGGCAGTGGTTTATAAACTGTGGCATTAGTAAAATACTCTGAGGTATTTTAATGTTCTTATAAAGCTGGCACAATGTCATTTTGGTGTGCATGAAAATGTCATTTTCATGTGCACAATGTTCGTTTCCATTTGGCAAGTCATAACAAACTGGGAATCGACGTTTTGAAGTCGCATGAATTCATGGGTATAGCGAGGTTTTGATTTGCATGTATCTCTGCATTATTCATTAAAAATTTGGAGATTTGGAGAACTATCATCAGTAAAATATTGCAATATGGTGTATGATTTATACAGAGGAACTATGATTTTGCAGTATTTCTAGGAGCAGTACATGTAAACCCACTAGCCACTGTTTGTTAAATCTCTTGTTCTTTGTTTAGTGTATTTTGGGAGCCTTAGATGGTTTTACAACTAATGGTATATACGATAACCACCAAAGGAAACATTACATTTCCATGAAAAAACATTGAAAGATTATTTTCCCATTGTAATTATTAGGAAAAATAAAATATCCGGCTGTGTAAACGGATTGTATGTAAACATGTCATCTGTGTAAGTCACTTTGGACAAGTCTCTGCAAAATGTCCAAATTAAATATAGACACCTTTTTTTTTTTTTTTACCAAAAATGCTATAAGTATTTTAATGTCATTTGGTCTACTTCTGTATTTTTACCTAAACATGCTCCTAGCAACAATAGTAAGAGGAATGAATATACCTTGCCAGCCAATCGGTACAATGTTAATGACCTCATTTATTCCAATGGATAAAAAAATTTGGGGTATTTCAGCCACCAGGTGTCCATTTGCCTTGACCCGTGCCTATTTTGCCTCATCTAATGTTTTTTTGCATCCAGGCTAGCCCGTGGCAGGGCCAAACTGGCCCCATATCAACTACAAGCAACAGTACACGGATAGATATGCCTAATATGACCGAACATGCCACTGTCTGCAACAGCCTACAATGAGCAAGAAAAACAGAAAACCTCAGAGCCAGCTGGGTTTTGGTTGCCAATGCTGCAGCAGTGTTGTAGGCCCTTTGGGTTGATGACAAACATACCCCCATTGGCCCACTTAGAAAACTGGAGATACGTTATTGGGCCAGCTAGGTCACATTTATTCTGAGCATATGTGTGAATGCTTAATTAGGATCTTTAATTATGCAGATGTTGATTCATCAACATCTGCATAATTAAAGCAGTATCAAGCATTATTTATTTTTTTGTTTTACTCCAACCATGGTTTTTATTATTTCCCAGGGAGAAGAGGCTTCATTAACATTGTGCTTAAAGACTTACAGGGTACCTGTCTGACAGCCACCAGAGTGATAGAAGGGTAAAATGGTGTTTTTCAGGGAAAATAAAGATTTCTTGTAAACAGCACATATGTGCTTGCTGACCATGGGCGGGTGGGGCATGGCCCTACCAGCAGAGAGGGAAAGATGGGGAGGTTGAGAATCACCTGCTAATAGATGTCAAGATATATTAGCAAGATGTCACATGATTACACAACTTATACTACAAATATGTATCTTTTATACATCATGATGATATCACATACTTGGTCAAATCTCCATCAGTTTTTTTATTATTATTGTTTTGTCATTTTTTTTAATATAGCCTAAGGATTGTTAGGTAATTATTATTAGGATTCAAGTGTTTCAGCAACGGCCACTGTTTAAGGCACACCTGCTCATTAACGCAACTAGTCTGCAACCCCAAACAGCCAATCACGTGGCTGCAACTCAATGTGTAGAGCATGCAGACATAGTGAGGAGGTTGAGTTTTTTTGTTCAACCAACCATTCGAATGGGCAAGACGCGTGATCTAAGTGACTTTGACCGTGGTGTGATTCTTGGTGCCAAAACTGGACAATTGAAGGCTGGAAAAAAACGTTGCCTGGTCTGATGAATCTCAATTTTGTGCTGAATTTGACAACTCTGGAGGAAAACAGCATTTATCCACGGATCTGTCCTGCCTTGTGTCAAAGGCATAGGTGTATAATCCAGGGTCAGAAAGTAAAAGTCCTCCACAGTATTTTGTTCCAGTCACATAGTCACCAGTCACCTAATTCATTCTTCAGCCAGGAGGTGGAACTAATTAGTGAAATCAGCTGGCTGAGTGAATGGGTGGAAGAAACACATGGCAGGACTTTTACTTTCTGACCCCTGGATTATACACCTCTGGTTAAAGGTGCAGGCTGGTGGGAGTGGTCTAATGGTGTGGGGAATGGCTTGGCAAACATTCGGGCCCTTCCTACCAATGAAACATCATTTGAATGCCACAGCATACCTAAGCGTTATTGCTGACCACGTGCATCTCCTTACGACCACAGTGTACACTGTTTCAAATGGATACTTCCTGTAGGATAATGCAACCATATTGAAAAGCACACATCATCTCAAGCTGGTTCCACAAATGTGACAGTGACTCTAATGACCTGTACAGTCCACAGGTCGCAATCCAATAGAGCACCTTTGGGATGAGGTGGAATGGGAGGTTAGCGGGTAGAACGTGCGGTCAATCTGCAGGAATATGGGCCAAACAATTCCCAAGGAATGTTTCCAGCACCTTGTTAAATCCATCCTGTGAAGAATTCAGGCTGTTCTGGAGGGAAAGGATAAAAAAAAAAAAAATGACAAGTAACGTTAACTTATGTAGCAGGTATGCCCTCGACAGTGTCCGCCTACACCCTTACCCGGTGTTTATCTCCGCCCCGAACTGATAAAAGGTCGGCCCTTACGCAATGCGTAACCGCCCTTTGAATCCGTGAGCCCGCGAATGGAGCATTGGTTGCTGGGCTGGAAGAATTGTTTGTTGTTTGTCCTGGGCTGAAATAACTAATTTTGCTTAATTATGTGGGACGTTCCTAGTTACGCATCCTTAAAGTGTTGGTTTCTCGTGAGCCTCTAAAAATAACTAAGCGAATGGAATAAAATTTCCCTTTCGTATTTTTCTAAATCAGCCTCTGTCCAATTCATTCGGTTGAATATCCCTGTGCGGGGAAGTTACTTGATAACCGGTAGGATCTCCCACCTATCAAACAGAAATGGCGTAGTCATTAACTAATATTTCATTGTCTGGGGAGTGCCCCCTTCAGGTTACACTTAATACACACAATTCATAACATGAACAACAGTCATTGCTTTTGAATTGAATAGAGATTAATTAAATCATGTGTTTTTGCTAGCCTGTTCATATTGAGCATACAGATTTACAAAGCTAGGGTCACAGCCTTTTAAACCAGAAAAGCAGTACATTTATATCGTTTTTTTTAAACATTTTTTAATATAATTTCCTGTTTATGATCAACTAACCTCATTACAAGTTACACAATACTGTAAGCCATTACACGATAGCTACCGCAAGTTAACGTGGTGTAACCCACTGCTGATGTGTTAAAGGAAAAGCGGACATCTTTGAATTACACTAGAGTGCGACCTGAGTATGTTTTAAAACAGATAATGTAGTTTTAATTGGATTAAAATATGCATTATACTTCTGCCTGGGTGTACCCTACCAGAATGTCAATGCAAAACTTTCCAGTGCATATGGCAAGTTATTGGATTGAACATTCATGAGAAATCTCTGGAGAATGTCTCAGCATGTATTAGCTAAGCATTATTATGCTTATAGAAGATATCGAGTGGCATTCACATACTGACCTCTTATCTATCCAGATTAGAGTGACATACAAAGGATCACAGCTGATAACAAGGCAATCGTCCGCTATGTTTACCAATAGTATTATTTAAAGAGATACTGCAGAGCCTTTTCTAAGGCCTTTTTTACCGCTTCAATTTGAACTGAAACTCGTGAGTAGGTGGGGTCATATGACGGTGATGCCACGTAGTCATATTATGAATATTCATACGGTCAAGGAGTGAAAGGGTGTGTCTTGGTTAAGTGACTCAGCCCCACTGAACTCAATACGCTATGCTCAGCCCCCTTCCTGCTCTCTCCTCACTACTAGCTAAACAAACAACAAAATGGTGAGCGACAAGAGTGACAGCAGTACTGCAGGGAGTTTTGAGGTGGAGGAGTTTGAAGTGGAGGAAGAGGATTCCTTCGTGTTGGAAGACTCTCCTCGCGAAGATGTTGCTCGGGAAATACAGCCGTATTCATTCGAGCCAGTGCTGCCGCCCCCCCGGCTGTATTGGTTGAGCAACGTCTTTGCGAGGAGAGGACAGGGGATGTAACCCATAGATGTAACCGAATGGTAGAGCTAACCTTACCTAGCTAAGTTAGCTTGTTTGTCTGCCTAATTTGAATACATTCAAATACACAGCAAAACCCAGTCACACAGCACCTAAAGCACAACACTGGCGCTGCCAAAATTCTCAACCCCCCTGCAAAATGCTCCCTGTTGTAAGCATGTGCTTTAGGGTATCCAGCGATCTAAAGATGTAACAACAATGAATGTGAAGTGTCTCAGACTTTGCAAACGAGATGGCTGGGGGGGGGGGGGGGGGGGAGAAGATAAGTAATATAATGCATAAATGTATTACTTGTAAACTATTATGTATTCCAAGTGCTCTCGTAGTTTATTATCGTGGATGTTAAAGCGCAGTGCCATTCTGAGGTTTGCATTGCGATGTGTTCATCTTAAAACCTAAAATATACGATCGTTTTTTTTAAATAAGTTGCCTCTTGTGATGTTCTAGTCTTTGCTGAGTGGTAGAAACTGTATAAACACTCATTTTCTCGGAAGAGCAGCGCAGATCGAACTAAATGAAAATATAAGCGGCACTGAGAACAAGCGAATGCGCGTTCACGCGAGGGGGGACGAATTCTGGCAGGGGGACACTTTTCGGCACAACACCGTCTCTCGGCAGATTATGAAAGCTAACAGAGCCGTTACGTGGTGTTGCACCGAGGAACGATACATCTCTGACTCCTTGGCATAATGCAGGCAAGTTAGCTAAATATACCAAACAGTAAGACATATATGAATAAATCTCTATGTAGCTCGATATATTAACGTTAGCAGTAAGTCGTAATATTAACGTTAGCAGTAATACAAAGCAATTCGCATTTGAACTTGAACTAGCTAGTTAGCAGTACAAGGGTCTCTGTCTCAAAGAGGAAAAAAAAAAAACCCCGTTGGTCTCTGCTTTTATACCACGTGCCCAACCGAGACCACGCCTAGGATCACCTCAACTCCACCCATTTTTATGTTAAGGATCTCGTGACGTCACAAATCCCCGGAAACAAGCGTATTGGTAAACCTACACAAAAACTCAGATAAAACCATTTTGACTAAACATGAGATTTTCGGACATAAACAGTTGTGTATGATCATAATCTAACCCAAAACATCGGTTTTCAACTGGAAAAGTCGGTTTTTGACTGCAGTATCACTTTAAGGAAAGTTTCAACCGGGGACAAACTGTAGTTTTATTCTTTGCTGTTGTTGTTTCCTTCAGTGAATCGAATGAAGAAACAGCATATTAAAGTTGCTGTCGATAATATGGACCCCTTACAGCAATATAAATGTATTTTCCAGAGGGTCTATCTTCCAGTTTGATTTCTTTGTTTTTAACTGACATTAGAAGAAAGTGTATCAGCCAGCTGTTAGGCTTACAGACAGAAACCTGATATTTTATATAGCGACTGGCACTGGTTATGCAACACATGTTAATTAAATTGGCGTATTTATTGTTACATGTGTACATGACAACATTGCATTTGTACATGCTTGCTTCTCGTGTGAATATAAGAAAATTAAGCCTGTAGTTGCAGATCACTTCTCACTGAAACCCATGTAGGTGGCTCTAATTAAACTCAACCTATAATCAGATGCAAAGATCTAATTGTGCAGGATTACCTCAGTAATTAAGTATTATTATTTTAATTATAAGATTTGCATAGAAGATAGATTTTGATTGTCATATCCAGTTTCTTTTTTGCCTTAATGTCTTGAAACCACTTTTACAGGGGAAAATCCATACCATTATAATGCACTCCCTTCTGAGTGGAAATGTTTCTTGTTCTTGAATATGTTCTTTATTTGTGGCAACAGGTTCACCACGTTGTCGGTTTGTGTAGCATAGCGTTTCAAGGATATTGTAATGAACATCATAATTAAAATGCTAATAAAGCAATTAGTCAGTGCCGGCTACAGTTTCCGTAGTGAAATCTTTTGAGATGTATTTAGTTGCCGAACGCTTAACAGTTGTGATGACAACCGGCAGGCAGAGCGAGACTGGGACTGTTCCCGAGGCCTGACTTAGCAATGCAAATGAACGTGAGGGGAAAGCTGCATCAGTGCTAAAGTGTGTGTCCCTTCCAGAGACCGGCTTAGACTCAATGATTAAGTTATTAGCCTACAGAGGGAGGGGAGAGATGCATAGAGCGGCGTGCCTGCTTGGGCACGGGACCGCACCTCTTCAAAGTCTGATAGCGCAACAGCGTTTGTTGAACTTAGGACATCTGTTGGCACAAAGCCGAGAGCCGTTGGCTCAGGTCTTTGCTGACCAAGTGAGATGAAATGTGATGGAAAAAAAAAAATATATATAAATCATATATATAAAAAGAAGAAGCATATAACACAAATTGGATTTTGAACAGCATTTATTTTACCAATATATCATTATTGTTTAGGTTTATTGGTTGTTAAGTTATATAACATTGACAGTCCATAGACCTGGGTGTCAACTTTCAATGTGTCTTTAAAAAAAAGAAAACGTATAAAAAATGTTTCCCATGTCACAGTCAGAATTTTAATAGTGGTAACTAGAGGCAAAGACCAGCTACTGCCAATTCACACAGGACTAGTTCTTGTCTCGCTACATTCTTCCAAAAAAGGATTTAAGCCTTTACTCACAGCTTGAAGCTGGTAGGCAGTCAAGATCCTGTCAAGATGGCATGCATGCACTGGGATTTGTGGTGTGCCCAGCACAAGCTGGAGGATCTAAGGTTTCTTGGTCCAACATCACCACTGAACTGGCTGGTTCAATTCTGAGGCTCTTGATAATAAGACTATGTTATATAACATGGTTATAACATGTTGTTTTCTGAGGCACTGTTAAGCATGCCATTTCTAGCGGGTGAAGCAGAGGCATTCACATTGTGTGGAGTGTAGAGTATTCTGGGGGCAATTGTAACAGGGGGCAATTGCAACACCATACAATTGCATCAATCGGAAACAAGCTAGAGCTGAGATTCTATCCAGCAAGCTAGCTAGTTTCATGTGTTCAGGGTTGGGGGCAATTGTAACAAAAACATGTGTTACAATTGACCCCTGTTACAACTGCCCCCAGAATACTCTACTCAAAGTTAATCTGTTTACAAGCTATTGGTACCATGAAAAATGAGTTGCCAGACTCCTTGATGGGTGAAGTTCTTGTCTGGTTTCAGTGCAAAAAGTGACAACGTGACTGTCTTACCCTTATTTTCTGAACAGGAAGTCCATGCCATATTCAAAGCTTTTGTTCAGTTGTGACATCAATCCTGATTTATAGTGAATCTCCATAAGTTAGGGAAGGAGTTATTTCCTTCTCAGAGGAAATTAGATGTCTGGTGGAATCACACTTTGCTTCATGGTGTGAATCAGACTTTATGGTGCCATGTTATGGGCTGAGACCTGCAAACCGCCACCTTTGAATCGAGCTGGCTCCGGCATGCTGAGAACAGAGAGTGTGAGAGAGAAAGGCTTTCTTTTCACGTGACAACAGAAACATTAGAATACAGTTCATCAGTGATGTAATGAGCCTGCACCAAGAAGCCAACGTAATATATTTGAACGTAACACAACGTAAAACAATTCCCCATGATGCCACTTGATTCTGTGTAAATGTCCATTTGAAATATTTTCAGGAATCAAAGTGTCCGCATGCGCAACCCACTCTTTGCATCTGCTTCAGTGTGGGACACTACCCAAGTAGCGGACCAGAGAAGCAACTGCTGGTGTTGCAGGAGGTACATTACATTACAGGCCTTTAGCAGACGCTCTTATCCAGAAAGACTTACTGAGCTTTTTGCATTTTTACATAGTACCCATTTATACAGCTGTACATATACTGAAGCAATGCAGGTGAAGTACCTTGCTCAAGGGTACAACAGCAGTGTCCTACCTGGGAATCAAACCTGCAACCTTTTGGTTACAAGCTCATTTTTTTAACCATGATACCACACTGCCATATGATATATGAAGATATCACAAGTTCATAAGGGAACTTGCGGAAGACGCCAATGAGGTTGGACAGGCGGCAAACTTTTCAAGAAAAACCACGAGCACTGCAGTAAAGCAGCATTGAAACTCAGCAAATCAAAAGATAAATATATAATTAAGACATTTCCCAATGTATTGGGGAGAAAGACAACGTTCAAAAATGAATCCCGCGTGTTTTTCCAGTGACTGGATAAGAAACCGATGAAGGCGATGACAGCACCGTGACAACAACAGTCGTTGTGTTTATGTGTTATGTGTGTACATATCTGCAGATGTATTTACTCCAAGCCCAAGCAGGGGGGGAATGCTCCGGGTTGGCGAAATGTTCACAACTCAAAAGAACTCACAGCACATAAAATGATTATATTGCACAGTGAAACTACTACTTAGTTATCAGCGTGACGTGAAAATGTGTTTGTGTATGCGAAAAGGTAAAGCGGTTATCAGCAAGCAAAATATAAGACTTTTGATTATACTGTTATAGTGTTATTACCAGGCGGTCTAGGAATGTGTTTAGCCAGGTCTGACAGTGTTGAGCATATAAATCAAGCGAATGCACTTACGTTCTCTTACAGTATAAGGCACTTCGTACAAGAACATCTGCTAAATTAATGCAATGCAATGGCCATCAGTGTGATTCAAGGACAATGCGTATGCAGAAATAAATAAACAAATAAATAAAAACATAACCGTTGAGTGATATGGGAGTTCTGAAAGCGGAGTGAATTTTTCATGGACCATAAGCTCACCCCCCGTTTTATAGCGCAGTCCGGGGCGATGATGACTTTGCATATCTTCCCGAAGCAGGTCACCCTCGCATTTCCTGAGAGGCCCAGATCCAGCGCTGAGAGAGGCCGCCCGGGACCGCGGAATCGGGACTCGCACAATCCCTTCCGGCTGGGCATCTTCCCTACTGACTTGAGTTATACTTACAAAAGAAAGGCAGAAGATAACTGGGTGAGAGAAAGTAGGGAAATAGACAGATGAATCACAGAGATGGCGAAGGCGAAGGAGTGGGTCCTCGATCGACTTTTAACTTTTCCATTAACTTTACAGGCTTTCGGGTAAACTTTTTTCTTTTGTGTGTGTGTGTGTGTGTGTGTGTGTGTGTGTGTGTGTGTTGAAATTGCTTTCCATCCAAATAATGTTAATGAAAATGTCCTGATAGGATGTGAGTGGGTTTTTGCAGAGGGCTTCGAATGAGGTAAGGGGGAGTATGAATGTGTTGGCATTGTTGACTGCTTCATGGCACACTGTAGTCTCATCTGAGGTTGAATAAGTAGAGCAGATTGTGCCCTTAATTTTATAGATGAGAATGACCACAGTTTGTACAGTTTGTAGGCGTTTGGATGGCCCTATGCAGACAATAATGTTTTGTAACAAAAAGTTATGGAAATAGGAGTATATTCAGTAAACATTTAAAACTTAGAGTTGTGTTCAATTTCCACTTGCCCAACATTCCACATTCCCAGCACTGCCACCATGAAAGTTGTTTGAAAAGAGCCTTTCTTTGAGTATAAGGCAGCTGGACTATCTTTTAAAAACACATAATAATAATAATAATAATAATAATAATAATAATAATAATAATAATAATAATAATAATAATAATAATAATAATAATAATAATAATAATAATAATAATAATAATAATAATAATACAAGCATTTAAATTTGCAGTTAAATGGCCAATGGACAGCCACCAGGGCTCAATGGAACTGGTCAGAAAGATGAATTGAATCTATCATGTGGAACCAGACAGTGAGGTTAAACTACAGCAAGTCCGTTAATTAGGCAACAACTGGGCTCTAGTCTGCGGGACTAGGTAGCCAAAGAGAATGTTCCTTATTATTCCAGCTCTCAGCTGTGCATTCACGTGGGTCTCTTCCGGCAATTTCTTTGTTTGTTTTTCCCTTCAAAATAGTGCAGAACTAGGAGCACGGCCATCGCTGAACCCAGGTTCCAAGCTGAAATCATAGGGCGAATGGATCTATCATGTGAATTGAGGGTGTGTGAGGAAGTCCTCCCACTTTGGCTATTTATAAAGTTGCAGTGTCCATCTGCCATTATAACAGCCCTGTAGAACAAAAGACTGCATTAGTCCCGATAGCTTGCTGATCTTTAGCAGCAAATATATAAATATTTTTTAAAATCTAATTTTTTTTATTATGAAATCAAAGTTATTTCCAACTGGAACAGTGATCATAGCAACATCACAGGCCTTGCCATTGATAATAATAATAATAATAATAATAATAATAATAATAATAATAATAATAATAATAATAATAATAATAATAATAATTATTATTATTATTATTATTATTATTATTCTTAGTAGTATTATTGTTATTAAATTTGATCTCTGTTATTATTATTTATTATTATTATTTACCAACCACACTTGATTCTACAGCTGGACAATACTGTTGGCTTAGACACAGTCCCCTCCTGTGAATTCACATGGTTCAGTCGAGTTCACAATGTTGGCCTGAAAACCTGTGTTACCAGGGGAGGTATTTCACAAAGCAGGGTTACCGAGTTAGCTGGATAACAGCACTGAGTAAAACTCGGTACAGCTCTTTTTACTTCAGTCCATGTTCCAGATTTGGGAGGGTTCCGGGTTTTACTCAGTGCAGTTATCCAGCTAACTAAGTAATCCTGCTTTGTGAAATACCCCCCAGGTGTTAGTATCTGTCAGTGGTAGCGGTCTTTATGGAGCAGAGACCCTTTGCTGCGAGGAGCCTAAGATTGAGCATGGCAGGGTTAATGCAATAAGAGCCCCTGCATCCCTGCATCCAGTGTCCAGAAGCCAGCAAACGTAATCAAATTAATTAAAAACATTTCTGAACAGAGAGCAGAAAAACTAAAGGGAACAGAAATAAAGGTGAATAAATAAATATGATTAAACTTACACTACATACCAATAGAAAATTAACTAGATCATATCAAAAGTTATTAAGCTGTGTAATACTTATCAGCCTTCTTCAACAGATAAGACACAGAGTAATATATTGTATAATACTTCACTGCCCTGAACACAAATGACCCTGTCTGATTTCGGTCAGGAAATGCACAAAAATGCATTCTTTTTTATTAAATTATTTTTTTGTTCATTGATAATTGAATTCCACAGAGAAGACAATGGTCAAACAAAGATAGCGCTTGCTCCTATAAGGCAAGCTACATGAAGCTTGACTGCACCGACAAAAGTGTCCCCCTGCTGATATGCAATTAATTAAAGTAGAGACTTTGGTCAGCACTGAGATTAAATGGTTGTCTTTTGGTTTAACAGAGTGTGCAGAGATGCTGCATTTAGATTTCCCGCTTAGTGTCATGCCGTGGCGGAGCTGATAATTTTATGTCTGACTAAACTGGCAATATTGCAAATCGCTTATTTTAATTTAACAAAAATAACACAAAACTATGCTGAAAAACAAGTCATTGATGCAATGTCTTGGACCAGTACATAATATATTTAGACACGGTCTAAAGTGATGTAAATAATGTCGATATATAGGATATATAACACTTTTTTAAACTATTATACACACACACACACACACATATATACTGTACATATATATATATATATATATATATATATATATATATATATATTTCAGGTAATATATATTTAATATATATTTGTATATATTTTTAACATATATAATATATATTTGAGGTACAAAAAATACACAAAAAAATAATAAAAAATGATTGTATCCATATTGTGCATATACTGTATGCCAGCAATATATGGTACAAGATGACTGTTACACCTATAACAATTATGGAATGGGCATTTTTGTTTCTTTGTGACCATATACTTCTGGGGACAGGCATGAGCCAAATGAAATGTATGGGCATATTAATAGCTTTCACATAAGCTCCTGTTGAATATTCTTTTAAAACGTGTACTTCCTATGAGTGATAAGGACACAGTTTCACCAGATCTTTCATGTTTCTCAGAGGAAACCTTTAGCTCTTTGAAATTCTAAAAAGGTACACCAAATTAACTCTTTTTTTTTAAGTGGGAGTTAGGGATGGATCACCAGAAGGATGCTATTACTGTAGCTGTTAAGCCCACGGCATTGAGAGTTGCCATTTTAAATTTCGCTGCGTGAAATCTGTTCCATTTTTTATGGATCTCACAGAAATACTGCCAATGGCTCGATCAAATCATGTATCAAAATCTAACATGGAGATAACAATTGGGAGTTAATTTTTTTTTCATTATTCTTTTGCTAGAAGGTTTTTTTTTAATGGCAGGCTAAATTTAGAAGTATTTCCCAAGAAGTAATTTCTTCCCAAAACTTGTATTAAATAAAAGTTATTAAATGTAATCATTTTGTGGTAAATTGTTATGCTATTGTATTTTCTGTATTATTATGTCTATAAGTCATATTAGCCAAATAGTCATTATTTATACTGGCTTTTGGTAAAGAAAAAAAAAAGGTTTTGCAGAGGGCCCAAATGTCAGGATGTATCCGAGGTCCTGGAATTCCTGTTGGTGCTCAGCATACCCAGTATTACTTCATCCAATGCACACATTCACATACATTCAATGAACATAACAACTGATTTTGTAATTATGAGTTCACATGGGAAACAATCATCTCTGATACTCTCCAAGAGCAAAAATCTATTAAAAATGAATTATATCAAATACTATTTTTTCATTAGACCCATTTTTTATCTATTTATTTTGTTTCAGTTGGCATAGCTGGGGCCATTTAAGTTACTTTAATTAATTTGAGACTCAGAGGTCGGTTGAATGAAATTAATATGGGGGAAGGAATAATACATACACTACTTTTTGTAGTTTTGCGATTATGAGCAAATTGTTATAGAATATACTCAGTAATGGTGCTGGCAGAAATCTGTTTTAATTGGAACAGAATAGACTAGCGTACATTTTGTGCCCCTGTAAGGTTGAAACTGCATTATTTTCGGCAGATAACATTGGGATTGTCGGTTTAGATCTTCTTGTTACTATATCAACGCCGACAGAAAAGGCTTTATCTGTTCCATTTCTACAGCCAATTATCCCCACTCCATTATTTTTTGTGTGTGTGAAACACATTGGACACCAATACTGGCAACTTTAAGAAACGCAGAGAAGCATATCTCCTTTTTGTTTGGGGAAGGGAGAGAAAGTTCCCTGGTTACTGTTATTTATGTAATGTTATGTGGAGTATCGGTACAACAGAGACGGTATCTGACTAATATGCCGCATTCCACCTCAAAGTGCACAGAAAAAATGGTGGTGTACATGGCAGTGTACATTTAACACCCTAGGGTGTTAAATGTACACCAGCAGTGTTACATTTACACAGGCATTCTTTCTGTGTGAACTCCACTAGCAGTGTCAGTTCACATGCTTTCATTCATTCATTCATTCATTCATTCACCTTTATTTAGTCATGGAGGACAACTGAGATCTCCCTTTTCGTTTGCAGTGATGTCATGGAGAATGAATGTAGGTAGGGAATTCAAGGATTTGCATAGCCAGTCAGACATGGGGGATGTTTAGGTTACCAGATGTACAGTATACATCCAGTTTTAGTGGGAATGCGACCACCAGTTTGAAAAAGTAGAGTGTATGGGTGTTAATTTGTCACGTCATGATATGGACCACCTTTTAGGCTGTATATACTGTAGGTCCACAAATGGTCAATCAGACATAAGCAAATCCCTGGCATTGTGCATAAACCTTGTACATTGGATCTGTCATCATCATCTATGTACTGTCAGAATTTCACAACTGGGCAAACCCCAAATGATGAAACCGTAATGCTCATTGGCGAAGTGAAAATAGAAGCAGTATTTTTTTGCTGTTCTTGAGAATTCCATTTTTGCCGGTATGAGGATTATGTACAACGCCGACCAATTACAAAGCTTGAATGAGAATGACATGTCATGGTTTTGTTTTGATATGGTGTTTGTGTAACATGTTCAGTCATACACAATGAATGCTAATGCCGAGTGGCCTTAACAAAAAACATAAACATATGACTGAAGGGACCAGGAGGGATCAGAAGAGAGTTCATGGTGATGTGAGAAAAAGACCAAATATTATTCATAAATTCCATTTGTTGTGAGTTATTCATTTTTTAAGGGGCTATACCGAATATTTTATTGATTTAATTGGTTAATACGTTCCTTCTTATTTGGCCAAGAAACAGCAGAAATATTGCTGAACACATTTTTATTCCCATTGCCATTTATTTTTAGCAAATGGAGGGGCCCAAAATAAGTGATAATCAGAGGTGTGTTGCCTGAAATATAATTTGGAAAATTGTCTCTCGTGTTGGAATATGAATAAAAACGTGATAACTGTAAACTGTTGCTGGAAACAGGGGTTGGCTAATGCAGGAGATGGCGTGGGGATGTTTAGATCAAGCCAAGAATCTGAGAATAATCCCCTCACTCAAAACACCGATGGAAATAACAGCGTATCCTTTTAAGCAGGGTTTATCTATCCTTCATTGCACAGATTTTTACAGTTCATCGAACTGCAAACTCAGATTTTTCTATGATATCTGTAGAAAGAAAACTAACTGTATAGCTGCCCATACACTGCAGGTAGGACCCTCTGACTGGGTTTCATAGCCTGCAGATGGGTCCTCCAGTGGCCAAATGCAGCAATAACTGCAATATTTCATAATGCCACCTGTTGACTGATCATCCCATTATGTGTCCTGGATCATCTTAATTGTCCAATAAATGATAAGCAATTAAAAGCAAATGTGCTTCAGTTTGACACATTACATGTGTTTTACCATTCTCGGCGGCTCTTAATATCTCAATAAATTTCCCAATTAGTATATGTTACCACATTTTAATCCACAAGACATCCCGACAATGCAACGAGAAATGAGGCATAATGTAAGACTGCTCCTAAGTGGCATACAGTGGGGGGAAATAACCGGTGAATGCAATGAAATACTACTGAAACAGATTTTTACAAATGGCTGCTCCTGTACAAGCACTCACCGTTGTGGGTTATTTATTAGGAGTAGTAAATTAGCTCAGCTGCAAACTGAATTGATATCAATTGAAATACCCCTAGCCACATTTCAATTAGGTTCTGCCCGTGATAAACGGATTTCTCATTTGTGTGCCACAGCCCTGCGGAAGAACATAGCTAATGACACGCTGTCCAACACAAGTCAAGGAACCCCTTGTGCAAAAAAAGAAATTTGGTTTCACCATGCAGAAATGACTACACTTTTTATACTGCTTGTTTCAAGGCCTAGGCTAGTTACGAACTTGAGAGGAAATACCTTTTTTTGAGCTACAAAGAGCATCAGGTGATCCCAATGACTGTTTCTTTAATTAACCTGAGCGGCTTGATGACACATTATAGGCACTTGGAAAACTTTAAACACAACGATAAACACATATAAATTTAACACACACATACTTACCAACATGTTTTTTTCATACAAAATTACACTTTCAAGCCACATTTAAGTAGCCTACAAGTTCTTTCCACCGAACTAGACAACGGTTCTCTCATACCGTAAGGCTACTTAACACCCGTGTGAGTTGTAAAAGAAAAAGGCTTTCCCAGAAAAAAAAAAACGACGTGACTGACTTGGCCAGTAAAGGATTTTCCAGTTTTTGGCATTGAAAAACTTTGGCCTTGTTGCTTTAGCAATATGTTTTGGGTCATTGTCCTGCTGCAACGTGAAGTGCCATTCGATGGGTTTTGAGGCATTTGGTTGGATCTGAGCATATAATACACTTAATACACATAATCTGTACACTTCAGAGTTCATCCTGCTGCCGTAGGCAGTCACATCATCAATAAAGACAAGTCAGCCAGTTCCAGTGGCAGCCGTATGTGCCCAAGCCATGACACTACTTCCATCACGTTTCACAAATGAGGTGTTATGCTTTGGATCATGGACAGTTCCTGTCTTTCTCTACACTTTCCTCTTTCTATCAATTTGGTAATGGTCATTACTCATCTCATCTATCCATATGAGTTTTTTTTAAATGTACTTTTTTTTTAAGCAAGGCCTTTCTGTTCATGAGGCGTACTAGTGCTTTGAATCTTTTTGGTGAACCCTCCGAGGTTATGCTGGTGTAGTTCTCATTATGGCTGTCTTTGACATATCCATGCCTATATCCTGGGTGTTCCTGATCTGTGTGACAGTTGAAAAGGGGATTTTCTTCACAATCAAAAGTATTCTTCAGTCATCCCCTACAGCGGTCTTCCGTGGTCTACCATGTCGTTGCTATTGCTGAGCTCACCAGCAAATCCGTGCTTCTTAATGTACCGAACAGTTTATTCTTTGACACACCCGATGTTTTGGCTATATGTCTCTTATGTCTCGACTTATTCTGATTTTTCAACCTCATCATTGGCCTGTTTCACTGGCATTGATACTTCTTTGGTCCTCATGTTGAGACACAACAGCAACAGATCCCAACGCAAATGTCATATCTAGAATCAACTCTTGACCTTTTTGTAAAATTTCTTGCATGAACTAATGCAATGACACATACCTTCCCAAGAAACAGCTAAGCAGCCAACATACACCGCTACTGCACTCAGTTGAACAGTCTCAGTTTCACTTTTCCCCCTCCCAAAGAACCGCCTTCCTATACCATTCCCTGGGCTAGCTTTATTGCCTATGCCCTGAATGGATTTTATCACCCGCTCTAGGAGACAACACACCTTAACTAGGATTCAATCAACATTTGTCTTTAACATTGACTTACAAATCAATACAAGCGTTCTTTTGCATGTCTGTGCACTGGCATTTATGTGTCATTCAAACAAGGGCGAAAGTTCAATGAATCCAGGGCCATTTTTCTCAAAGATTCAGGATATAAAACAGCAGATCAGCCTCATTTAAACATTATTAAACCTGTGACAATTTTAGATTACTATGTTGTTGGAAATTTTCATTACGTAAATGCCATTTGAACCAATTTTGAATTGGCGGTCTCATGTTTTAAAAGCCATCAGGGCACAACCTAAAAATATGGAATTGTTCCCCGCAATACATAAATGTCATGATAGGTTTATGTAAATTCATGTAAGTGCATGTGGAGGCGAAAGTCTTATAGGAAAAAGCTCCATTTCAGAAGACAAAATCATTCTCATTAAAGCAATATATTAAGGTATAATATTTATCCAACACATGGACTGTTTTAACACAAATGCCACTTACACCAAATGCCAGTGGACTACGTGGCTTTAATGCAGCCAGGTTGTCACAACGGATAGGTGACGTTATCATGTGTGTGAAATCTAAAAACATTGTGCAATGCATACACTGTGCTCATTTCCCAAAGTAACCTTCATTATTATTTTTGAATGTATTTTCTCACCCTCAGGCTCAGAACCATAGCTACTCATTACATTGCTATGTCTAATGTGGGATGGAATTTCTATGCCTTGCATAAACAGAGAATTCAAAAAATACAAACAACTTAATTGATGCTGTTGGTTTTTGTTGTTATTTTCACTGGGAGGAAAATTACTTCAATAAAAAAAAAACTAAAAACAAAAACCGCAAAAAAAAAAAAAAAAAAAACTAATTGTTTGACCTGAAAGGTCTCATTGTTTTAGTTTGGATTGCTAATTTTTTGTGAGTTTAATTAAGTAGGCTTACTCAAGACTGTATAACAGTAGAACAGAGTAGAATGTCAAACTGATGGCGTACACTTAAAATTTAAAGGGTAAATTACTTTGGCACTGAGAAAGGCATGTGGTTTCTTGTTTATGAATTCTCAGAGCATTTAACTCTGTTACCTTTTGTTACCTTGAAAAGTAGCATCACACAAATAAACAACTTTACTGCATTCACACTTAAAACAGCAAATTATTACTATTGCAGTGGACTGTCAACTCAGGGCAAGTCTACACATTTATTTCCTGAAATAATGCCTAATTTATAGGTGAATATTTTCAATTTTGTAAGATTTTATTTGACAATGCTTTTGCTTTGTGAAATTGAGACCCATGATGTTTCACATGGTGCAAGACAGTGTATCTTATAACTGAGACAGTGTATCTTATAACTGAGACAGTGTATCTTATAACTGAGACAGTGTATCTTATAACTGGGCAGAACAGTGGAGCTCTTTCGTGGTTTGGTCAGAACCAAGAATCACTATGTACAGAAAGAGAACACAGCTGTCTGCATAACATACATTAGTGATGCGAACATATACACACGCGCGCACACACACACACACACACACACACATTCTGATCCTAGTGTCCTAGTCCTGGACTACAACAAAAACGTGTAACCACACCGGCTATGGGATCACCACAACTGTGCCACAAACACCCATGCAAGGAGCATCGCCACTAAGGAGTTTACATTCCTCCGACGTGGTGAACTACTAAGCAGAGTGCTACAGGTGAGCTAGCACCAGTAAAATGTTATATATTAAGGTTTATAGTGTGCATGCTTATCCCCTTTGTGCAGATGCCTAGTGGCCATGGCGTCGGCGGCAAGATTTTGCTCAACTGAGACATTCATTGCTCCTGCAGCCAAACTATGAGTGCAAACCACAAACTGTGTATAGCTG
This sequence comes from Synaphobranchus kaupii, assembly GCA_029718625.1. Classification (NCBI taxonomy): domain Eukaryota; kingdom Metazoa; phylum Chordata; class Actinopteri; order Anguilliformes; family Synaphobranchidae; genus Synaphobranchus; species Synaphobranchus kaupii. The sequence continues at coordinate 15,185,676 of CM056389.1, forward strand.
AATGTATAGCTGACTGTGTGTACTACTCATGTTTATTACTAGGGATAGCTCATACGCTGTGAGAAAGTTGTGCTTTGTCGGATTGGCTTTGTAGTCGCGTCAATGACCTTCAATATGCACTTATTGTACGTCGCTTTGGATGAAAGCGTCTGCCAAATGATTGTAATGTAATGTAATGTGTTTTATCTTTATTGGTACACGATTTGTGACCACTCTGCCGAATACGGAGTTTCTAAGTGTGACAAGCAAACCACCCCACCCAGTCTAAACCTACCCATACGTGACGTAGTGGACAATAGCGTCTGTGTGTGAGATCACAAATATATTTATTCATCAAATAAAATTAGAATTCTGTCATAACAACAAGATAAAGCCAACAATAGCCTGATCTTATTCGAAAAAAGCTGTGACAAGCCCTGGGGGGTATACTACGAAGGAAGCTTAACGAAGCCAGAGTTTCTTTAGCTGGCTTCAGAAAGCCTAACCACCGCAATCTGGCTTAACCGGTATTATGAACGTAGCTATCACCTTGTTAAGTGAACACGGGCTTTATTAATCAAGCTCTGTGCGCGTTCCAATAAAAGGGGCGGTGTCTGCAACAACGAGCCTATAGCGGCGCAGCATAGGCTGAACTAGAGCAACGCATTTCTCTGTGTAAAAAAAGACTGATACGGAGAAATTGCAGGGAGGAGCTTTTGCAAAAAACTATTTAAATGCTCGTCCTGTAGGTTAAATTTGTTAGTTAACAGCTTATTCACCTTACCACTCGTAACAAATAAATGTATACTCTCAGTACATTGTCATACAGTTTATTTATAAGGTGACAACTGTACTACTACATTCTAGAGCTCCTAAACTTTAAACTTGACACAGTGTGTTATCACACCAACGTTTATTCATAAAAAAAAGTCTCTCAAGCATTTTCCGGAATAAAATACACTAACACTAATCTCACCCTGCGAATAGATTCTGTCACTAGTATCCGTATACACCTCTACGGGATCCGTATACACCTCTACGGGATCCGTGGGAATGGAGATGCCTTTTTCCAAAGCCAAGGAGTTGATACCACAGTGTAAACTATCCACATTTAAATTAAGGTGGGAATCCACATTTAAATTATTTTAGTCACAGTTTTACCATTATGAATCAACCACTAAAATCTATTTATTGTGGAATAACCTAGATATATCAAACAACAAGTCAGCTAATAATAATAAAAACAAAGGCTTAAAATTAAGCGAATAGTTTAACAGTTTAAACACAAACGCAGATTTAAAAATACGGGGCAAAGTTCCTGCATAAGAAACACCAGCTCTCCAAATAAGGGAGACACGATTATTAAAAAAAATGAAAAATTATAATAAGGATGGATCCAAATTACCCTTCAAGAAATAGCTTGGGAGATTTTTTGAAAAGGGATTTTCTTGGTCAGAGGAGATGGCAGGGACAAGCAGGCAATAACAGCGAGGTGATTGACCAGCTTTTGACTTTTAATGCGCCAGTCTGGGCTCTGAGTTAAAGATGACATTTCAGAGCAATTTCCTATTTCCCCCTGCAAAGTTCACACAGCACTGACTGACCAGGGGCTGCCAGCTAATGGCCTCCACAGCACAGAGGGAGCAATAATGAAAATGAAAAAGAGAAGAAAAAAAAAAGTTAAGGAAAAGAACAACTAACGTGGAAATAAAGGTTCGCTTTTTAGCCACTTCAGGCAGAGAGAGAGAGAGAGAAAGAGAGAGACGTAAGAGAGAGAGAGAGAGTGACAGAGACATAGAGAAAGAGAGAGACGTGAGAGAAGACCGAGAGAGAGAGACGTGACAAAAAGAGAGAGAGAGAGAGAGACGTGACATGGGGTGTTACAAAATAACACAGCAATCAACAGCATCGTCTCCGCTGTGGATTTCACAACATTCATTATTCATGATGTTACCCGGAGAAGGTGAGCAGGGAGGAGTGTGGGGGGGGGGTGTCTCTTAAACAGCATTAATAACAGCAGAGGGAGGGAGATGGGAGGTGCTCCTGGACACGGAGGTGCCCACGTGGGACTGCGGGGCCCCCAGGGGGTGGAGGCAGGGTCTGGTCCCCTCGATGACGCCTCCGTGGAGGGAAACTATTTGAGAACAAGTGCAGAACTGAGCCGTCTGCGGCGTGCGTCACCGTGCATTAAGGCTGGAGGCTTCAACTTCCCCAGAGGGGAGCGGGAAAAAGATTCAGCTTCAGCTACCAAAGGAAAAACAGTGAGATGTGACGAAAGAGTGCAGAGACTTGATAACAGCAGGAAAAGCAGCCTTATCGCAATGAAATAAATAAATTATAAAAAATAAATAAATAGCTTTCCTTTTACCTTGCTCTGGAATATCGCCTGAATTCACCTTATACACATTAATAGGAATATCCATTGAAAGATTTATATCAGGTTTACTGTAGATGCACACATAAACACCCACACACGCACACACATACACAAGCAAACAATTAACATAGGCAGCGTGGCCTGGGTTGAAACAACAATTATCCTTAACAGTCACAAACAAATATCTGCAAGAGCTGCAAAATAACTTGCCGGAATGTGCTTGTGAAGAAAATAACGAACGCTCGCGTTTGCATCTAAGTTAAAGTTAAGGACAAATGTTAACTGAACACGGGCCTGTGACTTTGCCGAGTAAGTTGGAAATTGGGGCATCTGAAAAAAACGAACTAAAAATAAAAAATAAAAAAAAATAAAAAAAACTAACAAAGCTCATGTGAATGTCAGGAGAATATGCAAGCTCCAAACAGATGTCCCAGATTTGTCCCTCGGGCCGTGAACCTGTGCTACAACCCATGGCACTGTTACGACTCGCTAATATGTACTACTCTGACTGGGAGGCAGGTGACTGCAACGTATCAGAGAATGCCCCTGTGCTGAGAACCACGCAGCATCACTCAAAGTCCTTAGTCATTGTGCTCCGTACATAAAAAAAAAAAAAAAAAAAGAAGAATTAATAAAAACAAATCCTAACAGCACCAAGTTCTGTCTCACTAAAGCCGTTGGTGATTAAGGACCCTGTGCAATCAAGATCATCATTTCTTCTAGGCCTATACATAAAGAATGAAAGTACAACATTCAAGAAAATAATGTTAACATAATAAGTATGTTAGATTACAGTTACAATTCATAATGTACAGTTTTATTTGGCAGACGGCAAAAGTAAATTTCAAGTGCATTTAACATGACAAAGTTACAATTGTGGGAGTGTTGCCATAGAAGTGCATTGCTTTTTAGGTTTTTCAATAGAGGAGGCAAGTCAGATGTTGAGTACATAATGACACAGTCAACAGCATCATCGCTGCTGAAGTATGATTTATTTATTTTTTTAAATCCTGAAAGAAGCTTTTATATTGCCCAATACAAGAGGGTTTGGTCTTTTGGAGACTGCTGCTTACATAAGCAACATGGTGATTTACATTTTAACCAATCAGTACTGCGTCTGTTTAGTGAGCTGCCACTCATGAATTAACTTGAAAAGAACACCCATCAGAGAACAAAAACAACATGTCACACCTCAAAATGACATACTCTGCATTAAAAGGGAAATTTATTCTGGGCCTGTTTATGTACTGATTTATGTATTTATTTTTTTTAAAAGCAGTAAGTATACTTATAGTGGCTTATTGAAAGCTTTAAAACATCGATTGAATAGGGTCTTAAAAAGGCGCTCTTACACGCCCTCCCAGTGCTTCTACAAACACGTTTTTGATTTGATTGATTAACGTTGATCGTACACCACGTTCCAGAACCGTCGTGTTTTCCACGTTACACGCTCGCCGAGGTTTAGTGAAGGTAAGCAGACACAAAGCGTGTCAACTTGGATTGTCATCCAAAATGTTACTTGTTAATTGCCTTTCTGATTTTACACCACCCAGCCACACCTCGTGCGACAAGTGGGAGTGAAATGCTATATATATATATTTTTTTTGGCAGGTTATTTCCCTGTAGGACCAGGCCCAGGATGTCAGAGTGAATACTTTCCACACTGCTGATATATGAAAGCAGAGGCACAGCGGGGAACTATAACACCGCTTGTACTTTTCACTTCATACACAAACGACTAACCCGAGTACGCCATCTGACTGCTTCATCATTAGAATTTGTGGTAAACATGGCTCCCGTCGGCGTGATTAAAAATGCAGGTGCGAAGCGGTAGGAGAGAAATCTAAAACATTCGAAACGGGCGCCGTGGCAACACTGACTGCCGCCGGGAGTCTGACGAGGTGCCACACAACACGGTCGTAGCATATCGCTAACGGAGGGTGGGTTTCAACCAACCCCTATCTTTCTCCCTGGCATCGCGGGCAGTCGCCCCTGCAGTCCACCCGCGCCTACCGCACGGCACTCCTGGGAAGCCGCCGAAACTCGGGGTGGAAAACGCACACTCTTCTGTGTTTTCTTCAGAGAGGAGCCGGCTACCTGATAGCGTACAGCGCTTTCCAATCTATTTATTTATCTATTTGACAGAGACACTGGGCAGCCACTTAGCTGTCCCAGAATTAGCTATCAAGCTAAATTTCATCTGTCATCCCTGGGCAATGATCGAGAATTTCAAGTGCAGAGGTAAAAGAAATCTGAGGAAAAAAAGGCTCACATTAAAGAAAAACAAACAGGGCAACATTTCGATTAGCACAGAAAGTTTTAAACTGCAGGCCAACGGTACACTACATGGCCAAACGTATCCGGACACCACTTGGTCTGGGGCTGTTTTTCATGCTTCGGGATAGGCCCCTTAGTTCTAGTGAAGGCAAGTCATAAAACTACAGCACATGATGACATTCTACAATCACACGATTATGTACTTCCATCTTTGTGGTAACAGTTTGGGGAAGGCCCTGTTTCCTGTTTCAGAATGACAGTGCCCCCCGTGCACAAAGCGAGGTCCATCCAGCAATGGTTTGTCGCGATTGTGGAAGAACTTGACTGGCCTGCACAGAGCCCTGACCTCAACCCCCAATACTTGTATTATATTAAAAAAAATAATAATAAATAAAATAAAATTATTTTTCTGCCCGGTCTCATCAGGATGTAGTTAAACTTCATAGAATCGTGAATGTCACCCATTACATTTAATAATGGAATATTGGTTTAATGGTTGACCCTACTGAGGTAACCTCAAAGATCTAAGATGAAATCACCTTGACAAAGTTCAGTATACAATGTCAAACACACAGTATCATTAAGCCCTGGATTCTGTGAATATGTGTCCTTAGTATAATATGTTGCAAGTATTACAAGTCTAATGCACCCCCAAGCTGTAAAGAAGTTTTATTTTTTTACTTGTAATTTAAAGTTAAGTGCAAGTACTGATTGAAGTTTCCTGGACGATATTCAATTCAACTATCCATCTGGATAGTGTCTGCCTTCAAAAAAGGCATTTCATTCATTATCATTAGTGTTGCACTCTGCTTACACATATTTAATATTCAAAAAGCCTGCTTTCCTCACAATGCCTGCATAGGCATGATGTTGAATACCTTGTTTTTAAAAATAAACATAAAATGTAGGTATATATAATTAAAAACAACGGACAAACTTCACAGCATCTAGCTGTCAATGTTTTTTTTTGTTTTCATTTACGTTACATTAAATATGAGATGCATAAAAATAACTCCTGTCTCACATCAGACAAAGCAAAGACTCACGTCACAGTAAAAGTGCTTATCCATCCAGAGGAAGTGAGACGGTAAATCACACTGGATTCAATCAACATTTGTCCTTAACTTTTTTGCTTACAAAATAAATGCACGTTTATTTTCTGAGTAAAATTTGAGGGCGGATGTTGATTGGCAGGTAATTATGTTGGGCCACAGTCAGGCATAAATGTTCTTTTTTATGCAGGTATGAAACGGCAAGCTGAGCAACACAAGGGAAGAGACTCTTCCTCTTTTTCATCTTTGTCTTGTTCTTCTCTTTTCTCTTTCTTCCTTCTCCTTTCTTCTTCCTTCTTTTCTTCCTTTCTTCCTCTTGAGAGAGATTATAATTCTGTTCAGCTAATGTTATATAACATGACAAAATTACCTTGGACATTTGCGATCACTAGTTCATGAGTAGTACATGATTTTACAGAGCAAGCACCAAATTCCATGTTATTATTATAATTTTTTTCACTTCGCAAGCTTCAAAACTAGACATGGCCAGTGATCATTTTTAACAGGAAAGACCACCATAGCACTATAGATCAGGAATGTATGCGTTTGGTCAACGTTACGATCGGAAGCCAAAGCTAAGCTAAACAGAAAGCCTCTTTATTGAAGTATATGGACACAGGGGTGTGCAGTCTTTGACGGGAGGAGGGACGCTCACCCCCCCCCCCCCCCCCCCCCCCCCCACCAATCATAATTCATTATTTCATATCTATTTTGTATGTGATTGGAATCCCACCTCACCCTGATTTTTTTGGCACTGATTTTTTAAATCCGGCACACGAGCCTGCTTGTACGCATACACTGCAATGCATTTTGTGCATTACACGTAATGAATAAGTGCATCTCACATTACCCCTAGGACGGATTGTGTTACAAAACAGGTTTATCGGAAGTTCAGGAGGGGTTCAGCTTCTATCTCTTTAAACAAATATAAGAAGAAAATAATTGCAATCATGTGATCTGACCCATTTCACTTCATGATGAAATATATGTGTCTATATGAAACAAAATAAACACAATAATAATAATGAAACCTGTGTAGTAATAATCTAATACAATATGCAAAGTGATAAATTTCTTTATTATTTTACCCAATTTCTATATATCCTCCTACTGGTATTGTTCATTATATGTAGGTCTGATAAATGCAAGGCAAAAGGCCTTTGCTTTCATATTCCATTAGATGGAATCGTGAGCCTGCTTCATCTTCATTTTCCCTTTCTTGCCTTAGATGCGTGTTGTTTTCTTCAGCCACTCCACGGCACACTTCATGCTCTCCTTCTGTACAGATTCATGAACGTGGCCCAGCTGAATAAAGATTGCCAAGCAAAGAAAAGCCCCACTGGCTACGCTACATACTCTAAAATAACCTCACCAAGGTTGTTCAGAAATTTACTGTCCCCGCATCTGCTTTGTCCCATATTTCAACTGCATCTTAAAGCAAAGTATTAAAAATATAAATAAATAAAATAATAATTGCAACATTATTACAGCCTTGGTAAATTTACAGTGTGCTTATGCTGGAAATTGGAAACATTATAATGGCAACCGTTAAGACAACATAAAAATGCAGCTGTTGAGGGAGGGCTACACACATTTGAAAGAATCCCCAGAGGATTTCTCAGAACGGAGAGATTGTCTCTGACTTTGCCTGTGTATTTAACCTAATCAGGTACACAGTGAATTCTCAATGACACAAGGGAGGATTTGGGATGTGTTCAGGAGCTAGCGTTAAGGTATCTTCACACTTCACACAATCTTCAGCGCTGTAACCGTACTATAAGGACAACTACAATGATGCAAAGTTTCAAAAGCACACACACTGTAACGGCATTGTTCTCTGAAGTATCACTTTTGGAAGATGGAGGATGACTATTTTATCGATCCCATGCTACTCACTTTCTAAAATATATGAAAAAAAAGGCACAGTCGGCGAATTTGGGTATATGAGTTGCTGCAATATTCCAGGTTCTTGTTAACTTCCTCAATACGTCATTCAAACTAGGTGCCATACTGTAGTCAGGTAAATCATGTGAGTCGGTGGGATGTCAGTCGTGGAATGAAACTGCCAGTGAAATACGCGGCGTGAGGATTTTCCATTTTAGAACTCTCGTTTGATTGGCTGAAGGTGCTGTATCATTGTGCCTGCATGAAAAAAAATTTCTCTGGGAGCGATCCAAATTTGTAGTTATATTTTTGTTGCATTTAGTTATTGTTGTAGTGTGAACATGCACATGTCTTCATTTGAGGCACAGTTATTGCTTATAATCCTTATAGTTGCTAGCTGTGAAGGTACCATTAGGGTTAGTGCTAGGTAATGTTCATTTTTGTTAGTATTTTGTTAGTGTACCTGATTTTTTTCTTTTTGAAGGTAACACTATAGCCCTATGTATTATCTTGCCTCGCATTTTCTCGTAAATATTTAATTGTTTTCAGTATATGTAATCTATTTCTCACCCGTAGTAATGAAAAATCACATATTTAAAGCTGGAGTACGCAACTTTTATCAGGGAACAGTCGTTCTTAGTTGGTAGCAATCATAGAAAGAACTGTTGAGAGAGAAATCCAGCACCATATACTGGGTTAGGTTTAGAGCCAAAAATACAGTTAGTGTTAGGGTTGAAGATTGGGGTTCCGTTATATTCACAAGATAGGGTTATGGTTAGAGTTAGTGCTAGGGTTAGCTTTTTATGAAAAAATACACTTTTCTTTATTTTTTTCTCTCTCAGCCTTAAGTGTATATACAGTAGATATACTGACATTTTAGTTCACAAGGCTTCTAGTTAACAACAGTTCTCTCAGTTGTCTTTCTCTGTCTCCATTACGAGGCATATGTTGGTGATTGTACCGCATATTGGCCTTTCGCAATACTCTCATTCCGACTAGAGTAGATTGCCCATCTGACCACCAGAGACTTGTAAATGAGTCCCTGCACACTTTGGGTGATGAACACATCTCTTACGTTTGATTGTCTTTTTTATTGCAGTGAGCTCTAATGAGCCTAAGTGTTTTGGCATCACTGATTGCTTTCAGCACAAAGTACTTTGGTGCCAGGAAGGAAGTCCTATTGGTGTTTCATCGACACTCTTTTTTTCTCTTTGGAGGTAATTCCTTTGGGTGCTCGAATCATGGCTTCCCGGTGAAGACCAAAGAAGGTGGCTACTGTGATTAACGTTATGACCAGCTGCGAGCTCCATGGGTAAGCCCGTGTCTAGCCCCAGTCAGTCCATTTGTAGAGGAATAAAAGTGGGTTTGAAATAATGTTGTATAATCCTGTGTATTGGCTAGCTGTTAGTGTATTGGCATACTGTATGTGTGTATATGAGGGCATCTGTCAGGTGGTACACAAAAGAGGATGCGTGATATTTTCTTAATCGTGTGTCATTGTGTGACTAATTGTGCAGAGTCAGTGTAATCATTGGAGAGCAGTTCTACAAATAAGTTAGTTTCCGTGGGAAGTGCTTTGAAACACTTATCAAATCCAATAGACACGTTTGGCTGCGTGACATACAGGAATTGAATCCTATATGTGAATATCTGTCACTGTCAAATCTTTTAATTTATTTTTTTATGACAACTAAATAGGACGTCAGCTCAAAGCTTCGCAGAGGTATAAATTGTCAAACACTGAAAATGAATTGCTCAAACAGCGCAGTCATCAATTAAAGTGCCCTTGAAACTGCCTCCTCGTGAACTTTCATAGAAAAATATAAACACCATAAAATCTCTTTTTACTTTCATGCAGCATTAAAATAAACTTCACTGAATTGAATCAAATTTGCATGTGCATATTTCATAACGGCTCTAGATGAAATTTGTGACTTCACAAGGACATTGTCGAGTGTGAAATATGAACTGATAACAGCTTGTCTTCTGATGGCTGGAAAATACTCAGTTTAATTAAAGTGCTGAGCAGTTTGGAGCAGTTCAGAGACAGAAGACATGAGTGTGGAGCTGAGAGGAGGGGATGAGAGGGAACCGGCTCAATCCCAATCTTCATTTGCCACTTTCTGTACAAGTTATGATAAATTGAAGAATAAATTGTAGGAAAGGAGAGGTAATCTTTAAATATTTCCCATTAATTTCAGCTTCTTGTTTTATGAGTTGAACTGAAGAATGATAATTTTCCCTTTGCCAACACTTTTCTCTCACACTCGTTCACACGCACGCACGCACGCACGCACGCACGCACGCACGCACGCACGCACGCACGCACGCACGCACGCACGCACGCACGCACACACCGTTTGCTCATTGCTTAACTTGCGTGTCTAAAAGTGTGATTTTTTTTCAGCAGCAATATAAAGAGAGAATTCCTGTTTCTCTCCAACTCAACAATTTAATTAATTATCTATATGATGTTGATACAGTCATGTCAAAACATCCCAAAGGTGATTTAATGGTGAACAAAAAAATATTTCTGGGTAATTATTGGAATGCAGTAGTGCGTTTCTTTTTAATGCATGCTTCTGTTTATGGTAGACACCTTCCCTTGAACTCAATCATCCCGGCTACACAACATTAAGGACAAAGGCATTTCGGTCAATCCGAAACAATTCCCACATTAATTTGGAGGCACATTAGAAAAAAGGTTTTTTTTTCACCCCTTGCTGTAGAGAGACACTACAAAAGGTAAATAGAGCCACTGAAGATGACTTTTCACTGAGTGAATTTCTCATAATTAGCTCACAAATGTACTGTGTGGGAACATAAATGAAAAAAATAATACATTCTGGACAGTAAATCATATTTCCAAGGACACAGGCAAAGCATAATATAGTTGAAATATGCAATTTATTATTTTAGTTTCTTCTTGTTCATGTTTTTTTCAGTTTTTCTACCCATGTAGAACAATACATAAAATGTATCCTTAATAATGAGTAAAAATATTGTTCACAGAAAATGTAGCATACTTGTACTCGTGGGTAATACTGACCTCTGAACTTGGCAGAAAAAACTTTTTTTCTCTGCCTTTTCATCGCAGTATTATTAAGAAATTAAAGATAAATGATATAACGGCATTATAGCGACCGCTGGTACAAGGGCTAATTAAGTTTGATCGCCTGCGTTCAAACTTGCTAACCATTTTTACCAGGCAGAAGTTACGACACACCAGTGTATGCCATCTGCTAAACGCTCCCCTTGTTCATAATTAAAGAAATACGAACACAGATTGCCATCCAATCCCTGAAATATTAATACTAGTCATTGTTTGGAATACTCTAACCCAGTGGTTCTCCTGGGGACCACTGTGTATTCTGGTTTTTTCTTCCAACCACAATTGAAATCCAAGCTCTTAATTTTTTTCTTAAATCGACACATTTAATGTTTTTAGGGACTGTCCGTTCTCCTCTGCCTGTATTTATTATTCAAAAATGTCTTTGGGACGTTTCTGGCCGTGACGCTCTTTTCTGTGTTGGGTTGGGTGGGAGGGGCTACAGAGCCTTTGGGGTGGGAGCCAATCAGGTTTCAGCAGAGCGTTAGCCAGCTACTGCAATGGCGGAGGTGAAGAGGCACTAGTACAGAGAAGCCAAACAACGAGCCAACAGGATTTGCTTTTCCTCAATAGCAACAGCTGAAATTTAGGGGATAAAAAATGACGCAGAGTTTGCATGCATTCTGTTGGACCTGTATGTAACCTTAGCTCTAGCTATCCAGCTAGTTAAATTAGGCAGCTATATGGCCGTAGTCGGATACCTTAAGTGGGTGGGGCTGAGCAAGGCTAAAAACTCCTGAATATTGCACCTAGGTTTCTATTGAATCCAGGCCTGCCTCTTCCATCGATGAGAATCAAACCATTTCAGAAGTCACTCAACTTCATGTTAGTGTTTTCTTTTTTTTTCTTCCTAATTCTAATGCTTTAACTTTTTTATGTTCAGTGAGCACAGAAGCACCACTTTTTTGATCACTTCATTAACACACAAAGTAGGAACCATGCGCATGGACACATCAACTTTTTGGGCACATGCGTATTACCAGCTAACGTCGCCCCTAAAGCATGGAAGAAAAGTTGCAATAAGAGGTTTTCCTATTTGTAGTCTTCCCACATCACCCCCCCCCCCCCCAACAAAAAAACTACAATGTGTGATATGCCATTCGTAGAAAAATTCTACATGTGCTGCAGCCATTAAGGTACCATGTGATTATGTGAACACACAAAGAAGAAATCGTGTTCTAACACATGCTCACCTTGCTGGCTGTTTGCTGATTGGCAGCGACGCATGGAGGCGGGGCCCCAACCCCCGGCTTCGCACCGCCGTCTCTCCGGCAACTCGGTAACAAGCCCCATGACTCCCGCGCGCCTGACGCTCCTCTCCGCGCCTCCTCTGCCTCCCCTAATGAGGCCCTGAATGCATCATTCTCCCTGCAGTCCGGTTCTGTCACCCCAGTACCGTAATGAGCTGTGAGAGTATCTCGCACCTCCCCGAGAACCCCCGGCTCTCTCTATGCCTCTGTGATTTTTAATTGTGTGTTTGTTTTCCTTTGTCTCCTTTTTCCCGCTCCACACACACACACACACACACACACACACACACACACACGCGCGCGCGCGCACACACGCATACACACACACCAGCTTTTCTAAAGTCACCGGCGTGCATCTCTACTGAAGTGTCATAAGCCGCCTGGAGCAGCTCTCCACCGTGTGCAGCTAGGAAGGAGAGATGGTGTTCCAGTTCCGCAAGCTGTCCCTCTTTCTTCCCCTGTAAAAAGTCTGGTGTGCATTTCTGTTAATCGGCGTTGGGATAAATACTATATTTCCGCCGCAGCACATCTCATTTGTCAGCACAGAGTTTAGTTATTATCGAAATTGATGTGGGAGGAGTCTATTGTAAAAAAATGTTTTTTTAAATGGTAAGGGAAAGTTGTCTGGGCAACTCGGTACAATGCTGACTACTGCTATTATGCTCCTCGGCTATGCTCCAAAGGAAAGTCTTTTGCTCACCCACTGAAGCCTGTTTTTGTTGGAATAATTGTAGGGACTGCCAGCACAGAAAATGCTAGCTTGGAGAAACACGTCGCAGACAACTCGAAAACGTGGGAATCTTTATCGCAAGTAATTAATATTAGTGTGGCTGCAAGACATGGCAGACTATTGATCCCTCAAGAAATCCATGACCATCGTTAAACAGTTGAACACAAACTAGTCACTAATGGTTTTTAAGATATTCATATAGAAATACACATATAACATCATATCAAGTTAATCATTCAGCTTAAATACAGGCTACTATTTTAAAGAAATATGTTCAATTTAATGGAAATAACATGGGGAGAAAATATTTAGCAATTTACCTTTAAATATGAAATTGAATTCAAAAAATAATATTTTCCCCAATTTCACAGAAGCACAAAAATAAGTGCTTCTAACAGCAGCCTCTTTAAAGTGCTAACAAGGGGGGTGATTGAAGGAAGAGAAGAAAACATAAAAAGTCTGAAACACAAATGAATAGATTGAGCCTCACCTGGAGCTGAGGACTCATAGAGCCTTCAGCTTGTCAGTTACGATCCCTGCAAGCTTATGTCAGAAGTGCTTAAAGTGCACTCAAAAACCAAGAGCTCACACTCCGGGTGCCCCTGAAGGTGACTGGGGAATTTCGAGCGCTGCCTCAAATCCCTTCAAAGACTTGTCTTGGGACGTGCTAGGTGTACCCTGGTCGCCTGTCCCAAGTCCGGTCGATTCGATCACGTTCATCAACAACATAGGAGATGTGTGAAGGAAGATCTCAAACCCAAAACCAGGATAGCATGATTGTTGCGACACAAAATCAAACATAATTATGTATTTAATGTAGCATTCAATTTAATTGTAATATTTGGTAAAAGTCACATTTCCGTGTGCAACCTCATTTGTGGCTATTATTGTGACACTACTATGTATAACACACACTGCAGTATAAAACATCATATTTATTCTGCCATGATGAACTGCCATTTTAAATGGTCACATCCGATATGATCAAACAATGTAGCCCAAGTATAGTAAGAGATGCAGATGGTTACCACACTAAGTACAATACTTTGGGGCATGAGTTATCTTTTAAAGGATGTGGGTCAAAAAATATGGTTTGTAAAAATGCTTACAGCGGCAGAACAAGACCACATTATCAGATTGTGCTTTAATATGTTTCTCAATTGAATTTCATGTTCCTTGTTTTAACATTTTTTCACCCCACTGGCAGATCATCTTTATTATATTAAGAAGTCTCAAATCAAGCCTAGATTTTTTTCAATTTTAAAGGTGTTGAATCATGTCCTCGTTCTCAGTTTTATTAATTGCGTGATTAACATTTGTCTCTGACTTCAAATGTAAATTGAACATACAATGTGGACATTCTCATTTATGAAGCAGAAGAGGAAATATTGCCATAGTCATTCTGCGATATTGGTGTAATTCACTGCAATTTTTGCCCAGCACATACAGTATTGGTTACCTGGAAACCTCATACAATTTTTGTTCATTTTTCTTGATTTTCTGAAGTCACCAGACTTTTAATCTTACTTTATATTACACAGCAATGGCCTCGTCCATTTGCACATTTGCAATGGAAGATTTTTCCACCTGACAAATCTCCATAAGTTCTTGAGAGGGAAGGCAGAACTCACAACTTCGTTATGCAAGTCTCGGCAAAACACTGTCATGTCGTTGCTATAGTAGGCTACTTAATTTTTTTCATAATGCAGAGTGGGACATCTTTGTACAGTGTGTCTGCATTGTGAATCATGGACAACATCATCTATTGAGGGGGAATCAGAGCAATTTAGGTAGATCTTAGAAAACGTTTTTTTTTTTAGTTTTTTTTTTTAAAGTGACACTTGGTGAAAGTTCTAATACAGATCCTTTCCAAAAAATTAGAATATCATGGAAAAGTTTTTTTTTTCCATAATTCCATTCAAAAAGTGAAACTTTCAAAGATTATAGATTAATTACACACAAAGTGAAATATTTCTAGCCTTTATTTGTTTAATTTTTAATAATTTTGGCTTACAGCTCCAGAAAACCCCCAAAACAGTATTTCAAGAAATTAGAATAGTGTGTCGAAAATCAGCATTTACTTCAGTTATTTCAGAGAATGAATGTTTTAGACTGAGTGTCACACTCTAATCATCTAATTTACTCAAAACACCAGCAAAGTTTTTCTACAGGTGTGTCATTAAATTGGACAGGTATCTCAGTTTGGTTCAGTATGGGGAAGACTGCAGACTTGACAATTAGCCAGAAGACCATCATTGACACCCTCCAGAAGATGGGTAAGCCACAAAAGGTCATCGCTAAGGAGGCTGGCTGTTCACAGAGTGCAGTGTCCAAGCATATCAATAGAAAGTTTAGTGGAAGGGAAAAATGTGGCAGGAGAAGGTGCACAAGCAAAAGAGATGACTGTAGGCTTCAGCGGATTGTCAAGCAAAGACGATTCCAAAATTTGGCGGAGATGCAGAGGGAGTGGACTGAGGCTGGAGTCAGTGCTTCAAAAACCACCACGTACAGAGTGTGACACTCAGTCTAAAACATTCATTCTCTGAAATAACTGAAGTAAATGCTGATTTTCGACACACTATTCTAATTTCTTGAAATACTGTTTTGGGGGTTTTCTGGAGCTGTAAGCCAAAATTATGAAAAATGAAACAAATAAAGGCGAGAAATATTTCACTTTGTGTGTAATGAATCTATAATCTATGAAAGTTTCACTTTTTGAATGGAATTATGGGAAAAAAAAAAACTTTTCCATGATATTCTAATTTTTTGGAAAGGATCTGTATGTGTACTCCCAAATAGCTGGATTCAGAGATGGCCGACTTAAGTCATGCACTTAAGTGCCTCTCCTGCGTGGCTTTTACGCGGAGTGATCTTCGCCATAACTTATGCTCCGCGGGTGTTTATCTAAAAATGTACGTGGTACAAGGCATGATGTTCTAATGACCTGCTTCTTTACCTGCCCCCTGGGTTGCCAGATTTCTACTCAAAACAAGTTTGTGGGCGTATGCATTTTGAACATCTCATTAACAGTGCCTTTAATAACCACATTTACCTTTAATATCATTGCATCAGTAAAACAACCTACACCTCTGACGCAATCAACATTTGTTTTAATTTTTTCAATAAAAATAAAGTAAAGCGAAGGTACACAGAATGAGACTGATAGTAGTGTATAGGTACAGCCTCACTCAACGTGCTTTCATAAATTCTTGGCTAAGTATCTATAAAAAAATTTTCCCAACAACTTATAGATGACGACGACAACGACGATGACAATGATGACCGCTACTGCAAGAAATCGTCGTTGATACGGAACCCAGTATGCTTGCAAACAAGAAGCGAGCGACAGCATTACGTGAATAATTAGGTTTGTGAGAACGGTTGTCCTGTTGGTAGCACAGATGGCGGCGTTCAATTTTCAGAAGTTTACCCACAGAATTAAAGCGTCGTTAACATCTGTCGATAGGTACGGTCACTGCCCGCGCTACGTTAAGCTCTAGACGCGCCGTAAACCGTCAAACTCAAGAAATCTCATCCCTGAAACTAAACAAACAAAAACATGTTTTGTGGGAAAAAGAGAATGACGAGAGCCTGATTGGCAGTTAGGCCGGGTCTTTCAAACCGGTATGAATTCAACTCACTTCCTTCCCACTCTCTCCTTCATGCCTTGCCACGTAGGCGTCAGAGTTTGGAAACAAAGCTCTGATGTGAATCCGGTGAGTGAACATAAAGTTAATTCATGTGAAATCCATGGTAAAAGTATACCCTCATATGTATGAAAGAAAGAAAAAAAAAGCATTTGCAGTGCTTTGACTTTGGAGAGAGTTTCTGAGATGTCCTGTCATCTCTCCCGCTCCCCCGTGACATACCGCGGGCGGGCCTCCGCGCGTTCATTTCCTGTACGCCGTCGACTCAGCTGGCGCCGCTGAGTTCCGCGGGACTGTTTAATTAGCCGCTCACCAGCGCGCGCTACCCCTGAACCGAGATACAACAAAAAGAATGCGCTTTTTGTATG
Organism: Synaphobranchus kaupii; assembly: GCA_029718625.1. Lineage (NCBI taxonomy): Eukaryota > Metazoa > Chordata > Actinopteri > Anguilliformes > Synaphobranchidae > Synaphobranchus > Synaphobranchus kaupii. The sequence continues at coordinate 15,202,349 of CM056389.1, forward strand.
TCTGATTCATGTGCAGGGGTGGCGCTGACCCCTCACCCTGAATGCCGTGAAGCGTCTTAACGCATAAGCAGCCGTCACTGCAGAATTATTTTTTTTATATTTCATGTGTGTATAGATGCGTGATGTCACTTCTCCTTCATTTCCAATACACCTTTTTTCACTCTGCAAGCCCAATGCCCAAAGAGCACTGGAGGTAAATGAGATGATGATCAAAGCCAATTTTTTCTTTCTTGCGCACCTGTAATTTTATTAGTTTCCCTTAATAAAATCACAATGGAAAATCTGTTCATTAAAGCATTAAAGGAATCCTTTCTCACAGCTGTTCACTCATTCGCTGCTCAATAAATCAAGGATCAAAGTTGCATGTGAACAGTTGGACGCTTAGAAGCTGCATAGGAAATAGTGTTTGCATGCATGCTCTGTCTGACAACTCACATGACTGCATCCCTGTGTGAGTTTGCATTGCATATGTGTATGCATGGAATCTGAATGCATGCACTGCTGTTGCTTACTGCCAATATAAGAGTTCTACCAAACCTGCTTTTTGCCTAAAAACTGCAAAGCATATCAGTGATTCTGGCATTACCAGGGATTTCGCCCAGCTTTACAATGACAACCTTGCATGATTGCAGCTCAGTGCACCCTAAATCCTGAGGAAAAAAAAAAAAAAACTCAGTTCTACCTGGTTTGATGCACCATGGGAAAATAGTTATCCTTAAATCTTTCAGACAAGATCCACTGAGCATGTCTAACCGGGTTCACATATCCAAGCCACAAATGCATTGTTTTAGGTTCCAAGAATGAATCACACTCTTATATTTATTTTCTCCTAAGAAGTGCATGCATACTGATGAGTTTCCCGACCAAGTACAAGACTTTAAAAGACATCAACTGAACACCTGCCTGAGCAGGCAAGGAACCTTGGCACAGTTCAATGCAGTGTGAATGTCGTTCGTGTAAATTTAGAGAGTTTTAACACTATAAAGAGGGGCATGACCCTTTGTCTACTTATCGTGAAATAGCCCAACACAGAAAATGAAACAGTGATAACCTTGGATATTCAGCAAGAGTAATGCAATGTAATTTACCTCGGTAAACACAGAAGGCACAGGTTGGGCCGCTTTTGAGATTTGTCTTGATCAGACATGATTCACCTCTAATTTCCTACCCTTCGCCTTTAACCCCCCCCCCAACATTTCTGGGGGTTGTTCCATTTGTGATTGTGAATGGCTACTGACGTGGATAAATCTATCTTCCGGGCCAGCACATCTGCGGATGGGGCGAAGCAATGTCAAAGGGCAACATTTGTCTGGGAGAAGCCAACCGGTCTGGCTGAGAGATAATGGGTGACAGTCAGCAGTCAAAGGTCTCCAGTCACAATGTTCTTCAGGAAATGGCAACTGTAATTACTGTATTACTATTATTACTATTATCAACTACCATCTATTACCTAGCAACATGTGGTAAAATAATAATAATAATAATAATAATAATAAAAGCTGTGTAGTAATAATCAAATGCAGCATGCAACATTATAATAAGGTAGTAATCCAAGAATGGATATTATTAGACCTCAGCATTATTTTTAATTGAAAGGTAAAAAGATAAGAAGTGTTCAGAAAATAGGCATCTGACCAATAAATAAATAAATAAAACAAGAACCGTGAGAAATTGGCTGGCATTCCACAAACAAGTATAATCTCTTTGAAACTTGGTACTAAGAGCACTTGTTGCTCTCTGCATTTTCAGTCTTTAGTTTGCATGTCTTCATTGTACATCGGAGATTGTAGGGCACTCACAACTTTGCTATTTGCTTAGTCCTCAGGTACAGAAAGGAATTAAATATCCCTCTTGTCGCTCTTTTATTCCTAAAGTGAGCCAGTGAATGGTCCACATTGAACTAATCTCCCTTTGGGTGCCATCCAAATAAATAAAAAAATAACATTTTATTGCCCTGGGGGTGGGGGAATAAAATAAAATAAAAATATGCCCAAGGCCAGAGATGTAGAGGGACATTACATAGCCTTCATTGTTATGTTCCAGAATTATGTGTGTGTCTCTCTCTCTCTCTCTTTCTCCCACTCTCTCCATCTCTCCCTCTTTCTCCCCGCCTCTCTCCCTCTTTCTCCCGCCTCTCTCTCTCTCCCTCTTTCTCCCCCTCTCCCCCTCCCTCTTTCTCCCCCTTTCTCCCCCTCTCCCCCTCCCTCTTTCTCCCCCTCTCCCTCTCTCTTTCTCCCCCTCTCTCTCTCTGAGATCCCCATTCAGATGGGTATGTGCCTGGTGGGTACTGAAACAGCAGGGCATGCATGAATCAAAGCCTGTTCCTCAGGGGCATCTCTGTTTCTGTACACAGACAGGCAATTTGACCCTCCCACCACACGCCCATCTGCTCCAGGCAAACGGGAGCAAACCCTTTAAGCCGTTCCATCAATCCACGGAGGCTCAACTGAGGCTTATCCCAGGTTATTTGTAGGATGAGGTAAAAATAATATTAAATAAGAAAAATAAATAAACTAAAAAAAAAAAAAAGGTTTTTGGCAGTTCGGAATTTAGCTTCCATAACTGATATGAGAGTTTAATTAAATCTATATATGGCAACTAAGCCATCAAGAGGAAAGAGAACAAATTACTCCCACGATGAAGATGCACTTTCACCCAACGCTCGCTTTAAAAGAGAAAAAATTCCAGGGTGCATTTCCGTGCTCCGTTAAAATAAAAATCGTGGAATTAAGAGCAAGCTTTCTGGTACTCAGAGGGGCTCGGGGGGGGGGGAGGGGGGGGGGTGTCACAGCTCATGATCCCACGGCTCAGCCCAGGAGTATCATTAAATCGCACGTATTGCATAGGGCATCACTCATTACTGCCGTGATCAGCCAATGTATGGAAATAAAACAAGCCTCGCCGCTGCGATGTAGCCCAGGGGCAATGCGGCTTGGGCGCAGTATTCATTTTTTGTTAGCGCAAGGATTCCAGCGATCAATATGACAAACAAGCAAAAAATATATAATTATCAAATACATCAATACAAAACTGTAATCACGCACAGGATTACTGCGGTGAAGATCAGGCTCTTTAAATTAAATTACTGTTCCTTCGTCTTATGTCCAAGCTTCAGCAGATGCTGTGGAAATTACAGACCATCCGGGCAATTTCGGAGAAGTGAAACGACTCCATTTTTGCAGATTATTTTTTTGTTTGCATAACCAATTTTATTATAGGTGCTATTATATTACAATGTTTGAAAAATACTGCTGACGCAAGACAACATGGAAAAGTTATTAAACCTTTTACTTTGTTTGTAGTGACCATTCAATTTACCACTCAAACCGGCGAACAAATTGGTATTTAAGGTTCTGTTCTCTTTATTTTAAGGTGCTGTTCTAAAGAATTTGTAAACTAAACTAATGCTTTACAAACATGAGTTGTTATGTCTTCCTAACTTACCTGTTCATATGAATACATAATAAACTGTGGCCATTTTAGTTTAGGTGGTGCAGTTGAGTTCATGAATGCGTCATATACATTAATTCACACATACAAACTATTAACTAATGCTTTACAAATTAGTTCTTATAATAAGTAATTATTAGAAAACACCTTATGAATGGTTAATAGATCATTTACTAATTCTTTACAAATTCTTTATAACAGAACCTTAGAATAAAGTGTTACCAACAAATTATATCCCGAAATACTCATATTATTATTATTTTTTAGACTAAACCTAACCGGCCCACCACAAGCATGCAACTGGCCCTGGACAGCTGCAAGGTCTACTGGGCTGTGTCCGAAATCGCTCCCAATTCACTATATAGTGCACTATTTAGGGTATCAGCCATTTTGTAGGGTGTCCGAATTCAAAATGTCAAATTTGACACACTCAATATCCCCCACAATGCACCACAAAATGTAGGGTGCAAACAATGTACATTACATCACCAGAGACATTTTTTTTGTCAAGATGCCAACGGCTGAGCCTTCTCTTTACAAATGTTAATATAAATGCAAGTTTCATCTTGTATGTTAAATCAGTTTAGTCTGCTTTATAACCAAAATATAAATAAACGTGGTAGATTACATATAACTGTGTTAACTATTTTTTTTATTTAACAATTATTACTATGTTTAATGGAAAATGCAACTTAATTAGCTAGCTAGCTACCTAGTTACCTAACTTACCTATCTACCTACAACGAGACAACAAAATCCTTGTTCAAAATAAAAAAAGAATACTTTTTTACCGTTTCTTGAATGCTTTCTCGCCAAGCCGGTGACCGCTGTCACGCAAGCGTCGTGTGTTGCTAAGTAAACTGCTCAGAAACGGTAGTGTCCGAAATAGTCTCCTGCTTTCACCAGTAAATCCCTATCTTGTGCTCTATGTAGATTTCCCTAAGTAGTGTATAGGGAGGGAGTGAATGAGTGAGCCATTTCAAACACAGCCTAGGTTTTTATTTTATTGCCGACCTCAACATGAGCAACCAATTAAGATCCAGGCCTTTTATTTTCACCTTAAAATCAGCAACCAATTTTGACGACCCCCTGCCCTTGCCTGCTAGTGGTGGCATTTGACCTGCACGATGTCTTTCAGGTGCCTGTTGGGCGGGGCCGAGGCTGTCAGCGCCTTCCATCATGCACATCCTACACGACTGATATTGCTGACCTCCCACACCTCACAGTATTTCTGGCTTCTTCCTAGTTTGGTTTAAACTTTTATGAATTTAATTGCTTTCCCGTATGTTCTTCCCTTCTTTGTCATGGCTTTACAAGTCGGCTTGTAAACACAATTTTATTTTCACCTTAATAATAATAATAATAATAATAATAATTATAAATACTGTATATAAGGTGAAACATAGGGCCTATTGTGAGGGGAGGGAATGGGGCTAGGTCAGACTGAAGGAATACTGAAAAAAGGTGGGTTTGGAACTCCTGCAGGAAGTTCTAAATTTGGGGGGCTGCTGCACAATAGGCAGTTTCCCATGGTTTTGAGATTGGTGCATGGGATAGGACATTGATAGGACATTGGGGGTCACAGTTTGATTTCTTGAGGTGGGGGTGACAGCTGCAGTTTTGAAGGTGGAGGGAACTTTTTCAGTTATTGTAAGTTCTGAATAACAGCAAAAACCAGCCGATCCTGCAACTCTCCAGGACCAGCCTCGGATTAAGAGTCTGAGAATGGTGATGTGCCCCATGGAACCTAGGGCCTGATTTGCTAAGACTTTTCGAATGCGTAAAACCTTTCAGCACACGCAAAACCAATAACATGGCCAACGATTGGTCATGGTAATTGTTTTGCACCAATCATTGGTTGTTATTAATTTTGTGTGTGGTAAAAGGTTATGCTGAAGGTCTTAGTAAATCAGGCCCTTGGTATTTAAACGGTTCATTGTGTGACACAATGCTTTAGTGAGCAGGCATGTTTTAAATGAGTCACACGGTTTCCTTAGCCTAAAATATCTCAATATAAATACAATAAATTGTTTGCTTTTTATCCAAAATCCGGACATTTATAGTGAAATGACTTTCACGTATTCATAGTTCGCCTCATTAACATAACTGAATTATCTGCATTATTTGCACGGCCTTTCCATGTACGTCCCATGTATGTGCTGATCATGTATGTGCTGATCATGTATGTGCTGAGCATGCATGCTCATTCTCCGCAATGCAGCGAAGTGCATGTGCCGAATGCATGTAGGACTGTTTTAATCGCAAGCCAATAGTAACAGTGCAACCTGAGCACCAGTCTCAGTCCCCTCAACGATAGCTTTGACTTTCGTTTAAAAAATTTTTTTTCCAATACCTATCTAAATATGTACGTTTAATGGCTGTGACAAGGCTATAACTTTGTATTGTGTTTGTGTTCATCATTCCATTTTTATTTTCTTTGAATGCTGCTGCAATTCCATGGGTGATTGGGACAGACGTTCGTCAATAATTTGAGAATATTGGTCCAAACTTGTGAATGCAAAAGGATGCTGTTGACTTGAGAGTAAATTGATGTACTGGTGACGCAGACAAAAGGAAGATTGAATGGACCCTGTGAAACCATAAGTATCAAAATAAGCAAAAAATATAATATCTATAAACATGTTTCTACCAAAAAGCACTTGGGAGAAGACCAGTATAGACACGGAAAACATTTGTAGATCAGTGCTGAACCAGCTGGGCAGCGGATATCTCTGAAAACAGGTTTCAATAATCAAATCAAATCAAATCAAATCAAATGAATATTTATTTATATAGCGCATTTCACAACTAGTCATCACAGCAAAACCCAGCCTAAACCCCCCACAAGAGCAAGCCAAAGGCAGCAGTGGCAAGGAAAAACTCCCTGGTGTAACTAGGAAGAAACCTTGGGAGGAACCAGACTCAAGGAGGGAACCCATCCTCCTCTGGTCGGCTCAGGGTCTAGGGCTTAAAGACCAGCATGGTCAAAACAGCCAATGTCCATCTTAATATAATTTGCAGCAGCTCGATGACAGTCCAGATGTGGCGACAATAATAAGTCTGGCTTGCCTTCACTACGTGGTGTGCTACTTTTTCCTCCACATATTTATTCAACGTAACTCATGAATCTTACCTTATTTTACTGTTCATCATTTTATCACTGGTGATGAGCGTAAAACGCACGCGCGGTTCACGCACCTCACTGACATTGTAATGTTGTAATATCTCGCATTAATTTTATGAGAGGGGTGACTCGACCATTTCAACTTATGAAGGTGGAACGTCTCTATCTGACACCTCGGATCCAATGGGAGCCGTAAAGCAGGCGTGGGATCCCCATGCTTAATTAAAGTCCCTCCACAGGAATATCCGGCAAGATTAGCCTCCACTCTAACACCGCTCCCAGACACTTTGGTGCACTCCATTACCTCCGTGACAGTTTGTTTGGCTTATGACAGCCCTGTGATGTTTAAATAAGTGCAGAGTTGTAATGACCCACCGTATTAAAAAAAAAAAGACTCTGAAATGCTAGAATGTTCATGTGGTGTACAGCGAGCAGCGGGAAACTGCAGATGTCCATTTGCATGAAATACAAAACATACGCACCTGCAGGCTTTCCCTCATGCAAATTTATAAAAGCCTATTTTCCTCTTTAAATTATTATTATTGTAATTTTTTTATTATTTTTTTGGTTGGAAAAAAGTTTTTGCAAAGAGTGATGTAGGGATTTTGCCCTGTATAATCAGCCTGTAAGTATTTTACTATATTTTTACTTAGCATTTTCTAGCCCCCTATATAACTGTATGTCGGTGTAATGGGGGCATGACATGTGAGGTTGGATGAACCAAACGCAGCAAGGGGATTCATTAAGCTTAATTAAAAGCCACTAAGACGGAGAGACCCCGTATATAAGGAAATATAAATGCAAAAATGCAAATAACCTAGTTCCGACTCTCGACTGGAGGGAAATGATGGAACTAGGAAAAAGGGGTGTAACTAAAAACGAACCGTATAACCGGGCGACGTCACACAAGAGCAACACATCTCGAGCTCGGAAAACCCAACGAGCTAAACAAAAAAAACACTGAATACACAAACGTATACAATCAGTGAAAAATGAGATGCAAAAAGTGAACTGAGGAAAGGAGCTGCCTCGTAGGTAACAAACAAAAGGACATAAAATAGAGCTAATCAAAGGGAGAACGCGACAAGCGAGAAATTACTCCCTAGCTCTAAACGGAGCAAACTGCTTGCTGAGGAATGGAAGGAAGCAGTCTCCGTGTCCTAACCTACCGGCAGTATGCCACACGCAAGACATGCAAACACTAATGGCCATATCTCACTAACCGGGTGAAAGGCACACGAGAGCAACGAATCTCGAGCTCGGAAAACACAACGAGCTTACAAACACACTGAATACCTTACAGTATAAAAAACAGTGGAAGAGATGCTAACGTGGAGAGAGAGAAACGACTGCCTCGGAGGTAAACAAAAGGACATAAACTAGAGTCAAGTAAAGGGAAAACGCGATAAGCGAAAAGTAACTCCCTAGCTCTAAACGGAGTGAACTGCTTTATGCAGGAATTAACGGGAAGCAGTCTCCGTGTCATAACCTACCGGCAGTATGCCAAACGCAAAACATGCGGAAAACAATGGCCCCACATCTCAATAAAGGCGAAAGGAACTGATCCAACGTTCCAAGGCTACTTTCATAAGCTTGCAGTCACACGCAGAAAACATAAAGGGGGTAAACGCCCAATCTCCCAGGAGAGAGAAACATTTTACAGACGAGCCGACGGTAAACCGCCGTCCCATACCTTTACTAGCAAAATGACTAACGCAAGCTTAGTAGAAAATAAACGCCCTAGCCTCTCAGTAAATAAAACGCCCTGACTCACAACAAAGGGGAACATAGTCCACGAGAAGGAGAAAAAACAGGGAACAAATGTACCGAAGCTACTAACCGGCTCACTGTCACACGCAAATGAGTAGAAGCACAAACGCCTGGATTCTCACTAAGAAAACCAAACAAGGCGAATAGCACAAAGAACTGCTGCCCTATACTTCTACAAGATAAGTAACTAAGTAAAAGCATGAACGCCCGGTCTCTCAATAAGGAGAAACCATAGAAAGGCGAAATAGAGCAGAGAACTCCCATACTTCTACAAGCTAAGTGACTAAAGAAGAGCCAGCAATAGCAATAATAAACGCCCTTCCTCGATAACGAGAATAGTAAGAACAGGCGAGTAGCATAATGGCACAACAACACACACACCAAACAGTGCGAAATAAAGCAAAATACAAAATAATATCGAAGCCCCGGAAGTAGGAAACAGGGGCTTATGTAGCTCTCAGGCAATCACACACACGTATGGACGCTGATGAGAGAACTCCGCAAAAGACACAAGGCGGAGCCAAAACTCCACTAAGAGAGCAGCGCCCACGCGTGGCGACCGAGGAACACGACCGCAAGGGAAAAAGGGTCAAAAACCATGACAGTAGGGCCTAGGGTAAATAATGGGTTTGATGTCTCCAGACTAACTTGTGAAATTAATTACATCTCGTTTGAAACTGTCAGCAGTGATGGGGAAAAGACGACATCATTAATGCAACACCAGAACGACTACGTCAGAAGTCAATGAAATGGAACCGTATGCATTCTTCCCAGGACCATGTCACTCCCCTCTGTGCTAAATGTGTTTTCATACATGCCGCAAAGCACAGCAAAATAAAATCAATTTGTCACTTTTTTGAGTGAGACTACGTAAAATGTCTCTGCCATTTTCTTTTCTGCTGTGCGGTGAAAATGCGCATTGTGTTTAAATATTGAATATTAATCAAATACAGGCAAAAAGCCTTGCAGCTGAAACACTAGCATTTAGAGAGTTCGCCAATTATCTAAATCCTCTGTGTCAAACTCAGTGTCACTAGGTGAGCCCTTTTTTTCCATTATTCAATGATAATAATGATTATTGATGATGGGTATTATTCTTATTTACTATAGTACAAGGCTATGATAGTAATATTATGCACTCAGCCATGCATTTTAACGGCTATATATATATATATATACATATTTTATGTGGAACTCCCCATTCCTCTGCCCATGACTCGAGTTAGTCATCCCACATCAATTCAGCTAATGATGCAACTTCTTCATCTGATTCTGCCAGTAAAATTTTTAACACCTTTCTCTTTTTTAATGCGTCGCCCATAATTTCCCCCTCCAAGCTCTGACTGTCAGGCCTAGTGTCAAAACCAACCTTTTGCTTTAGAAGAGTCACTCTGGGTTTTCCATTCCATTGCTTAAATTTTATGTTAAATCTCATTGGGATGCTAACAAATATTGGGGTGGGGGATTAGTGTGTGGTTGGGGGGTTGACGGATAGGGGGCAGGGGTGCTGTCACTGCCTATTTGAGTGAATTTTTTTGTGTATTAATGTCAAGCACAATCAGATAAATAGTGCAATCAATTTAGAAAATTGCTCATGATAAGTACCGTTTCATGCAGTCAACCAATGTAATTAGTCCATAAATCAATCAGCTGTTATCGTCTCGGGGGCAATTTATAGATTGGAACACAGATCATTCCGGAGGTTAAACTGACTGACTCACTAACTGACTCACTCACTGACTCACCCCCTTAATAAGCCTTCAAGTTTAAATCCTTGGAAACAGTGGGTGATGAATAAGCTGAACACAAACAGACAGAAACAACCAGTACTTATAGAGTGACTGGGCGACTAAGGGCCCAGACGTTCTGACCTCGGCATGAGAATCATGTGCAGGAAAGGTGTCAAAATGCAATCAATCCAGGGACCAAATAGGATTCCAAAATATGGATCAATTTCCTTCAGGGTCTTTAGGCGACTGGTGGGTCATGTTTTAGTATCCTCTGTGCTGGGATAGGGGGGTTCAGCCAATGCTGGTTCAGGGTTTTCTCTTTCTTTCCTTTTTTAAATTCAAAGCAAACATTGTGTGTGAGCCTATCAGGGAAAACTGTTAGAACCACAGCAAGAAGGGCAGAGGGAAGAAAATGAAAAGCAAAATAAATACATATCAATCTGTCAGTCAATTAATCAATCAATCTTTCTTTTTAAAGCACATGTTCTGGCTCTTTGATTTCCAAAGAAAATGGCAAGCCATAGAAAATAATAGCTCAATAAACACAAACAATCGTGCGGAATATCCTTGGGCTCTTGATTTATTGATAGTGACAATGTTTCCGTCTGGGAGCTTCTGCCGTCAAAGTCAAAGACATGACTTCACATTCCATTGGCTTTATATAGGACACTCCGTATATCTCTACTATGAACAAATCGCTTTTCCTTGAAGTCCTAATTAATTTATTTTGTTTGCAGCACCGGGCATTTGTTACAGTTCTTTGTGAATTATTCAGAGCAATGAGCAAACTTCAATCACACAATCTCCTTGTTTTTGTATGAACATATCAGCAATGCATTTGGATGTAGTTCTTAATAAATTAGATATGTATCCAATCTGAGGAAGCCCAAAGGAAGAACAATCTGTCCAAAGCCAACTTTCATTCATTTGATTGTGTGTGAATTTCTTGCAAAGCACAAATGTAATTTTCTTCATGATACAATATTACAAATATAGTTCTTCAAATGGCCATATAATATTAGGGTATGGTTATTATTAAGCGTCAATGTGCTCTACAGTGAGCAAAACAGTCACTGACAAATTGTGACCTAACAGTGGTGATAGGTTGCAAAAACTTGCCTACCTGAGTCATACCCTTATGGAAAAAGAATGTACTGCATACTAAATATATCAAAATTATCATCACAATATACTTAAAATATACTGCAGTATATTACATTTCCATAAGGGTAAGCATAGATTGATAGCTTTATATATTAATATTTAACATTTTTCAGCTTTAACATTTTTCAGTCCCATGCAAACCACAAAACTTCCGTGTTGAAATTCAGGCTTGCAAAACATAGTCATAAATGAGGCCACTGATGTTTATTTTTAAGTCATAAGAAATGGAGATCAGTTGCCTTTTGTCACAGTTTCTTCCTCTGAATATGTCTACCTAATGGGCACGAGGCAAAAGGCTCGTTTTAGAAACGATTTCACAATGAATAAAATATTTGAAAACATCTAGAAGTCCCTGATTTCCTGATTGCCTGTTTGTGCAGGCTGTTACCTTCCCCATTCCCTGAGACTGCATCTCCCAGAGAAATGCACCGATTACAGAGGCCACATTTTTAAACCTATGCTTGCGAAGCCAAAGTGAGATGGCTCTAATTAGTGGGTGATTCATGGTAGGGTGTTCATCTTAATTGCATCTATTTTCCCTGGAGAGAAGACCAAACACTTCAATTTCTCCGCATCCTCTAAAATTGTTTTAAGCTGTGGGGAGATTTTCCATGAAGGCAGGTTTCCTCAATTTTTTAATTATTTTTTTTTTAATACAAAATCGTTCAGAAATGCTAAAATCCTTCTAGGGACCACTTAGAAGTGACTGAGCGTATTATTACTTTGTGGCAGGGATCATTACTGGTGTGGGTTGTACATTCTGACAGTTCTTGTTTTAAGAAGACCTCGGTCCCTGAGAGTGCATACACACGCCCCTTAATTATTGAGTCGGGTGCATAGCTCCTACTGATTTCCATGACACCAACTTGCCTTTAAATGATTCGCACACTGACGCATTTTAAACTTTAGGAAACAAACTTTAAAAAAAAATATTTAGGTTGGCGTCTTTCACATCCGGACTATGAACCTGCATTAAATTGCAAAATAACTCAAATTGATTGCGCTTGCAGCTAACTGCAGCTTACTTGACTTGCCGGCTTTTTCCCTACACTGAATCGTAGGTATAAGATGAGACTAAAATGACACCACACATTACAGTGCTCTTGATTGACCTCTGTGTTGTCAATATTTTCTCCAAGAACTGCTGAAAAAACCGAACATACTGAACGCTCATTGTGCTCATCTGTTGAAGCAACCGGCTGGGATTCAGTAAACATTTGTCTTAAACATTGACTAACGATTAACGGCAATCCTATACACGTGTGAAGACAAAGTGTAAAGCTTTTGTTTAAAAAGACAAACGGCAAATTGTGATTGATTACTGGCTACTGTCCTTTCGGAAACAATTCACTAGAATAGTGAGCATTGATGTAAAGGATATAGGTGGCATTACCTCCTCAGTTAGTTCTCATTGTTGATTGCCCCCCCCCCCACACCACCACCGTTTTTTTTTTCAATTTTGAATTACCAAACATAGTTTATCAGCACAAATTTCTGCACCACCGTTTCCGGAGACCGCAGACCAATGTGCTCTCTCCTCTGGAGTGGGTGATGTCAGCCACAGCATTTTATGACATCATAGTTCGTAAGTCGGTCTACCTTAGACATGAGTCGGAGGAAGACACTTTGTGGGCAGCTTAACAGGAGGATTTGCGAGCGCCTGCTCGAACAGCAGGGGTCGCTGGTGCGTCATGAGCGCACGATTGTGAGGGTTTGAAGCGCTACTGCGATGAGCCAAACGTGACAAAGAAAAAAGGGATGAAAACTTCCCGGCCGTAGCCAAATAAAAAACACCCTTGGAAAACGGGATAGCCACGAAACACGGGCAGAGGTATATGAGGAAGAACTCCTCGGCAGAGCCAAACAATAAACACCCTAATGAAACGGGATAGCCAAGAAACTGGCGAAAGTAAAGAAAGTAGGAAAGGCAAGAACAGGAAAAAACAAGGCACCTTCAGAACGTGACTATAACGCCCGATAACTGGTGAAATAAATGAAAATAAAATAAAACTCAAACTCTCAGAGACAAAGAGAGTAGGAGAGGAAACGACAAAAGAAAAGTAAGAGAACTGAAAAACAATCCCCTGAGCTTCAGGCAGTCTAAGCTCTACTGCAAAAAACTAAAGAACAAATCTTTTTAGGCAGAGAGAGAAATAACTAAGCCCTGACATTCGTAGGAAAACGAAATGATCTCGAAGCGCCCGGAAGCGGAACTCAGGGGATTAAATACCTGGCGCTAGGTAAGCCAGGTGAAAAGAATAATTACCTGGGTAAAACTAAATCCCGCAACGGAACGCGGAAAATCCGATAGATCGGAAACGTGGTTTAGGCGTGGAAAGCGAGAAATAGGTAGGAGACCATGACAACGATAGCGGACCCCCTACGGTCCCAGCCCACTCTGCCCTTCACAGGATGAGCCACCCAGCAGCCTTTGTGTCACTTTTTGATCAGTTCATTTTCAGCTGAACCTAGTCATCAGACACACCGTATTGTTTTTTTTTTTTTGCAGATCTTTCCACCTGCTGTCTTCTACAAAAACACAAATGCTATAAACATAAACCCATTTGATATGGTCACATATCTTATTTATTCTCCAAATGATCTGCACAGTTTCACAGTCAAGTGTGACATAAACCCATTTGAGCCAAACAGAAAAGTCTTGATAGGTGTCACAAACACAAAGACGTACACACACACACACACACACACAGACACGCATACACACACACAAACACATTTATGTTTAACCCACATAGGTCTGTGTCACACTTGGCCATGATACTGGGTGGATAGGATCATAAATATCTTAGAAGTTCACAATATCAGGGACTCATGGGCTCATCCATCTTATGTTGCCTATTGCAGTGGCTGTCTACGTTTTTAATAACTATTTTAATTCAGTAAATCAAATGTCCCTCACATCTGACATACTTATAACACAAATTCTAATGAATAAGGATCATGACATGATTGTATTATTTATCCTATTGTTTTCTGATAAACTAAAGTATTTTTGACTATCAGAATTTATTTCGACGTGTTGCTTTTTATAAAAGGCATCTTCGCCTAGGGTCACCAGGATTTTCTTGTTCTGACCACTTTAGAGACAGATTACTTTGTCAAAGGCTCTTCTATTATTATCTGACCATTCTATTTTTTGCATGCACGTCATATGAAATCATCACACTGTGATGAAGTATGATTAATTCCTTTGTTGTTTAAATCTCCATCAAGTTAATTAGTCTTCCATTAATATCCCAGGGACTTTTTTTGAATTGTTTCGTGATAATAAACCTGGTATAGTCCAGGATGTTTGTGCGGAGGAAGAAGTTAGCCTCATTGCACCGTTCAAAGTTTTATTTTATTATTTTAAGCTAAATACTCCTGTTGCTTCTCTATCTTTTCTTTAGTTTAGTACTTGAAGTAGATCACAATGCTAATTATATTTCTTGAGTTGAGATTTACGCTGCTTTTACTTATCTTCTAACACCAAATATGCTTTTTTTTTTTTTAAAATCCCTTTTTGCCTGATCCCTTTGTGCATGAAACATATCGCAGCTCTATAGAAATAAGGCGGTGAGTAAGTGTCTAGGGTGACAGCATTGTGATAATGAGATATCACAGATAACAGAGTTTGCATGGGTTGCATTTGCCAGTTTGAATGAGTGAAGGTGAGCATGATAGAGTCGTGATCTGAGCAGGGCAGATAAATAAAGGTTATAACCAGGCTATTATACAACATAGTCTTCTTGATCAGGGGAAATACTCTTCAAAGTAATCCCCCTGAAAAATAATTTGAAGGTGAAGGGCGGGGGGGGGGGGGGGGGGGGAACGAATAATTCCTCTTACAGTACCTTGTTTATATGGAGTGTTTTGATACAGCCCTAATATTTATGAAAATGCAAATGTTCATGGTTGTCTGGAGAGTATTTGAAAATAATGAAGATTCTCTCCATACTGTATCTTCCACACAAAATTGAGCGATACTAATACCGCACTGTTGCTGACCACCTACTGTATTTCCCGTGCCCTATACCAGATGTTACGGTAGGACAGATGATACAGTTTTAACATTTTCAGGAAATAATGCTGTCATCCATTTTACATGTTTATAGCAGGTGTTGCTGCCTAGCCAAGTGATATTTTTACACAGAAGGTGTGATAAACCCAGATAACTTGCCTCCATTAGCTGTGAGCTACCAGGTAGATTAGGGAAGCAAAGATTTACCACGGTCAGAGTAGAGCGCGACCATGTTTGCGTTTAGCCCACCATGGTAAAGAGGAGAGCGCGACCATGTTTGCGTTTAGCCCACCATGGTAAAGAGGAGAGCGCGACCATGTTTGCGTTTAGCCCACCATGGTAAAGAGGAGAGCGCGACCATGTTTGCGTTTAGCCCACCGTGGTAAAGAGGAGAGCGCGACCATGTTTGCGTTTAGCCCACCACGGTAAAGAAGCAGAGAGAGAGAGAGAGACTTGATTTAAGCAAAGTTTTAAGAATTAATGAGTGAACTGTTTCCACGTTTGTTTCCAATGTTTGGGACATGCGGTGTGTATAATTTGAGAACTGTCTATGAAGGGAAACTTTACCAATATCATGTATTACTTTGTTCTTGCAAGTGTATACACATATTTTATGCTATAAAATATACTATTTTATAGTTGGGTTACTGTTGCTCTTCACTCCAATTTATACACTCCCTCTGGATAACAGTGTCTGCCAAATTGTCAGCATTGTAATGTAATGTAAAGATAACTAGCCCGTTTTCTGTGCAAATTTTGGTTAATGCAATGAGGTTATTCCTCTTCTTCACGTCCGTACATTTTGGCAGTTGTAAGTCATATAGCACTTCAAAGCCGTGTTATATTAGCAATAACAGGACTGCTGCGAGGTGTTTGTTGGGTACTGCGTGAAGTACCCAATAGACAGGAGGCGTGAGCGGGAAGGGTAGATACGCAGGAGGGAGGGAGGGAGGAGGCGCCCAAAGGTTGTACAACGGAGACGTATGATTGGCTGACCCTGAGGGACCCTCTCAAGAGGGTCGGGCCTGGCCTGGCCTGTTCTAGGACCAGACAAAGAGAAAGTGTGGAGATAGGAGGGAGAGGGCTGGTTCATCTGGCTCATTCGTCCAGTTTTTCAACCAGTGCTGCCTGGTTCAGGTAGAATAGCTAAGTAGATATACATTCAAAACTCTTGGTCAGTTTACCACGTCAGTGACACGTCCTGGCAAAAAAAACAAACAAAAAAAAAAAAAGTTTCAATACGCAATTTTTTTGACATAATGTAATAAAGTGTCTTGGAAGACAAAAAAAAACATGTTGCAGTGAAAATATTTTCAAAATTATTATTGATTTTATTTTCATTGAATGTTCCTTGTAGTGCAGCTTTCAGCATAGTAGAGTATAATATGGTTCTTCAGTTTAAGGTCAGAGACTCATGTCCACTGCAGGGGAAAAAATTAATTACCGGGTCTTATGAGGTTATATTGACTCTCCTTCGGTTATGGAAAGAGGTACATTCTTTTTTCCCGCTCTTAAGAGATGAGGCGTCTGCTTTCACACACCTGAAGTAGGCCCTCTGATTTGAAGCGCTAGGCATGGCTAATGGCGCACTCGTATACCTGGACTGTTTGCAGGAGGGGATGGATGCTTTTTATTGGGAAGAAGAAATGGCAGCACAGCACATAGCTCATTTCTCATTACAAGTGCTTTCGCAACTGTTAGAGACTCACAGAAAGCCACCCAAAAAAAAAAACCGTGTCACGGTATTATAGGTTGCCGTTCTCTCTTTTGCGGAAGCTCCCTTGCAGCTTCGGGACGGAGTCGGTTTTTTTCCGCCATTCCGACACTTA
Source organism: Synaphobranchus kaupii (assembly GCA_029718625.1). NCBI lineage: Eukaryota > Metazoa > Chordata > Actinopteri > Anguilliformes > Synaphobranchidae > Synaphobranchus > Synaphobranchus kaupii. Next base: position 15,219,437 of record CM056389.1, read on the forward strand.
GTGTTCTCACCTGTCCAGGTGTTGTGCCGGCTTCTTAAACGCTGCGACTTCCGGTCTCTGTGCTTTCCGTGTCATTATTGCCACTGAACGAAGCCGGTAAAGGTTTAGCTTATCCTTGTGTCTTCAAGCAAAGCGGTGTAATACCTACCTGTTTTGAGTGAGGGTTAGATATTCGGATCTTTCTTTCCCCCCCTTTCTTCTCTCCTTTCGGTATTCTCCGTTCTACGCTTTCCTCTCCGAGGTTTGCCTTTGTTTTTTTTCCTTCAGTTCGGCTGCCTTGTCGTCTTTAGCTCGCTTAAATTATTCTCGAGCGAGAGGCTTCCCGTTCTTTGTTTTTTTTTTTCTACTGCTCCGGTCTGCGAGCGTTTCGCCCGTATCTCTGGGTTGCTTTTCTTTCCTTCGTTGTCACTCTATTCCAGTCTGTGTGACTGTTCGCCCACTTCTCACCGGGTTGATTTACGTCGGGAGCATTCTCCTTTTTCTTTTGTGTTTTGTCCCTTCCCTCTTTGTGGTTATTTCCGCGCTCTGTGGATGACTTATTGAACCCCCCTCTCGGTCACATCTCCAACTCGCTGATACTGTGGTTGGGATATGAAGCAAGCATACGCCATGTTGGGGAGTGGTCAGCATTTGCAGGTTCTTCTCACACTGCAAACAGCACATATGGTCTGATGTGGAATATTGAATTATTGAATGAACCACTCATCCAAATCAGGGGCTTTTTAAAAAAAAAAAAATTGTACCCTTATTTTAACATTAACGTCTGATGTGTGCGTTAGCATACATATCAATAGATATAAACAGACATTCAAGGACACTCCAAGCAATTAATCACCTCTCTGTATGTACTGTATATGCTGACTCAGTGATATACAGATAATATATATATATATATATGTGGTATAAAGGACATATGGACATATAGGTGCCAATAATGTGCCAAAATGCACACAACAGATCATTACTAGCCCTTTGTACTGTATGTTTAAAATAATACATTTATACATCTTAATAACTTCAGAAATGATGATAAAGTCAAACCAATAACTCTCCACGTCGGTTTCGACGTTTCCCATCAGTCTGGCGGTATCTCTCTATTCTTACATATGGAAAGGAAACTTAAATACACATAAAGGGCTGTCAAGCCTGACGGGCCAAAATCTAGGCATTAAAATAAATGAGTCGATTCAAATCTAACATGTTTTCTACAGACTAACACCGCATGCAATAATGGAACCCTCAGTGACACATTAATCAGGTAATGGCATTTGCAACTGATGTCTGCCACCTTGTTCAGTAGATGATAGGTGTCATAAGCTTATCTCACCTTGACGACTGTGTTAGCTGGGAAGCTGAAAGAAAGACGCAACTGCCATGGCCGTTCTGTGTTAATTTCTCTGATCCCCTTGCATATTAAATATGATATTCACTCTTGGCTGTCAGCGGTCTAAGCACAATTACATTCTATTATACTCAACTGTAGGCCTACATGTGCTCTGAAGTTTACTGAAACTCCTTGATGCTAACAAAGCCAGCGCAATCACCACTGCTCCACAGAACTGTCTAGAATAATTATAAAGCTCAACCTTCACATAAATAGAAAACGTGGCAATAAAATGCTGCCAGTATCAGCAAACATGTTCCAACACTTCACAATATATGGACAAATATACAAATAATTTCTACTTCCAATATTTCCAAAGATATATTGAACTATATTCCTTAAAAATGCATTGCTTTGAAATATATTGCAATATACTCTATTGCAATAGAGTATATCACTGTAAGGGAAGGTATACAATATATATAGTGTATATAATATATCACTGTAAGGGAAGGTACACTGTGGATAATCACTATGGTCTCACATTTCTACACAAAGGCATGAGTCTGTTCTTGGAAACAGGAACCTAGAAACAAGTGCAGGACAACATTTATCCAGTTATATTCAGCGCCTCTCCTGCAGTACATTCATGCCAATGAGGCATATTACAGTCTTGCTTGTTTGCATTCATTTAGTGGTGCCCGCGCCTCACCTTCTTTTCCTCCATCGGATAAACTTGTGTGCTTCAGCAGCCGTTGACGATGACAAGAAGCTCTTCCCTAATTAGATTTCCAAAAAATAAGTTTTCTTGCAATTTTCATACATTGTTGTACAATAGGCCGTGTATTTATTTGAAAAGAATCGTTTTATATTTATGTTTCCAATGTGACCATGACCGCACTGACTAATATATGTCTGCCTACACACCTTAATATTTGCTCTTCTGAATCCCCGTTCTTAGCCCATCAAACACACGCAAAATATACGGTGCATTTTAAAATGATAACAAGCCTGAAACCCTCACGTTCCACCGTCAAGAATCAGCAACTAATTATTCTCAGGCAGCCATTACTCTAATGAGAGGAATGCTTTTATTTAGGGGATTCTAAAAGCAAATACCACATAATTACAAAATTACCATTTTTATACTCCGGGGACCAGGCTGGAAAATGCATTTGCTTTTTAGGCTTCTCCTGGTTCAGCCATTAAAATAAACTCGCTCTATTTTGCAAGGAGCTGTAATTGAAAGAGGTTTAGGAACAGGGGGCTTGTTTGTGGCTTTCTGAGGATCACAGGAGTTTCTCGAAAGTGCTTCTTTTAATTTTAAACCTTGGTTAGATTGCACGTAATGATGCCGATCCAGCCGCTATTGCACTAATGCCGACGGAGAGAATTAATAGACGCGCGTGTCACGACGTTACGCAACTCGCTAACCTAAGCTGTCAGGAGTATTGTCCCGGTCCGTAGACGGAGTTTCATTTGTAAGGTTTTGATCGCGGACCGGGGCGGGAGAGATTGCGATCGCGGACCGGGCGGGAGAGATTGCGATCGCGGTAGGGTGGCCGCCGCGTCGTGGCCTTGCGATCGTGGACTCGGGCGGGGGGTGGGGGGGGCAGCAAGCTGAGGTGCATGCTGGGACCAGTGTACGAGTGGGAGTAAAGGAGATAATTATACGTCATCAACATTGCAGTGATAATGCAGGCAGTAGGAGGAGATGACAGGAAGACCAAGAGACTGAGGGTCTGATTTACTAAGACCTTTAGCGTGTGGAAAACATTTTAGCACACGCAAAAACTAATAACACAACCAATGACTGGTGCAAAACAAATATCATGACCAATCATTGGTCATGTTATTGGGTTTTTCACACACTAAAGGTCTTAGTAAATCAAGCGCTTAGCGTAGCAAGAGAAGAGGACCAAGAGCCAAATCCTGAGGAGACCTGCACAGAAACAATGGTGGTCTCATATAAATGTGTTAAATGTACAGCAGTAGTGTTAGATAGCTATGTGTAGATTATGAGGCCCCAAAACTATCAAGATACTAAATGTAGACTCTTGGATTAGAAAGGGAGCAATGCTATGTTTTGGTATCGTGCACATAAGGTCTGCTAACAGAACAAGCTTTATTTCAGAGAGAGCCCGTGGGAGGGGGCGAAAAGTATTGTGTAACAAATGCATTGTGTTTTATTGATTTATTTTTCTTTATCTGGGTTTTCACATATTTTGTAATAACACACTGTTACATGAATAAATAAATAAATTAATAAATGAAGACAAATTGGTAATAGCAATACATAGCACGCTAAACTTTTATCTCGGTATCAATCCAGTATCAACACATCATATCATGACAGTTTAAGTTAAGTTTGGTTCTTAACTGAGGAAAACTCTCTCTCTTTCTCCCTCCCTCTCTCTTTCTGCCGAGCAATCTTAGTCCTATCACTCCAATGACTGCTCTTTCATTCTAAAAGCTGAGTAAACACAGACACCCATGAAGGTTGACACAAAAGTAAAACATATAAAAGTCTATCTGCTGTCTCTCCGATCATGATGGACATATATTGCTTTACCTACATGGTTACCTTGGCCACTGCTGTTTTTGCTCAGGGTTATCTGTAGCACTGAACACAAGTACAAATGTCTTGCATTATCTGCGGTCACCCACGGAGCAAAAAATAACTACAGCGTACTCTTCACCAAACACTCTGCCAGCACAAATCATTCAGAGTAGATTCAATGGTTCAAGTGTTAAATAGGTTTGTGTCTTGTTATTGTGCTCCACAATATTAACCATTGCCCATGAGGAAAAAGTAAATCTGCAACAAATACATTCCTGTTAAGAATGAGAGCATATACCTGGTTTACAATAGGGATTCTGCAGTTTAATACACATTCTTTAGTACAATACACGATTCTGCAGTACAGTATGGATTCATTCCTTAAACATAAGCAACGTCTCCATAACACACCCATGAGACTACCATAATGCAAACCGAGCAAGTCGTTAATAATAGTCATGTCAGTCATTTCGTAAATTCATTTGATTTTTAGCGAATTAAACGTCTTTACTGATGATAGAACGCAAACAGACTACGTTTGCGCATTGCCTGAAATGATACCGTGCTTGGTAGCCCTACGTCATTTCCTTTTTCTAACGGTCTGGAATACACAATAAAGTACGATTCACTATATTTACGGAGAAAAAGTGCTTGTGAACTATCGTTTTTAAATTTTTGATATTTTGGCTCTTGAGAAGTCGGAAAGCTTGAAAGGGTAGCGCCTAAATTGGCAACAGTTACACCACGTTGGGAACAGTGACGTAAATTCCCTGAATCTACTTTGAATTCGAAGGAGACCGCTGTCGACATTGCACAACGCAAGGCACCTCCGATACATGCATGACAAAATGCGGACCGCGATATTCCAGCTGCGGCTGCAATTGTCGATTGAAATGATCCAGATGCGAAATAATGCGATGTTACAAGGAGCTTGACTATTTCCGGGATGGAATGGGAACGTTGTGTGGGAGGTTCTAGGTAGTCTTTTATTTCCCTCCGGAAGAGTAATTACTGCCCGACTGCCTGAATCCGTACAGTTTCATGATTTCTTGCTTGGGGAGAAATAGGGTGATTCTTCTTGCAAAGATTCCCTGAGTGTGTCTTCGAGGTGTATACCTGTGTCTCCGTCTTACTACAAATACGGCAGCCATTGTTTGAGGAAGTCATCCCCACTACAACACTCCTTTGATAGGCCTCTGCTAATTTACGAAGGCTGGGCTGTGTCCGAATCAGAGCCCTAATTACTGTGCCCTGGCTCCTGCGTACAGCGCACTGGCAGAAGTGTGCTGTTTAACGTTGTGAGGGGGAGAAGCTGGGTTCGGAGGACCAAACGCAGCGAAGGAATTCTTTAAGCTCAAAAAGAGCCAATAAAACGGAGATACCCCGTAATAAAGGGAAGAACAATACCAACAGAAAAAACAAACAAATAAACTAGCTCCCACTCTCGACTGGAGAGAAATACTAACAGGGAGTCTAGAAAAAGGGCGAACAGAAATCAACCCTTAAAATAGGGCGAATGGCACGTAGGCATGTGAAAAGGAATGGAAAAGAAGATTCTCACTCAGTAGCTGCAACGAGCTAACAAATAAGAAGTGAGAATGAGGCGTTAAACGAGGACTGCAGAGATAAGCCCGAATAATTGGGCGAACGGCACGTAGGCACGTGAGAAAACAATAGGAACAGAAAACCCCTCGCTCTTTATATAGGAGAGCACTAGAGAGGTAGGTAAGGAAGGAAAATAAGCGCTATCTGTCTAAACAAGAACAGAAGCGAAACCAAAATGAGAGACTGTAAGCTTAAGAGAGCAAAGACAAAACCCTACTAAGGAAAACTCTAAAACCCTTATAAGTAAGAGTCTCAAGCAAGCTCAAAAGGGAAAAGTTTGCTTGTAGGTTCTAGATCTTCACCCTACCGGGTACTATGTCAAGTGGTAATCAATACAGAAGCCCCAGGAAGCGGAAGGGAGGATCTTAAATACCTAACAGGTAACGAGCACAGGTGCAAGGAATGAGTGGCGAGTGAAAGAGAAATCACGGGACGGAAGACGGAAAATCCCGATATAACAAGAACGAAAAAAGGACGATAGCAGAAAAGGGAACTGATAGCAAACCCCATGACAAACGTGCACTGTTCAGCACGAAGAATATCCGCCGTACTGTTTTCCAATCGTACTGTGGAAGTGAAACGTCCCACCCTTGCGCGGCCATGTCACACGTTGTTTTTGTTGTATTTGAAGGAAAACGTCAGCGAAGCTGCACCTCATTTTTTAAACCGAAGCTGCACATCATATGTATGTGACCAAAATGTTTGTGTACTTCTTGAAGTGTGCTCCCGAATATACTCAGCAAAACCCTGGAAGTATGTGTATCATATGGGGGTTTAAAGTATACTACACAGGGTTGAACGTTAACATTTTTTGCCACTGGCCCTTGCAAAAGTTGTAATTATCAGGGTAAACAAAACCGAAGACTTCTTACTTTACATGTTTAATCCAAGGCATCCTGGCATATATATTTTTATAAATAAAAAATACATTTCATATTCATATTTTGTATTTATTTAATCATATTTCTAAATCAAAGGGGCCGGTTGCACCAGCTGTGCATAAGTAAGAACTAAGCTTAGTTGTAACTTAAAACTGTACTAAGTTACAACTTGCACACTACTAAAGTAAAACATGCTGCATCACAAAACTACGTAGCCTATAAACTAAATATTAGACATTACGCGCAAGTCATTGGCTAGGAATAATGGCGCAATTAATGTTTCAATGGCAGACCGATTTTACTATATTGACAAATTGCTTTAAAACTATGAACCTCGTCATCGACAACTAATTTTGCCATATAGACTACTGCACCCTCCGGACTTGTATGAAGACATTGACATCTACGCCTGTTTCGTTTTAAGAGAGGACCTGGCTAATGAGATTAACAGACATGCTAGCGGCTGACCTCCAGAACATGCTAGCGGCTGACCTCCAGAACATGCTAGCGGCTGACCTCCAGAACATGCAAGCGGCTGACCTCCAGAACATGCTAGCGGCTGACCTCCAGAACATGCTAGCGGCTGACCTCCAGAACGTGCTAGCGGCTGACCTCCAGAACGAAATTGATAGGAACGGAGAGGACACAGCGCTTTAACGACAATCGTTAACTAACGGCTTGATCATGTCACAGTGGCCAAGGTGGATTTGCTAACAGAAGTTACGCAGTCTCAAATAACTACTCCTGTAACAGTAGCTAACTAGCTGTCAGACAGCCAGATGTCACATCACTAACTCTTGATTGGCCAACGGCGCATGCCAAGAGGTGCAAGGGGAGGGCTTGTGCCAGATAACGAGAACACCTTACCAGATAACGAGAACTTAGAATCTTTGTGGAGGATTCCGAGTTTATAATGCGATGATATTTTTTTGTACAATCTCAGTTAGTTGCTAGTTTTACTGTCCCGACGTGACTTTTTACTGGTCTCGGGCCATCGGGCCACCATTATTGTCGAACCCTGCTATATTTAGAGAAAATTCTGCCTACTTAACTTTTTTTTCCTGTCAACTCAACAAGCCTACCTAATAATATGTAAGGGTGTTGACTCGGACACAGCCCTGCTCTTTAGAGGAAGAGAAATTGACCCACATTAATTGTGTGAACTTTAGTAAATTCAACAGAATACATAATCTGCCACACTTATAGTACCTCCGCCCAGGGTCCAAAATTTACTTTTTAGCTCATCTGCCAAATGTCTGGTAGATGAAAAATATCTACCTGCCAAACATTTTTTTTACTGGCCAAAAAATCAAACATATACAGCCTTTTTGTGTCACGTAACATACATGCATTTCATCAGCATAATAACACATGCTGGTGGTGAATAAAAACAGTGGTCAAAGCAGATTTTAAGCGAAAAATAATTGTATTGATATTAAATGTTCACTGCAACACTGTTCACCGCAAAAGAGAGAGAGATACAAAGGAAAACGCATTAACCACAATGTTATCTACAAATTTTTGTCAGTTTTTAATGCACCTGCCAGTGGCTGGTGACACCGCAAAATTTACCTGCCAATAGGAAAATGTACCCGCATTTGGCACTTGGCGGGTGTTAATTTCGGACCCTGCCTCTACATGTTATTTGCGCGATCATCCCTTAATCCTCCGGTTGTGTTTGCTCCATGTTTCTATTGTTTGTGTTCCCGTCCTAAATTGGGTGGTCCATATTAACTGTTTATAAAGCAATGATAAAGCATAAATTATCACCTAATGTTGTGTTACACCATTGACCAACTCCATTCCCAGTCATTATTACAAGTTTTACACTTCTTTTTTGGAATTTATGGTCTACAGACCTAATTTACCAAAAAATATACCAATATTGTTTTTGAGTAAAATAAGCATCATTTATGTACTATTTTGACTAGTAAAGACCAGTGAAAACACATTGTGTCATTATCATAGACTGGCATTGTGTCAAAGTTTAGAAAATGTTTTGAAAGCATTTCAAATTTTGTAATGGCGCCACATAATGCCATCTGTTGTGTTTCTGGTCAAAACTGACCGTTGTGATTTCCTTGAGAAGAAACAGTCATAATATCAAAACTTATGTCACAAAATGAACAACTTGGGCTTGAGATGTATTTTGCACACTCGACCATTTCACAGGAGAGGCAAGAAATGTTTCAAAATCACTTTCTGGTAAAAATTGAATTAATACCAAGATCAAATCTACCATTCACCTAAATTACAATATTAATAGTGTGCACCAGGCATTAGATTCACAGAAATGTTGGAGTCCCAACAAAACTTTTGTGTGTTCAAATCAAGGGGCCAAGACTGGGCTTTCATTTTGAAGCTCACTTCCTGGTTGGGCTGGGAGCAGCAATTGTGCCGTTGCTCACTAGCGCCACTGCGATTGGCTCCAGTATAGGTCTTTCACCATGTAAGTCAATGGCAGCAATGTGGTCAAAATACTCAGTCAATAAATTTTTCCCACAAAAAAATGTAATTGCAATAGGCGCCTTTCCTTCATCTAATGCCTCGGCATGTGCTGATTTTTTTAAAATATTGTGTCGTTTGGACAGAGTATTAACATTTGTTCAGGACCAAGTTTGCAGCAAAAAATGCATCCGGAGCTTCAATTCGGTTTTTACGAGGCCGTGGGAAGGCAATGGGTGACGTCACAGTGACGGCCCATCACTGTCCATATTTTTATACAGTCTATGGTTCAAATATGTTTGTCATCAGTATGGTCTTACAGATGGTGGTCATAATTTATCAATGTGTGTTCAAGTGGGTGTGTTTGGGAGTGCGCATAGGCGTTTCCCATCTCACCCATTAATTTCCTATGGCTGACCATATTTTACCAGAAACACCACATATGTACAAAAATATGAATATAAAACACCTGAAATTTAAAGCGGTGATCATTCATTGTATAGCTTCAGATGCCGAGTAACGTGTTATGCTCTGAGAAGGACCCAAACTCAGACCACAGGTAGCAGGCAAAAACGTTGTTTATTCACAGTCCGAGATCAGAAGCCAGGTAATCAGAGGTTGAGAAGGTACAAAATCGAAAATCCAAAAGAGTAGTGAAAAACGTAGCAAGAGTCAAAAAAAAAAAAACAGAAAGACACGGCAAACAAAACAGAAGGAAAAGGCAGGCTCAAAGTCGTACAAAGGGTTGTCTCAGGAATCTCAAATAACACAGGCTTACTAACAACCGGCACAGTGGAATTGATCAACGTTCTGACAAAGTAACACTGCACACTGAGGGCTTATAAACACTGGGGAAGGATAAGACAAAGGAGGGTCAGGTGTGAGAGTGGGCGGGGTTACAAACAAGACAAAGGTGATAACAATGGGAATCGATGATACAATAATGGGGGAATGACAAAGACGTGGACCGGATTCACGAAAGCACATTGAAGACAACGCGGCCTGGATCAGAGGCAGACTCGTGCTCAGATTGGTAGGCGGCGTTACAGGCTAGAGACAGGTGCAGTCAATATGCGAAGGCAGCAGGAGTCAGGTAAAGCACACGAGAATGGAATGTTACAGCGTAGAAGATATGTTAGTATCAATTAGTAAATAACTACAATACGGGGGTTAGTCTTGTTTAGTAACACATATACATTAGTAGATTTAGTAAGTGTAACCTAAACTAGATAACCACAAGTGCAATAAGTAATTGTTAATAGTATCTACAGTTTAATACAAAAGACTGAAGAAAAAATACGAGACACGAAGGAAGGCAGAAATCCCGAATACTTCCGAAATCACCCGAATAGTGCCAGCACGATACAGGGGAGCGACAACTCGGAACACAGCACACAGACAGACCGGGGAGCTGAGGGAAATGCATACTGTACAGGAACCAGGGCTATGGGCAATGAATATGAAAAATAATAAAGTAACAGAAAATAATACACAGACAAAACAGAACCATAACAGTATGGAAAAATGCATGAAGCCTTGTAGAAATTAAATGATAGAAACCACATTTATGATACAGAAAAGGTGTAAATCGGTCAAATTTGGTCGGAACACAACCAGAGGGTTAAATGCATAGGCATTGAGGAGAGAAGCGTACCTTGCAATGACTCAACGGTACTCTCACCCCCGTCTGCTTATTTGATACACAACACGCATCTGGGGCAGAATGCATCATATCTGTGTATAAAACTACACAGTAAAAAATTCTAACTGCTGGTGTACATTTAACACCATAGGGTCACATAAGGCTTAGAACTTATGGCCCTTAAACCAACTGAGGTTGTATTAGTCCAATAGGGGCCATGTATACTCTATTGGAGTTAATAGTACTCAGAATTGATTTTACACTGATTAGTTTGCTGTGTACCAGGATAAGTCAATAGTATGTCAAACAGGGTGCCCAATGACCCATGTAATGAGTTAATATGTGTGCCTGTTATCTATGAGTTAATGCTATGCTGCTTATGTGAAAATATATATTATTATATAGCTATACATCTAGATAAAAAGAGTTTCAATATACAGGTATGTGAAACAAAATGAAGGTTTACTAACCATTGTTGCTGTTCAGTCTGATAATGTGAATGTATCATTTATGGAGCACAAAACATTTTTTTTTACCAGCGTGTTCTGACCCAACTGCCATGACAGCCCACCAGTGATTCCAGACCCACAGCTTGGGAGCCACAAACGATTTAAAAGATCAATGTTTAAAATGGTACTCTCAAGCCCACAGACACCTCCAGACGCCACCCGAGCCAGCTCCCTCAGTGCCATCAGCCTCCTCACTTTCAAGCCTTTCAGGCCGGATTTCTTCCCTTCATCATTTAAGCAGCATGCAGGCGGACATTCCTCTCATTGTTATCGCGTTCAGTTACTGCTGGGAATGGAAGTGTTACCCAACAAGTGCAGCATTAAAGCTGAAAACATGCAATATCAGTGCAGAGGCCAAAGGCCTCCTGAACAGAGCCTTGGGTTGACTGGTTTAACTGAGGAAAGTAAAAATATATCTTTGCATTGTTTTATTCCCATCATTTACAATTTTAACTGACTGCAGGATAATTGGAGATACTCGTGATATCTATAGATATACCATTTAATTTACAGAGGCAGCTGTGTTTGTCATTAGATGTGTGAATTGTCCTAATCATATATAGAAATGTTATTTACACCAAGGCACACCTCTGTCTCCTCTTGGAATAAAAGCACTACAATTCAGGTACCATGCTGTGATTGTTTACATGCTGTACCATCACTGAGCAGGAATAAGATGAAATTAACTCCTTATCTCTATAGGGCAGATGCTAAACTCTGATAGTACTGAAACGGATCTTTGAAGTTGTGTGGTTTCTGAACAAACTTTTTTTTTTAGGTCGGGTGAATTATTACATTAGATCAGGAAATATTCTCTACAAGAGGACCTTGCCATGCATCATTTCATATTTTGCAGGAAAAATGTCAAAATTAAATTATTTAAAAGACACTCCAAACCACACACAGCAGCAGCAATATGATTTGCATGCCCCGGAGCAGAACATAATGGAATGCTTAATACAATTAACCATAAGTACAAGACTCTCAATCAATTATTTCTGAAAGTTGTTGGAGAGCAGGCTATGCTGCCAAACCACAAGGTAGATTTATGAATATATATTTTGTCTTCATATTAGAGAGGAAGTTCCTATATTTATTTATTTACTTGTTATTTTATTTAGCCAGTGTTTCTCAGTCGCAATATGAGATGTAAATAAAGGTCAGGGTGAACTCTCATCCAAGATCTGTACAATGTTATGGCCTTGTAAGTCACTCAGGATAAGAGTGTCTGCTAAATGCCTGTAGTGTAATGACCCGCCATTGCCTTCATAGTGAATACTTGCAGAATGCAATGCCTGACCCAAGAAGTTCAAGATTTTAACAAACTAACACTTGTCTGCCACGCACCGTCAAACCTTAAACATAAGCTTCCAGCATGGCCATCAAGGTTGTCTTGTTGGTTTTTGGTTCATTAATATTTGATAGGCATGTCAAAACAATGTCTACATCAAAGAGAACAGACCCACTCCACAAAATACTAAATATTCCTTTGTACTGGACTATAGTTCAGGTGAGGTCATGATGCAGTTTGATATGTTGACTGTTGAAAATCTGCAAACTTATTGGGCATGACCTTCTGATAGTTAAATATCGATTGTATTTAGAAGGGGCTTTAGTTGAACAAAGCACATGTTATTTAATAACATAGCCTAATGGCACCACAAGCGGCGTATATTTTATCAGCTCACGTTGGCAAATGGCGGTAAAGCATGCTTTCATAAACACCGTTGTGAAAACTGCGACTGCATGACATTTCTGTGGAAACTTTGAAAGAATAAAACCATCCCAGTGCCATGGGTCTGACAGTGTGAAACGCCATCGTTCATCATTACGAGCAGAGCACAGAGTAATTTGTTCTACGGGACAGTTTTCCTTCTCTCAGTTCTGAAATGGAGGGGAGTGCGTTGCGATCTTGTGCCCTGACAGCCGAGGAGAGACATAAAGGTAAAGACAATGTTTATTTTTACTTCTTGAAAGTGCACTGTGTATGTTGTTGAACTAGGTATTTGCTTCCTTGTGCAGATGACAGTGACCCGAGGCAAACAGCTGATGGCAAGCCAAACCAACCGCAGCCCGTCCTATAAGTTGTAGAAACACATTGGCAATTGTATTCAAATTTATACTGAGACACTGTCAAAACACGAATGGCTGTGGAACGAGGGGGTATTTTCAGAGAACCGTATGGAACGGAGAGGCAGAAATCAACCCCCCCCCCCCCCCGGACCTGCCTCCTCAGACGCACGCCCACATGTGCCTTCTTTAAAGCCCTCAGGAAGTAATCGGACACGTCTGTTTCCAGAAGATAAAGGCCTTTCTCGCAGCAGTCCCCAGAGTTGGAAAGTTGGCTCTGCGCGATCTGGCAGTCGTCGGCTCGCGTAACGCGTAAGCGTCGCTGCCACTGTTGGACGGCTGGGCGGAAGGAGAGATGCCAGGCTCTCTTTCACAATGCCTTTGCAAATACCAGGAGAGACAAAGTACAGGGATGAAAGAGCCGAAATAAAGTGGCTGACAAAGCCCTTCACATCCCATAAGGATCAGTACTCCGTTGCTCTTTATGAAGTAAACAGTCAGTTGTATTTAGTGATGTTTTACCTGACGGAATGCTGTGGATGCCAGGTTCAGCTAAAGTGGGCTGTGAAATATTTACACGTAAGTCTTTGCATCCCGAAATTGGCGCTGTTCCTGTCAGTTTTACTAAGAAACGACTGGAGCGCAAGAGGTTCCCCAAAATTCTCAGTTTGATGAGAAACTTTCCCGAGATGCTAGTAGGAAATGCGCTTGCACCTTTCGCGAGAGGAAGGATGCTTAAAAAAAAAGAAGTGTTTTTAAGACATCAGTTTGACAAATAGCTAATTCGCCTGACAGTGTTTTTGTTGCGTGTTCCCCCAACCCTGGGAACAAACGACTATTTTCCTCTCTCAAATTTGGTTGTCATGTACTCCATATGCTAGAAAATACCTTGATATACGTGTTATTCTGTAAGTGACAAGTATCAAAATAATGTCACAACTATTTATGCATATGGCTATATGCTTAAAGCTGGAAAGAATGGAAGTCACCTGTGATAATTATTTTATGAACTGTGTATCTACCCAGTATTAATATTTTCTGTCAGGACCATCTGTTTGCAGCATTTTGCTGGAAAACAAAAAAAAAACTCCGATGTACTGTATTTGTTTCTTTACTCGCCACAGTAAGCATGATAAGCTGCCTCCCACCTTCTACTCTGAGATGGAATTTTTTTTAACCCTTGTATTATGTTGAAATTTTATGATGCCATTTATGTTTGGGGTCAACTTGACCCCAAAAGTTTAAATGGACTCAAAACTATTGTAATATTGTAATAGCTTTAGTAAAATAAAGAAACAATATGAAGCCCCAGGGCCATATACCGTAACTTAATGTTGTTTAGAGGGCGTGTAATGAAGGCCAGCTTTTCTTTCACTTTTCTTCCTTAGTGCAAGCTACAGTGGCAGTCACGTCTCAAAGCACCGTAACTCAAAAACATTATTCTCTGTGCAAAATGTACATGAAAAGGATGGCCTTGTTTTTTTTATTTTTTATTACATAGCAGAAATATTTGTTAATGTGGCATACATATGACACAAATATGATACAGCATATAGAATAAACTGATAACCTGCATAGATAGGACAGGGGTCAGGAACATCTACTATAAATTTACACTGAATCTGTGTCTTATTGCCATCAGAGATTTACAAATGCAAACAAAATGACTCCTTGCTGTGATTGCTGTGCTAGGGGTCAGCAGACATGTCAGCCGGTTGGTATTTTTCCATCTTCTTCTTCTTGTTCAGTAATTATTCAGCCTTGATCGCGATGTGCCGAACTCCAGGGCGATTTACTCTCAGAGATGCACGGGGCTGCCACGAGCCTCCGATATCCATGTCCAATATCTCAAAGTGCTGAGCATTCTCAGGCAAACAGTGCTGCTTACATTTTCCCAACATGCGGGCTGACCCATAAGTCAGGCGCCACTGGGGATATCGATATCTTGCTTTGCTATTGGTAAAATCAATACGGCGGAATATATTAGCAGAAGCCTTCTCCCTTGACTGTTGATGCTTTTGATGTGCAGTCACACTGACACATATACATGTCTCTCAGATCCAGCAATGATAGGCACCATGAGCTCGTAAGGCAAATGATGCAGTGACCTAGATAACAGCTAAGTAACCGAAGAAAATTTTAAGCAAGATTTAAATTGCAGAGCCACGCACAAATAGCAAACGTGATATAAATATGCCGGTCATATACATTTAAAAGGTTATTTTATCAAATTAGTTATTTTAATAGGTCAATGATGTTGTGGTACAGACTCTGGAATGGACCCAAATGCAGGACTCAGAGACAGACTCAGGCAAAACTCTGACTGGAGTGCGTTTATTAGATGGGCAAGCGAACCGACAGACAGGGGAGCTGGGTGATGGGCTGGAAGCGGAGTAGGCGAACTCAGGCAGACAGGTGAGGAGCTGGATACAGGGCTGGCGAAATACAAGAGGGCAGGATCGGGAACAGGGCCGGAGCGAGCGGGTACAGGGAAGCAGGCTAGACGAGCGAACTGGAACGGAACAAACAAACAGTTTAACAGCACGGAGAATAAACAGAGACCAAAATATGTCAAGCACAAGGCAAACAGACAGAACAAACTGGCGACGAGACAAAGAGAGGAACTTAAATAAAGGGAAAACAGGTGTGAAGTATGAGTGATAATTAAAGTTAGTGAGGAATGTATGCGGGAGTAATCAGGTGAGTGCGGAATGCGAGCGGGGTAGGCAAGTTATAGGCTGGGGGATGATGGGGAGCAAACGAGGAACTAAACGAGGAAACCACGCCCAGCCTGCACAACACGGAGAGACAGACAAGGTAAACGGAAAAACATGCCATGAAACAAGAGGAATGGGGAAAACAAGGAGAACGAAAGGACGGTGGAATGGAGGGAAACGGCGGATGTAATAAATGAGGTGTTATTTAAGAACCTCTTAGTAGTATGGCCTGTGTTTAAGTTAATGTTCATAATTTGCAGATGAGCCATTAGGAAAGTAAAACAACAATGTGTATAACCTGTAAACAACATTTTGAGGTCTTACAAGGTCAAATTTGCCATCAGGAAACAAATATGTCCTGTAGCTGTAATTAAACACATTAGAAAATTCAAGTATATTTAACCTGTGCATCTAATTAAACACCATTGATAATAAAACTAGCCCAGAGGATGGTATAAAAGGGCAAAATGTGCAAATCAATACATGAATTTTGATATTATATAAGTAACATGTTATGAACCATACAAATTCTACACTAATAATAATAATGTTATTTAATATGAACAAAGACACAATTACATGTTAATGAAGAAGTTGCACGTGCTTTGTCAGATCTTTATTTTGCGAAATAGTTGCGTTTTAAGTTGGTCATCTAAGCTAAAGGACTGCCTGAACGACATCTTGAGCTGGGCAGAAAATCGCCATCTAAAATGTAAAAGCTGTGATGCCCTAGATCCCTATCAAGTCTTCCCACTCATGTGACCTCTCTCTCTCTCTCTCACCCTGGTGACACCACTCTTCGGGCTTAATATCGCACCCTGAACCTTGCCGAGGGGCCGAGATGACAGCCTCTGCGTCACTGCAAACGTTGTGGCGGGGGTTGATTCTCCCTCTCCGGCATCAGGCGAATCCACCCATCCCTCAACCACCTATACCACCCAGCTCCTGGTTCAGGCTCTGGTGCTCTCCTGTCTGGACGATTACAACTCTCCTCCTCGCTGGCCTCCCTGCCTCTGGAGCTCATCCAGAATGCTGCTGCTCAACCTCTCAGACTGCCGCTGCCATGCCACCCACCTCCTCACCGCCCTCGAAAGTCTAAAAACCTTGATGCTAGCCCATCGGTCCACCGAGGGGATCGCCTCTTAATACCTCTTCATAATCATCAGACTGTACACACAAGTCAGACACATTGTTCTGTAACGTCAGGCCGCCCCGGCTCCTCCATGCCTTCGAGCCTACGCTTCCCAGTCGGGTATATTGCCTTTTCTGACCCCCGCTCTGGAGGAATGAGTCATAACAGCAAGAGACACTGGCCATCCTGCACACAACTTATTTAGACCATGCCTTAGTTCCTTCAGGTCCGTGCCTCTCACTAGCACTTTTACCTAGCCCTAACACCTGATGATTATTATTATTATTATTATTATTATTATTATTATTTCTTCAGAGCTTTCCTGTTGTTCATTTAATATAATTAAATGCTTGTTTTATTCTTTTTTGTATCTCTTAGCTTAATGTTCAATAGAGTAGTTAACAGGGTGTCTACCTGGTCTGCATTTCTTGCACTTGCCGTCTCTCTTAGGACTATGCGTCCCCCCTCGAGGGATTTACAGTGCTTTGATCTCTGAGCTTTGTACTTGTTTTCATTGTCAGTCTGTCCTTATAAAAGTGTCTGCTGAATGCCAGTAACGTAAAGTGGATTAATGAACTGAAAGCAGCTTATCCTTGCTTTGAGCCGTGCTAACTCTAACTAGCTCTTGAGTGTGCAGCTTTCAACTGCACAGTATGGACGGCCACGCGCGTAACAGCACGACAGACTATCACACCACTTCCCATCATTTTATGCATTGCGTGTTTACCATGTCCTCATCGCACAACCCTCTAAACCGCAGTGCTAAAAACAAATACTTGGTGGCTGCTGACTTAAATATTTTAATGTTCGTGAATTTTACTCAGATATGGTATTGAATGTCAAAGCGCACACATCAAATGCATATTCTGGATATTAGAGCCAAATACTACATTTAGAAGATTTAACGGAACATGCTTTCAAATAGTCATCCCATGTTGGAAGTAAAGTAGTAATGAAATCTTTCGGTTTTTCTTGTCAGATTTGGCTTTGCACAAGAAGTAGGAGCAGCACGCCTATTTGAGTTTTGATTCGTCTTAGAGGCCTTACATGGTAATGAATGTAAAACCTAAAGATGTTATCTAAAAGGCTTTGGGCATGACGGTACAATCTGAATATATTTGAGTATATGTAAGCTCCTGACACTGAATACATAATTTGAGGAAGTAATAAATGCTTTAAAAATGTTTGGTCATGCTGTGCTTTAAATACCTGCTTTTATGGTTACCAAAACAGTTGATAAAGGCACATTCATCTATTTATTATGCAGGATCTATTTATTATGCAGTTCACAAACAGATGATTTACCGGTGGGAAATGGGTAATGAGTGTGAAATGACTCAGAAATAATTATTTCTAAATTGCGCTTTTATTAAGCACAGATTTTAAAGGATATTAAAATCATATTTACAGTTATATATTTAGAAAAACCTACAAACAAAAGAATAATTATGTACTCTGCGTATGATATATCAGCACGTGTGATGTCATTATTATTATTAGTGGGTATCTGTGCACATAAATGGTTCAGATAGTCAGGGGGATATTTTATGTAAACTCATAATAGTCGCATTTCAGTTGAGATTAAGACTACACTATGGTCATTAAACCATAACAACCTAAACATATTCCATCGCAGAAGAACGATGCCAGTAAAGACAAGATGATGGTTTGATCGATGAAGTTTGTTGGGTTGTTATGAGAACTGATCGGAACTACTCGCACACACCAAAAGTAATGGGAATAGGCTTTATTCGAGGTCGACAGAAAAAGGTCAAAGTCCAGCAAAACAGAGCAATACAGGCAGGGAAGATACGTGGTCAGATACAGGGGTCAGTGTCCAGCAAGCAGGGCAATGCAGGATGAGCAAAAGCGAAGTCCAGGAACAGACTCGGTTCAGAACCGGGGGAATCCATCAGAGCTGGGGAACAGGAGGGTGAAGGGCAGGCAGGCAGGAGGACTGAAGCAGGGCTGGACAGGAACAGGGTGGACGGGAACAGGCAGGAGAACAGGAACTGGATGGGTGACACAGGACTGGAGACTGGAAACAGGAACGAGGAGCAGGCAGGGAGCAGGCAGGAATCAAACGCTGGAAAGACTGAGAGAAGCATGAATGCAGGGCACAAAACGATCTGGCACAGAACAAAGAAACAGGGGAGACTATATGCCAGATTAATGACGAGTCATCGAGGAACAGGTGAGACGAAACATAATGAGGAAACACATATCCGGTGCGGGAAGGGCAGACACAAAATGGGGAGAAAGGAAAAACACGGAACGGACTACGAATACAGAAAATACATATAAACGGAAAAACCAGGAACAGACTAAGACGTGGAGGCACGGGACGTGACAGGTTGTGCTTTAAAACAGAAAAGATTGGTGAACAAAACTTGGTGGATGTTGGTTTGGCTTGTTTTTGTTTGGGCCTGCCAGACGTTATCATGAGTCTGTCTCTTACCTTTACACATCTCACGGGCATCCACACATTCCGCCAGCAACGGGCTCACCCCCAGTCCAAACCGGGGTCTGCTTAACTAGCCCGGGTCGCTAATCGGATAAGGCGCAACTTTGCAGCAGCCATAGCCTAATTGGCAGTGCGCTAAGCTTGGCGCGGGGGAGCCAGACCATGCACAAACGCTCCCATTGTTCTGTGCCGAAGCTCTGGGCTTGTTAGCATTGGGCAGGCTGCTGTGAGAGAGGCACTGCCCCCTCGTTAATGGTTAATCCTATCCAACATCTTCCAAAAGCCCCTCCGCTTACCACAAGCGAGCGGAGTTCCAATCGGGACGCGTCATGTCGAACCCTGCGGAACTGGCCTCCTGGCTGAACCGCTGCTGCCTTTGCGTCGTCAGTGGCGAGCGGCTTCCCGAGGCGACGCTCAAATTCAAATTTACAATTTAGAGTGGGCGGCTTTGCAGAATATCAAAATCCTCCACAGGAAAAAGTGAGCTACTTCCATCACCAGTAACCGAATAACACGTTATTCATGTGGGATCGTATCGGTTCATTCACCGTCAGGGATGAGAAATGATTTCCGTAAAAAAAGGCGTGCGCTCTTAAACTGTCTATACATATTAATGTACTTCTTTTTAATCGTTCATGCCTTTTGCACTATTTCACTTATTTTCATGTCCATCACATGGAAACTGTCCTTGGAATATCTAGCCTCTGGTTTAATTGAATCCTTTCAAACCCACTACAAAATAAAGTTTAATTTCCGCATGGGATGCTTTCTGAATGACTCGTTTCCCCCCCCCCCTCCGTCAGTCAGCTGGTGTAATGAACGGCACTTTCTTGCCGACACCCATCATGAAAAATGAACGACAGCCGAAACCTCCCTCACTGTCACGTCGACACGACAAGAGATTTATCAGATTTGGATAAAAACAGACGTCAGTTAAGCGGCCGGGGCATCGTGAGCAGATTTTGACTTTTCGAATTGCGTATCGTCGGCGGGGAAAGCGGCGGTCTGCGCTAATGGGAAGCAGCGCGGGGATGGGGAACATTCATTTGAGGCGGCGGAGAGAGGCGCGCGGCTATTGGAGGGGAACTGTGGTGATGTTAACAGTCGGCTCTCGAGGGCAGAGAACAGGGACGCGGTGCCAGGATGATGGATGGCACGGTGCGCGCCTCAAATAAAGCGCGCTAACCGCGCCGGCGCTCGGCGCTAGCCGCCTCTGCCACCCGAGAGGGCCGCTGGCGCCGAGCTTTCCGGAGAGCAGCTTTAAACACACAAGTAATTAAATCCAGCGGGCGTCCGGGCCCTTTGCACGGAGACAATTTACTGGTTTCATTTTTGATGGAGTACTTGGAAAGGCTGCGTCGCGGGGCCTAAAAGCGCCCCCCTGCCCCGCGCGCCGTGTAAATGTGATGGGTTTGATTCCCCCTCTTCATTCATCAAACTGCCAAGTCCCCCAGCTGTAAGTAAAGTTGACCCCCCCCGCCCACACACACACACACACACACACACACACACCACACCTCCAATCCCATTACTGCTCTACCTGCCTAACAACAAGAAAACGTTTCTATGCACAGCATGGGCTAATTTTCAGGCTCTGAATTCTAATGGCCAATATGCTGAGCTGGCGTGTCACACTCGCACGCTCACAGTGAGGTGAAGAAGTGCGCCGCGAACTGTGAAAAATGTAATTTTCCCTTACCGCGAGATGAATAGCGTTCGGCCGCCATCCGGTCGGGAAACGAGCTACAATGCCGCAGAGACTAAGGCGTAGCTGTCCTCTAGCCATTGAGAATGCAGAGACCTCACATTTTAATAATAGTTTAAAAATAATAAGTAGTTATCTTCCTCTATCATATGCTAGGGCTTGGGTCACTGGGGCTGGCTAATTTGTTTTGGGTGTAGGCGGGCCCTAACATTGGCCGCAGCAGTATTTTATTGGACAGTATAATGGCAATACAAGAACAGTAGAGGATGGTAAAAAATAAATAAAAAATAAATAATTATATATATATATAATCTAAAACTCCATCCAATCAGAAAGTTATTATGACCCCATCTGAAGGTAGTCCACCACAAACACTTCCACACAACATAAGCCGTATGTCATGTATCAGAAAATTGCCATTGTGTGCTAATGGCATGTTACTGCATTAGCCCTGATTTGCAACCAAAAACAAAAAGATTTAAAAAGTTTGTTCCTGCATCATGCCATGATGTTAATGCCTGTTAGCCTTATCAATATGCCTAATTGCTAATGACTAAATTGAACGTAGCGTGCAATTATAATTATTAATATCAGGAACAAAGCAGGGCCAGGTCTGTGTTACCCTTTCATTTCAGAAGTCACTCACTGTACCGTGATGTCAATATGACAGTTATGCATATGTAACATATGTATTAAGTATACAGTTATATTTATTTATCCCCTTCCCCCCCCCCTCCTGAATCCAAGCCCATTTAAGAAAGACATCTATTGACATTTCACATAACAGATGGGTTTAATGATTCCTTTGTACACGACAATGTAGGGAAGGTTGCCATGGAGCTACGATACCCTCCGAGCATCAGTCAGTGTTCACCTGTCTTGCATCTATAGGCTGAGATTTATCACATCAACTGAAAAGCAAACAAACAAATATCTGTAGGTCTGATAAATGTTTTACCTTCTTGTGTAATATCGGGGGCTGTAGTCTCCCCAGCCAGTTTGGCTATATGCCCAGAAGATTCCCCATTAGCTCCTTATTACCATTTAATAAGGAGCTGGCCAGCAGAGGATGAGCTCCCCCTCTATTGCCAGGTTCTATGGGCAATGTATCTATATGGGCAATGTTTCATTGACTGTCTTACCTTGTGCAATAAAATTACATCTTTGTAGATGTCTTATGTTTTGTTTTGTGTATCTTTGTCTTTGCGAGTGGACTAGAACAAATTCTTAACTGGTATGTTTGATGTGGCAAATCAAGTATTGATTGACTTGACTTTCTTCCCACTGGAGGTTGTTTTTTTTCCCTCATCAATTTTTGACAGTTTTTTTTTCTGTGCCGGTTTTCCTGCTCTGCTTTTCCCATGTTATTGTTAAGCGCCTGTGTGACAGTGTCTCTGTAAAATGTGCTGTACTACTAATATTGAATTTAATTTTGAGTTGAACTGAAAATGTTTTATCGGTGTCTATAAATCCTAATAAAACTTCAACCGACGTCAAACCAAATAGAACCCAAGCATTAATGGAATTCAGTGAGTGGCCACTGGAAGCAATTGGAGTTTGAATGAATGTGTCCCCGTAAACTGAGGCCTAATATCCTCTGCACTGTAATAACTGTTTATTAACTGATTATTACTATACTGGAGTTATAGATCCTTATGTCATTTACATTTAAAGAGGTCTATCTGCAGGTCACAATGTCTCCCATTACAGTGGCTTGTTTATAAAGTAACAAGGACATCCCACTGTTGTTCTTCCCTGAGGAGAGGTATTTTCTTTAAATGATGGGGCTATATACTGTAGGCCTTTAATTAGTAGTAAAATTCTTGTAAACGGTTAGATTCATTGAGTTGAATCAAAGCATCGCTATAGGCCCTCTTTCAAAAAAAAAAAAAAAAAGCTTGGAAATCAATTATTTCACCAATCAGTCAGGACATTATAGACATATGATTTATGTTAATAGTTCCAAAGACGCTTTTATCCTTAGAAAGGCTGTTAATAAATTAGGTTTTTGGCGGGTAGATGAAAAAAAATGACTGGCCAGGCGCATGTTTCTTTTTTTTTACTGGCCAAAATTATGAAATTGCACTATACCATCTTAGGTGGTCACCTATACAATAAAGAAAATAGTAATTCCCCACTGCAATACTTGTGCAAAAAAAGAAAAAGAACACTTAATGATTTGATGGAAATAAGATAATTTTTTAAAGGACAGGCTTAACCCTTCTTAAAGATTGTTTTATATATTAAGTAATATTGCAAAAAACAAAATGCATATTTTCACAGGGTGCATACAGATACGATAGATTCAATCAACAATTTTACACTCAGATAGGGATCCAGAATGTTTCTAACATTTTTACAGTATCCATGGTGACGGTCTCTTCTTTTACTGTGACGCTTCAACACCAGGAATCTCCACATTGGTATGAGCTCAATCTAACTCTAAACTGGCAAGTGTTATCTGCGAACAAAACAATATCTTCTATACTATAGTTCAGTCTGAAAACCCGGCTGTTCACACACATGTAGTGTCGTTAGATAAATTAAGAATTTGGTAGTGAAGACCGATAGTTAAAACGTGTGCATCTTAACAGTCGTCACATGGAGGCACCAATGAATGTGCAGAATATATAAATAAATGCATATAGCTTCACATTGGGTTACCAGTTATGTCGGTAATACACACGCATACACTCACACGAGTGCTCGTGTTGAGAATATACATATACAGAACCTCATATGGTGACCTAATGGTGTAAAAGTATAATTAATCATAGTCTCATAAAATTTATTTAATTATGAATTTCAATATTAACTAAAAATAATCAATAACTTAACCGGAAGGCATAAGTCAAATATTTATACAGACAACAATCAGACCGATGACCAGGTTTAACAAAATACAATTTATTAAACAACAAACACATCTAAAACTAACATCCTGAAAGCAGTGCATGCTATGGGAAGGAAAATGAAGTGTAGAAAATGAATGAGGCATTTCACAGTTCCATTTCTGCATATGCGTGTGGGTTCACGCCAGAACACGTGGTGTTCAGAGACCATGTGGCATGTTTTGAGGGAATTATGAATCAGGTTTTAGCATGAAGCTACACATTGAGGCTATTGAAATTTAGCTACATCTAGCTAAGTTCCAGACTGCTGCTGTTCGCTTATAGGCATGGGATCTTATATCTAATGGGTTAGGTATTAGTATAGGCATGCATAGATCTCGATGTAAAAGGGAGGCGGATTGTAAATTAGCGTTAGTTGTAAGTTCTGTAGAGTAGGCTCTGTAACTTTAGCTTTTGCAAGGCTAATTGGCTGTTGATAGCCTGCAAGTGACATTATACTTATAATGTTACTCTAAATACACAAAATTAATACAACAGACCAGTCCGTATTTGTTTTCGTGTAATTAAAATTATTCATAGAAGTACTATTTTCTTCAATGCTATTAGCAAGCTACAGGAAAGAATAACAACATGTTGGCAGGTCGGTTTGTTTACCACAGATATACTGTATATGACCAGGAATGCTTTCTTCCGTGAAAATTTGGACCAATGAGTGGTTGCTGGCGCATCGGCACATTAACTCTGTTTCTGGCGGAGGAATTACCTACCGGATCTACGTTCCAAATAAAATACAAAAAAGCCAGGAAAGGGCCATTTAATTAATACATTTTTTAAATACATACGAGGACTGGTTATTGTTTGTATTGATGGAATCCGCTTCGTTCGCGTTTGCATATGTGCTAGAAGTGTCATTTTGAGACCGTTTCAGCTGCCCTATAGAAATGAATGGAGACAAATACCCTATTCTGGATTATCACACCAGGGGAGCACAGAGCAACTAATGTTTCGCCACCATTTGGACTCATGACCAAAGGTCAATTGTGCTTTAAACAACGTGAGCGCTGGACATTCAAATGACCCCTCTGAAACTAGCAAAGACACCTTTGTGTTTGGGTTACCGCCGCTTAGCGCCAGGTGTAAGATAAGGCGCAACGTGTATAAACTGGAACTGAAGTGATGAACAAGCTACAGTGTCTCTAGGGGACCAAGTGATTGCATCTCTTGGCGATTTTATTTTCCTCAACCCAAAATCATGGCAATTTTAACAAAAATAAAAAATTTCCGTTCCACATGTGGGCAGAGTGGCGCATTGCACCCGTCAGAGAGAATATTTATCTGAGTTTGGCTTCTTGGCAAGTGTTCATTTTGGACATTGGTTGTCACTTGGGCTAGTGTATGCGGGAGAAAATGCTCTGTGACACCTTTAATCAGGTAGTACAACTGTAAAACGTGCTTTAGGCACAAAAGAAAATAAAATACTACTCGAGTAAACGCAAGGACAAATCAGCTTGTCATTATTTAGAGAAAGTCGTAACATGTCCCACCACTAGTTTGCAGTATCATATCTGTTGTGTGAATATTTATGTTGCAAGTCAGCAATACACAATATGATGTATAAACCACAACACTGTTGCAGATACGGAAAAGTAAATAAATAAATCAAAACTTGGCGAGCCGTTGGCATCACATATATTTAGATAACAGCCTCAAAGGCGTCCAAACTTCAGAGACTTTTAAAATTTTAATTGCGATAGTTTGCCAAATCACCCCCAGTGCTGTACTCCCTGTTAATTTCATTTAGTTCAGGTCAGTTATAATTATATAGTTGGCAAACTCTGGCAATGCACATGATTTTTATAACTCAAGACAAGGATAATTAATCACAGATATAACTGGCTGCTGTTATTGGAGAACCTTCCGGTGGTGCCCGTTCAACTTTGGCCAGCTGCAACAATGTTCGACAAAAAGGAATTTTTCTTGAAGGATTTTGCTTCCATTTGCACGTGATGCTAACTCTCTGCTCAACTTATTGGAGGCCCATCCAAAAATAATGAGCTTTCCAGACAATATGGTGCAATCCTGAGTTATATCGAGTGAAATATGAATAGCATAGGAACCAGTTCATCTCAAATTTACACTAATAAAAGATTAGGAAATTAAATATTTTTGGGGCTGTTTTTTTTATTTTTGCTTGATGATCCTTGTAAGTTTTACTCTTAAAAAAAAAAAAAAAAAAATGTTTCTGAATTTTCCTGTTTTCTCCCAATCTCCCTATTTTGTAGCCAAATGTACCCTAGTATAATTCAGTTGCCCATGCATGTACTGCTGAGAATTCTCCGCTACACAACCCCTTCTGCCAGCGGTAGGAAGGAGGTCACCATGTCTTCTCCAAGGCTTGACTCCTTGTGCCCCGACCATGATTCCAGCACTGCACGGAGCCCCTATGCACCCTCCCTTCCTCCGCTACCTACTCCGTGCCCCGGAAACAGATCTTTGTGTTTTAATCTAATGTCACTGATTACATCTTAATTACGTATTAATGGTTACAAATTAATTAATGTCTCGACGCAAACCGCAACGTCAGGTACATTGTACACTGTACGTGCAAATACTTGTACTCGAAACGTTCAGGCAGTTTTGCATACTTCCGGGTAGGAGAGGAGTGGTAGTGGGGGAGTGGAGGAAGGGAGGTGGGGAGTGAAGAATATTGGGACGCAGCCAGTGGCGGCTCCTGAGCTGAAAATTGGGGGGGGCGGAAAACTTCCCTTTAAACTGATTATTGGTCTTAATCATTTTTCAATCAGTTTCCTTGATTAACAATAGGCTACATCAGCATTTAATTCACCAATTACTCAATGCCATCAAATGTAGCCGGTTCTCCTCAATTAGGCTTTTAGGCAAGTCATAAAATTATTTTAACTTGCGTCGCAAAATTGTGCACATTTTAATCAACATTATAATTGTGGATACATGTGCTCTTCGTTCTCCGCACTCTTAATTACGAAAATATTCATGGAAATTAAATGATCTTATAGCTCAGCTTTTGTTAGATAATTTTTTATTGCAGGTTGTGCTAAATAAAATAAATAATCTAACAAAAGGTGAGCTTTAAGATCGTTTAATTTCCATGAATATTTTCGGAATTAAGAGTGCGGAGAACGAAGAGCACATGTAGGCTATCCACAATTATAATGTTGATTAAAATGTGCACAATTTTGCGACGCAAGATAAAATCATTTTATTACTTGCCTAATAGCCTAAATGAGGAGAACTGGCTACATTTGATGGCATTGATTAATTGGTGAATTAAATGCTGATGTAGCCTATTGTTAATCAAGGAAACTGATTGAAAAATGATTAAGACCAATAATCAGTTTAAAGGGAAGTTTTCCGCCCCCCCAATTCTCAGCTCACTGGAGAGCCGCCACTGGACGCAGCCTATGTGTGCACCAATTCTCCCCGCTGAGTCCCTCCCCCCACCCCGCGAGCGGCTGGCCAATTTTTCCGTTACCTCAAGGCACCAGCCATACTCGGATCAGGCAGGACCCGGGCACGGGTGCAACTTTGGTGTGCAACTGCATTGACTGAAAGTCCATGTCACCATGGCGCCACTGTAAGTTTTACTTTTTTGACTTTTTTCAGAGAGGAAGGTGCAAAACGATGTTACGTTGAAAGCGATCATTGATTCAATGAGGGACTTGTAGATAGCTGTTAGAATATCCCTCTTATCATTTTCAATTCTCAACTCATTTCAACAATATACCCTCAGTCAACATTGTACAGTTTGCAAAGTTACAGGGTATAGCAATGTTTACCACAAACCTACTTCTTGGAGCTTCTGTTGTTTGAGAGCAAACAACTGTGTTCTTATAGAAAACCTTTTCTAAATCAAACAACTAAATAAATTACAGTTCTTTCCAATTGGCTTTAATTGAAAAAAGTTATTAAATGTTTATCAGTTAATCGTGTTTTCTCAAATAAACAAATAAATAAATCGAGCATAACATTCCGCTTTCCCTCTCAAATGACAGAGGACTTTTATGAGAAATTGTAAATTAGATTTAAAAGTAAGTTATATTTTTTCCCTCAGTTGAATAGCTTGTTCAATTAATTTTCTAGCAGATTTTTTAGAAATCATATGTTGATAATGCCACATATACTGTAATCATCATTTCATAACACTGCATGGTAAGAATAAATAATTCATTCATAATATTGATATTTTCCTTAGTCATTTTTTTGGTCATTTTGGTATGTCTAAATGCTAAGTGATTCTTTTTGAATAGTATTATTATTATTATTATTATTATTGGATGTGTTATTTGCTTATTTATTTATGTTTTTTAAGACAATTTACTTTTAATTGATATATGTATCTATGTTAGATCTATATAAATTTTAGTTTAAAGTGCATTTGATGTCTTCTGCTGGTGCTAAGGTGAATATTTCCTCAGGCACTCACTAATTTATATGCACCAATATTATATTCTAAATAATATCTGACAGACTAGGGAAAGGCAAGTGACAAATGGTATCATTCTCATTAATTCACATTCATCTAGAATATGTGGAACAATATGTCAATTATGTGGACATTGACAAGGAAACTATTTTATTTATTATTATTATTATTAATTGTACTGCGTTCAAATCTAATACTCAAACAGGGATAATTGCTGTTGATGTTTATTTGTTGATGTTTATGTCTGTGTATGCATGCTTCTGAATTTGGCCCATTCATATTTTTATTTTATCTTGTCTTTTTACATTATCTCCATTGTGTTTTCGCAGTTTCGATTCCAAATATTTCAAAAACCTACGGCGATCTAGAAGATATTTAGGACAGTAATTCCTTGTGATGGACGATGAAAGTTTGACCTCCATCTAATTAGGCACGGCACTTAATAAATTTAATAGGCAGCGGGACATGTTTCCCACATTATTTTTAGATAGTAATCAGCTTGACAACATCTGAAAATGTGAGTATAGCACTGAGAAATATGAACGGTGGAGTACCTTCAGAAAATATGTTAATTGCTCTACATTTACATGTATATTTACATTACAGTTTCTCACTAATTGCTGACTTAATTAATTACCTAGGAAATTGCTTCTGCTGTGAATGCAATAGAAATGATGTTTGTATAAATGTGGAATGCAGGCAGTGTTACCAATACTGATCATCCTGTTCTCACAACCCTATATGTGGACAGTGTCATCTATTTTGGACTCATACAAACTTTTTTAGCGTTGAAATAACACTGAAGATTTTGCTGTGTAGGCATGCAATTAGCTGTGAATCAATCCAGGGGTTCAACTACCAGCTGTGGTTATCTCCCTTTTTAGGTTATAAAGTATAACGTTGCCGTTTATTTGAAAAGATTCATATGGAGACATTACGAACACTGCAACCATAAACTGGATGAATGTTCATAATTCCATTAAAATATTACATTTGGACTATGGTGGTGCCCCATTATTCTACAAAGGAGAAATTTGAACTACACGATTTCCAGTGGGTTTCCCATTCACAGTTATGTAATTGCCTTTGCGTTTCTTTTCATAAGTGAACATTCATTCATCACTCATGGACTTGAGGCACAGGGGATACCATCCCGCACAAGGGAAGATACTCAAATTGTTTCAGAATCATCCATTTTGTTTAAATGTACTTATTTAGTTTTTCTTTACTACAGATCTATTACAACTCCGGGGTAAAATGTGTCTTGAGTTTTGTTATGTTTGATATTAGTCAATAAGCAATAATAAACCAAACTAGAATTGCACTCAGAGAGATACCTACACCCATGCAAGTGGGAAAAGCACAGATCTCAGAACAGACGTAACCTCTTGCTTCTATTGCCTCTTGCTTAAGTTGCAGTGACCAATATGGTGTCCAGTGCACCGCACCTCTCAATTTCCCCATAGGCTATCATGGAGAAACTCCAGCCTTTTTCACCCAAACTAGGTTTTACAGTCATATGGGTTTAAAGTCATATTTTCAATCCAGTTATACCCATAATACATATAAGAATAATAATCAATCTGTGATTTTTTACCTCACACCAATCGATAACGTAATTATACTTGTGTGTTTTTTTTTACTCATCGGAGAGTCAACACTACACTCTGGTTGGTCATATTGAACATGTGAAGATAACTAACTCATGGATAGCTTACAAAAACCATCATGGAAAGGTTGAACAAAATGTTATGACACCACATAAAGAAGTTGGAGTGAGAAGTAATTAGTGTCTATCTATCCATCTATTAAGCTCCAAGCTACTTAACGGAATGTCAGTAATGTCCATGTAGTTTTCCACTCATTCCAGAGGGTTAAGATATTCATACCAGGGGCCCGTTCCAAATCAACACGCTCCATTCACTTCTTCGCTCTAATGGAGTGAGCCCTCCTGTGATGTATCATATGACGTAAATGCAAGGGAGCCCTTCCCGAGTGAGTGGAGTGATCGAGGAGAAGGTTTTTAATTTGGAAAACCCTTGCGCTTCTTCTGCACTTGAACAATCGTCAGCAGTGAAAAGGAAGATTCCATTTCAGTTAGGGCTGGGCGATTTGGCCAAAATATCACATCATAATATTTTTCCTATTATTGACAAAAAACAATTATAACATTAATCTTTGCAGTAGATTGTTTCTCCTGACAAATTTTCCTATTGAACTCTATGGAAAAATAAGTCAGGAGAAGAAACCCTTCAAGTTATCTGTAATGGTGGCATGACGTGTGAGGTAGGAGGGGCCAAACGCAGCAAGGGGGATTAATTATGCACTAGGCCACTAAGATGGGAAACCCCATAATTAAGGGAAGGAGACAAGACGGGGAACACATGTACCAAAGCTACTAACCGGCTCACTGTCACACACCAATGAGTAGAAGCGCAAACGCCAGGTTTCTCAGTAAGAAAACCAAACAAGGCTAATGGAACAAAGAACTGCTACCCTATACTTCTACGAGCTAAGTAACTCAGTAAAAGCGTGAACGCCCGATCTCCCAGGAGAGAGAAACATTTTACAGGCGAATAGAGCAGAGATCTGCAGTCCCATACCTCTACAAGCTAAGTAACTAAAGAGCCAGCAATAATAAACGCCCTGCCTCGGTAACGAGACGCATAAGAACAGGCGAGTAGCATAATGGCACAAATGACACACACCAAATGTACCGAAGCTACAAACCAGCTCACTGTAACACGCAAATGAGTAGAAGCACAAATGCCTGGTTTCACAGTAAGAAACCAAACAAGGCGAATGGAACAAAGAACTGCTACCCTATACTTCTACGAGCTAAGTAACTCAGTAAAAGCGTGAACGCCCAATCTCCCAGGAGAGAGAGAAACATTTTACAGGCGAATAGAGCAGAGATCTGCGGTCACATACCCCTACGAGCTAAGTAACTAAAGAGCCAGCAATAATAAACGCCCTGCCTCAGTAATGAGGCGTTAGAATAGGTGAGTAGCATAAATGGTACAAATAAAACACACAGCCAACAAACCCTGCAAAATAATACGAGATAGTATACGAGGAGGCGAAAGGAACAGAGATCTAACGTTGCAAGGCTACTCTCAGACTCGCAGTCACACACAAACATGTCCACAACATCGCCCAATCTTCCCTATAGGAAGACATGTACCAATGGACGAAACAGAACAACAGTTCCGAACAAAATCGCCAAAAGCTCCATGTACGGAGACAGGTACCGAAAGGAACGAACAGGACAGGCTACACCGGACATTTACCGGCTAAAAGACTAACGCAAGCTCAATAGAAAATACACGCCCTGCCTCTCAGAATAAATAAAGCCCTACCTGTCAGTACGATAAAAACACCCGGTCTCTTAGTAAGAAATGACCATACAAATACACCCACAAACAAACAAAGACTCCTCTCGCTTTCACGGAAGAAAGCAGACAGAGAGAGGCGGAAGAGACAGAAAAGGCAAAAGGGTCTAGGCAATGGAAGAAAGGAAAGACCAGGAAGCGGAGACAGAAAAGAGCCAGGGGGGAAAAGTCCTAATATATAAGTCCCGCATTACTCCAATAAAACACTCTGGAGCAAAAATGGCAAGCAATCAAAGGGCAAAATAATACCACACACAAAATAGGGCAAATAATGCCAGACAATACAAATTAATATCAAAGCCCAGAACGGAGAAAAACATGGGCTTAAATAGCTCCAAGGTAACCACGCACAGGTGTGATGCTGAGAGAAACTCCGCAATCAAGACGGGGCAGAGCAAACATCCACTAAAAGGGCAGCGCCTTCGCGTGGCTACCAAGGAAACCGACGGCAAGGGAAAAAGGGTCACAAACCACGACATTATCCATCCATAACTACTGTATTTCTGGCAGCAGAGTGATGGTTTAAGGCTTGTTTGATACGTCAGACCCTGGATGACTTAGAGCCATTTAGGCAACCATGTGTTCCATACTGTTCCAGCTGTTTACAGCTACATCTAGTCCCACCCCCTAATTCCCATAGAGATCCATTCAAATGCAGAGACGTTATAGTATCGCTTGTAAGAGTACCAGAAGATAAGATATCAAGAGTCTTTTGATGTTGTTGTGTCACAGGCATCAGGAAGTCATGGCATGCAAAGGATATGCAACCAAATATTATCAACTAAGTGATCACAGGTGTATTCACCTTTGTTGCATTGAGTTTCTACTTTGAGGCCTGTATTTTCACTATAGTCTTTCTAAAGTATTTGTTTTTGATCGTTCCTAAGAGGAAACACTCCTACTTGTCAACTTATAAATAACGCAATTATTGAGAGGTGATACAATTTTGAATCATTTGACATTTAAGTGATATTGCACAGGGGTGTACTCACTTCTGTTGTATACTGTATGTGAGGAGAATGCATTTTATAGTGTTACGACCCCGGCTTGAAGGGCCATAACAGGAAGGGTTATAAGATGAGTTGATTAAAATATGAAAAACTGACCTGAACAAGTGAAAAGGTGCCGGTTGACAGGACAATGCTTTGCCAGTGTGTTCCTGGCAGAGCAAGACGAAAACAAAGGCACACAACTGGTCCAAAACGCAGCAGCTAGATGACTGACTGGTTCCAGGAAAAGAGACCACATCACCCCTGTGCTGGCCTCCCTACACTGGCTCCCAGTGCACTTCAGAGTAGATTTTAAGGTTCTGCTATTTGTTTTTAAAGCCCTAAATGGAAGGGCCCCTTCCTATTTAGCAGAACTCCGACGCCCCCATACGACATCGAGGACGCTCAGGTCTTCAAACCTGAGTCTTCTGACTGTCCCTCGCTCGAGGCTGAAGCTAAATGGCGATCGCGCCTTTGCTGTCGAGGCCCCTAGACTTTAGAACAGCCTCCCCCTAACTATTAGATCCGCCCCCACTATTGAGTCTTTCAAATCCTGTCTTAAAACATATTTCTATTCTCTAGCTTTCAAGTCTATTTGATTTGCCGATGTTTTGTTTTTTTTGTCTTGTGTCCCATTGTTTTATTTATGTATTATTTTTTAGCACTTCCACACTGTACAGCACTTTGGTCAACGTTGGTTGTTTTTAAACGTGCTTTATAAATAAATTTGACTTGACTTGACTTGATTTTACAGACTGATAGACTGTGAGACACAGAGGCCGGCGGTTGGAACCACTGAAACCAACCTTCCCAAATTGAGAACACCACAAGTTCTCCAGATGAGAAAGACAAAGTTCTTCACAAAACAAACCCCGGTTAAATTGCCTCCAATTTCTTTGTCAAACCATGAGATCGAGAATCCAAAGAGACTTTAAACGGTGAGACGCGACGGCCGGCGGTTTTGTACTGTGAAGCGTTGGAACCACTGTAACGAACCTTCCTGAATTGAGAACAATACCAAAGTCCCCACTTGAGAACAAAACCAAAACCTCCACAAAACAAAACCCCGGTCAATTTGCCTCCAAGGTCCTCTGCATCCGGTCCTCCTCTCAGTTGTCACGAGTCTCCGTGTTTACACATACTGCCGGGTATCACACCCGTATTATGCAAGCACAGACAAAAGTAGTCTACAGAAACACAACTTACACAAGGGACAGACTACAACACAGCAAATTAGCCACAAACCCACAAGCAGCTTACTCCCGACATGTTCCTTTTGGAAACGAGTAGTTTGTCAACTATTTGCATAAGCGAAAACAGCAGTGTTTGACTTCCTGATTTATGTTGTGACACAAGGATGAACTTAGTGCCAGGCGTTGTTGTGTATACATAAAATGTAATGCATAATAATGTGAAGTGCATTATACTGTGGCCTATTCACAGAACTAGTAAATAGGGCTTTCTCCAGAAGACTGCTGCGAACTAGCAAATAATGTCCCTATTGCTGCATTCATTCATCATATTGATGTCATCTCCAGACCAACTGGGTCGCCTAACTAAAATAAGGGAACTCCAACTGAACAATTACTCTGTTTATTTTGTAGTTGGGCTGAGTGGCACAACTAAAAACCAGTCTGAGTGGCACAAATAAAAACCAGTCTGAAGATTACAGTTTTATTTATTTTTCTTAAGTATTGGCAATGCCTACAAATGACGATGGCTATAATGCATCAATTCTGCTTTAAATTTAGTAATAAGAACTTTTAGGACGGTAAATTATAACTTATATTATAACTGAAAACAACAATAAAACAATGATTTCCTAAAAATAAAAAGTGTACAGTTCAATTAAATTATAATTCCAACTAGTCAGCTTTAAATGTCTAAATCAGTCATAGGACACATTTTCCTCTCAGTTAATGGTGTGAAAGAAAAGGTCACACAGTTATATATTACATTTTTGTTTTTGAGGAAACCTTGAAATAGCCTTCTTTCAAAAGTACCGACTTTGAACCCAAAGAGTTTGCTGAATTAAAAGTTGAAAAGTCTGCACAGAATAAAAGTTGTCAAAATCACTCTTCTAGAACTCTCTGTAGGCTTGTGGGAGATTATTTTAGAAAATAACATGACCCTAAGGTAATAACACACACACACACACACACACACACACACACACACACACACACACACACACACGCGCAAACACGCACACATACAGTAAGAAACTAAACATTTTATTCAATTTGTTTGTACTGTATGTATAAAAAAGCAAATTCACTTTCACTCTGTACAAAGGCTTTACACAGTTCCAGTCCCCTTATTGATGTAAAAGCTGAGTCAGGTGTATTAGTCATTGCAAATGACAGCAAAGGAAAATTACAACCTTTTTGGTTTGGGAATTCTGTAACCGCAAATGGCCATCATGCCAAAATACCTGAAAAGGTTGTTTCCACCACCCTCTAATGTGTGGGGGAATGAAGAGCTAACGTTCCAAGTTGCTCTTTTATTTTCCTCACTAACATTGTTCAGTAAGGATCACAGTATCCCCTGGTTAATTAACTGCCTGCACCATATGCATATTCATTTTACATGTTTGGATATGCATTAAATCAAATAAGATAGCAATCATAAGTATGGATATAAATGTAATTATCTTTTATTAATGTAGGTTAAACATGTTTTAGGTAGGTTGTAGTGCCTATTTACTGAAGACCTCAATTGCAGCCACACCTACGCTTAATTATGAAGCTAGCCATATCATTGTAAAAGGTAGGGTCAAGCAGGCTCAGAAGGTTGGATCCTGCGTTGGTCTTTACATTAGGAATGTGCTCTAGCAAAGATATCAGGGTCTCCCAGCATGAAAGTATCAGAATGTATCAGTCTATATCTAATGGCCATATTACTTGGCATTGTACATACTGTTTAAGAGAGGAATTTGCTGTCTGTGACTTACCAGGTCAATGGTTCACCACTAATTCACTCACTGTTTTCTTTATTTAAAAGAACTACCACATTTTATTTATTAATTCATCTATGAATCTTATGAATTTGTCATACTGTTTTGCCTTGAATAATACTTAATTAGTATGCATTAATTAAGGAGACTGAACTTTAAGTTCCTGCTTACAGGCAATGATGGTGTGTGGATCTGTTGTACTCGTTCACATCTACTGAAAATAATTATTTCCAAAGAAAGCTTCTTGGGCATCTGGATGGTCCAGTTCACCACCAGTGCAGGCTAGGCCCTATAGTCACAGGTTTGAGTCTGGGCTGTGTCTTTTTCAGATCATAATTGACAACGGGAGTGTAGAATAATGACTGTACAATTAATATTGTTCTAATAATGGAATTCAAAGGTTGCCGGTTTGATTCCCAGCTGGGG
This sequence comes from Synaphobranchus kaupii, assembly GCA_029718625.1. Taxonomy (NCBI): domain Eukaryota; kingdom Metazoa; phylum Chordata; class Actinopteri; order Anguilliformes; family Synaphobranchidae; genus Synaphobranchus; species Synaphobranchus kaupii. The sequence goes on from CM056389.1 coordinate 15,255,568, forward strand.
TACTGCCATTCCACCCATGAACAAGGCATTTAAACTGCATAGCTTCAGCAAATGACCAGCTGTATAAATGGATTGTAGTTTAACTTATCTGGGAAAATCATTCTGGATAAGACTGTCTGATAAATGCCAAATCTGAACTCGCAGTGACAGGAGACAGCAGGCCTCACCTCACCAGGTAAAGGTTTAGGTTGGTTAGGGTTCCAAAGGAAACTGTTGCATCACTTCATCCCAACAATGAGCCTGGCTCCTACAGGCTACCTGTTTTCATCAATGAGATCTTGTGTATCTCTCTTATCCAACCATTCTACAGGCTACCTGTTTTCATCAATGAGATCTTGTGTATCTCTCCTATCCAACCATCCTACAGGCTACCTGTTTTCATCAATGAGATCTTGTATATCTCTCCTATCCAACCATCAGGCTACCTGTTTTCATCAATGATATCTTGTGTATCTCCTATCCAACCATAAGGCTACCTGTTTTCATCAATGAGATCTCGCGTATCTCTCCTATCCAACCATCAGGCTACCTGTTTTCATCAGTGATATCTTGTGTATCTCTCCTATCCAACCATCAGGCTACCTGTTTTCATCAGTGATATCTTGTGTATCTCTCCTATCCAACCATCAGGCTACCTGTTTTCATCAGTGATATCTTGTGTATCTCTCCTATCCAACCATCAGGCTACCTGTTTTCATCAATGAGATCTTGTGTATCTCTCCTATCCAACCATCAGGCTACCTGTTTTCATCAGTGAGATCTTGTGTATCTCTCCAATCCAACCATCAGGCTACCTGTTTTCATCAATGAGATCTTGTGTATCTTTCCTATCCAACCATCAGGCTACCTGTTTTCATCAGTGAGATCTCGTGTATCTCTCCTATCCAACCATCAGGCTACCTGTTTTCATCAGTGAGATCTCGTGTATCTCTCCTATCCAACCATCAGGCTACCTGTTTTCATCAGTGAGATCTCGTGTATCTCTCCTATCCAACCATCAGGCTACCTGTTTTCATTAATGAGATCTTGTGTATCTCTCCTATCCAACCATCAGGCTACCTGTTTTCATCAATGAGATCTTGTGTATCTCCCTCATGTATCTTCCCTATGTATCACTGCTGGCTGTCTCCTGTAGCATTGTGTGGCTTTGTCAGACCACACACAGTTCATCTGCAGAGCTCTGGGTTGAGTGAGGTGAATTTGAGATTGGAGAGGGGGTCAAAAGCTTAGTATAAACGTATTCCTCCTCACACAGTTTAAAGTGAGATACTGTCTCTAACTTAAATTATTGTGCAAAGGACCAGAATTGTTTAAATTTTCTTACATTTTTTTATATTAATGAGACTTCTGCCTGTAGTCTTCCCCGGAACCTACAGTTCTGGTAGTATCTAATGGATACCTGATGAACGCTGGAGGTCAGTACAGCCGTAATACTAATAAGTAGCATAAAAGATAATTGGAATCAAAGACATACATTGTGTAAATGTGCTTTTTCTAACCTCAAATTAATATGAAAAAATCCTTTTGTGCAAAGTTCAATTCCACAATCACACTGCAATTTAAAAACTGCTCTACACAGCAAAAGAAAGCATAAAAAAACACCTACCTGACAGTGTTATGTTCACAGAATTGGGGCATATTATAATAAGTTAACAGTATTACTGTGTATATATATATATATATGCACACACTGGATTTGAGAAGAAACAATGAATATGAGGTTAAAGTGCAGACTGACAGCTTTAATTTAAGGGTATTTGTAGCCATAGCCAGTGATTCATGTAGGAATTACAGCCCTTTTTATACATAGAAACATAATTGGACACATTAAAATAAACTTAAATAGAGAAGTCATATTTAGCACTTTGTTGCATTCGATGACTGTTTGAAGTATGCAATCCATAGACATGACCAGACGCTGGGTATCCTCCATGACGAATGCGCGCCGTAATCAAAGCTAAAGGTGGTCCAACAAAATATTAGTGTGGCCAGGCAGTGTATGTTAAAAAGTTAGAAATATCACCCTTTAACCTCAAATACACTGTTTCAAATCCAATTACTGGAGTACAGAGCCAAAACAACAAAAATTGCGTCGCTGTCCAAATACTTACAAACGGCAGTATACTGTATATATTTAATGTAAAGAAAAAAACGACAGTTTCATGCAGAGTTTGCAAATGCTTAGCAGTAATCTGGCAGCCAATCTTAATGTATTTTGGCATAAAAACTGGGGGAAGGAGCATTGTGTTTATCAGGGGGACAGCGCCACGCTACCTGCCCGTAGTCGACCCTCAAAGAAACGGCAGAAGACGCCGTGCGGCGGGAACGCAGAACTGCCAGCTGGCCAAAAACAGGAAGTTGAAGTGCTGGATAGTAATTCAAGGACCAGGTCACTCATCAAAACAAGGTTTTTTTTTTTTGTGAAATTAATTAGTCTTGTTTTCTGTCTCATTGTTGCACTATGACTCTCAGCAACTCCTCTGATGAAAATGAACGGTACAATGAGAATCTAATTTCCCTCCATGTACTGCCGCTGATGGGGTCAAAGAGATGGGTCGGAGTCTGCTTTGATTCTGGTCTCGTTTACGCTGCCGAGGAGACAGCCAGAGCAAGTGTACTCTGCCCAGTTTCTCTTCTAAACAATGCCCTTGTCTTCCACACGTTGCAGTCTATTATTCTGGTGTCTTGTGTAAATGTGAGTACCTTCTCCCATCTTTCCACAGCTCTTTGGCATACCCTGTCAGCTATGTATTTAAATATATATATTTTTTTTTTTTAAATGAACAATTTGTATTTAATTTCACAAAAGTTGATATATAGAACATATGAAACAATGGGGGGTAATAGATGTAAATTACGCTGGAACAGTATGGATCACATGGTTGGCTAAATGGCTCACCAAGGGTCTGAGGTATCAAGCGAACCTCAAACCATCACTCTGCTGCCAGATATGCAGTAGATATGGATGTATCACTTTATGTGACTTTACTATATGGATGTCCCCAAACCTAAATCGGGATATATTATTTTAATTTCATAATCAATTTCACTTTTGAATATCGGAATAATGGATGGCCCTATCCTATATACACCATGCTGAAAAATAAAAATGTGTTATAACTGAAGGGAAGGGTGCCATCAAGACTCAGGAGTGGCATGGACAGTAGTCAGCCCAGGGCCACTGTGGCAGTACGGGCCCCCGTGTCTGAGTGAACTCCGCATCTGACCGCGGACGAAGTACCGGCGATCATGTTCGCTGTGGAGACGGAGAGGTGAGGAGAGATTACTGCTGAAAACTCTGGGCCCTAGAGGAAATGAACCATTAAAACACTCTAAATTAAGTCCACAGTGCGATGAGCAAATGCGAGTTAAGTTAGATAAATCTCAATTTAAATGCAGAATGCGGCCTAATCAGAATAATGCTAAAAAGCCTGCTTTTTTTTCTTGCTTTCATTCTGTCAGTAAACGGATTTCATGAAAGAAAAAAAAGGGAACAAGAAAAAAAACAATGGAGGATACAGTGAAGGAGCTATTCCGTTTGGGTAACGGATTACGGCGAAGGTGCTTCACTTGGCTCAGTCATGTGGATAATGTCAAATCCAAATTAGTAGGGAAGCCCAGACTATCCTTATCACAACGGAAATGGATTTATAGAGATGGGCCAGGTATCGCTGAGTATAATACTACATTATCCCTGTGACAGAACAGTTTATGGGGCACGGCAGCTGTGAATCAATGGTGGGGGACTAAGCAATCTGCAATGATGTCAGCTGTAAACCGTGCCTTCACACAACGCCTGTACAACACATATTTTCGACGGCAAACCCTTACGGAAATGGAATGCACTGCAATATATTGAGGTAAAATATGTCGTCAAAAATATTGCCACACTTTGTGATATATGAAACAACATACAACATACAACGTATTGCTGCTCTCAGATATTATGATATTATGAAGTTCGGTGAAATATATTCAGTGTAAATTCCACATATTTTACAATGTATTTTAATATATTTAATTTCCATAAGGTGCAGATTGAACACATAGCTGGAGAAAGGAGATAAGGAAGCAAGTTAAACTAAACTATTTGTATGTCCCTTTAGAGATGACTTTGGTCACCTGATGGGCTCTGCACTGTACAGGATAAACAGCGAGCCACAGATGCTTTGAGTACATAACAGCATATGACTGGTCTCACTTACAGCTGAAGGTTCAAGAAGCATATCTGTGACAATGTTTTGGCATAAATAGATAAGCAGATGTATTCATTTTTTAAGTACAAAAGACTTAAAAACTGTATAAATCCAACAGACTTGACCAGTTCATTGAACTCCTTTGGCTGATACATCTGCACAGTTTTGTTTTGTTCATTATCCGTATAGTTGCTGGATTTATTTCACTTCTTCCTTACCTACTCTACTTTGTGATCCTCTAGGCGAGGTTACGATTGAAGAGGAGAACATTTCAGTGTTGTCCTTGTGTTATGTAAGAACCCTGAAAGTGTAAAGGTTAAATAAAGACCAATAACAATGGCAAGTCCGTCACATGGGGGGGGGGGGGGGGGGGGCTTAAAAAGCTCCAAATAAATATTCAGTTGTGTCGGAGGCAGTGTTGCCTACAAGTCAGTGACACTGAGTGAACATCCCTGCTATATAACACATAATAAAACAAATTATTGTAGGAGAATCAGCATGAAGGGTCAAAGTTGAATAATGACAGAGAAAGCATTTAAAGTCCCATGGTACCCCTGGATTATGCTTTTTCTTACCAAAGATGGGAACTGACTATGCGGAAGACAGCTAGGAGCAACCATCTTACCTAAAGTACCATCTCTCTCTCTCTCTCTCTCTCTCTTTCTCTCTCTCTCTCTCTCTCATGGATATTGCCTCAAGGGTGATGGCTTTCAGACTCCAAGCTGCACAGCGACTTCTATACCATGATGAATGGAGTTGGCTGAATACAGCTCGCCTGCTTTTGAGAAGGGCTGGGGGCTTTAACTGTGACAAACAGCTATTCCTGCTGAGGCCTGATGGTGTGGACTGGACTGGACTGGACTGACGAGTCAGTCCTACAAGCACGGCAGGTCTTCGAAGCCATCCATGCACCTGAAGCAACACCAGGGGTGTGGTTATTTGAGAAGCCCATTGTTCTTCAATGGTTTTATCACCAGCATTACTCTGTCCTCTGCCAGTCTGTGGTCATATCTGCATATGCATGTTGTGTGAAGCTAGGCGATTTGATGAAGGCCACTCGAACGGTTGTTGAGGCCCTTCGTGAGATGGCGGGTATAAGGTCCTCTCGAGTCTTACTGATGATTGTGTTCCTCTCACCATTTTCCCTGCTATAGTGGAGTGGCAGGAGGAGGAGGTGAGCTTTTTGTCTTTTACAAGTTTGAAAGCAAAACTGAGCTATTTATTTACATAAGCAAATGAGCTATTTATCATAACGGTGTTAAGGTTTCACATTTACGCTCGCTGGCAGTCGTCAAAGTGTACCGAGTTTTCTGGCCCAGATACTTCCCCAAAAGGCTGCTGGCGGTCCCTGTATATGCTGCCTGTTGAAAAGCGGACAGCTGACCTCCAGTGGAGGGTAGTACACGGGGCAATAGCTATGAACAGACATCTGGCACACCTGGATCCTGATACTGGGCAGGAGTGCCCTTTCTGTTTAGAAATTGAGTCTGTGTTGCACTTATTTATTGAGTGCCTAAGGTTTTTATTTAGTCTTTTAGAAACATGGTTTGAAGGTTTGGGGGAAACGTTCTCATTTGACCTGTTTATTCTAGGTCCGAGGAACAGGGCTGTGCATGTTCTTTTGACTTTTTTGTCAGGAATGGCCAAACTGGCCATCTGGAAAACTAGAGAAAACCACATTCAGGCTCTAGCATCAGTAGACCCTGTGTTGATGATGAAACAGATGCTGGCAGCCAGACTTAGGGTTGACTATGCTTACTACAGCCTGATTGGTAACGTGGATGTTTTTCTGTCTATTTGGGGCATAGGAGATGTGGTATATACAGTCTAGGATGATATGATGATATGATTGTTCTTATATTTTGTCTGGGGAAGCAGTTGATGTAATTTAATTTCTGAATGTAATTTATTGTATGTGTTTGCCGGTACTTAAGGAAGGAGTTTAATTAAAGGTGCTTTAAATTTTTTCAAAATTCTCTCTGTGTCTGTCTGTCTGTCTCTCTCTGTCTCTCTCTCTCTCTGTCTGTCTCTCTCTCTCTCAAAGATAAGGCCACAGAAGAAGGCTAGGAGATCAAAGCCTCTGCCTTTGTTCTGACAATTTTGTCCAAGCACACTAGAGAAAACAGGCCAGGCCCAGGTTGGGGGTATGCAGTGAGCTTACTCTCATCAATCATGTTCTGGATGGTGCATGAAATCCAGAAAAACTCAAAATAAATCCAATACGGGGAGCCGCAGTAGATCAGAAGCCTGATTGGGTTTCTTTGAACTGAAAGACCTCTATAGTACTAGTTGGACCGCACCACTCAACTTGTGAGTATTCCTACAGCACCGGTGGACATGCTCTGTTAATGCCAGGAATTATTACGATCCCAGGAAAGGGCAAGTTGCCATTTTTGTCCCCTATAAATACTAGGCTCCATCACCGCTCATGTTCTTTTCCACTTAGGGGTAATACTTCTGTTGTGTATGGGTCATATAACATGCTGGAAGATCACTATATTATCTGAGCTGAGGTTTGACAGAGTCTATTCCCCCCCCGAGTAATAAACACATGCCTCTCGCTCTCGCTTATCCAGAGTGAGTCGAGTACATGCAAAAAGGTTTCGGCAATGGAGAGCCGATGCCAAGTCATTAAGGACATGGAGGCACACTGAGGATGTAGTGCTTCAAGTGGCAAATGGGTCTGAGAGGATATACTTTTAGATTTAGTGCAGGTTAGATGAGCAAACCAATGAAAAACCCAGAGAAGTTAAGCAGTAGGTGAGTTGAGACGTGTTTTTGTTTTTTTTCAGTTTTCCCGCCAACGCACCGGTCTTCAGTGTATGACTGGCACCGCGCCCCGGGATGGGATGCAGACCGCGCTGACCGGCCAGAAGCCCCGCGAGGGGGGGGGGGGGGGGGGGGGGTCACATAATCGTCATTAGCGACACAGTGGGCACGGTCTCATTGTGCAAGAGTGGCTCCTTGGAAAAGCCTGCCAACAGCAGCTGTGCCTGAAGTGTACCCCTCTGATACAATGATAGCCTGGCTCAGCTGCCAGGCTCCCGGGCGAAAGCCGAGCGGCAGCTGGAAGAAAGCACTTCTGAGCGGAGTGTGAGCTTGTCTGAACCCTCGCAATTCAATGGCTAATCTGGAAATAATCAGTGTTCATTTCTGAAATTATGTCTTACCTCTTACCTTAAAATTGGGCCACTGAAAGTTTCTCATTTGTTGCTTCAGCTCCAGGGACACCCAGGCACATTCATATTTATACTCATACACTTTATACACATTCATTTATATTCGTGTTGCGGGCATAATCAACTCGTGGTTGTCTGCTAGAGGCAAGTCGTTTCTACCTTGCCTGAAATACTTTTCTGTAGTTTTTAACTGCCTTTTTAAATAAATTGCTACACTCCCTCACATTAAGGCTCACAGAGATTTTTTTTCTGTCTGGCATTACTGTAAAAAAGAAAATTACTGAAATCGTGATTCAAAAATTGTGAAATCGTGATTCAGTCATATTTGTTCTTTCAAAGGTAAATGAAAATATGAATTGGAAAAAAAGGGTTTTGTGTGTGTGTGTGTGTGTGTGTGTGTGGGGGGGGGGGGGGGTGGGCTGGAGGAGGGGGGTGTATATGGGTGTGGTCATGGTCAACGAGCATTACTACGGTCTAATACACTATGGGCCTGATTTACTAAGACCTTTAGTGCGTACAAAACCATTTAGCACACGCAAAACAAATTTGTTTTGCACCAATCATTGGTCATGTTATTGGTTTTGTGTGTGCTAAATGGTTTTGCACCCACTAAAGGTCTTAGTAAATCAGGCCCTAAATGGGAGCATAGCCCACATTTTTTGAGAGAAATCTCAAACGTAACATAACTTGATGACGAGAACAAGCCATTCAGCCTAACAATGCTCGCCATTTTCCTCCCACTAAACAGTACCCTAGTGCTCACCGTTTACCTACAAACCAAATAGTATGCACAGTAACACTGTGTCAAGCCTGTTCTTGAAAACACCCAGAGTTTCTGTCTCTACTACAGGACCTGGCAAGCTATTCCACACACCGACTACTCTCTTTGTGAAGAAGTACTTCCTGATGTCTCTGCAGAATTTGACCTTTTGCTAACTTCCATCTATGCCCCCTCGTTCTACTATTCTTCTAACAGAAAACAACCTGAAGAATCTCTTGTAGTTCACTTTGTTAATCCCTTTTTAGGAATTTAAAAGCCTCAATAAAATTGTCCTTAAGGGCCCTATCTTACACCTGGCGCAAAGCGGCGCTAACCCAAATGCAAGTGTCTTTGCTATCTTACACCCGGCGGTGGGTTCATTATAACGCCTAGCGCTCACGTCGTTTAACTAGCATGTATTCTTGCACACGTTGCAAGTGAACTGGGCGTGTTGGTTTTAAGATGAGTAGTGGCCAGGATTATTTTTGGCGTATTGCTATCTTGAGCTAGCAGAAAGCGCTTGCGCTAGAAACCTGGTCTAAAGTCGTCGCAGTTGTTTACCTGTTATTTTAACGGCGCATATAAGTGCGTCTACATAGGCGTGTGCACAACGCGCGTACCCTCCTGTCTATTACACACAGGGGCGCGCACAAGCATGACTAAAATATCAAGATTACAATGTGAAATATTATTATTGTGTATGCTATATCAAAAAATGCATAATAATAAAAGGGTCCATAGCCTACCTTTCCCTCAGCGAATTAAATTGCATTCAGCCCACTCCATCAACATCCAGGTGATTTGCAATGGTACGGGACAATGGCTATCCATTAAAAAGGAGCTGATAACACCTATATCAAGCCTAATGCGCGAATTGTCATTTACACCTAATGCGCGAATTGTCATTCAATGGAAAACTCGGCAATAGACGGACATTTGAGTTCTGAAAATGTGCTTCAGATGTCATTACAATACAGCTCTGTTTATCTAGGAATACAGCCTGTAAGTAAATAGAATGGTTTGTGACTGAAAAAAGTTCAAAAACTTGTCCAGTAAATATTGCATTTACTGTTTTTCAAATAGCCTAGGCAACAGCGGATTCGCTGTGCATACGGTTTTTTCGATAGCCTATGGTTAAAAAACTGAGCGAAATGTCACCATGTTAACTAAATTGTAACCTTAGCTATTCTTCGTCCTTCATATTTTTTTAATTACAGTGACCAGGTTTCCATACTTTCAGCTTATTAAAACCCAGCTGATTTCACCCGTTATTCCATAACTGAACAAAACTATTACCCTATTTACTTTGGCCCATTTTGCCCAATTTTCGCCTAGTTTTTACTAGTGTCAATTAAGTGCCAATATCTCAAAAACTATTCACTACACATCCATGTTTGAAAGTTTCAATGAAAGAAGAGGCTTGTACCATTCAGAAATTTGCATCAGAATAAATTTATGTAAAAATGGTCACATACAGTTTATACATAATACACATAAAAAAACAAAAAAAAGTACAAAACGCCTTGTGTTTTTACAGTTTAGCACTGAATATTTCAACTTCAAAGTACTGGAGCAAGCCAGAATTCCTTACCCTAGTGCACTGATATGTTGTCCACAAGTGTATAGAATTTGGTAAAGATATCTACAGGCTTTCCTTATCCATTGGTAATTTTTCCAAAACTGTGCCCAATGTCCCAATATTTATCCAAACCTCTCCAAATATAAAACATGTGCATATCTTTCTGTCCAGGCATGTCAATCATCAGAAAACTTTATCTTTCTATTGAAACAGTTTTTGTAATACAAAATGTAAAGAAAATAAACCTACACATGTTTTGTATACATGTGTATGAGAGTATGCTCTTACAAATTGTGCCGAAATTGTGCCCAAAAGTGCCCAAATACCTCTCCGAACAGGATTACTTGCCCTAATGTTATCTAACCAATCTGCCTTACATTTAAAATGGAAATACTGGAAATAAATGGAAATACATTTAAGTTAAATACTGTAAAAATAAATAAAATTATATATATATATATATATATATATATATATATATATATATATATATATATATATATTACATCCAGTGCTTCTGATATTAGCTCCCACATAATTGGGAATTGTAGCCAACTAGGATTTATGGATTCATTTCAGATAACTAAAAACTAAATTACATTATTATAATATTATGTCTTGACTGAAATCGTGAAATAAAGCACTGAGAATGGCCCATGGGTTGGTTTCTGCACAAAAAAACGGACAGAAAATGAACGCTGCAAACCCAATGTTTCAAGGCGCAGTAATGTCTACTTCTGTTCCATTTCTTCCCCTCCCCCCTTAGCAGGCAATGTGCTCCTCTCCTGCTTGTCACAACATAACAGCTAACTAGCGAACTTCTGCGACAATCCATTGATCATGAAACTAAAAATACTCTAGATAATAGCGCTTCAGACAGTTGATACTATAATAATAATAATAATTATTATTATTATTTGTGTGTGCATATACATATATATATATTTATATATATATATATTCAAAGAGAACAGAAACGGGTCTTGCCTTCCTCGAACGCCGCTTCTGCTACAGAGTCTTTACTCTCTGCCCCTGAGGACTCACCTTCCTCACCGCTGGAATCACTGCGGTCCAGCTCCTCCAATACCTGAGCAACCGTGAAATAAACGGTCTTCTTGGCCATTTTCTCGGATAAAAACTATAATTTTTCACTCCAGCAACGAAATGTGACCAGCGCAATTGCTCAGTACAACAAACCACGCACGCGTAAGAGAAAATGTAGCCTATATTGTAGCCTATATGCAGCTAACACAGGGCTAATTTTATCTGGATAGGCTAAAAGCGTTCGTGAACAGCAAGGAAGTCCATCCCTTACTTCACAAACTCAGAAATAAAGCGCATGTGACTTCACGACAAATTTGATGCTAACTTCACAGTCATGGGGCCGATTGCGCATACCGCCATTACCCTATGGGCTGTCGTTACGCGTGGATACAGCGCCGTTCCCAGTCGCTGGAATATGACATCCTTTACTTCATTTAAAGGGGTAGGAACCCCCGTCGAAGATAATCTACGTGTTTTACGTTAGATCATTCCTGAAGCAGTCTAGTAATGTTTTTACGCAACGGTGGTAACGTAGTACAAAGGCAAATGCGATTGGTACGCACTGTGGAAATGGAGATTTTGCTGGGCAATGGATTAATGGATTACGAAAAAGCGTTCAGGATTCTTCAGAAAACAGTTATAACTACATAACCAGGTAAAATATTTGGTTGATTAAACATGTTTACGAAGAGATTTTGTATAAAATAAAATATATTTATACAAAACCGGAAGCACATCGGTTGTATGCATAGTGAAGTGAGCACAGGGAAAAAACACATAATGTCTATTTATACAAATTTTCAATAACATACAATTGTTCCTAAATCGGATCTTGATTTTTTAGCGTGTAGAAACTGTACCAAAAGTTTTTGTGATATGCATTTTATTGCCTGTGACTGCGGCGAGGTGAAGGCTGTAAACAAATAAAAAAAGTGGGTTGGGCTATTAGCACCCTGCTGCTTTATGGCTCTGTAGTGTAACCTGAGAGCTGATAAGCATATAAACGAATGTGTTCGCAGGCTGTGACTGTTTTTAACAATTTTGCGTCGAAAGTTCTGTGTTTTATTAACGTTATAATTTAGAATTTAATAGAAATATGAACACTATAAAAAATTGAGACGGATACGTCCCACCACTAGGGGGCCAAAGCCCATAGAGTTAAAGAGAACTAAGCGTCTAATTAGAAACGAAAACAAATTTGCAGCACGTTACACAATTAATTCACAATTCATTTTAATGCCATTCTCTGCATGTGCACTGCATGTTCTCTGTTTCCCCTGCTGTAAGTCGCACGTTTCACGGTCTTCCTGGGAAAGTGGATTGTTTTAAAGCATTACGCTACGAGTAAAACAGGTTGGTCACATTTCCATAAACAGGACATTATTAAACAAGGGGAAATATGTGTGAACATATGGGTTGCCAACCTGACAGCTTTATTGTATTTAGTGTTATCATTAAGGCAAAATAACGGTATTTATGTTATTAATCAATATTACTATGCAGGTAGCCTAATGAACTTCGGATGAAGCTTGAACTTCGAGAACTCCAGGAGAACAGCCTCATGGAACCGGGAACTCATAGACTAATGGTTAGTCCAAAGAATATTTATTTATCCTATTCCTTGATCACACTAAACACATACAAGCATGTCTTTTTCGCCATCAAGCAATCTGCCAAGGTGGAAAAGCAGGCTTTTAAAGGGAATGGGATATGACATTTTGATTGGTTTATTGCATGTCATGCCCAAGACACACCTATAATTAATGAAGCGACTAGGTTCAGCCCATTTGCACCTTGCGCCGTGCTTAGCGCCCAAAAAACACGCCGTTAAAATGGCAAAAGTGGACTTGGACACGCCCAAAATGGACTTTACGCCATGCGCTTAGACCAAGCGCCAAGATCGCCAAGATAGAGCCCTAAGTCTCCTTTTAAAGCTCATAACTTTTATTTTTCATACCAGGAACAAATTTAGTTGCCCCTTCTTTGAACCTTTTCCAGAGCCTCTATATATTTTTTGTAATACGGTGCCCAGAAGAGCACACGGTAGCTACTCTAAGGGGTCGATTTACTAAGATCCCAAATAAGGGGTGTTATTTTGCATGTGCTATTATTTCAAATTTTGCGGGTGATCAACTAAGAGTCATTATGTAAATTACTCCAGCCACTAACAGCCGTATTTAAATGAAAGATTGTGCGTGTTTAGAATGGTTACACTATAAAGAAATATGGCAGCAATGTTGACTGGCAGCAATGTTGCCAGGGAAAAACTATTTAATGAATGGGAAAAAAAGATAAATCCTGTTATTTTAGGGTACTGTTACACTGAACAAGCTGGTGGTTAATGCAAACAAATTTTTCCATGTGATGATGGGTTTTATTTTGATTAAATTTGTATTTGCTTTGTTATTCATTGTTGTTTGTAGTATTGCTTGTTTGATTCAAATACTAGTTACTCTTGTATTTTGTAACACAATTTGCTTCAAGATTAAAAATGTATTTTTCTTACAGTTCATGATGTATGAATGCACAAATTATCTTCTTGTGTATTTTGAGCGTTAGCTAGAATGGGGCAGTTAATTAGCCCCCATTGTTACCCAATCATTCAAAACATTCAGTCATGGATATTCCAAACACACCCCACTATTTTGCGAAATAACATAGGGACGCCCAATCTAATATTCATTCATGCTAACCCGCAAAAATTTAATATTCATGTGTCTTTCAATTTTAACACACACAGCCCTCTTTCCACCTCATTAGTTGATCACCTCGGATAATTTTTTGGAGGTGGTAAAAGTTTTACACGTGATTTTGCACACAGAAACCTTTAGTAAGTTAACCCCTAAGTGTGTTCTGACAAAGGTATTGCATAACATACAGTAAGTATAACTTCCTTGGATTTATACTGAATACTTCTGGCTATATATCCAAGCATCCTGTTTGCCATTTTTACCGCTACAGCACAATGCCTAGAACCTGAAAGGCTTTCATCAACTACTACTCCTAAGTATTTTTCAGATTGAGCACATTTCAAATTTGTTTATTGCATGTCCTGCATTCATCTTAATTTTATGTTAAGCATTTTGAATTCCATCTTATGCATGACTTAAGCTCTATAAATAAAGTTGGATTGATTGATTGAAAATACCATTTGATATAATTGCTATCTTGATAAGTATTACATTACATTACGATCATTTGGCAGATGCTTTTATCCAAAGCAACATACAATAAGTGCATACAGATGGTAATTGAAGCAAACTACAGAACACATCCTTCCCATAATGTAGCGGCTATCCCTAGTAATGAACACTGAATATAGCTCACACAGTAAGCTATGGGTAAATCAGCTATACCTTCTAAACTATAACATCAAACAGTTGACAAAAAACAAAAAAACACAGGGAACAAGAAGTACTATGAAAAAGGTCCTAGATTGGTATAATCAGTCAAGGTGGAGCCTGAAGAGATGTATGTCTTCAGGCCACGACGGAATGCAGGCGGTGTCTGAGTAGAACGTAGAGGAAAGAGGAGTTAGGGTGGAAAAGCTCCACAGTCGGGACGAGCAAGAGCTGTTGACACGGAGGTGGGGAAGTGCGAGCCACTGTGCTGTAGCAGAGCAGGAACATAGTGCTGGATTAAGTCCTGCAGGTAGGAGGTAGCAGCCCATGGAGTGACCTCAGCAGGGGGAACCAAGCCTTCAGTAAGGGTTGAAAAGGTCCACATAAAGACAGTGCAATATGGATGCATCTCATGGCCTTAAAGAGTATGGCCTTCAGATATGTGTATTCACAAGGGAACATTGTGTTATCGACAGGTCCCTGCTATCTGCACAGAAAATCACTTCACCTATGCTTTAAATGCACATCAGAAGCCAAATAACTGCTTTAAAAAGGTGAACGAAAGCAAAATATGAGAGGAGAGGGTCGGCCCGAGCACATGTATGAGAACGAGCTTGAAATCAATGCAGGGCCACAATGGAATGAGAGGGCTCTGAAACTGCCCTGTCGCTGTCCTGGTTTTTTCTTTTCTTTTTTTCCTGATTTTTCCCTTTTCTCCCAATTTGGTAGCCAATTGGACCCTATGCAATTGAATTCCCCCCTTGTAGCAACCGCTAGAGAATCACCGCTACAACCCCTTTGTCCTCTTCAGGGCGCGACTCCTCGAGCTCCTAACCGTGATTCCAGCTCGCCCAGGGCCGTCTTATGTGCGACGATTCTCTCCGAGTCACCACCCCCCCACCCTGGGAGCGGCCGCCAATTGCCACTCCCTCAAGGCACCGGCAATACTCGGATCTGGCAGGAGCGGGGATCGAACCCCTGAAAGTCTGCGCCTTTGTCCGCTGTCCAGGTTTGGTCTTACTGAAATGGTTTTGATTTCACAGGGAGAGCCAGGCAGATTCAGAGGGCTAATTTATCAAACAACACTACATGTGTTGCATTCTGTAGGATCTATATGCTCAGACATCACATATAACTCGTACCACACGTGCATGTTTACACTGATAAGTTAGGCCTATCTTGCATGCAGATTACATGCAGGTTCACAGGCCGTTAACTTCTGTTGGGAAAGCTCTCCAAATTAGACCAATACGGTGAAGATACAGCAAAGTACATCTTTGATTTGCAGTCTGTGTGTCGATGTGCGATGCCGTGACTGTAGCGTATTGACTCTCAGGCAGGCAATTGAATTAAAATTGTCAGTGACATAACTAATATGATTTATTTGACTGTTTGACAGAGGATTTCCTGAGCGTTCATTTTGACTGTGTTTAATTGTGGAACTCAAGGCTGCGCTCTGTGGAGAAAGACAGGTCTGTCTGAAGGGAGTGGCATGTCAGTGTCACCGTCTGGATGATGGGTATCAGCATAGATTGCCCTTCAGTACCCCTTTTGTGAGTGAACCTGAATTTCTTGCACCCAATTTCATGTCAAACTTTTTTTTTTTTTTTTTTTTGAAGTGTCCAGAACATGGATTGTGCCAGAGTAAATGCAGATACAAGCTGTCCACCAATGGCGTCGCCAGACCTATTTTAAGGGGCTTTAGCACCCATAAAACTTACTGTAGCATGAATATTTTTTAAGCCACTCATTTTAATTTTAAGATTGGCGCATTTTGTGAAATCATCGACACTCCAGAATCATAACGCACAGCAAAAAGTCTGGCGCTAGGACCCTGGGGAGTAGTGATGGGCATTCCGGCTCTTTTCAGTGAGTCAGATCATTTGGCTCAGCTCACCAATAAGAGCCGGCTCTTTCGGCTCCCAAACGGCTCTTCATTCAGTAGCATTTCCGGTTTTTCAAAATCGGCCAAAGTTAGCGATATTTTGACCTATGATTGGTGTTTGTGCACATCTATCACTTAAATTGTTCAAAGGAATCTTATTGTACCTTCTAATTACCAAAATAACATTATTTTGCATTTTGTTTGTTATAAAAACTATTTAAATAAATGCAAAAACAGTAAGACGCTATTACACATGTGCATTGAAAGTAGGGAATTTTTACGTCTTGAAATAAATTGCACAATAAACACAGTGCGTAGCCGTAGTTGAACATTTCAAAACAAAAGAGACACTCATAAAATAGAACATAATATTGCGTCATAACAAAGAAAAATAAATAGATGCATAAAAAAATAAATGAGCAAAACTGCAGCATCAGAGCAATTAAACTGACCAACAATTAAACTTGTTTTTAAATTATTATTAATGTTATTTTCTTATAGTGGTTTTATTCATTTTTGGCCTAAAAATTATTCTCTGTGATTACAGATGGAACTTGAAGAAAAAAAACTAATAAAAGTTCCACCAAGACCACAAGCACTTGTCTTGTGTTCATTTACAAAACAAATCAGCTCTTCAGATATGCGAGCCGGCTCCCAACGTTCACCTAAAAGAGCCGGCTCAAAGAGCCGACTCGTTCGCGAACGACACACCGCTACTGGGGAGGCTTAATCTAGTGCCATTGGTGTTAGAGAGCAGTGTGGTGCGTGCACGGAGCAGTATGACTGCTCAATTCAAATGGCCGCTACAGAGACTGGGCTGTAGTATGAACGTTCCAATGCTGCTGTAACAAGCACTAGTACTTGAGCTCGATAACAACATAACTACTTAACGTTAATGGAATTTAAAAGTTAACGTTAGCTACGAAAGCGTTTGCGCCATTGGTCTGCTCTCAAGTGCTACTGCTAGGCTGGATCCATACCATGTAGAAAAAATAAGTTGAAACTACTTATCAATTGTAGCCTATGCTTTCTACTACTTAGAGTCATATTTTGACCTGCCAGAGTCTACTCGACTATAACGTTGTTTGTATCAAGTAAAATCATGCTTTGATTATGTATTATGGGTATAACTGGGTTGAAATTATGACTGTAAACCCCTTAGTTTGGCAGAAAAAGGCAGGAGTTTCTTCATTATAGCCTATGAGAACCATATTAACGTTAGTTGCTGAAACCCCTGGCTCCTATCGCCTCTCCAGTTCCTATAGCCTATAGCCTGACAGTTACTGGTTCAAGTTTTAGGTTTATATGAGATAGCCTAACTATAGTTGTTCAACTAAAATGCCTAAATGGAATTTGTGAAGCTTGCCTGTTACTATTATAGCAGCTAAATACATAAAAAAATGGATTCAACTTGCTGCATCTGCAACATGGAGTGCCTCTCTGGTATTATGTCCGCAGTTGGCTACTGCGATAGTCTGGGTAATACAGACAATTAATAGTTTACAGTTAGCTACTAGGTCACTTATTTGACTCAAAGTTAGGAAGATTTGACAAAGCTACAAAAGTGCAAAGTTTTTTTTCTAATGATAAGGAGAAGTTTACGGGAGAGTGCAATTCTTAGGGAATCCCTCCCCCCACCCCCCAACATGATTCCCTGCTCATGAAGGGTGATCACAAGTTGAAATTGAATCAATGTGTACATGAACATTTAGATGTATGCTATCGAATCTGGTTTTTAATTGCAATAAAAACCAAATCGCTGGTTAAATTTTATCTACAGGCCAGGCTTAAATGAATTCCACTGACATTGAGGCAATTTGCTATATACAGATCCTTTCCAAAAAATTAGAATATCATGTAAAAGTTTTTTTTTTTTCCATAATTCCATTCAAAAAGTGAAACTTTCATAGATTATAGATGCATTACACACAAAGTGAAATATTTCTAGCCTTTATTTGTTTCATTTTTCATAATTTTGGCTTACAGCTCCAGAAAACCCCCAAAACAGTATTGCAAGAAATTAGAATAGTGTGTCGAAAATCAGCATTTACTTCAGTTATTTCAGAGAATTAATCTTTTAGACTGAGTGTCACACTATCATCTAATTTACTCAAAACACCTGCAAAGTTTATCTCAGTTTGGTTCAGTATGGGGAAGACTGCAGACTTGACAATTGGCCAGAAGACCATCATTAACACCCTCCAGAAGATGGGTAAGCCACAAAAGGTCATCGCTAAGGAGGCTGGCTGTTCACAGAGTGCAGTGTCCAATCATATCAATAGAAAGTTTAGTGGAAGGGAAAAATGTGGCAGGAGAAGGTGCACAAGCAAAAGAGATGACCGTAGGCTTCAGCGGATTGTCAAGCAAAGACGATTCCAAAATTTGGCGGAGATGCAGAGGGAGTGGACTGAGGCTGGAGTCAGTGCTTCAAAAACCACCACGTACAGATGTATCCGGGACATGGGCTACAACTGTCGGATTCCTCGAGTCAAGCCACTCCACTCATTCTCTGAAATAATTGAAGTAAATGCTGATTTTCGACACACTATTCTAATTTCTTGAAATACTGTTTTGGGGGTTTTCTGGAGCTGTAAGCCAAAATTATGAAAACTGAAACAAATAAAGGCTATAAATATTTCACTTTGTGTGTAATGAATCTATAATCTATGAAAGTTTCACTTTTTGAATGGAATTATGGAAAAAAAAAAAACTTTTCCATGATATTCAAATTTTTTGGAAAGGATCTGTAAGTTATCAGACTAGAATAGGCTACACATCATCTTTGACATCACAATGTGTCAGCCATTGCCGATACATTTTAGTTGATAGACGATGGTAGGGTGTTGTACATCAGCCCAACCATATTGCCATATATCAAAGCAATTTAAAGAAAATTCTTTGCAAAAACTAAATTATTTCTTGATTTTAGGCTTATTTCTGCGCTCAAAACTCATGCAGAACAACCATTTTGTGACTGCTTTGTAGAACCCGCACAGCTAGACCAATGAGGGAATAGCTGGAGGGGAAGGGGCAACGTGTTTTTCCTCTGCTGTTGTGATGTAAACAAGAGATGTTAGTTATTTATCCTCCATTCATGAACAGAGCACAATTATATTTAAGAATATACTGGGTCCGTCGCCACGAGTCAGATATGAATGTGCTGCTCCATATCCCGCTTAAGACAGGCCTGAAACGGATCAGTATGATTCTTATTATTCTCCGTTCGCAAACGGGGCCATGTTGTCATCACGGATATATCCGACCTGTCGTCCAAATGTCAATATTCTAATGGGAGCATTAGAACATTCACAAAGGAGCTGAACAACACATCGAATATATCTATGATCACAAAAATAAGCTTAGCAGTTACTATTGTTTAACTCGTTATTATCTGACTCCATATGAAACTAGAATTTAGAATTTAGCTTTAATCATGCGTGAAGCTCAGAATGGTTACACTCGACTCTTCCTTGTGTGCCACCATTACTCAATATATGCTCCCGGGATTAGCACTATTGCCGAATCTCAGTTCGGTGGAGAACACAGAGGTTGGGGGTCTGGCCAACACAATACATGCATTATATTTTACATAGATAGTTGCGAGCCCAGGTCAGCATGCATTTACAGGGCTCCTTAAGGCTAATTTGACAAGAACCGACGTAGAACGTCCATGGGTTCTCTTCACATCAAATTCCCAGAACCATGCATCACCAATCCCTTTTACTGGCAGAACTTGGCCGCCTTTCCCAACTTGGGGACTCCACATAAAGTACCACGCCACTGATCAGTTGATCATTGGTCAGAATTGTTCCCCTGAGTATTCAGTCGTAATTTAGGCTGAAAAAGGTATAAAATGGATTAGAGTCTTGGAGACCACACAAGGTAAAATAAGAAGGATTTATTAACAGGCAGGTAGGTCATTATCTTAGAATTATCAGTCAATTTACAGAATATAGAAATTAAAAAAAGAAAACAAAATATAATTATATATATGTAAATATCTTACCCAGCCTGCTTCAGCTACACACAGACACAGAATATGCACAGTGTGGGAAGTCGGTTACAATCTTCCTTACACAAAACACAGAGTCTGCACGGTGTGGGAAGTCGGTTGCGATCTTCCCTACACACACACACGCACACACAATCTGCACGGTGTGGGAAGTCGGTTGCGATCTTCCCTACACACACACACACGCACACACAATCTGCACGGTGTGGGAAGTCGGTTGCGATCTTCCCTACACACACACACGCACACACAATCTGCACGGTGTGGGAAGTCGGTTGCGATCTTCCCAGATAGGCTTGTCTCCCTTTCTTTTATGCCAAATCCTGTGTTTGAACCAGGCGGCAGTGCCATAAATTAATCTGGAGGTGTGGTCGAATCTGGAATTTAGACCCCCACCTTTTTTTACTAAACTCCATTTGGTATGAAATGTATCTCATTTGATTCCTTGATTTTACCGGATTACATCCATACCAAACAGATTACCATTATGATTATTATTCACAGATTAAAAGTCTTATTATGTTGCAGTAATTCCCTCCTGATTAACCATTTTACATGCAATTCCTGTTACTACTACATAAGACATAATGTAACAATATAAGAATCACATGTGCAATGTTTGTAAGGTTTACCGGGTCTGTTGACCATCTCAACAGAAGTTTTGAGTCTTAATCCAGGAGAGATGTAAAGGGTGTAATGACAGAGGTGCCAACATGAGGGACGGGAGAGATCATTTCTTCTTGTTTGGCCAGGGGCTTAATGACCTCTTCTGCCCTAAATGCCCCTAAAACACCCATACACACCCATGACAAAACAGTCCAACTTCCCCTTATCAGTCTTTTCCCAGATGAGGACATCCTTGAGAACAGATGGTCTGAAAAACCCAACGGAAGTCAGAGTTGTATTGTTTTATTACACGGCCCTCTGGTCCTCTGAAGTGTATGATGAGCCCCAGCTCTCCGGTTCCTCACAAATTCCTTTCTGGAGTTCCACTTTGACTCCCCTCTTACAGCTTTTTTGACAAAAATTATCCTGGGGGTGCATGCCCCCAGACCCCCCTAGTAGACGTTTAGCCCCCCTAAACATATACCTCTGGTGACACCTCTGCTGTCCATATTAGATTTGGTATTGCTACTGTCATGGTTTGGCTGCCTTCTTTCCATCTCTGTGGTCATTTCCATTCGGAGCCACGTGTGGGCGCTCCTGCCATATTTTTTCCTCCTCCCGGCACTTATCTGGCACACCTGTTCCATATTCCATATACGCCAAAAATAATCCTGGCCACACCTCATCTTAAGACCAACAAGCCCAGTTCACTTGCTATGGGCAACTTCACTTGGTACATAACCAACGTAAGTGCTAGGGGCTATAATGAACCCTGCGCCAGGTGTAAGATAGCAAAGACACTTGTGTTTGGGTTAGCGCCGCTTAGCGCCTGGTGTAAGATAGGGCCCCTAGTGTTATAAAGTATTCCTTTTTAATGACAGAAAATGCCGTTCTTTTCTTCTGTTGTCCGAAATGAGCCTTGTCGTATTTGAAACCACCAAACTAACAAAAAAAATAAAAAACATGATTTCTCCTTAACAAAGTTTGTTTACGAAACATTCATAACCGAGGCACAGCCATGTTTAAAATCTGCGTATTCAAACGATAAATCGCTTGACCATATTTATTTAAAAAGTATTTTTACAATAGCGAAGTAGGCCTATTACAGCTGCCAGCTGCACATCGGTAGGCTACTCGCTGTGGAAATGTCAACTGTAGGCATTCTGGACATTGGCAAAATGGAATAAGAGAAACTCTTCAGTTGTAACTTCATGCAGGTAGGATATTTGGTTTCTAAAACATATTTAGGCTATATAAGAGATTTTGTCTGAAAAAAATAGGTGTCTATCTAAACCGAAAGTAGCCTACATTGAGTATTGTAGCTTTAACAAAATTTAACCGCATATATTTTCTAAAATAACAGCACCGGGAACTCATCATGGTTAGTCCGAATAATATTGATCTTACCATTGATCCATATAGCCTATTCCTTGATCGCACGTAACATGTACGAGCATGTCTGTTTCGCCATCATATAAGCAATCCGCCAAGGTGGAAAAGTAGGCTTTTAAAGGGAATGGGATGTGACATTTTGATTAGCTTATTGCATGTCACGCCCAAGACACACCTATAATTAATGAAGAGACTAGGTTCAGCCCATTTGCACCCTCAAAAAACACACCGTCAAACTAGCAAAAGTGGACTTGGACACGCCCTAAATGCACTTTATGCCATGTGTTTAGACAAAGCGCTAAGATCGCATAGATAGAGCCCAGTGCCTTAACAGGACGAGCCACCCAACAGTATTGAAACATTAGTTAATTTTAATATTGTCCAAATTAAAATGTACAGGTACAGGAGGTGGTATAAAGGTTCACAACCACCTAAATGAGAGGGAAAAAATGCACTGGTTTTTTGTTTAGAATTTTGGCCTGAATTTACATAATAATTTACATTGATGTACAAACAAATGAAAACTGTAAGCGCTCGGTAGCCAAGCAAGACGCACTGCATCACCACATATGGACGAACATAGGGTAACGCTATTGCCATGAACTATATTGACGGTCAATCAATCACATGTTATTTTGACAAGAATACTTTTATTGTAAATGTCCCTAGCGCCGCTAGAAAGGTAGCAAGCTGTCCCCATAGACTTAAATGAGCAAACCACCACCGTCTTTTTGGCTAACCGCTAATTAACTCGACAGTGACAGAGCAGTCTCACGGTTTTCCGCAGCACGAAACCCCCGTTCTGAAAACTGTTCCGGATAAAGTCGGCGTCGTAGGTTAAACACCATTTGGCCAGTTACTTTTACTCTGGCGGTTTGAGCACAGACATTTATAAGCGAAAGTTAGGGATGAGCTTTGATTGGATGATTCTCGGCATTTGTACAATATTTCGCAAACTCGCTTAATGAGCCTCCAGGTCTAATATAATCATGGATATAAGAACATTTTTAAGTCACATCCAGCTATGAGGAATCACACATTTTGTGGGGTCATGTGCTCACGTAGTTTAGGATTGAATTTGTCCACTTGCACGGTCAATGCTTCTGCTGCTCTTCAATCCCCCAGCACTATGAAGTGCTGCCAAGTTCTGAAGATGTTTAATGACATTTTTCTTCCCAACTACATCTCTGGGGATCTGATTATTAGTACTGGGAAGGATGGGAGACTAAGTGAAGTACCAATTCAGTGCAGAGCTAAATCTGTGCCCTTTTTGTGCTGGGATCTGTTTGAGCAAAGACTCATTGGGCTTCAATATTGCTAATGCTTCTGGGATGACAGTTGATTACGTGCTGCAGAAACTCAATTATGATTCTGAACAGTACGTGAAGAGAATACCTACAGTGACGCGAGAGAGCGAGAAGATGCCGAGAAATATAAAGAGCCGCTCAAGAGTGCCACACAAAGTAGAAAGTTAAAGTAGAAAGTTAGGTCTAAATGAACGTAGACAGCATATTTTAATCAAATCTATTTAGCAGACACTGACAGGGGAGATGTTCATATTTTCACAAATTCCAGAAGTCTCCTCAGCACCCATTTCTCAGTTGGAGGAGCTGAGTGAAAGATTTGTGCGTTGAAGTTTAAATTCTTTAACTCGCTTAAACTTGCTAAACTCTCCCACCAGCTCCCTTACAGCTCACACACCACCACCCCTCCCCTCCCCCCCCCCTTCCCAAACGCCCACTCTGCCAAAATGAATCCCTGGTTATGTCACCGAATGCCTGCCTTCAAATGCCGTCCGAACCTGCTGTTCTGTATGGAGAATTATCAAGTCACAGTGGCATCCAGGTGCATTTGTGTATGTTTTCCATGCAGGGACAAGTGTTTATTAGATATTCCACCATCAGTCTTTCATACACAGGAGAGTTACCATGCATTTCCCAGTGTAATATTTTAGCTGTGGCTACAGAGAGAATAATTGTGGAGAGCCTGGACATTGACATTCCGGCCCTCAGCTCCCCAGTAGCCATTTTCCATCTGCTCATTTCTGATTGTGAAAACTCTTCCTCAACTTTAATTACTTCATGATTTGGGGACGCGGTTTTTGAGGTTCGCGGTCAGGGGTACATTAGTGTACTAACATTTCCATTTCCGCAGCCGTCTGCATCATGGTGTGCTCCAAATATAAATGCGCACAGTAATGAGATGAGTCATGCTCTAATGATATATAACGTTGGAAATTTAATATACTTCTGATGATGTATACTTCCCTGGTGATATATATCTTTCTGATATCAGTTTATATATTCTTTCCCATTACAGCCATAAAAACGAGTTAATAGTCCTGCGGGCTGTGGTTTGTATATATATATGGTTCTATAATTTTCTGACCAGGACGAGAAGTCACACGCTCATTATTTTATCTTATTGAGCCCGTAGCCCGGCTGAATGGAAATCAACCCACAAGTCAGCATGTGCACGTCAGCGCGACACTGCGGATATCACACCTCTGTTTTAATATGCCCTTGTCCCAGAGTGAACGTTTCTGAAATGGCACTCCGTGTGCTTCCAGCCAGAATGAGCCTATGCAGATGGAAAGTGCTTAGAGGGAGTCATTCTGAAACAAACTTAAATCAGTTTTATGAAAAAAAAAAAAAAAAAAGTCATAAGGAAAGTCAGAACAGATGTTTTCACACACTCTATAAAACTTCACAGACAATTTATACCAAGAGCGATAAAAAAGTATCCATCTACACCCATCCATCAACCTATATATATATATATATATATATATATATATATATATATATATACGTACGTACAGTATATATATACTGTATATATATATATATGTATATCCACAGGGTGACAAATTCAAGGAAAAACCAACATAAAGTGTCTTAGTAAGGTGTTGGACCCCTCATGCCCTGTGGATGGGGGCATTCTCATCCTGGATGAGACACACTCCCATCAGGACATAAATGTTTCATCATAAGATAAAGGTGATCACTCAGAATAACTTTGCATTGATTTGCAGTGACCCTTCCTTATAAGGAGACAAGTGGCCCCAAACCATGCCAGAAAATTCCCCCCATGCCACCAGACCCCCTGTAGGGGTTTTCCCTTTAATTAGTCACCCGTCTGTATATATAGTGTGCATATATATATATATATATATACGCAGTATACATCTTCTGGATGTTTACACATATTTCTACAAGTAGAGAGAGAGTTGGGATGTCATTACCTTTTCAGCTACCCCCTCCCCCCGGCCTCACCTCGACAGACGTGTTCAAATGGGGTTCTTCTCGGTTCTTCCATTTTGGGAGAGGTCGGCTCGCTCCTCCATTAATCAGCCCCGGCCCCTGTCGCAGCATAACATCCGCTGACCCCTGTGATGCCGTCTCCGTCGACCCTGCGCGTCCCCAGGGGCCGGTGCCCTCTAAAAAAAAAGTAAGTGATATATTTCCAAAAGAAAAGCTGCTCACTTTTTGGCCAAGCGACGAGTGGGTAGTGAGAGCACAGGCGTCATGCTGTGCCCTAGGCCTCGCTGAAGCTAAGCGCACGTCGTCGGCACCAAACCTGTCCCCTCAATCTGCCGCCCGGCTATCTTTCCCAAGCAGGTTACAGTTTGTCCTCTCTTCTCTATTTTATCATATTTTTTGAAGGACGGCTGACAACTTCCTTCATCTGATTATCAATCTCACGCCTGTGATGTTTTATTTACTTGGTCAGGGCGAGATGTGAGGAAGCCCCTCGACATGGCTGGGAGAATTTCCTCATCGGCTACGAAACATCGCGGGTGACACCTGTCAGACTGCCTGTCCGGTATATCCCTTTGCTCGCCTGATGCAATTCACATTGCTTTCCTTTTACACGTCCTACAAAACAGTCAGATTTCATCTATTCTTACAGACCGCTTGCCAAAACAAAATATTCTACTTGAAGTATTGTAATCTGTCATGAACAGGCAGTTTAACCATATTACTGAACAGAATAGCTCAGTCAATTGTGTAGACTTGTCATCTTCTTGTAGAAGTGAAAATCCTATGTTAGAAGACGATTCTAATTTGTGTGTGAAGATCCTGTTTTATATGTGAATATCCTATTTTAAGAGTGAAGAAGTGGCTGTTCACTCAGTATTCATGGGTAATGTGAGGTACCTAGTTTTTTTTTAACTATTTAAATAGTAGATTATGATTAAATGATTGTGATTAGTTTTGTCATGCCCTACCTAAAATGAGATTAAGTAAACAGTAAAGCTGAGGAAAGAATTTATCCTGAAATATTCATATGGACAATTAGTATTTACTTTTCAAATGCCTTGGAGATGCTTTTATCCAGAGTGGCCGTCGATGGAATGCCCATGAATTTCCTGATAGGGCCGTTTACACTACCTCACACTGCAGAAAATGTGATTAACATAAGTGCAGTTGGAGGTTATTTGATCCAGCTACTGCCAATGCACAAGCTAAGTTATTGTTGATGTATGTCGATGCCAAAATCGACTTTGACATACTGGTGTGGGCACTTTTTTTAGTTTTTTTTGAAAACCTCGCCCAACATTTATGGTCCAAGCCTTTTAAAAATCCCACACAGATATGTCACTAAAAAAAGTGGAGTGTATGCTGGAGTGGATTCAAACAACGCCATCAGGCAAGTTGTAGTTTAATGCATTTCACCTCGTGCTGGCTATTGGTCAGATTCCTTTAGCTATCCAGATCGTGTGTGTGATGTCCTCTGTTGATCATATTCTCTGTTATTTGTTATCAGGTTCTCTGAGACTAATGAATCAGTTGTTCCTGGTTCTAATTTGTATCATTGGAAATAGTAAAAAAATCACAAAATATTTTGTTGTGAGTGTCGTGAGTGAAGAAGCATCTGAGAGGAGTATGGCTTGCGGAAAGAGGCTTTTTGCCTGTGCAAGATGCAAACACGGTTTCTTACAGTCAAATACTGATATTTCAAAGCAGTGCAAGTTCAAAACAACAGGCAGTTTGTGGATTGCACCTGATTTGCCAGAGGGGTGTCACTGCTGGCCAATCACAGAGATGCCCCACAGACTGAGATCCCTTAATTTACAAATTGAAATCTATAACCCGATGAGCCAAAGTATTCGAACAAAGCATTCAGAGTATTCTTCCCTCCATTTAACTTGCAAAGATAACGTACCACAAACTGATACAAAGTAAGAAGAAAGGCAAAACATGAAATGGCAAGAAAATGAAGAAATAAATTTAAAATATTCCCAGAATAATTTATTGCCCACTGACTCAACTTGTGTTTTTAATAAACTGCCATCTAAATCGAATATTACACGCATCCCCGTTCCCTAAAACAGAGTACTGAAGAGAGTTTGCCTCTAGGTGTTATAAACTTCTGAAAATATGTTGTCGATGCTTCTGTTTACAGGCCCGGCCACTAGAATCATGAGAGGAAAGCATAAAATGATTACTGTTTCTGCGAGGAAAAAAATTGGTCTCTTCAAAGTGTTCACATAAAATTGTCAAACACGAAGGTAAATAACATCGAAAATTGTTTCTTCTTTGGCAGTTTAAGGACTTTGACGTGGCATACTTGTTTTTTCCCCCTGTTGAATCTATTCTGTTGTTCATTGATTTCAGAATTTTAAAGAAACAGGCGGGGTGGGCCTGGAGATACAAGTGGTTCAGTCAATAGATATGTGTTTGATAGTGTGCCAGGCATAAACAGTACAGAATCTTGTAAATGGGGCATACTAAATACATATTCATGATAATGTAGAAAGCACACACGTATGCTCACACTCGCTCACTCACACACACACACACACACACACACACACACACACACACACACACACACACACACACACACACACACACACACACACACACACACACACACACACACACACACACAGATCCACACAAAATAACCATGTTACAAAAATAGTTCAAATTCAAAATTAATTTTGTTCATGTGTTAAAGATACATGAGGAATAGAGATGACTTCAGTCTTCTTGAAACACAGCTCTTAAATATTCTGATTTCCTATGTTTTATAAGAGGTTTCTCTATATGAAGATAGGATGCAATCTAACAAAACAATCATAAAACAAACCTGGGATGAGTGTCCAATGCTGTCACCAATTAATGCACTGCCATCAATCTTTTTTTTCTGATTGAAGACAATTCCCACCACAATTTTACACTTTACCCCATGTTGCTATGCCTGATGACTTTCAGACCATTTTTGTTAGAAAATAAAAGCTTCTCTAACAAAATGTGATGGTTTAAAGACATGACAAATAGACATTAGGCCTACATTGGTTGAAGGACAGAGCAAATAGTTTGTCTAGTATATCTAGAATAATTGTCATATTTTTTTCACTGTAATTTTAATAATAGGTTATTCCCCTTGCGCATGACATTAGACAGGGTATGAATATTACAACTGAAACTATGCTTACTGCTACTAGGGAACATGAATTAAATGAAATGTTTCACTGGTGTGTATTTTTGAGAGCTCGCACCTGTGTTTGATCTAGCTCATGCCGCCATCTCTGTGACTTAGTGCATTCATATGTTTAATTAGTACATTAATCAAGTTGTACAAATAATCCCAAAATAAAGACGGGATGTCTCTCGTGCAGGGATGTATGAATTTGATTGCTCACACGAGCAATTCAGTCCAATTCAGAGCATTTTAATTGAATATGACAGTTTGACTTCATTGCGATTGTTAATGAAGTGCTAATGTTAACGGATTTTATTCAAATTCTGATTACTTGACATTGGTTGATGTGGCTCTTTTATGTGTCGAATGTGACTGACATAATGAAATTATTGGTGGCTTGGCTCTGACCAAATTGTCCAGGTGAAGTCACGCTTTGTGACAATTGTCGTGCATGCAAAAAAATAATAATTGTCCTCATCTTACTGCTTCATGGCAGTTTTTCTCAGATACCGGAGGCATATCTCTGGCAGGCACCAGCTTCATTGCACAAAAAAACAATTTTCTAGAGCGTGTCTGTCCTCCTCAGTCTTTATTCCAAAAAAAAAAAAAAAAAACTCAAATAAGCTTACATTGGTTATTTGGCAAGCCTTCTTGGTTCAGTTCTATGAGTGACTTGAAATTCCTTTGACTACTCCAATTAAACAGCATTCCGATGACGTCACATCAAAAGCCATGCAGCATAAGACATGGGGCTCTATTTTCCGGCTGGCGAGCCAGCACATTGGCGAAGTGACATTTTCCGCATGTATTTTCACGCTCCTGAGCCCGTTTGACTCGCCATGCGCCGGAAGTGGCAGGAGAGTCGCTGGTGGAGGTGTGTCAGTCCAGATCGAGCAGCGAAACTGCTAATTTGGGGCTCTATTTTCAGGCCGGTGGCGAGCCATCACTGGCGAGGTTGCAATTTCGTCACAGATTTGAGTGACTAGCCGTGTGCTGAAGTGGGAGGGAATCCGCTGTTGGGGTGTGTGTCCGTCAAGAGGGAGCAGCCCAGTTCAATTTTACTGAAGTGGAATGCAATTTTGGGATAAGAGTAGACTGCGATTCATGCTTGTACTGCCCACCAGGTGAGACCACGGTTATGGAGTAAATCGCACCACAGCGTACGGCGAGTTGCTAATTTCTGGGCTTTCCCCAATGCGTGCATGATCATAACCTATTCAAAAGCCAATCAACCGTTTTCGTGGATCATAGGCTGTCCAATTTGACTTTGAAATAAATCCCCCAAGCAGTAAAAAAATTATATACTTTGCATGTATTGCAAATTGTCTTTTTTATAATGGTAATTCTTGTATTTCTTTCGGTTTTTAATTGTTTATGGCTGTAATTATACTGCACTGTGGTCCAAGGGGTACGGTTTTCTTTCTAATACCCGTCTGTAATGAGAATAATGACAAACTTGGTACATACATTCATGCTTATTGAACTCTCTTAAATCAATGCAAAATAGATAGCCTATCGTCTTCCAATGCAGAATCCTAAAGGCGAACAAAAGTCGCTAATAAATGTGACGAGGAAAATGGGATATGTTGCATGGGGAAAATTGGAAATAGATAAATGATTAAACGCATGCTCGGACCGAGAAAATAGGAAAAGAGAGGAGTTGAAAAATAAAAAGAGCCAGTAATTGATAAATGGGAGAGTAAAATTATTATTTTTTAATTTATTTTTTCGACTGATTGGAGATGATTAGGAAATGATTAAAAGCTTTTTTATTTTTCACAGTTCAGATAAACTATTAGTGACTTTTGTCGCCTTTAGGATTCCATACTAGTGGGAAATTGACAGTGGGTACTGCAAGCGGGAGGCCTCCCAACCACGACCGAATGGGTGTGTTCTGCTACAGTTTTTTTTACTAAACCACATGATGTGGGATAGCCCGACATGGTCAAAACGAGTCCAATGCGCACGGCTCTTAAAAGGACTGAAAAGAGGTAATGTATTCGCGATGGTGCAGCTGAAGCACACCCACTGATAAATATTCAGCATAACCTAGCCCATTTTCAACCTGCACAGCACGCTCCTCGCTTTTGGTCCGAAAATAGCAAAGTTCAGTAGCCACGCCCAGTGCGCCATACGCTACGCCATTGACAATGACGGCTCGCCGCACGCCATGCGCTTGCCCGAAAATAGAGCCCACGGTCTCATCTTGTGCCATATTTGGTTGGTCATAACAAATACGGCAAGAACAGACAGTTATGTTTTTATAGAATCCAGATGGCAAGGAAGAATGAGTGAAAGGAGATGGGAGCGTTAAACCAGGCAAGGTCAAACGGCTGACATTGTTGACATTCCCTCATAGGAGAGCTGACATGGATATTCTTCACGTGATCAAATGACGACATCCGTGTGAATACGTTTCAATAAATTACTGTATCTGAAAAAAATAAATCACGTTTCTCTCTTGTAAATGAATTGTTGTTTTCCATTGCTTTGCTAAAGGGCACATCAATGTGAAATGCACACAACCCGCTTCACTTGTCATTTTAGACACAAGTACGTGCGTGGATCTGAGAAAACAATTTGCCGTATTATCATCACTGCCAATTAATAATGAAATGTTTTCAATGTAGGGGTTTTAGTCACTTCACGAGCAGTTACACTGTCTACAGTGTTTGCATCAAGTATATCAATTTGCACTGTCAGTCTGCTTCATCCATCCATTATCTAACCCGCTTATTCCTGGTCAGGGTCGCGGGGGTAGGAGCCAATCCCAGCATGCATTGGACGAGAGGCAGGAATACACCCTGGACAGGTCACCAATCCATCACAGGGCACACATCCCATTCACTCACATAATCATACCTATGGGCAATTTACAGTCTCCAAATAGCCTAACCTGCATGTCTTTGGACTGTGGGAGGAAACCGGAGTACCCGGAGGAAACCCACGTGGACACGGGGAGAACATGCAAACTCCGCACAGAAAGGCCCTTTTGCCAGGATTCGAACACCGTACCTTCTTGCTGTGAGGCGACAGTGCTAACTGTGCTAACCACTGCACCACCGTCTACTTCATTCGTGTACTTGTATGTTTTCAGTAGCCTAAACAGTCGGACTATTTCACTATACCAATCACCTTTACATCCAAGGACAGTACTGTTAAGGTTTTCAAATGCGCAGACGACACCACCACAATAGGCCTCACCGCCGACAATAACGAAACCAATTACCGCAGAGACGTGGCCCAAGCCGTCCCTTGGTGTGGGAACAACGACCTCCTACTCAACTCAGCCAAAACCCAGGAACTCACCGTTGACTTCAGATGCTTGACGAACACCAAAACCCCCGTACAAATCGACGGAGAACATTTGTCAGGACTCCTTCCACTGGTGTGGACCCAAATGCAGGACTCAGAGACAAACTCAATACAAGCTCCGTGGAGCACTTTATTTAGAGCAACACAGAAAGGGGGAACCTCAGGATGAGGGCCAGGAAAGGGGTAGGGGCTAGCAGGGGCTGGCTGGATGCAGTGGGAGATGGAGCGGGGCTGGGTGAGTAGCAGACAGACCGGAGGACAATGGCAGAACAAAACGGGAAGAACACGGAGAACTAAAGGGAAGGTGAACTGGAAGGGCGCAGGCGGATGTAACACCATTATTGAAAGCATTCTCCCCTCCTCCATTACAGACTGGTGTGGCACCTTGGACAGTCACACACACACACAAAAACCTACAGCGGCTCGTTAACAAGGCATCCAAAATAATTGGCACTCCCCTCCCCTCGGTAGAATCGCTATACACACAACGCACAATCAAGAGAGCAAAAAAGATCACCCCTGAACCCTCGCATCCTGCCCACCACCTCTTCCAACTCCTGCCCTCAGGACGGCGCTACAGGTCTCAGCCAGCCGAATCATCCCGCTTGAAAAACAGCTTCTTTCCCACTGCTATTGGGACTGTAAACTCCTCTCTCGAGTTCCCTCCTCCCATAATTGCTGACATAGGCAATTGCACTATGTACTTCATGCACTTTCTACATGTATTATGTGTTTGTAATAATATGTTATTGTCTGTTGTTGTCCCATTTATGTATTATGTATGATGCTGAGTTTAAAACGCTGTGCTGACTGCCAATACCCTCAGCCTTGGTCACGTGGCTAATAAAGTATATTCTATTCTCTTCTATTCTATTGACCATTACATTGAAAGTTTGGTATTTAGCAGGCGCTTTTATCCAGAGCGACAGAGCTTACTTTTTTTTTTTTTTACTTAAAACATACAGTCCTTTTTTTTTTTTACAGCTGGATGTTTACTGAAGCAGTTCCAGCTTAAGTGCCATGCTCCGGGCCACACCAGCAGTGGCCCATCTGGGAATCAAACTCACAATCTGGGAGTTACAGGCAGGGGGTCGATTCGAGGGGGGATGCAAGGGGATGCCATCCGCCCTGTTAAAAGAAATGGACAAAAACCATCCCCTTTGTAAACTACCATTGCCTTTTCCATCCCCTTTGGGTTAATGGTGCTCTGTGATATCACAAACTCCACCATCCCCCTTGAAATTATTATTTTCTTTTTTACAAATCAACCACTGGTTACACCCCAGTTCCCTAAAATTATACTACACCACCAACTCTGTTAGCAACGACCAACTAATAATTAGCTAAATGCAAATATAGATATTTTGATTTATTTCCTTTATTTAACCAGGGATATGCCAATTGAGAGCAAAGCTCTCTGTTACAATGGCGCCCTGAGAATACAACAATGCAATGATAAAACACAACAATAAATTGAAATATTACAAGAGTAATGTGAACAATATGAAAATAATAAAAAAATAACAAATACATTATGAAAAGCAAGAAGTACAAGATTCCTGAAAAACCTCATTCAAAACAAACCTGAAACCCTCAAAACTAGTCAGTCTGTATGACTAGATATGCAATATACATGTACATTTCTATAGCCTACATCATTTTTAATTGAACGTGAGAGTTGATGCAGCCACAAAAAGGCCTGGGGAAGCCCCAGACCTTATACACACTTTCACTGATTTGCGTCCTGACAGCGCCTCCGACACAAATAATTATTTCACCGTATTTTTACAGGGCTCCATTCCAGGCAGAATGTGCTCACCACACAGAGGCAGCCTCTGTGATGGGTTGCTGAGGCCTTATGTTCGCTGTTTTGCAGAAAACGTGTCGCCATTTCTACACATCAGCCCCCAGTAGGCCCATGACTCCGCAGAAATAAAAAGCGTGAGCATATTTACAGGGTAGGGCATTGTGCTTTGGAGGTAGAATAAAATGTTCTCTATAAATGCTCCGATTCTCAAGTTTTATTCCTGTTTTTGAAAAACACAGAACACTTTTGCTTACTACACTATCTTTTCTCCAGATTCTGCAACAAAAGTTGTGTGTCAAGCTAAACTTCAAAATTAGGTCAAGGATCTTAACCAAACTTTCTGGAAAAAAAAAATATATATATATATATATTTCTGGCACATAGATGGGACATTAGATTTTACCCAATTTGATTCTTAAACTGCTGCGGAATTATATCTCTGGAAATTGGCTTAAACATAGCAAGAGTCAGCAACTTTAATGGTAGCCTTGCTACCATGAGATTGCAGTATACTTGCAGTTCAGACGAACTGCATAATTAGCTACATATAGCTTATGAACCTTTCCTCGATTGTATCACTGCTTGATTTGTGAGGGCCTCTGTATGTTTCTTTTAATGCCTCTCCAATGCCAGGTGATGCGTTAGCACAGAAAATCTGCTGCCAAGTTTTATTAAACCTGCAAGGCTACCGCAATTCCTTTAAAATAAATAACTTTTCAAAAATCAGATTGGTCTGCTTGACAATTGAAATAATTTTAATTGTAGAAGTAGTAATAATAATAATAGTTTTACAAGCAGGTATTTTTCTGTTCTGTAATTCTTTGAGTTATGGCAAGTTTACTTTCTTACATGGCAAGCGTACTTTCTTATTTTGCGTATCACAGCAGGCTTGACTCTTTATATTATCCCATAAATAAAAAATGGATGCGGCCATGAAAATTACTTTAATATTAGAATGCTGTAATAAAACTCTGTGGTGTTGCCCTGACATTGCAAATTAATTTTGACGTGTTTATGAGCATGGATTAGCAAACATAGGCATACATACTAGTTAGGTAAGTTTATGTGACATTTTGAAACAGCATTAAATTAACGGTGTGGGGAAAAAAAGGATAAAGACACGGAGACAACTCACAAAACTCAACAAGACCTTAATATAAAACGCCTCAAATACATCTGCAAGACTTTTATAAATGTGTTCTACCTTGCATGTTTTACATGGTAATGTCGCACTTGATATGAGAACTATGTCACTTTGTGGAGGTTTTTTTTGTTGTTGTTGCATTATCATACCATGGAAGTAAGAAATAAGAAAGTAAGAGACATAAGAAATGTGTTTTGTGACAGATGGCACTGTAATAGATGGCCACTTAGCACTGTCACCTCACAGCAAGAAAGTACAGAGTTCAAATCCCTTTCTGTGTGCAGTAAATGTTCTCCCTGTGTCTGCGTGGGTGCCCCGCGATGGAGAGGCGACCTGTCCAGGGTGTATTCCTGCCTCTGGCCCAATGCATGCTGGGATAGGCTCCAGCCCCCCATGACACTGACCAGGAATAAGATAGTTAGATGTTAGGTGGATGGATGGATCTTTGATCTTGTACAGGAATTCTCATGATCTCATTTACGTGACTTTGATAATACACTGACTTTTTTTGTCTGAACAACGCAAACAGTTTGGGATAAATTTGAATGACACTTCAATAAGATTTAAACATTACAGTCCTTTTCATTAAAGGACTTCATTATGTAAGTAGTGAAGACATCGCTTTTCTTATGAGCAGGTTTTCTTAATGTGCATATTTCAGCTTAGATGACTGTTGATGTGCCTCCCTAAAGAATCAGAAACCACTTCTTCCTTGCCTTTATTTTAAGAGGTGAACAGGTACTGCCGCCCCTGCCACCTGGGTTATGATAAGTATAACTGTCGCTTAATCAAAGTGGAGAAATGTAAAACCACTTTTTTTCCCCACCACATTGTGAAACAATATGACATTGGCAGTGTCATTGGGGTAACTTTTTGAATCCCACTTGAAACAATTTGTCAGAGTTTGCTTCAAGACAGATATGTAAATTAATTGCAAGTCTTCACTTTTTCCAGAAAGTGATGATAAGAGTGATTTGCATAGCTAAGTGTATGTACACTCTTATTGATTTGGGATTCAAAAAATGAAAAAAGGTTGGACCTTTCTCTCATGTGAAGTCTGTGGAAAAATGACACTTTCTGAATCTCAGCTCCAAAGTATTATCATATTTATTTCTTGGCGAAATAAATGTAACAATGAATTTGAAATTAATCTTAATGAAGTCTTGTTTTGCTTATAAAATCCTCCGCGTTGCTTTATTGCACTTGGCTTCAGTTATAACCCTGTGCAGTTGATTAAATTATGGACGACAAAAGTGAAGCTGACCAGGGGTAGGTGGGAAGGCCAGAGCAATTCAAGTGCCCGAGCAATTCAAGTGTAGTGTGCAGTGCACACTTCAAAGACGGCCTGTATTCCCAGTTTGGAATAAATGAGTGTAAGTGCCTAAAGCCTGATGCCATTCCAGTGCTGATAAACAGCAAAGTTCAGACTGTTGCTGGTGATGAGATGGCTACGAAGAAAACTGGGAGAGCAGCTGCTGAAAAGCAGAACAAAATGAGGGTAAGTCCTATTGTTTTAACTACTGCGGCCCCAGTTGTGGCTTAGGGCTGTTAGGCTAATACTGTACGCTACAGACAACTCGCTCGAAGGCGTTGTTTAATCACCCTTTTCCACCATTTAACATCACTTTCTGACGACGCAGACATGGGTCTAAACTAGGTCAATTTGGCTGCGTGTACTTGGGGACTCAACTCACCATATGTTTATTATCTGTGTTTATTATCTAGATCACCGCCGATATTAGGAATTAGTTTTGCTGCGATTTTTTTCTTTGTTTTGCTGTATGGGATGAAATGCAAATGTCCAAAAATTAAGGAAAATAAACATAGCATAAACAGTGGTTGTGTGTGGTTTTTTTCTCTGCCTTCTTTCTCCTTTTTTCCACTTTTGCGTAATTATGCCTTAGAAAAAAAAGGTTTTTAACTACATACTCCTGCTGGATTGTGATCAGAGGATTCTGAATCAGAAAACAGATCACTCCCAGATCCCTCAGACGAGTCATTAATGTAATCATCTGCCATATTTCGTGTCGAGTAGAATATATGCGTGTACAGATATGGCGGTCGATCAGACGCGTTCGTTCTTGAGATGACGTCAAATGGATTACGTAGTCAAGTCAGGCGTTTGTGCAGAATTTTTAGGGGCATTCCCATCCAAGATGATTTTTTTAAGATAACTTATTAGGAAATTTTCATAACTGAAAATCATTGACAGATTTGGATTTACCATACAAAACTCCCTTAGAACGCATACATTCCATTTTTTAAAGATTTTCTGTGGCAGTGGTCCTTTAAAGGGTTAACAAACACTGGCTTTTGTTCTGTCCGCCCACTTCACAATTTCAAAATATTTTTATCTTTTTTTCACGTCATGGATAGGGGCGTGGCTCAAACGAAACGTTTCAGTTTGTATTTCAGCTAATTACTCTTTTTTGACACAAAATGTGGTGGCACGACTTAATTAAATTTTTGTTTTTTTAAACAATAGGATATATGTGATTTATGAAATGGGGACAAGATACTCGGCTTTATAACTCAAAATATTTGATTTAGTGTTTATTACCCCTTTAAGCTGCAAGATGGATGCTGAAATAAAATATGAAAAACTATCCTTTTGATGTAAATCATGTAATTTCTAAACACCAGAGTTGGATGTCTGATATGGCGTGTCCATTCTGTTTGAGTATTCACATCAAATTCACTGATTAGCAGCCCACTTAATGGCAGCACTTATAATTGGGTAGAACGTAAATCCAATGCTAATTATGTGGGAAAAATGGTCTCCAAATAACCAAATCCACATTCGCCTGTAGTGGGCACAACTTTGTTGCTTTCAGGATAATACTTTTTTTTTTTAAACTCAAAAACTCAGCTGAATAAAAAAGGTGGATATCAATATTAACAAATATTATTTGTTTTCTTTGTTTATGTATAATACAACTATTTTAAAAATGATGGTTTCCATTGCTCAGTGTCTTTTATACACTTCTGGAATCCAAAGATAACTGTTTCAAGCCACATAATACAAGACGCGTAGTATGCAGGACATTATGCTGGAATAGCGTGGGCTACATAACCGACACACATCACAGCGATGTTCATAATAGTATCTGCAAGTGTACAGTGAAACTAAGCTAACTATTAGAATCTATGTAACTATTAGTATTCCTTTTTAAGTCCAGTCAATAAGAAGCATCTAAGGATGGCATACATGTTCTGAAAAGATACATTATATATCAAAGCTGGCCTTAAACATTGTTGATTTCTCTCCCTATTTCCATCTGTATTTTAATATTCTGAAAATAAGAAAATGGCAACGGCTTTGAGGAAGCAAAAAAGAGAATAAAGAAATATCAAATTAAACATTGCATTTTTAAATATTGTTCCCCGGAGCAAATTGTGTGATCAGAACACAACAGCAATCTGCTTTTCAGATCTACACAAAAGGAAAATGATTTTCAGAAGTAGCAAACACCTTAGGCTAAAATTAGAACAATGTTGTTTCCCCTTGAAGTTCAAATGTCCTTCGTTTCCCCGGATTGATTTCGTACTGATCTCAGTTCGGGGGCTTTTTTTCTTTCCACATCCATTGTTCGCCGCTCACGTCACACACACACAACATACCACTGGAGAAAGAAAAAAAGGAAAAAACAGATTCCAGAGACATGCAGTATATGTGTGCTGATGCGAAGTAAATGCTGTAAATAAAACAGTAGAAATTGTACGTGTGTGGTTGTCAAGACACCACCAGTTATCAAGTTTGCTTATTGGAATTGTTTGCGAAGATGCTTGTGAAAAGCTCACTAGCAATAGAGGTGGTTTTCTAACCATTTTCAATGCTCTTGTGTAAGTCACTTTGAATAAAAGTATATAAGTGTAATTTCAATTGAAAACTATGTGAATCTGGGGTAGGGTGGGCTCTTCAACAACAATTTCATAAATGTAATTCTTAGACCTTTTCATGTATTTCTTTTTACGCGGTTTACGAAGGAGGCTATAAGACCGTACCCTCTTTTGGAACATCAACTTGGCGACTTTGCCTCGGGCATCTCGTAGCGAAGCTATCAGATTGAATATCCTTTGAGCTACGTCTCACTAACATTGCACTAAGATGACTTGACTCCAGCTGCCAAAAGATGAATGTCTTCGCCGTTTCGGCTTTCCCATTTCCAAGGGCGTTAGCTTCAGCGTCGTGCTTCCCAAGTCCAGGGACTGCTAGCCTGCGATAGCCATTACCTCTGGCTCCATCGGACTCCCTGGAATGACATAGCTCTCATTGTGGACAGGGAGGTGCTGTTACAAACAGACTCTGCACCAGGAGGGCTGTGTGCTTGTCTTCCATCTGTCGCAAAAGGAATTGGCTAATTTAACATTACAACCGTATTGTCCAGAAATGCAGAACCATTTTTAATGGAAGGTCCAGCGCCCCCCCCCCCCCCCCCCCCAAAATAAAAAGGTGAAATATAGACTTTCCTGTTGGAGACAGGACCCCCCCCCCCCCCCGACCCCCTCCATTGGCAAGCTTAGTTTACAGACATTATGACTGATTTTCCCAGGGTCTTGATGAGGCATGGCCACTAATGCAGGCAGCAGCTTGGGGAGAGGAGGGAAGCTGTCGAGCACTCTACTGTACAGAGCTCCATCGCAGACTGCGTGTGAGACAGAGTGAGAGAGCGAGGGAGGGAGGGAGGGGGAGAGAGAGCGAGCGAGAGGGAGGGAGAGAGAGAGAGAGAGGGAGGAAAGCATGTGAGGGGGGAGGAGACGCCGATGCTGAGAGACTGAGAATGGAACGGCAGTGAGAGAGGGAGCGAGAGAGAGAGAGACAGAGAGAGGGAGAGAAGAAAGAGGGGGAGAAGAAAAAAAACAAAAACAGTGAGCTCACACCAGCAAGGGAGTAGCACAAAGCCCAGCACAGGGCAACTGGGAAGAGTGACAGACTGAGAGAGGAAAAGAGAGCGATAGAGAGAAAGAGAGAGAAGAGCACATCCCTGACAGCAGCTGAAAGAGGGAGCTATCAGTCACACAGAACTGTATTCAAAGCGCAGTAGTTTTTGCGCGCTAACTAAATTTCCTTACCAGCCTAGCTGGCTGCTGCCGCCGCTTCGCAGACGTGACTTCAACCGACACACTTATCTCCGGCAACGATGCTGCGCGCCTTTCTGCTCCTCGCCCTCCTGGGACGCGGTAAGTAAACTGGGTCCTCTCTTCGGCTGGCTGTGTGTGTGTGTCTCCTGCTGATTTATGTTAGCGGGGGAAGGTAATTGACGCCATTAACTCTGCCTGCGAGTTCTGCTGAGGTTCAGAGTTCCGCTGGTCAGTTAAGATTTGCTGAGAGGAGACTGTGCTTGTCTGGCTGTGTACAGTGGTATGAGATGAAGGAACGAGAGGTAAGTGGCTTGTGGAGCGGCTGTTAAAAAAAAACAAAAAAAACACGCGCACATGCACACGCACATAACACACACACACACACACACACACACACACACACACACACACACACACGCACGCA
Organism: Synaphobranchus kaupii; assembly: GCA_029718625.1. NCBI lineage: Eukaryota > Metazoa > Chordata > Actinopteri > Anguilliformes > Synaphobranchidae > Synaphobranchus > Synaphobranchus kaupii. The sequence continues at coordinate 15,295,769 of CM056389.1, forward strand.
CGTACACACGCACACGCGCACACACAGGCACACAGATTTTTGGGTGGCAATTTCCTTACCAACCACTTGAAAGTGAAGTGGGTAGCTTTTCCCCACTTTACTGCCCAAACTTTTTGTCCTCGTTTCAGCTGCCGTTCCCACGTCAGGTACTTCGGAGGAGTTCAAAGTCAAGCTGCTCCCTTATTTCAAAGGGCACAACGCTTCACAAACATTCTGTCAGAAGGCTGCCGACAACCAGAAACATTAAAAGAGACACTCGGATAAGGATCATGCCAGGAGATTCCCTGTTTCCGTTAGAAACCTGAGATACTTCAAAAATGAAAAGGGGGGATGGGAGGGGGTGGTGTTCCTTCGTTCAAGATTGTTAGGGGCCTCCGCGGGCAGTGACACAAAAGTACTTGACATTTTAAATCTGCTTAACAATTTCAGTTGCTCTGAACGTAGTGTTAAAATAACTTCTGGTCTTTCTTCTCACTGAGATGAAGTCAGGTTTTCATATGGGTTGTTTGTGTCTTGAAAGCTTCCCTTCAAAGTTTTGCATTGGTCCAACGGCTTCTGACCTCTGAAAATCAGCAGTAAGCAGATGTGAATACTGTTATGTTTGTGTGTGTTTATATGTGCGTGTGTGGGTGTGCGTGCGTGTGTGTGTGTGTCCAGAATAACAGGGGGAAAAAGGCGAAATTAGCGCCTTTTACTTCTGAACGACTTTGCCGGTGTGTTGAATGCTGCGAAATCGGATGTTCGTGTGCACGGCACTCGTCTTTTCCTTGACTGCCTGCGCCGTGGAATTTGTTTCATTTCTTTCTTCGCGGGCGCGAAAAAAGGTGCCGCTCGCACCGGCGGCGGACCCGCTCGTCCGCGTTCCCCGTCTCCGATTTCGAACGGTCATCGCTCGAGAGCCTCTCGTCCGCGCGATCGAGCGCGCGCGCGGCCCGTTCGGGAAAACCTGACGGCGAGCATAAAAAAGCGCTCGCTCTTAGCAGCCCTCTTTTCAGGGTCTGTAGATCAACTCTCAAGTGGCTGTCAGCTTTATTATCTATTTTATGGGCGTGCGACTGTGTGCTGCCGTGCCGGGGAAAAGAATTCACTTTTTCTTTTTTCTTTTTTCCAGTAGATTAGGAGCTAGAGAGAGAGGCCTCATCCCAAACGGTTCCCAAATGGATGCTTTTCTCTGTAGGTCATATTTTATGAAGCACTAATAGTATTTGATGGCGGGTAGCGTGCGCGCGAGGCTTGTGGATACGGACGCGGGCCATACAGAGAGGGGCCCTCCCTCCCTCCCTCCCTCTTTACGCCCGGTTTGCGAGCGCGACGTATAAATCACCGTGGAGCTTTATCGCTGATAATTGCCGGAAACCCGGGGATCGGTGCGCTGGAGATGAGGGGCTTAGCAGTAAATTCCACGGCTGATGGTATCGGGCACTCCAGGAGAGGAGCTGCGTTGTTCCACTCGAGAAGATTCATCAGGTGCCTCTCCACTTTCATATTAAGTTAGCACTCATAGTACTTCTTCACATAGACATATATTTAAAAAAAAAAGATTCAAGGCACATTAATATCTAAGACATCCACAAAATGTCAAAAAGAATGTCAGATTGTGAATAGCATACGTATATAATTGTGTGTATATATGTATATATATATATATATATATATATATATATATATATATATATATATATAGTATATAGTATGCGTATATATAGAAATGTGAGACTAGCTTATTTAATTATTTATGTTGATTAGATTTAGTTGTATTTCTGGGACATGATTGGCAGGGCGCCACCCAGTTTAATTCTGTACCAATGGGGGGGGGGTGATGGGCAATGGCAGAAAGACAAGGAGAGAAAGATCATATTTCACTGTCATATTATGGGGCATAAATACATATTTTTTCCCCCCATCGGCGTGGATGCTGTCAAAACTAGGAAGCGGCCACTTAAAATCAGCACAAAGCTGTGCATCCCCAGCAGTCTCTGCTTCCTGTTGCAATTCAGTGAAGCCACTTATTATGGAAATACATAAATATAAAATAGGCACCGGCAGGTAAGGACTGGCTCCCGTTCCCTTTGCCTGCCTCTGGGGAGCATGTGTTCTCTTGCAGCTAATTCTTGTAGTACAAATTATTTCTCTGTTTATGACACGGAATCCAGACAACAGGACTGTGGAATGCGCTGGTAAAAACACAAATGTAGATTTTCACCCATCTGATGTCCCCTAGAACAGAGGGCCCCCTGCCCCCCTCGTCCCCGCCCGGCCGCTGAACGCGCTGCGAATGAGCCGAAGCGGAGTTCGCCCCTAGGCCCCGCCCGGGCGTCTGTCGGCGGGAGCCGCGAAGCGTGTGGCGAGCTCACCAGTTGCACTACATCTTCATTGATGCCGCAGCCAGCCCCGGTGTGAGCGAGGCGCTAGGGCACACGTGCTCCGCGCTGGATTTAGTCAAGCCAAGAGAAAGACGAGAGAGACATGAGAATATTTCCAGGGGTGAGAGCGACGTGTGGCACGTTCTGGCAGGTGTCTGTCGAGGCCCTGATGAAATCAATGTGTTAAGCTGCTTAGCTGCGTCTCTCTCTCTCTCCCTTGCTCTCTCTCTCTGTTCGCTAACGCTGCTGGCTCCAGCTTCTCACAGAGGGGGCAGTGCTGCACAATGATTCTCACTCTTTCTCTCTCTCTGACTCTCCTTCTATCTCTCCCTTTCCATCTCTCTGTATCTCTCCATCTATCACTGCCTCTCATTATATCTCTATTTCTACCTCTCTGACTCTCCTTCTCTCTCTCTTTCTGTCTCTCATCCTCCATCTCTGCCTCTCCTTCTTTCTCCCTCTGCCTCTCCTTCTATGTCTCTCTTTCTCTCTGCCTCTCTCCCTCTATCTCTGTTTCTGTGCCTCCTCCATCTCGATCTGCTTCTCCTTCTCTCTCTGCCTCCGTTTCTCTCTCTCTTCATGTCTCTATCCCTCTCTCTCTCTCTCTCTCTCTCTCTCTCTCTCTCTCTCTCTCTGTCTCTCTCTCTCTCACACACACACACAGCCTACAGTTAAATCCGGATCTCACAGTGCTCTGTCACCCACCTCCCACAGCAATAATCTACTCCTTAACCTTAGAAAGTGTGTCACGCTACGCCACGAGCGGCCGCTTTAATTACGGCTGCTGACGGGTTCCGAATCTCCCGCTCCTCATGATGGAGTGCGCGGGGCTCGGCATCGACGCCCTTTCGCGATGAGAGTCGCGAACGGAGCTCCGCGCTTTACGGGGGGACGTCTCCTCTGATCCGCTACACAAAAGCGGAACCGCGTCATGCAAATGGAAAACGATCGCGATCGTCATCGCCGGCCCCCCTCCGAACCCGCTCGGACTACCATGCGGCACAGCATCGATTACAGAACGGTGCGGGCGGGCGGGCGGGGTCATTCTGATCGTACCTGATGTTGCGGCATGTGGGGCCCTTGGTTAAGCACACTTTGTAAAGGCCGTAGATCGATATTGATGTTTCTGATGAAGCGCGACTCACCGGCCTGCCTGTTCTCCGCCCGTTCGCTCTCCGTCTGATCTTTCGCGGACGGCCTCGTAACTCAATCGCCGAGCCGCCGACCCCTGACCCCATCCCGTACCGCCGCGTCTTAAATCTCGTCCACCCCGACCCCCGGCGAAGGCTGGAAGGGTAACCGAGCGTCCCACACCATCACTTCCCCCGAGTTAGTAAATATGTCACGAGAGAGGGCGGCGACAGAGGCCTATGTGCGTCTGGCTCACGTCATTTTGATATTCTTAAAAAAATACTTCTCTTGGGGTCCTGGGAGATGAATGTAGCTACGCCACTCTATGGATCTAGAACCCAATCCTGGTACCAGGAGGTCTTGTGTGATATCCAGGGGGAGAGGGTCATAGTAGGTTGGGAATCCCTCACCCCGTCGCACAACATGGCTGTAACCCCCGGTCTGCCCTCATCAGCTGCTGTGTGATGGCTCAGTTATCCAACGCAACGGCCGCACAGCTTAGCGGCCCGACCGCAGCTGAGCAGAGCAGCCCTCGCATTGGAGCACGGTCATAAAAACCCGTTCCTAATTGGCACTTCGGGGGCTGCTGGCGTGTGTGGGGGGGGGGGGGGGGGGGGGGGTCGGGGGCTGTAAGGAAAAAGTGGCCTGCATTTTGGAGAACGTGCATGTGCATGCTAATCTGCTCAATCCTGGACCGACGGAGGATGTTGCACTGTTGAGACAAACGCCACAACGCTGGTTGTGGAGCTATAGTTGAGATCGGGAATCACGAACGAGGGGCTGAAGGAAAGACATTTGAAATTGCAGACATGCAAAGGTATCTAATTGTGAACGGTTATGTGCTTTCGTTGAAAAAAAATTACGTCGTGCGATTTTATTTGGCGCTCTTGCAGTTTGAGATGAGGCAAAACAGTTTTAAAATTGTTTCTGATTAAGCAGTGAAATACGATTAAATTAAATTTGACTATTCCCTTGAAAATGTAAAAAATCCATTAAATTCTTGGTCGTGCCATCGCTGGTCCAGATGATGTCACTGAGGACATCCATTTAATTGTGTTGAACAAACGATTGGTGCTCACAGTCCTGTCCCAATGGGAACGTGTGGGAGTAGCTTCCTGATAACTAACAAACTGTGGGCAACTTAAATCCGGAATATTAGCGGTTGGCCTTGTAGCGAGCAGGCATTCTGTGATTAATAGAGCTCATCTATCTAAACACTTTATGAGCAAACCATTTCCTCTTATGCTTACTCTCCCCAATGCCTGGATTCAATCAACATGCATCAATTAAAAGCTATTTTTATTTTTTTATTTTTTTTATTCATTTATTTTTATCTTCCTCAGCAGAGATCGCTAAAATTAACTCAGACTGACAGGACCAGAAGATCATTTAGAAAAAGAAAATGCCTCACAAAACTTCAATAGCACATTTGATAATCACACGGCTGTTTCTTTTTATGTGTGTGTGTGTGTGTGTGTGCGTGTGTAATCAACAGTTGGCGATTTTGTCACTTAATTTTCACTTTGAGGCAGAGTGAGAGACGTGCTGTGCAAGGCCCTTTTGGAACAGTTGAACACGACATTTTGCATCTTTTGAATTACTCAGCTCATTAGTATATTTAAGACAATGGGTAATACCAGACATAAATTTGGCACGACATAAATTGATCATGGTATAAATGAGCACGATCACAGTTAATTGCGAGCTGCTAAATGGAAAATGGTTTCATATACAGTATGTATCTTCAAAGCAACACAGCAACAACAGCTGCGAAGCCAAATTAAAAAAACCTGGATTTAGCACAGAAACCTAAAATAGGGTTCAGACAGAATATTCAACTCCTGTTCTGTGTTATGTGTACCCTATCAGGAACAGTTTTTTTTTATTATTATTTATTTTGTATCACATATTGTCAATTGAAAAAGCACAGCTCTGAATTTTTTGTGCGATTTCAGTTTTTGCTATCATAAATCAACAAGTATAATTCACATCCGCCAAGTGTCAAAACAACCAACAGCAACGTTGTCAGAACCTGCGAGCGCTGTGCGACAGTGTCACCTGAGAAAGCGCAGGTTTATTAACACAGGCAGTGCAATAGCAGTGCGTGCGATTTAAATACCAATAGACCGAGATTTTTCAGTAACATGATCGTTTGTAAGCAGACCGCACGGCCACCTTCTCCCCGATTATACTGCCATTCCCATTTCATCTCTGAACAAAACCACTTGAGCTTTGATTGCAAGCTGCTGACCATTTAATTTTATACTCAATGTTGACATTTTGTGGGGGAATTGCATAGGTTTCCTGAAGTTCATTAACTTGTTTTGTGTGCTAATGTGCTAATTACCACAGTAAGTTAGCTCTAGCTGGGATTTAGATTGCAATTACCACGTTCCAAGCTTATATTTATACCTGATGAAATATTATAGTGAGCTACATACATTTATGTGAGTTGCACGTGTAGATATTTCAGAAGATTGTATTATTTGTGCTTTTGTCATGACAAAAAAAAACAAAAAAACATTCAATCTTTATAATGCTTTTTGATATGTTCTGCTTGTCTTCAATTTAAAATGTCCAACATGGTGCAAAACAACAGAAACACTGTTTCATTTGGAGTGTCAGCATGTATAGGTCTACCATAAACAAACTATAACTAAAAAAGTATGTTTCACTATGCTGTAATAGGCTACCATATATTGCATGTTTTCTCCTGTACTGGAATGTCCTCTGGGGATTTTGCAGGGAGTAGACTATCGTTTGAGTTTGAAGTTAGGGCAGTCAGACGATGCCTCTTTTGACTTTGTAATACATCAAGCTGCACTTCCACTGTTATTGCAGGTGCGTGACTGACCAGAGGAGGTGCTGTTGAGCATTTTTTTGGTTCAGAATATCATGCAGCTGAATCCCTCCCTCACTGGGTAACATGGTGGCCCTATTATGTGGTCCACAGTGCTCCCAAACACTCCCAATCAAGATCTCAGGGCATCTCACTGCAGTAAGCAATTACTCTATAGCAGAGGTGTCCAGGGGCCGTAGCAGCCCTCCAAGACTGGATTCTGACCCCTGTGCTATATAGCTGTGGTTCCCAAACCTCTTCTCGGGTACCCCCAGCCGGATCCAGGTATTTGATGTGTTCCACCTCGAGTACACCTGGTGCAAATAATCAAACCCTTGATTAGTTGTATCAGGTGTGCTTGAGATTGAACACATCAAATACCTGGATCTGGCCGGGGTTACCCGAGAAGAGGTCTGGGAACCACTGCTCTATAGGATAGGTAATTTGGTAGATCCATGCCAAAGCATGATAAGACTATATTGACTTCTCTCTCTCGGATGACCCCAGTCGCCCACTACAACCCGCACACTCCAACACTCCCGACAGTTTGACCCCAGTCGCCCGCTACAACCCGCAAACTCCAACACTCCCGACAGTTTGACCCCAGTCGCCCGCTACAACCCGCACACTCCAACACTCCCGACAGTTTGACCCCAGTCACCCGCTATAACCCGCACCCTCCAACACTCCCGACAGTTTGACCCCAGTCGCCCACTACAACCCGCACACTCCAACACCCCCGACAGTTTGACCCCAGTCACCCGCTATAACCCGCACACTCCAACACTCCCGACAGTTTGACCCCAGTCGCCCGCTACAACCCGCACACTCCAACACTCCCGACAGTTTGACCCCAGTCACCCGCTATAACCCGCACCCTCCAACACTCCCGACAGTTTGACCCCAGTCACCCGCTACAACCCGCACCCTCCAACACTCCCGACAGTTTGACCCCAGTCGCCCACTACAACCCGCACACTCCAACACCCCCGACAGTTTGACCCCAGTCACCCGCTATAACCCGCACCCTCCAACACTCCCGACAGTTTGACCCCAGTCACCCGCTACAACCCGCACCCTCCAACACTCCCGACAGTTTGACCCCAGTCGCCCGCTACAACCCGCACACTCCAACACTCCCGACAGTTTGACCCCAGTCGCCCGCTACAACCCGCACACTCCAACACTCCCGACAGTTTGACCCCAGTCGCCCGCTACAACCCGCAAACTCCAACACTCCCGACAGTTTGACCCCAGTCACCCGCTACAACCCGCACCCTCCAACACTCCCGACAGTTTGACCCCAGTCACCCGCTACAACCCGCACCCTCCAACACTCCCGACAGTTTGACCCCAGTCGCCCACTACAACCCGCACACTCCAACACCCCCGACAGTTTCCTCTTGGATTTCATTCCAAGGGCAAAACTTTATCGAGACTGGAGCACTTATTACGTATTACTTAATATTGTTGAATTTAATCTTTTGCGATCAAGAGTTCACCTATAAAGTGTGTGTGGGGGGGGGGGGGGGGGGGGGGGTCAAGCCCTGTCTGGTACACTTCCTGTGCTCTGTTTTATTTAGAGGTTTTTGTGAAACACACAGATGACTTGTCCGGTCAGCGAGTCGTAGATAACAGCGGAGGGGGAGGGGGAAGCGTGGCCGGCGGCTCTTCCGGACTTCCTAGCACTTGGCGGGATCCATGAGTGCTTTTTGACAGCTTACGGAAGGGATTAATGGCTTCTAAATTGCTACCTAATGCACATGAAACCACAGCAAAGTTTTTTTTTTTTTTGTTTGTTTGTTTGTTTTTTCCCCCCTCAGTTAAATCTGCCTTAGAGAGGGAGAGCAGGCCAGGTGAATCTTCTCTGCTCCTCACAGTGGTGCTGGGTGGGTGGGTAGCTGGGTCGTCACAAGAGACACGCTTCATCAATCAAATGTACAATCAGTTAATTATTGCTGATAACTATTTATTATTATTATTATTATTATTATTATTATTATTTTTGTAAAGTTGTGTTCAGCTGTGTGCTGCAGCTGTGGTGAAGACAGTCATAATAATAAAACATTCCAACTAAATTTTTTCAGCTCCAAATGTGTTCTTTTGAATCGTGAAAGCTATGGGATAACGAAACATTCTCTCCTCAGAAATGCTGTGCGAGTTAGTTTTCCTGTGTTCTATCTCTTTCCAGATGCCAGTTCTGGACTGTGTACAAGCCCAGGGCCAGGAGATGTGCGTTATGTGTGTGTGTGTGTGTGTGTGTGTGTGTGTGTGTGTGTGTGTGTGGGTGGGCATGCAGGCGGCGGACGTGCGTGTGTGTGTGCGGGTGGGCGTGCAGGTGACCGGCGTGCGTGTGTGTGATGTGTGTGCAGCAGGGTGTGCAGACAGACAGGCAACATTTTCTGGTTTGTAATTTCAGCAAATAATTAATTTCAGGGAGGTCATTAATTTTTATGCAATGGTCAACTGACTAATATTTTACGGTTACATTTGAAGAATCCATAAAATGGTACTGATATGTCTCCTGTGTGTCGTTATTCCTCATTTAAATGCTGACAAACAGGATATCGCCAATGTTTGTAGGCAATATGTCTGCTACATTATTCAGCAACTTTGACAGAACATGTTTGGAACAATAAACACATTCCAATACTTTATTTCAGGAGGAATGTTCTCCTTATAATGTTGCCTTGACCACGTGGGAATCTGGCTGGAATATTTTCTAAAGTTCTTGAAATGTTTTCGTTACCTGGGTCACTGCAAGCTTGGCAGGTGTCTAGTTCTGAAGACGTTTTCCTTTCAGTAACAGCTGAATCGTTCCGAGTAAAGCACCCTGTAAGCATATTGACACAGAAGTTTAAATCCTGCGTCGAAAGGTGTGTGTAAGATGTATTTCGTGTTGTGGGACAGGAGTTACATTTTGAAGATGTCGGTTCCTGATCTGATAACAGCTCAAGAATGCCTGTCAGAAGTTTCTGCCAATGTGCAGGATTCCGCCTGGATACACACAGCTCTCTTCACACCAGCAAAAAAAAAAAACAAGCAAAAAAAAAAACACGGAAGCAATGCCGGTTGGATTTCCCAACAAAGTATAGTTTCTGTGCGTGGGAATGTGTCTACAACAGGGGTGTCAAACTCCAGTCCTGGAGGGCCGCAGTGTCACAGGTATTTGTGGTTTCCTTTCAATCAGCACCCAGTTAAAGCATTGAGAACAAGGTGTGTGGACTTCTTAGCCAATTAGTGACTTAAATTAATCACTTGTGCTTAAACGCACCAAAAACCAGCAGACACTGCGGCCCTCCAGGACCGGATCTTGACACCCCTGGTCTAGAACATCGGTTAGCATCTGCTAGTCTTGCCGTGCAATATAAATGTAAATGAGCATTTTAACTCAAACACGGAGAGAGAATCAAGATGATCATGTACACGTCTCTGTCATTGTGACATAAACGTGTGCCACAGAGAACAACAGACACAAAACGAACAGTAGGACTACCGAAGGACCCCCAACGTAGTTTTTTCCTCCCCCCTTAGCGGTGTCTGGTTAACAGGGAGCTCTGGAAGGGCCGCTCAGTGATAATCTACGGAAGGGAGCACTTGTAAACATCATCATTTTGTGTTTAGTGAAATAAAACACCTCCCAGCAGAGGCCTTTTGTAAGCAAGCGCCCTCAACAAAAACACCCTGTCGTGTTTACTTTGGTCTGAAAAGATTGTATGAAGTGGCCGAGCTTCAAGACTTTTCCAAGTTTTTATTTTTTAAACCAAAGGCCCACATCTCTGCAAGCGGTGGGATAAGTCCCCAGTTGTTCCAGACAGCGTCCCTGCCAGTTATGTTGTTGTGTTAAGACTGGCGCTGTACAGATGGAGGGGCCGTGTCGAGCTGCCCAGTTAGCAGGGTGTAAGAGGGTGAATCTGGGAAGGCAGAAGGTTCAGAATCCCATCGCCAGATGATTGACTCTCTCCAGGTTGGCATCGCCCCAGCCCTGCATGCGTAATTAGGCAGTGGCAGGGTAACACGATGACTTTTTGCCACACAGCTTAGGGGACGTGTCAGATGGAGAGCATGGCCGTACCCCAAGCGGGGGAAATTCCCATTGGCTCATTACAAACTCATGGCACATCCCCGTGGTTCTGTGTTATCATAGCGCCATCTTCCATTCGGCTTACCTTCTGCCATCTAACTGCCTCAATCTCCACCCCACCCCCGCCCCCCCCCTCGTGATATTACCGAACAGACTGTCAGGCACTCTCAAAATCCTCCCACCCTCCCCGCCCAGCCGCCTGTACGGGAGCTGCTCCTCAGGAGCCAGATGTTTAAAACCACCTCCACACATCCTCACACATTTGGGGCCCCTTGGTGATATACAACATATGCACCTGTTTAATACCGTCCCAGAGTTTCCATCCACATACATCAATATTTATGATCTATTCCTCAAAAAAATAAAATAAAATGTCGCTACAGCTAACGGTCCCGATTGCCTTTTTTCGAGATTTATTGCACCGGCCTGAGCTGAAATAGATCAAACCCAACGAACCCCCCCGTCCCCCCGTCCCCCCGTCTCTTCTCCCATGCAGCCAAGCTGCCGGTCCCGTCCAAAGCCAGCATCAGGAGCGTGAGCATCCTCCCATCCCAGACGTGTCAGGCTAAATACAATGGATAGGCTCGGACCTGTGAGACGGGCTAGGCCTGCCCACGCTGTTGTAACAGATGGGCACAGCTAATTGTTTGGGTCTCTTGTCTGTGATCCATCTTCTAATGATTATATTACAATTATGTGCTAGTTCTATGGAAACATGAGGAGCGGGTTTTTTTTGGTTTTTTTTATGCTGGGAAATCAGACAGTGTTTATATAGAGCATCTCCCAGGCACATCTGCTTGTCATTCACCAGTTATTGTCTCATAGAAGTCAGTTTTTTTATAAAAGTTGTCTGGCATATCTGTTCTATGTAGATAATTCCTCCATCTCTTATTTCTACAAACAAAGGCAAGCTGTCCACAGCCGTCCGTGCTTTCTAGAATACATTTGCCGGTGTTGAACAGAGGTGCTCCCTGTCCTGTGCGTTTTGAACGATTAAATCCGAGTCTTATCAGGTCATTATGTGCAGTCTACAGGCACACACAGTTCACAAAGACAAAAAGGACCACGTGAGCAGATCAAGAGGGTTCCACCTGGATTTGGACATATTTAGATCCGCAAGACAAATTACCCATGGATTTAATGTTGAGCATAGCAGCCGATCCTTGCTATCTAGCTAGTTGGTCCATTCATTAATTTGCTATTTTTGGATCTTCCTACTGGGATCATTGATGGTTTTCTCAGCAAGGTAGATTGTGCCTGGGTTTACATCCACAGTAGTTACAAACCATAGGGGAAACCGCTTCTCTGTCCCCCACTGATATCCTTGGTGAATTTCATTCTTACAGTGTGCCGGTGTATAGGGTGTGAAGTTATAATACTGTACTTTCTCGTTTTCTGTGACAATTAAAAATATTTCAGTCTTTACTTGTTGGAAGACACCGCTGTGCGAGAATGTTATGCTCACCTTGTTGATTTTTTTGAAACCTTAGGCCTTAGCAAACTTCTAAACTTGTTTTGTGTGTGGGTATTTATTCCATTCTCTCTTTTTTTGGCAGCGAGTTGAATTCTTTTGAGCCCCTGTCGCCATTTTTTATTTCATGCATGAATTCGAGAGCAATTTAATATTGTGGGCCGGGCAGCTAAATGATTTGCTGCCCTCTGAAACAAGATGGCGCGGCGCCAATCTGGCTGCGCTCTTGAGTGAATTAACTATGGAGAGAAGTAAAACAAAATAAAAATCGCATAAGCGCGGTGGAGTTTGGTGTTCTCGCTTGGCCGCAAACCAAAATTTAAATGGCACCGCCCATGCTCGCATGCGGAATGCGAGATTTGATTAAAGCTTGAACTGTATATAATCAACCCTAAATACGAACCTGCAGTGGCCCTATCGTAAAGAACCTCCCCCTGTTTGAGTGCGGCCATTTTAAGAGCTGTGGATGCGGCGGTCCAAATGTGGTTCGTGTTTTTATTTTTTTTAAATACGCGCTGATTTATTCCTTAGTAATCTGTTAGGGGAAAGACTTATTGCGTTCGCCCAAGGCCCCCGTTAGCATAGGGCAGCGAGCGGGGTGAGGTCAGCGGAAAGGAGAGCCCCTGAGAGGGAGGAGAGATAAACACAGAACCCAAAAAACCAGAGTGCAGCTCACTGGAGCCTTATCTAAAATGATAACGTTACCATAGAGGGCAGAGTAATGAGGGATGAGTGCAAGGCAGCCATACAAAATGTAAGAATAGATGGCCGGCAGATAGGCGCGGGGCGGGACCGGCGCATTTTTACAGGAGAGCCCGGGCCACGGAAATTGAAAGCGGTTGCCGAGGGGTAAAGCGATCTGTTAATGCGCACTGCAAAAAAAAAAATCACACATCCATCAGTTGCCGGGCTGGGAGGTTCAGCCGAACAGCTGAAACAGAATAAACAGTGTTTTCATCGGTAAGCCAAGTCCTATTATACCGGCGCCTACTCTGAGGCCCTGAAGGCTTACCATAGAAAACCACACTTCTTTTTTTTCTAATGCAGGCATGATATTCACGTTTGCCAACAGCAGCCGGTCCGTATAGCTCTCTCGGGGAAGATGCAGAGTGGTGAGGAGCCCTCAGAAAATGAAATTTTTAGGCATTTAGGCGAGCCAACTTTTTTGCTTTCATTTTTTTGAAGGAAGCATCGAGGGAGGGGCTACACCGGCATATTATGATGGTTTGTGATTAAGTAAACAGGCTACAGTACATTATTTCTTTTTTTTTACCATTATTTCATAATGCTCAACACTCTTCTGGGTATGCCTCAGGTTGAAACCTTCACATTATGTCATTTTCATATCTCGGAATGTGATTTTACCAAGGCAAGTTTGACATGATTTTCGAAAGGAGACTATTTTATCAAAAACATTTTTCATTTCCTCGGCTGCGCTTCGCCCCGGTTATATAAAGGAAAATCGTCACATCGTTCAGACACTGAAAACTACAGCAGGTTGGTGGCATTAAGTTAGTGCCAAGGATGTAAAAATACAACACCATCATCAACATTATTGTCTCCGCTTCAGCTGTGAAATCATGTTTCCTGTTTAACTGTGCTTGTGCATTACATTTTATGGAAAAATGTGTAGAAACAACAGCTAATTAGTCTTGTGTCCATTTCTGCCAGTACATTATCTGTAATTTGCATACAAATCTTTTCAAAGATACAGTGGCCGTTGTTTAGACGCTCTGTGTGATTTCATCATTGGTTAGCATTCTTGTAGTATTTCTTTAGCACTGGTTAGCATTTATTTCTGAAACATGTTAGCATAATATGAGCAGCACAGAATACTGTGAACTATAAAAAAAAAAAACTGCATGTGAGTTAGCTTCTGGACAATATGTGATAATTGTCGAATGTGATAATTATCGAATGCAATGGCGATCATCGCCACCGTGTGGTGTATTACCTTTCTTTTTGTCTTTTTAAAAAAAATTATACCCGATGCGGTAAACATCCAAACTACAGAGGATGCTTGCTGGGAAAAAACATCACGACTCATATCTATTGGGTGTTGATAAGACGGCCAATCAGAAGCAAGTTCATAGAGATTCATGTGTTTTTGTCACATGGGGGCTGAAAAGCCTTGCTGCTGATTGGCTGTCTTATCGACACCCGATAGATAACAGTGGTGACATTTTTTTCCCTGGAATCATTTCACACGGACTCCGAAGTTTGGATGTTTCCTCCGCTATAAGGTATAATTAAAAAAAGACAATACAATTAAACAAGAAAGACAATGCACCACACGGTGGCGGTGATCCTTATTGCATTCGATAATTTGCGTTTCAGTATAACGCCCAGCTATAGTGTGCATGCATGTACGTTTATGTGTGTGTGTGTGTGTGTGTTTGTGTGTGTGTGGGGGGGGTTTCTTCAATTTTTCTCTTTCCATACGTCTTTGTCTGTGGCACTAGGACTTTGTTGACTTTTGTTGCCACTCTCCTCTTTTTCAGATAGGATATTGTGTTCTACCCGCTGATAGATGTTTTATCCTTTATCTTTGCCCTTCTTCTTCAGAGTTATTCATCAAACTATGAAAATATGACCAGTGACAAAACAATGGCCTTGCTATTATCTCTGAGCCCAGTAACCCACATGAATGCAGTTCTGATGGCATTTCAGACAGAGAGCTCAGACTTTGCAATGTCACACAATGATTTGTTCACAAAACTCTCTGACAACCTTGTGAGAAGGGAAAGTATTTATTTATTTATTTATTTATTTATGTATGTATTTATTTATTTAGCCATCTCTAAGTGGGATGCCTTTTCAGGCACATTTTTATTTCCATTTATCATTATACGCCTACATAGATCCACAGATCTTCATATTGCCTGGATAGACTGCTGAAGACATTCCAGGTGACCTGGAAGTTTTTGACATCTTAGTTTCCAGGGTCTGTTATTTCTGATGCTTTACTTTTGCCAATATACTTAAATGGTGGCTCCCATGAACTTGATAACTAACAATTTATTTCTGATATTTGGGTTGTGATTACTTGAAGCAAAAACATTTTTGTTTGATAACAGCAATAATAAATTAAATTTTTTATTTTTTTTGCACCATAGCAATAAACAATCTTTGATACAGCACCTAACTAAATCAATTCCATCCACACATATGACAGTCTAAGTTCAATGAACGACTTGAGGATTGTTTTGAAGGCGAAAACACATTTATATTTATGAAGCATATTGAAACAGAGAAATGAAGAAATCATAACTTTCCCTCAAAATAATATTTATGAAATGGTGACCTTTGATATTCTGCCTGTGTAGTTCATTTCCTATCGGTGCAGAAAAGCGATTCCTTTAGTGATTCTGATTGAAACAATATCAACGTGGGATTACTTTTCTCGTATGCGACCTTCATTCCTCAAGTGTCCTTTGCAAATGGTGCCCACCACATAATTCTTCTCTACAACTGTTCGTGCCCCCATCAATTTTCACTGAAAAGTAAATGGATGAAACAGACCTAATCTAAGAGTGTGAAAAGCCTTTTTTTTCAAGTGGCAATTGGTCAAAGAAGAGACTACAGTGTTGCTTGTCATCTTAACAATACTGTCAAGGTTGGATTTCTTTCGATGAGTTTCATTTTCTTTTTTTACAAATAGACTTGAAATTTATACCATTACTACTTCCTCTGTAAATGTGTCTGTTAGCTACACTACTACAGTGGTTGTGGCTGCTGAATATCATAAACTCAATGCCATGGAATTTATCCACGCCCCCACCCCATTCGTTTTGCACCTCCCCAGATGGATAGCTCCCCGGGCGACCTGCCATCCCACCTATGTCTAGAACTGGCCCTACCCAGAATTCAAGTTGAGCCCACCGCTGCGACCTTCGGACCCAGACCAGTTCTGAACGCGATGCTCTTCAAGGTGTTCCGCCTGCTCTGAGCAGACGCCGGCATCCGGAGCCTCGGCCGCATGGGGTCCCCCCGACTCTGAAACGACCATTTTTCCCTGGAAGAAAGTAGGGCAGCCGCTGGGGGCGAACAGCAGCGGGGGAGGCTTGGCAGAGGCGAGAGAACGCGTCGCATCGTTGGGAACGACGGTTTATCAAAGTAGGGAGGGACGCAGTCGAGCGCAAACTGCCTAATGGAAATATAGTGCAAATTATCACTCCCCCTTTCCAAGCGAAGCCACAGAGAGGACGAGTTTAAAATAATAATAATATTACATCAATAAACGACTGCTTTGGGGAAGGGACAAATCGTCCCACCCTCCCGCGCGTTTGGGCCGAGGAGGAGCGCGAGTACGTGGGGGTTAACGCGCTCGGGCGTGTGGACGAGAGAGCACGGACAAGGAGGATGACAGGACGTGGGACGCCCAGGGAGAGTTTGTCAGGCGCAATCAGCATAAGCTCCGACTTTAAGAGCTCGGCCAAAGACGGATCGGTGGGGACGAGGAGTGGCGGGAACAAGGTCACGCCGGAGAGGAGGGGTTGGACGCTCTCCGAAAATCTCACCGGGGACCCACAGTCACATCCTCAGCATGTTTTTAAATAGCCTGCCGTTCCGTAAGAAGGCTAACATTGAGCGATGAGCTTCTGCTCTTCCGCACTATTTATTTTTATTTTTTTTCCCCCACACATTGATTTTCGTTACGTAAAGTAATCACACATGCATGTCAGGGGCCGTCTTCAGCCCGGGAAGTTAATGTAATGCACAGTTAGACATCAGGACTTCACCGTGTTACAAACACAGAAGAACACAGAGCAGCCACCGAGGAGCACAGTGCGGGATGATTTCTTTTTGTTTGTTTTTTGAGCTGTTGTCTGAGTGAAGAAACTTGCAGGAAGACTGTTTAGTCTAATGCTGTGTAGTATTGATCTTTTTTTTTTTTCTGCCTGTATTTAGCGGTGTAAGTGCATCTGAGGCTACCCAGAAGCCTTTGAGTCAGACATCCTTTTGGAGCGATTCTTAAGTGGTCTCTGTAGGGGAAGAGGTCAGAATCTTCCTAAAGTGAGGGCTTTTATTGGGAGGTAGAGCAGCATACTGCCGGGCAGCAGGGTAGCCAGAAAGCCAATATTACAAACATACAAAATGAGAGGAATACATTGTGCCTTGCAGTGTGAGCTTGCTTGTTTGTGTTTGCATGTGTTTCCAATATGGCGCCATGTGCGGGCAAGAATACTGCTGCTCTACACTCGGTTTAATCACTGCACTCATTGTTAACGGCATTGTGAATATAGCTAAATATTGGGCCTCATTCATGAAACATTCCTAAATATGTGCGTACATTTACGTACAAAACAAGTTCTTACAAAAAATGTATGCCGGATTCATCAAACCACGCAGAGACGCATTCGCCGTGCGGAACGTACGCGTGTATTCATGCATACATCTCATTTTGTGATGAGCATAAATCCACGCCCATGCATTTCCATATTTGGAAGTTGCAAATTCAATTTACAGGTGCATACAATTCAAAATGCCCAGAAAAATCTAAAGAAAGAATTGAAACACTGAAATAGAAGTTTTATTAGTAGATGTTCATAAAATTACTGATAAACAAACAAAAAAATGGTTCAAAATTCAATCGGAGCACCACGGCTACAGGAGGCGGCCAAGGAAGAGCAATTTGACAAACATTCTTACCAATAAGCCAGCCGTCTCTCACAGCACTGTTCTCTAAACAAGTACCAACAGTACTGACTCGCAGAATGAAGCTGCCGTGGGTCCCGCCAGGTCACCGGTCCACGGTGTTGAGCGACAAACATTTACCATCACAAATGAGCTGCATGTTGATGATTTCCTATCATATACGCAACGCATCATTGGATGGAGGCTTGATGCGTGTGTGTGTGTGTGTGTGTGTGTGTGTGTGTGTGTGTGCAGTCTATGGCACCGATAACATTGGGCAGGTTGGCAATTTCATAAAACCCCGCTTTAGCTCCACCAGGCTTTGCGTAGTGTAGGGGAACTGGATATATGCTGGCATTAGGTGGAATACGCCATTGACCACACCGTTTCAACCCTGGCTACAGACCTATAAGCCACTTTAAAGTAAATTTTGTTCATTGGTTAAATGTGTGTTTTAATTATCATATTTAAAGTCATATAGGCTAGCATTTTAAAGTTTCATAAATTTAGAAAAAAAAATTAACTAGGAGCATTCATTACCTTATGGGTGTAATTAAACAGGTTCATAGCGTACAATTGATTAATCGGCGTAATCTAAAGTGTTTGCTTTTTACAATCGTAATTTATTATGTTTACATTTAGCCTTGTGATTTAACAGAAAATAAAAATAAATTAATGTTCTAATTAACATTCAGAAGCTACGTTTTGCTGCATTTTGAATTTACGCATGCGGCATGCATGGTCCAGAGAAGATGTAATGTTTGTTTGTACGTACGAACATATGTCAGATACGAAAACTTTAATGAATGCCAAAATACGAATTGATTGATAATGCTAAATATTTATGCACACATTTCATGAATGAGGCCCATTGTGTGTGTGTGTGTGTGTGTGTGTGTGTGTGTGTGTGTGTGTGTGTGTGTGTGTGGTGTGTGCATGCATGTATGTGTGTCTGTTTGTGTCTGTCTGTTGGTGTGTGTGTGTGTGTGTGTGTGTGTGGTGTGTGTATGTATGTGTGTGTGTTTGGCTTTGTGTGTGTGTGTGTGTGTGTGTGTGTGTCTGTCATTAAAAATTAAATCTCAGTAAATAGTATAAACAATGAGCTTAAATAAAAACTTTCCATGTCCCCTCTTGGCAGGTATAGAGTGATAGTCCCCTGTTAGCAATATAGACGTGTAGGCATGTGTGTATGTGTGTGTGTGTGTGTGTGTGTGTGTGTGTGTGTGTGTGTGTGTGTGTGTGTGTGTGTGTGTGTGTGTGTGTGTGTGTGTGTGTGTGTGTGTGTGTGTGTGGAGAGAGGAGAAGGAACGAGAGGCTTAAGACCACAACAAAGGTGCCAAAACGAGTTTGTCACGAGTAGTGCAAAGTGGTGGAGGAAGCTGGGGACGGGAGAAATGGTTTCCTGGGGCAGAGGGATGATGTCAGACTGATTCAGTCACATGGGAGAGGGAGAGCTGGGAACTGAGATCAGTACACACTGGGGGGAACAGCCTGTTTGCTCTGAGATCAGCCGAGACTGGGGGAACAGCCTGTTCTGAGATTAGTTTGAGCTTGCCTTGATAGAATAAATAAATAAACAAAAGAGAAAATGTATTTCAAAATGTCAGATATGCACTTGTACCTGGTCTTAAAGCTTTCTGACAGGAAACAGTGTGTTGCATTTTTGCCCTCTGGCAGTGTGAAACTTGTCAAGCCATTTAAAGTTCAATCACTGCAATGTGACAGTGGTTTTGACGTACATATTCTTTGAAACCATCGACAAAAGATGTCTTAGACTGTCAAGCATCATTCGAGCCACATGTGTTGTTTTTCAGGTGAAAGTACAAATTCTTCAATGAAAAGCTGAACATGACATTAAAAGAAGAAAAAAAACATTCTTTCTGCAGCATAGAATCAATAGAAATGCAATAGCACTGCAATTAAAGCGTCCTCTAGCTTGTTCTATTAGCATATTTTAGGGAATTACTCTGAACCTCATTTTGTTGTGCAAATTGGACGACAAAACAGAGCTGCACTGTTCCCTCTCACTAGGAGGGTCAGGGTCAATTTCTGTTCAATACAGTCATTGAAAAATGAATATGAGCATTTTTCAATTAATGAATTTCATTCCTGAATTGGCTGAGGGCTCTGAAAGCCACCTCTAGATTCAGCAGGATACCTCGCAAACAGGCTTACAGATTTACTGTCCTTGGCAATGCCGACTTGTGCCGGAGCAGGTTTGTGGTACTGCTCAGCATTGTGCTGCATAAATCAGGTGTAGGCAATTTAATTCCTGGAGTGCCAGTGTGTACACAGGTTTTTGTTTCCACCAGTTATTCCAGCCCAATTAGCTAATTAGCTAAATACAACAATGCTGGTTTAAACTTTGATTTGACTAGATTTAAAAACATTTCATATAAGAGCAGAGTCCCAGCTGCCATTCACAAGCTTATCAAGAAACGTCAATAAATAAACAATGGGGCTAGTTAAATCATTAAGAGCAGGGATTTGCATGATATTCTGAAACAGATCCCCACCCCTGTTGTAAGTTAGCATGGATGTAAAGTGCTGAAGCTGAATAAGGCTAGTGTGGGCTGACAAACAAGGCTAGTGTGTGCCATGCTTCAGAAATAGTACTTGGCAGGCGGATAGTTTCTAGGAGACACATTGAGGAAAACAAAGAGTTCCAATTCGGCCTTGGCTCCAGTTCATTATGCATTTAAAGTGCACCGTGGATAGCTCGCCACATCTGTGAAGAGCTCACCACATCCATTAATGGCTCACCACATCCATGAAGGGCTCACCACATCCATGAAGTGTTTACGACATCCATGAAGGGCTAACCACACCCATGAAGTGTCTACCTCACCATGAAATGTTCACAACATCCATGAAGTGTTTACCACATCCATTAAGTGTTTTGTTTACCACATCCATGAATGTCTCACCGCATCCACGACGTGTTTACCACATCCATGAAGTGTTCCCCACATCCATTAAGTGCTCACCACACATGAATACAACTGCAGAATTTGGGCTCAACGTTTTATTTTTTATTTTTTTTCAGCACTTGTGCAGAGAACATCCTGAGTACAATTCTGTGACAGTTCTGCTATTGAATTGACAGTCTCTTAGTAGAATAATAGTATTCTCCACTAGAGGGGAACAAAAGGCCTGCAGCCTGTTCATTATCCTCAGCACCGGAGCCTCATTGGGCAGTTCTGACCAATCAGCAAGGGCCTGTAACATCCCAAAGGGCTGAAAATTCCACAGAGCAAATCACTGGAGTCTTAATTAAGAAACTCAGTGCTCTCAACCTTGCATTTTCTGTTCCACCTCTGCAGGTATCTTGACTGAAATCCTCCTATGCTAACTCAGGAGACCTCGACCTTCAGCTGTGATTTCAAAAGCCAAATGATGTCGTCCGCTTTCCATCACTTCAGACAGAAACTTTGCATACGACAGGAAAATACGTTTAACAAGAAAAATACTACAACAACAAAAGATAATTTCCGAATTAATTTTAATTCATTTCAGGCCAAGGATTGATGAAAGAAAGGGTCAGGAAAAGTGGATTGAATTTATCTTAGGCTGTGAGCAGGAGGACCGACTTTGCAGTGGTGCGGCTGGGGAAAAGTGCAGACTCTTGGCACGCGTTACGGCCAACGGCAGTCAGACCCTACCTTAGTCACCTTACCCTGCTCACCTCACATCAGATCGCCATGGATACAGGGCAGCAGTCCTCTGGGTCATCACCTGGGAGAGCCGTTACCCTGTGACCCGAGCACGTCTTTACGCCGCCCACAGCCACAGCATTCCCAGGCAATGCAGGGTGGGTTTGACGAGTCACAAGCTGTCAGCGAATCACATTCAACCCAACCACAACCCGCTGTCTAACCGTTGACATTTAAGGGAATGCAAGTTGAATTACGTGATGAGCTCTCTGATAGTATGAGCATTGGTATGAATATCAGCGTTCTCAAAGGTGAAACTATGGAAACAGGTGTCAATACAAAGACAGTGGTTTTCAAGTGTGTGTTTGCATGTGCATTTTCACATTAAATCTTGGACTCTAGGGATTTTACACTTGATAGAAAGATTTTTTAGAGTTTTGTCAGTTCCAATATTGGATAGGCAGCTTTTGTAGTGTTCATTAACGTATTCTCATTTGAAAATGGGTTTCAGTTAGGGCTGGGCGGTAAACCTTTTTTTTTCGGTATACTGGGCTTTGCAATACCAATCAATAATCATATAGTCATCAGTAATATTGTTTTTCATCCACTGAATATTAAAAATTGCTCATTGCAACAGTACTCATTGATAAAGAATTTGTGACGTAAACCTACGAGTGAAACGTTTAATAAAAAACCATGACGTGACGTTGCAAACAGCACATGCGGTGAAGTTTGTGGAAACGGTGAAGTTTGTGGAAACACTTGATTGAGTCAGAGCGACACCGGTGGTGAAAGCTCTCAACACAGGCGGTGAAACTTCTCAACCTCTGCTGCAGCTGCCTGCACTGAATTATTAAACAATACTTGAAAGTAGCACTGCACTAAACCAGATTGACAATTATCGATTGCTCTTTAAAGTGTAATAACGATCATCTTTCTTTCTTTTCTGTGATCATGTGATGTGTTTTTGTGGATGTCATATCAGCATCCAATAGATAGGAGTGGTATTTTTATTTATTTTTTTTATATCAGGAGAATTTTATGTAGCCTCTGAAGTTTGGCTGTTTACTCTCACATCAGGTATGATTAAAGAAAAAAAACGAAAGAAAGCCGATAAGCCGCATGGCATTGTTATTATGCTGAAAAAAACATTTGATGATCGTTGTTATGGTTTATCACTTGGCCAAACCTGGAATATTTTGATTATTTTGTAAAGTAACATTTTCATGTTGCACATTTGTTTTTTTATGTTGACTATTCAATGTGTGAATGTTATTCAATACTTCACGCTGTTTCAGTGTTAATGTTACTAATAGAAATAATTAAATGTATTACTCAATTTTTATATATCCATATCTTTCTACAATTACAGTATATTCAGTTCACTTGTCTTGTAATTTGTATCGGAAAACCAAATACCGTAAAATACCACCATAAGGTCAGTAATATTAAAAATATATTATATTTTGGCCAAGTCACCCAGCCTGAGCTGGGTGTGGACCAAGTGTTCACCAAGCATTATAGCAACTTTATCTTTAAAAATAACATTTTTAATAAAAGGTCGACACTGGGAAATGGCAATACTTTCCTGAAACTGCCACAATTGGCAGATCCTCAGTACTAAAACACATTTATTCAGGTATGAATATTCACTGCAAAATAATATATTTACCAATAAATGATACATTGCACATTTTGTGGCATTTTCTGGACAGTTCTGCTGTATGTGTTTGTGGCTTTGAGCAGAAGGGTATGCACACTACCATCTCAACTCCTGTTGCAACCTAGCAGGGAATTATCTTAAACTGGCAAACATGTCCTCTTTAATGGCAAACACATATCAATGTTAATTTGATGATAATGATGTATTGCACATACTGTATATAATAATAATAGTAATAACAATAAGAGCAGCTTTAATTATATAGAATCTAACTAGCAGTGCATCTTTATGGATTTGTGCTTCACAAAATAAAAGAGGGACTATATACATACATATATATATATATATATATATATATAGTTTTGTCTTGGTTCAAGAGAGGACTACGAAAAGTTCCAGAAATATTTTTATGCATTTTTGGGACATAAATCCCTGGTGCGTGGTAGAGAGTGGTAGGGAGATGTGATCATGCTGTGTTCACATTCCTTGAACATTTCTTTAATATCGTGTCATCAGGGTGCTTTGATACAGACACAGCGAGTCTGCAGTGTCACTACGAGATGGCCTGCTCATCCAAGCGGGGACTGGAGAACTTGCATCTCACAAAGAGACAAACCCCTGCCTGGCCTGTCCCCATTACCCACTCGGGGACCTCCGAAGCACCCATAATGCATTACAAGTCGGTCACTATCAGCGAGAGAGACTTACGATTTGGCAGCTGGGGACAAAGCCTTAATGTAAACGGCTGTACAGGGCTTCGACAGTCGCTACGGAGGTCCTGAAGGTTCTGTTCAAAGTAATCAGTCTCAAACCAGACCGCACGCCTTTCACATTGACATCCCACTTTGCAGACCTCCACGTGTACAGTACTGCTTAGTCTCTGCCTTTCACATGGGTGGTGAACAAAGTGAGTGTAAAGATCAATGCAAATTCACTTAATAAAAGGTCTGGGTCACTGCTGTGGCCACTACGCCATTGCACTGTGTCGTGGCATAGAGCCTGTTGCCATTAGGAATTCTGAATAACGGTAATGAATTATCCTCTTTTTTTTTTTTTTCATTGGGAATATCTGAGGTATTTTTTTCTTGCTATTTGCTCAGGAATTTCCATAAAGCCATCTTGAGGAGGCAAACACATTCCTGTCATATAACCCTCTTTACATATTGTAAAAGCTCTGTTGGTTTTGTGCATGCCCTCTCTTCTAGCTGGCAGCCACTGCTGTTTGATGTGACGATCATTGTCTCTGTTCAACCAAGGTAGCAAACATATATATTTATTTAATTCTTTATTTTTACATTTACAACCGGCTGGCAGGAGCTATATCAACAAATAAACAGCTGAATATGTATTAGTTCACATTGAGGTCTAGGGAACAGCACCACCAAGTTGGGAATAACATGTCAACCAAACTGTAGCACAGGGCCAACTGTGCCAGGACTATTACAGTGCTGCTGGGATACATAAATGTTTTCCCGATCATAAATCCAACTCCCCCACCCCTGCCCCCGGTCCACAATAGCAATGTGAACCAAAATTTAGGCTAAGTTGCAAGGAATCTGCTCTCAAGTGTTTTGCAGATCACAAAGGTTTTTTGACTATGTTAAAATAGACTTTTAAAAGCCTGTCCACTGTAGCGGACTCGAAAGGGTTAACACGTCCATTACATCTGCAGCAATGTCAGCTACTATTCCAGATAAGCAGGACATGCCGGGGAACCGCTGGCCTACGTTTCGGAGTTAACTCTCTGCTCATATTTGAAATAGAGCTGACGGATTAAAGCACTGCCTCGCGGGTACATACGGATGGCGGATTACACATGTCATAACCGCGCTCTCTAGGTAATCTGAATTTGGCCTGTCCAAGCCCAGGGCTTCGGCTGCATATCAGCAAAGGGACCAACAGGCCGACACTGTAAATGCCCAGCTTTTGCAGAGGATGAAGGCCACCGCTTTGGCAAAACAGCTTTCTGTACATTTTTGGCACCTAAGCTTTTCGCCCCTGCTAAACTGGGACGAGAGCCGTGTAAACAAGTTACATCGATAAAATGCTATGTATCTTCAGACTGGCGCGAGTTTCTAGTATTTATCGTCCCTGTGGCATCCCTCCGCACCTCAGTGTCACTGGATTCTTGTCAGCAGCATATTACCGCGGCCTCCGCTACAACCACACCGTCTTTGAAAGCTTAATATCCCCCAGGCTACAAACGGTAAAATATGCTATTTCCTCTGCTTTACAGGGGAGGAGGTCATAGTGTTTACATGGAAAAATTGAATGATGCGGTACAAACCACGGGGCCGCTTTGATTGACTCCAAAATTGGCACTGCCGGTACATGGTCATTATGAAAATGCATAGTGGTCAGCCGTGGCCAGCGTGGTCTCCAGAGGTTTTCAACCACCGTGATAGTTAAAGCTAAGCACAGTAAATTTACCAAGCATAAACCTGCTATAATGTGGAGCCGCTCTAACCCCATCTTGGCCCGAAACATGAGATTGCAGCAAGAGACCTGGAAGTGTGTTTTAATAGCAGATCTTGGAGACGAGAAGTGATGATGTAATTGGCAACATTAGGTCATTTTAAAAAAATGCAGGAGAAGTAGACTTTAAATATGCTCCTAAAACCTGTCAAATACATTTTTTTCCCCCGGGTAAACTGTATATATGTCCCCTGTAGAGGACACACGTATCTGGTTTTAATCTCGAGAACCATATGTTGTACGGTGATGAAACCTACACTACAAGGGGCATTGAATAAAAGCAAAATAAATAATATTTTAAAATGTATTTTCCCTGCAACGTGTTTTTGTATTGTCGTATTAAGAATTAAAATAATTTTTCTGATGGGGTCTCGGGAGGTTGAGGACGGCTTAGTGGACTATGCTCGCGTGTTGGAGAACATACGTAAACATATGCACGGGACTGATCGGATCAGTGAGAGCGAGTGAGATTAAGAGAGGAAATAAAGGCGGGGGAGAGGGAGAGGGAGAGAAAGAGAGAAGACAGGTGAGAGACAGGCAGACGGACGCCTTAATTCTTCGCCATTAAGTGACTCCGTTTGCGAGCGAGCCGGCGTCACTCGCCACACTCCCCAGGAGAATGAAAAGGGGACGACACCGAGATGACGGATAATCACGCCCCCCGGATCACGGCCATCTGGTTTCAATCTCCGCCCCCGGATTCCTGCGCGTGGCCGTCAAGCGCTCCCCGGGAATCCCTCCCGATCCTTACAATCGCTCGGTCACGCCCTGTCGCGATCCTCGCCGCGCCTGCCATCACCGAGACGCACTGCGAGGCTTCTCTCTTTTACACTTCTCCCTTTATGGTATAATGGTTAAGGAACTGGCCTTGTAACCAAAAGGTTGCAGGTTCGATTCCCAGGTAGGACACTGCCGTTGTACCCTTGAGCAAGGTACTTAACCTGAATTGCTTCAGTACATATCCAGCTGTATAAATGGATAATATGTAAAAAAAAAAAAGTTGTGTAAGTCGCTCTGGAGCGTCTGCTAAATACCTGTAATGTAATGTAATGTAATGTAATGTAATAGAGACTGCAGTTTATGCGCTGACCTGAGAAGTTCGGGGACGCCGATTTAAAACACGCGCAAACAAAGGATGTGGCTTCCGTAAACGCGCAAGCGTATCTATGACATCGTCTTTACGGCGAGACTTTGGCCATGGGGAAATGACATACATGCATGTATACATACGTACATGTGAATTGAAAGGCTTCGGTGATTGTCAGAGGATGCCTGCAGTGTAATCGTATGCCGGATGCATGAGGCAGAGAGCTGTTGCAAGAGTCAGTGGTGTGTCTTACATATTTGGGGCATCTCTGTGCAGTTACATGGCACTGTGATGGCATTACACATGTGAAGGTTGTGGCAAAAAGTGCCAAATATTTAAAAATGGCAACATAATGTTCTACTGACATATCTCAATCAAATGTATAATAATAATAATAATAATAAAAAATAATAAAATTGTGAAAATTACAAACAAAATTGTATTCTCACAAAAACAATACTGTACTAACACACAGGGTTTTGATGGCATGGATAGTATGGGAGTGAAAGAGGCATCCGTATACTGTAAGATTCATAGCTAGTGCTGATAGATGGCTCAAGGGCTATTTGTATACTTGCTGAGGGTATTTGCTGGCTAATGCTGGTAGAACTAAAAACAAATGTTGAGTGGGATAGGCACGGATAAAAACGAAAGCAAAGTGCTAATTTTGGCGAGGCCCTGCATTGCACCAATGGAAACACATTTTCCATACTTTTTTTTTGACGCTCCCCAACTGTTCGAGAGTCTGGCCCTCTACTGTAGATCTCCTTTCACTTTTATAGCAGTGGTGCCGTGCCTTCTGTCAAGCTGATCCCCTGGTAATTTCGGGGCTCCCATCGACATGCAGTAATTGGTTTGAAACAGCAGCCATGTGTAAAATAATAAATAGCTCAT
This sequence comes from Synaphobranchus kaupii, assembly GCA_029718625.1. NCBI lineage: Eukaryota > Metazoa > Chordata > Actinopteri > Anguilliformes > Synaphobranchidae > Synaphobranchus > Synaphobranchus kaupii. The sequence continues at coordinate 15,323,066 of CM056389.1, forward strand.
TAAACACACAAATTTGCAATATCTCAACTAATTACCAATCTCCAAAAGTGGAATAAAAGTCTGTCACATTTTCTGTTGAAAGTAGACATGACACATGTTTGTGAATCCTTTTTTTTAAAATGCGGTTTGACAGTTGGATGTAAAAACTTGTCGCTTGCTATTTAATTTCGATACAATACAGAATTGTTCTCGAAGGAACTGGAAGAATTCCTTCAGGAATTATACAGCTGGATATATACTGAAGCAATTCAGGTTAAGTACCTTGCTCAAGGGTACAACGGCAGTGTTCTACCTGGGAATCGAACCTGCAACCTTTCGGTTACAAGTCCAGTTCCTTAACCATTATACTACACTGCCGCCCACTTTCATCATGTCACTTTCATCATTGGTTTTTAACCCTTCACTAAACACGATTGCACCGCCAGAGTAGTCTCGAATTTCTTTCGTTTTTTTTCAAGGGTATTCCACATCTATTCTATTGGTCAGATATTCTATTGGTCAGATATTCCAGGCTGGTCTTTTAAATTGTATTTATTTATCTAGATTGTTTCATCTGGAGGGAAAACCTACTAAAAAAATAAATAAAAACAAAATCAAAAGTACTTTGCCTTGCCAGTTTTTTGCCCTCTAGTGGTGGGAAACGGTTATGACCTCAAGGGTGAGGGAACTGTCAGTGGGAGGCTCTATGGAGAGGTATGTTCATTTTTATAAAGGGGGAAGAATTAGGGGGAGCCACACGGACGCTGGAGGGCTATGAAAGCAGTCATTGAGGTGATTGACAAGGCGGGGGCCGCATGCTGTCTGGTTCTTCCTTCAAGGTTGGGCTGCCACAGTGTCATGGGGGGACAAGGGTATAACACCACACTGGACCTGTCCGATCAATCCCACAATTCCAGAGGCTCCTAGCAGAGGACAGGCCCTACATGCAGCCTTATTGTCTTACCTTAGTCTGCTAGATGATGCAACCTCTAGACGTGTTATTGGGTAAAACCTTTAAGACTTTATAAAAGAAAAGTTCTTCTTTATGGGAAGCCATTTCCCTTCACACTGAACCTGCAAAGAGTGACAAATGGGTGACAAAAGATATGGAACTATTATTGGGAATGTGCAATATCTACATTTTTGTCTTTTGTGACATCTCTTTTGCTACTGTGGGCTCCAGGTGCATGCTGGGTGTTTGAGTCTCTGGTGCTGGAGTGAGAACCCTCAGGGATGGATTCACGGACTTAAGTCATGCCCTTAAGTGCCTCTCTTGCGTGGCTTTTGCGCGGGGTGATCTACTCCGTATTCTTAATTATGCCCCACGGGTGCTTATCTCAAAATGTGGGTGGTAAAGGGAATGATATCCTAATGACCTGTTTCTTGTACCTGGGCCCTGGGGTGCTGGGTTTCTGCTAAAATATATGCGTTTTCAATGTGCCAGTGAGATTGCCTTTAATAACCATGCTTGCCTTTAATTGCATTGCATCTGACAAGTAAAAGAACCTAAACCTCTCTGTGCAATATATGCCAGGCAAGTCCTCACGGTGGTAGAGCTGACACAAGTACAAAATTGTATCTGTGTCAAAACAAAAATGATCCAGACACTCTCACTTAAACCTAAAACATCTAATTTTGGCCTTTATGTCCTTTCCCTTCTTTTGCCTCCTCCTCTCCCTGAAGCACAAGGACACATTCACTGCCGGGCACGTTGCTCGACGAATGCGGTCACTGCAAATCAGGAGGGGTTTATATAGACGGGCCGGCCAATCATTATTTTACATCTTATTCTAACATCCATTTTGCGGAAAATGCTTTATTTTTCACAATCATCTATTGGTGGCGCTAGACATAAACCACCTTTATTTCCCCATCTCATTTTCATCAAATCTCCACCCCGCACGCGTACATACTGGTGAGACACGTAAAACAGCTGATCAGTCAAATATCTGAATCACAAATAGTTTAAGTTAAGCAGAATTTTGCGAGTAAGTGCCATTTGCACGTAATTATCTCTACTCTGAATTTGGCCCTCAGTCCGTAGTGGGGAAGAAGTTGCACAGCTTCATCAACTTGTTTAAACTATGACTGCAAAATAAATGCAAAGGAACCTTTTCATCTTCATTTTCTTCTTCAGACTGGATTTGCGAGTTATTATTTGTGTGATCGCTGAACTTGCAAAACTGTTTGTGAAAAAAAAAGAAGATGATTTTTGCATTTAATTGCAAATTAAAATTAAGGACAAAAGTTGACTATCTATTCTGGGTACAGTCTTGGGATTTAGATTATTATTTAACACCCCAGTGTATTTTTTTTTAATTGTATTGAATTTATTCCATTTATTCTTCTCTCAGCACGCATTAATTTTGCATTTTATTTATTTTTTATAATTACCTCACAGTATTTCCTTATGTTTTCTGTTCAATTTTCCTTATTTTTTTCCCCTTGATATTGTTAGTTGAAGAAGCAACTCTTGCTTTATTCATTTTCAGAAAGCTTTCCTGTAGAGGAGGGGGCAGAGGGCATTTGATCACGTCGGTGACATCGAACTGCCAATTTCCTGTGATGGAGGAGATTAAAGCAAAATAAAATTTAATTATTAATCTATCTCAAACGTATGACACTCTAAGGAGGAATGTCCTAGTTCATTTTAAAACCAACTTTTCATCTCTGTCTTGGATTCATGGGATATTATTTATTGATATGTTTATTTCCCCAGCTCCATTGAGTCTGACAAATTGTAGAGTAATGGACATCTATACATCATCATGGAGGACTGCTTACCATGCCAAGTATTATCAAGCACCCTATCCATATCTGAGAAATTAGGAAAACACAGAATTTACCCACAGCATCCATTCAATTATTTAGACTGAATTCAATATAAATGAAAAACACATAATGTTGTTAGAAATGTGAAGGCCTCTTTTACAATGTTTTTAAAATATTAAATGGGTTGATTCGTGCGGCAGGTGTTTTGGTCTATAAATACATAAAACGTGAAAATCTGTCGGTAAAAAAACAGAGTTTTTCTAAAAACAATTTCAAGATGTTTGAGTCCTTGAGGAACAAAAAAAAACGGACTTAAAACAGACTTAAAAAAGTAGCGTTTTTCTAGGTTCAATGGTTGTGACACACTAGTAATGACTACGGAGATATTCTCTAACACGGCTCTTTCACAGAAAACAGTATCACACATTGCACTGACATACAGAGTGCAGACATGCTTGTTTTTGTTCAGCTTCACAGTTGTTTTTCACAGAGAGAAAAAGCTTGACGGCTCTCAGCTGAACGACTGAAAATGCACTCCATTCACAACAATAACCAGACACCTTTATAAGTATTAGAAGGCATCGTGTGCAATGCGATTAAAATTTAATAACCTTTTTTTTTTTTCTTTTTTTTTTAAGAATACAACAACTGCGAGCACCTCAAGACACTTAATGAGAAGATTGCAATTTAAATTGAATTCATAATTAGTTAAAATTGACGACATGTAAGAAGTTGCGGGTTGCTATCTGCTTCGATAATAAGCACAGAAACCAAGAAACCCCCCCCCCTCACATGTCCTTATCTTTTTTTAGCGTTCCCACTTGCACTACTTTCTCCTGGCTTTTGAGTTGTAATTATTGTCATTAAACACACAGGCTCAAACTGAATGAAGATAGACTGCTGATACATCAATATAAAAAAGAGAAATGCCTTTACTAAACACTAGATCTATCATATTTAATGAAGACAAATCTGATAAAATTCAAAAGGGAGTCTGTAAAGATTGATGAAGACGAAGGCGTTGTGATGATATGGTGAATGCATCCCATCTGAGATACAGTAGCTTTGGCAGCCAATTAAGTGTCAATTGCACAAACAGATTCTGAAATGAAAAAGGGAGTTAAAACGAGGCACCTCATGAGGAACTCAATCAATCAATCAATCAATCAATCAGTCAGTCAGTGAATCAAGATCAATCTGATCTATAGTGAAGGCTTTTTTCCCTTTAATTTCACCAGTCACAATTATAATTATAGGCCTGCATCATTGCTTCAAAATACTCCATCAGTTTGAGAGATTGCCAGCTTGTAAGTGCGTTCTCCAAAACCCATTCAGTCCACAGCTGAGCTGAGCCATCACGGTTAAGGTAGGTCCCCCATGGGGACGCACAGGACCCTTAAACTGTGCGTTTGATGGGTGGTGCTATGTAAATAATTTTGATGGATTCAGTAGCCTACCAGGGAACACTAACAGCACCTGATTGGTTAGACTTATTGCGGCCCTTGGTTTCGCCTGGCTCCGTTTTCAAACCAGAACAATATGGCGGCCTGTCCATCTTTTATTCCACCTAAACAGTCCACTAAAACACACTGCCTGGCCAAAAAAAAAGTCGCACACTCTAATATTTAGTTGGACCGCCTTTAGCTTTGATTACGGCCTGCATTTGTCGTGGCATTGTTTCAACAACCTTATGCAACGTCACAACATTTATTTCCGTCCAGAGTTGCATTAATTTTTGGCCGAGATCTTGTATTGACGACGGGAGAGTCGAACCACTCCGTAAAGTCTTCTCCAGCACATCCCAAAGACTTTCAATGGGGTTACGGTCAGGACTCTGGTGGCCAATTCATGTGTGAAAATGATTCCTCATGCTCCCTGAACCACTCTTTCACAATTTGAGCCCGATGAATCTTGGCATTGTCGTCCTGGAATATGCCCATTGATGGGATAACCTGGCCATTCAGTACATTCAGGTACTCAGCTGACTTCATTTTATTGCTGCATAATGTTGCTGAGCCTAGACCTGAACAATTGAAGCAACCCCAGATCATAACACTGCCTCCAGAGGCTTGTACAGTGGGCACTATGCATGACGGGTGCAACGGCGACTTTTTTTTTGGCCAGGCAGTGTATGTTCCTGAAAACATTTGAAGCAAGAAATAGGCTATGCAGTTGCTCTATCTTCATCTATATTCATAGGTGTTCTAAAACACCTACTTTGACCGTTTGATCCGAGTTTCGCGAGCCAGGCGAGCTCTGCTGGACGCATTAATTTCCATTGAGTATCCTATGCAAATTCAGAAACATACCATATGGACTGATGGTACGGGACCTGAGGTAGATGACAGAGAGGGAGGGAAAGAGAGAGCTACAGCTAAGCTTGCATAGAGTGGAGACCTTCCATATGCGGCTTTGACATGCCGTCCACGGGCGCTAACCCTCCCATATCTTGGGCATCGCAATCGACAATTGCACATCGCCCTAGGACAGACTGTGGGGCTCATCCTTCTGGAAACATGTCATATCTACATATCTTATATGTATTCTACATAATCAAAGCAATCTAATGAGTCCCTCAACGGACTGCGTATTTGCCATGCTTTGACATACCGTTGCATCCATTATGTTGTAGAGTTATATAGAGTTTGTGAGAGTTTGATGCGGCTTTCCGTATTGGATTAATTTTGAGTTTTTCTGGATCTCATGCACCATCCAGCACATGATTGATGAGAGTAAGCTCACTGCATACCCCCAACCTGGGCCTGGCCTGTTTTCTCTAGTGTGCTTGGGCAAAATTGTCAGAACAAAGGCAGAGGCTTTGATCTCCTAGCCTTCTTCTGTGGCCTTATCTTTGAGAGAGAGAGAGACAGAGAGAGAGAGACAGACAGAGAGAGAGAGAGGGAGAGAGAGAGAGAGAGAGAGAGAGAGAGAGAGAGACCCCTTCAAATTAAGCCAATTAGAATCAACCAAACCATAACACAACAAAAACAAAATTACATTACTTATTGGGAAACGCAAACAAAAAATCAAAGCAAATTGGCATGTTATCTGGCCCTAAATCGAGAATACACTGTTCCAGACTATCTGACCACAGTGAAAAACAACAAACATAGAAAAACATCGACGAAGTACAGAGTATAGAGTATAGAGAGCGGCCGACACCGGCAGACCTGGCTGCCCAGGGAAGAGAGAGAGTGCTCACACTGCAACAAAGGGCAGATAGAGACAGAGCTGCACTTCCTCTTTAATTGTGGGAAATACAAAAAAATGTATACGTTATAGTTAACGTTAAGTTATAGTGATTGGTCACTGCACCGTGAAGTGTTGGTATGCTCAGGTGCCATTTTACTATGTCAGTTATTAGTAGAGGCAGGAGTTAAGAAAAGACATTGAATTCCACTTTTTTTTTTTTTACATGGAAATATGGTATAAGGTGCCAAGGATCCCTTTACTCTTTGGCTGTGTTATCTAATGCTCTTATGGCCAGCAAAATGATTATGGGCGTGCCTTTGGGTCTCAGCACCGACGGAGCACTGGGCTGAACGGTTGTGAATTACAAACATGGACAGCTTTGCTCTAAGAATCCTATTGGGTTAAAGCTGATAGACAAGGGGATTCTGAGCAAACGAGGAACCCTTGACCAGCCCAAAATATGAAGTCATAAAGGTGGGAGTCTCACGACCGACTCGTTTCAAGAAATGTTCCTCTTTCACGTTGTTTTATGTGAGGAATGTCTCAGTAAAGGGCATGGGGAAGAGCCACTAACTCCTTAGTCAGCTGTCACAGATGTGTAATTGCCCTCGTCCCCTGCTTCTGCGTGTGTTCTAGTATGTTAATCAAAGGACACGGTCCCCAGTCCTTTTTCCCAAGGCGTCAAAGCCATTCCCTAACTACTCTCACAGGAAAGCTGCAGTTTGACAAGACACTAATCCACAGCCACAGAACGTTTCTTATTTAAGTCCATCCACGGTAAGGAAATTAATTTCTGATGATAATTTATAATGATACAGATCACATAAAAGGGACATTATATTTGACTTTCCGATCTATGAATATTTCAACGGCGTCCTACTTTTAATAAAAAATTCCTTAAGTGGGTTTTCTAATCGTTGCATTTCCCTCTGTTTCTGATTTACCATGAATGTAATTAGGTATTTTGTCCCATTTTTTACTCACAGCGATCCCGATTCCCCTACGTGCACATGCGCTCAATACCTAAGCTACAGGGAGCCACCGTAAAGCCAACAAGACTGGCTGTGAATTAAAATATTTAGAATTGCACACTCCATCACTCCTAGCCTACCCCCCTTGTAGTTGTCACCGGGTTGCCCACAGCAGTAATGGAAACGGTATCTGTGAGGGAGCTTGTGCCTAGACTGGCACTCCTCTGTCTGCTGTGATATATTTTAATCGGGGGGGGGCGTATGGCTCAACAGCGAAGTTGATTTCCACCTGGAATAGCCCGTGTGGATACCGTATCGATGTAACGCGCGTGTTTCCCCCGCCGCCTGTCCGTCAGCTGCCGAATATCCCCGGCCAACGTTGATGACGCGACTCCGCTGCCAATCATTGCGCCAGTCATGCATATGCATGGCCGAATCAATCCAATCAATGAGGGGGAGTGGCTATCTGGCAGCCATCGTTAGGAGGAGGAGATTACAGTCTCAGACATTTTGTCTCAGTTGGTTTAAATTTAATTACAGTACGGCCGCTGTTCGCTTCCCTTCAACCTTTATTCCCAAATTATAATCAGATAGCTTACCTGTACTGTAGGTGATTTGATGGACATGGTATTCTATAGTCATACATATAATGTTGAATATTGTTGCAGATATATATTTCACTATAAGCTTTTTTTCCCCATATAGGCACAGCCTACAGTCCTTCTTATTTGTTCAAGGGCAGTTTCTGCCTTATTCAGTAAAAAACAGAAGACATAGAATTCCTAACGTTCCAGGAAATCATTTAGTCTGCACGCAAAGCAGGGCGCCACCTGAAAAAAAAACAAAAAAACATCTCTTCTCATTCTGGCATGTTGTGGTTTGCAAGATAGAAGATAGTGCCGCTGTAGAATTTGCTTTAAACGTGAAGTCAAAAAACGCGCCAGATGTGCAAATGTTTTAAACAAGCATTACTTCAAGCTAAGCTTACACAAGTGTGATATTAGCAGTTCCCAGAAAGAAAGAAAAACAAGGGATTTGGTAAGTGACTGAGAATATCACGTATCGCAGATTCTCTCACACGAACACTTGGTTAATTAAGAACAGCATTTTTTTTTTTTTTTTTATATATGGGATTGAAGCAGACAATGAGGGCCTATTCTCGCCGGGAGCGTGCGAGTGCTCGCGTGAAGGTCAAGCTGGAAGGAAATCAGATGCGGAGATATCGTCCAATCACCGCCTGTGAGAATATCTCACTTTTCCTCACCCTTAATGTTCTGGTTGCCCTGTCCCGTGTGAATGCAAATGAGGCCTGAAGATGGGGAAGAGCATCATCACTGCAGATGAAATAGTCTGTGTGATGCGCCGATCGGTCCGGAAAGGGAAAGGCACATCGTCCATCGCGGGCAGTCCCAGGTACGCCGCATACACCCCTGGCGCGGCTCCTGCGTCCCTTTCACTCGGCTAAACGGGAAACGCACGTCGCGTACGACGCAAAATCCACTCCCGCCCTCATACCCGATATCGACCCGATATCGGGGAGACGGGAGACCTAAATCAGATTTTACCCTGATTTGTTTTTTGTTTGAGTCTGATTTTCCTTGGAAGCAGACAGCGAAGCCAAAAACTCAGTCACGTAATAATCAGTCTCAGAGCCAAATCTATCATCTCATCTCCCTGCTGCACTGAAGCTGAAAGAAGTAGGCAGTGCATTATTTAAGGGTTTATTTGGAAGGGGCCATGGGCATTGTTACATGTAGATGGGGCCATTAGGTACACTGCATCATATTTAGCTTGTGCCTGTTTTGTTGTGCAGTCAAGGAGATATTTTGGCGAGGAACAGATTTTGAGCCCCCCCCCCGCCAACCCCCTCCCCCGCCCACTTCCCACCGGGGAAATCGCTTAACTCTGCCGTCTTCCCCTTGCCTGCTTTGTTAGCAGCAGGTAATGAAGGGAGACTCTGTAGCAGAGTTTCAGTCCAATTACAATATACATGGCATCCTGGTTTCTTTGATCCATTTCTCTTCAATAAGCTCGTCTCAAAGAGAATATTTAAGCAAGGTATCGGTTTTGAGTCGTAAGTGTGCATCAAAGGGACAGTCGGAGAGGATAGGACACGCCAACTGTTCGCTCGGCTCCTTTGCATGCCGTTATGGTGTCACCCGTTCTGATAGGCAAAGTCCCGCTTATGGATAGCCTATTGCTCATTGCCTCCCCAGGCCAAACTGCATAAAGCCATTTCTATAGCCCACTGACTCTGCATGTTCTCTTCAGGGCAGTGAGGACAATCTTGGACAAATAAAACAGTAAAGAAAGAAAAAAAAATGCTTTTGGCTATTATAAATCATTTAATCTGGATGGACTCCGGGAATAAACATTGCAAATAGTAAATTATGGTTGTGCAGAAATAAATAAATCAAACTCAGCTCTGCTTGCCCTTAGATATCTGCTCAGTGTTATAAGTCTTTTAAAACAACATGAATCAAGCAGAGACTGATATTGTTTTCTATTGGCATGGCACTCTCAACTAATAAAATGGGATTGATCATATTTTTTACCACTGGTTTGAGGTTTGCAAAGCTTTTCTTGTTGTATTTGTTCTCGAAAACAGTGTTTTGTGGATCAACTGCTACCCCCTACTCTTTTGTTTTGTTCAAATCTGCGAGCATCAGTTGTGTCACTGTGGCCCTCACAGCCACTCAAGGAGCCCTGCAGCTGAAATGTGTCCCTTCTGACGCGATTGCACACAAACCTGTGTCCTCTGCAGGCCCGACTGTCCAATGGGAGATGTGCACTGGCTCTGTGTGGCACACGATTAAAGTTTGCAATTCAAATGTTTTTTTTATGTATTAATGGTTTTATGTATTCATTCATTTATATATTGGTCTACAGCTATGGACCTTCAGGTGTGGGAGGCGGGGGGGTTGTGAGGTCCCCATGAGGTGGTAGCTGGGGGTGGGGATGGTTCTTTGCATTGTTTGCATTTGAAAAACAATAGCAGAAAAATGGGTCTCTACACTGTAAAAAAAAAAAAAAAAATAAGTTGAGAAAACTCACATTTTAAGGCAACTTACTTCTCTCGATTTTTGAGTTTACTCAACTATCGGTAGCAGTTCTCAACTGCTTTTCGGCACAGGTTTTCAAACCTGTGCCGAATCCCCACAGCCTGTGCATCTGGTGAGCACCATTACAGACTGAGCTACTGGGGAAAACCCCCACGTTAACATTGGCCTTTAAATTGAGTAATTTATTTCCTTGTAGCTTCTCCCAGCCCACATCAATTTATACATATTGTGGGCCTACACACTGCATGATTTATTTTTAATTGAATGAATGGAATAGAATGCCGTTGTGGTGCATTTGCTTTGCCGTGCGCGTTTTCAAAACGGGAACACGAAACAAGCCTACGTCCTCGTGCAAACGTAGGCCGAAAACACGCGGGAACGACTGCGATAGGAGCCATCCGAGTAAGTCGTTTTAATGCATCTCTTCAAATAAGCATTGCTCAAAGCAAAGGGGTTAGATGTGTACCAGCATGATTAACCACAGAGCAACGCAATTATCCAAATCTCAGCCCCCAAAAGGCACAAATTAATATCCCCACACTATTGTGGCTTTTTTCCCTCTTTTTTTTTTTGAGGAAATGACAACAAACATTGATTAATCCGAATACAGATGAGCTCTCTCATAATCAATCCCCGGGCCGCCACCCATAGGCAGAAATGAATCAAAATGAATCATGTCTGAACCCTGTCTTTTGGATTTATTTACGGCACACATAAGCCCATATGCTCCTGTGAGAAAATAATTGAGCGGGGGCTAGCGACGTTGAAATCAAGCAACCCCGCAGTGACTTGGCAGCAGGTGAGGTGGCTAACATCTTAGCATGTCATGAATAACAATCCTGGACAGCCCTGGTTGGCTGTGATTATGGACAGCATGGCTGACCGAGGAAACGCCGGTGCCTTCGAAAATGAGAGACTGTTGAGATTATTCAAGAAATTTGGTGTGTAAATCAGCTCAACCTGATAAATTGTTACAGTTCCACATCATTTCTTTTGATATATAACATCATTTGTTTGCAGCTTTTCAAAGACCTAGAGACAAGCTTTGGAGGTAAACATGTTATTGTACAGTGCATCACATTATTGTATTAAGCAATGCATCTGTTAATATGTATCTGTTGCTATAAAAAAACGCCAAATAAATTAAGATAAAAATGTTTCACAAACAACAGTAGGTTTAAGGTGTGGAGCTCCCTTATGGAATATTCTGGAACACCTGAGACAGTGCTTTTCATTAGCAGTGTGTTAGCTGATTGGCTCTCTTATGGAATAGTGAGTGCTTGGATTTTCATAGCGATAGCCTATGCCAAAGCACATACAGGTGGTACTGGCCACACGTGGTGGGCTAAAATCTAGTTACCTGACTCAAATTGTGTTCACGAAAATGCACCCGTATACAATTTGTGCATACAGCACAATGTGGAAATTGACCTTTTCCTTCACTGAAAAAACACAGCTTGCTGGCATTTTGCATGGAGAGTCTATGACAAAGAGAATCACCAAGATGTTATGTGATCTAGGGAAATGAGGTTACCTTGACTGTTCAAATTATATGCGAGTACACACAAAAACAAATCCCTACATCCTTACTGTACATTCTTGTCTGTTTAATAAGGCTTTTTCCATAAGCACAACAATCACTCAACCTTGAGCTCCCGTATAAAGATCAAACATATTTGTCTTCTCAAGGCTGCGGTGCACTTGACCCGTCTCGCGGCACATTTCCAGAGCAGCGGCCGCTATTAAACGCCGGTCCCAAAAGAGCTCACAGCACGCCTCGGAATAAAAGAAATGCGCGCTGTTCCGCTTGCAATGAAACGTGGAATTCTAACAATTCTCATTCTTAATTATTGTTCCGATCACATTAACCGTGGAAGTATAGCTTCCAGGTGGCTGTCAAGTTCTTAATTAAATATTCTCCATGCATACAGTATTCCTTCCATTTCTTTATCGCGTTAATGTTTTACGCCACTGGAATGACTGTTTTACATGCACTGTGATAACAGGGGTCAGCAATGTAGTTCGCCCACTGTAGATTCATTCATCTGAGTCGCCCACCTCACCCCCGCCCACACACCACACACACCACACACACGCACACACACCATGGGGTTGGATTATCCTTGCCCTGTCATTTATTTCCTTGAAATAGCAGGGGTTTTTTTTGTTATTAGTTAATTTTTTTCCAAGAAAAATTGACAAATGGCAAGAAATGACATGCTAGTGATGGCAGCAATGCCATTTAGCTATGAAAAGGAGTGCGCTAGTGATTGCTTCAAAGTCATTTAGCTACTTTAGCAGCGAGAAAAGAGGGAATCTACCGCCCAGACAATAATCACTACCATCACTGAATACCGTTATCAACGTGACTCGTGGCATTTTAAATCCAAGTGTCGATCAAAATGCTACTATGGGTAGGTGTTAGGCTGCTTGTTATAAAATCGAGCTCCGAAAAAATAAACACATAAAATCCTGAGATGCTGTAAAATGCAGTTTGACAGCCAGAGATGAGAGAGATTGTGAGAGCGCGTGTGACAGTAGCTCTCGCTGTTAAACGTTTGAGCACTGTGACAAATCCACGAGTTCCCGACACAAAATCTAAAATCCACTTGAAGGTTTCATGTGGCACAGCCTCTCAAGCTTTCTATGAGAGAACAAAAGCCCAGAAGCACGGTGGCATCCCATGAAAAAGAAAGAAATCCTTTGTCCAGAAACTGAATCTGCTTAAGAGAAACTTTTTACTTTTTTTAAATTTTTTTTTTAACTTTACTTCATTTTTTTTTTTTGTAGCCCCATTTTTAATTATTTCCAAAGATGGAATTCCTTGTCAATCCTCCCATTCTTGTACCTTAAAAATGGTTTTGGCCTGCTACTTGGTTTATTCACCAGCTGAGGTGTGCAGTCATTAGTCTGGGAGACTGCACCCTATATATGTGCATTGTAATGTCAGCATTTGATATGCTATAGGAGATGCTATTGAGCAACAAGCCTCTTCCCCTTTGAGCCACTGTGACAATTATGTATCCCCCAGAGAGACTCCGGGCCACAAACAATCATGTTCAAGATCATACAAAGTCACATGACACCTAGATCATCATGTGACTGCACCGGAGCCTTTTTGAAACGTAGTTTTTGAAAGAAAAATCTCCGTTGGAAATAATTCATTTGAGATTAACCGTAGGAAAACCTCGTTATGTTCACATTGTTTCCATAGAAAGAAGATTGATGATGGAGATTAGACTTATACCTGCATTTGATGGCGGTTTAATTGGGTCTTGTTTTTACTGAAACTTGCAATCCTCTGCTGTTTGTAACCTTTCAGAAAATCAAGATCATACGCTTTCTTTTCTGGAGGATAACCTTATTTTAACAATGAAGCACCACGGCCAAAGCACTCATTATAAATACGAATGTGTTTCCAAAACTATCATTTAATGTTGACAGTGTGTCATACTATATGTACGGTGCCCTCCACAATTATTGGCACCCCTGGTAAAGATGAGTGAAAAGAGTGATAAAAAAATTCACCATTTGGTGAATTAGCTGAGTCTCACACTGTACAAATGAGAAAAATCCAACCTTTAATTGAAGTAAAAAAAAAATAAAAAATCCCTCATCAAGAAATAATTATTTTTAACAAAAGCATGTGTGCCACAATTATTGGCACCCCTGCATTTAATACTTTGTACAACCTCCTTTTGCCAATAAAACAGCACTGTGTCTTCTCCTGTAACATCTTATAAGGTTGGAGAATACAAAGGAAGGAATCTGAGAACATTCCTCTTTACAGAATCTCTCCAGATCATCCAGAGTCCTAGGTCCTCTCTTGTGCACTCTCCTCTTCAGCTCAGCTCACAGGTTTTCAATGGGGTTTAGGTCAGGGGACTGAGATGGCCATGGTAGAAGTGTGATTTTGTGTTCAGTTAACCACTTTTGTGTTTATTTGGACTTATGTTTTGGATCATTGTCTTGCTGGAAGATCCAACGACGACCCAGTTTTAGTTTCCTGGCAGAGGCAGCCAGATTCAAATTCAAAATTTCCTGGTATTTCATAGAGTTCATGATGCCATGTACACTAACAAGGTTCCCAGGGCCTTTGGAGGAAAAACAGCCCCACAACATCACATAACCTCCACCATACTTCATCAGGTTATTTTCGGTATAGCCATCCTTATTTTTACGCCAAACCCACCTTGAGTGTTGGTTGCCAAAAAGCTCAATTTTTGTTTCATCTGACCATAGAACACGGTCCCAGTCAAAGTTCCAGTAGCGTTTAGCAAACTCCAGGCACTTACATTTGTGGTGAAATGACAGGAAAGGCTTTTTTCTGGCATGCCTTCCAAATAATTTGTTGGCATGGAGGTGATGTCTAATGGTAGTTTTGGAGACTTGATGATCCCAAGATGCTACTTTCCTCTGTAATTCACCAACAGTGATCCTTGGGGATTTGTTTTGCCTCTCTTACCATCCTCCTCACTGTGCGTGGGGGAAAAATAAACTTGGGTCCTCTTCCAGGCAAGTTTGTAACAGTTCCAGTTGCTTTGAACTTTTTAAGTATTGCCCTAATGGTAGATATGGGCATTTTCAGGTGAGTAGCTATTTTTTTATAGCCATTCCCTGACTTATGAAGCTCAACACACTTTTCCCTCATTTGATTTGTGTGTTCTCTTATCTTTCCCATGTTGATGTATGAATAAGGGAATATGGCCTCTGTGTCACCTCATATTTATACCCCAGTGAAACAGGAAGTCATGTATTACTGCTTGAAAGTTCTATATTTCAGTCTAAGATTTGTCATTAGTTTCATCAGCAGCATCCTGCAGCTTTGATTTATTTTGCCTGTGTAATATTTGTGCTGTGATGTCAGTAACACAATGATCCTCAGAAAGTTCTGCTGAACTCTACTCACAGATCTCTCCGCCTGGAAAAGGCAGCAGTCCTGAACTTGGGAAAGGTTATGTAAGGTGGGAGATGGTTGCGTGTGTGTGTGTGTGTGTGTGTGTGTGTTTGTTTGTATTCGTCTATCTAACCGGGGAAAATTGTGTTGTTACACATCCACAAAGAGGGGACCTAGAAACCAAGTGGGGACATTTTCTCGGTCCCCACTTGGAAAATGCTTTAAATCATGTTAAGATGATGAGTAGACCGCCCACCCAGTGAGGTTTGAGAGAGTTTGTGAGAGGGAACCGCTTTATCTCTATATCTGCACAGTTGCAATTGAGCAAATTTGGCAGGTTGTGTTCCAATTGATGGGGCCTCACCTACTGCGCCAGAGCTTCTGACCCCGGAACGACATTATCATTCAACTTCAGCGGTAACGCCTACACCCTCCCACCTTCTGTCTGCTTTTAAAAATACATTACATAATCACTGCCAAATCGGCATGTGTGTTTATTAGCTGGGTTAGAGGGCGGAAGAAATCCAGAGGTTTGTGCTATTAGACTGTTTTTCCAAAAATGCATATAAATTTGTACATGTGGGAATCTTATATATACAGTAAAGAAAGGTACAAATCCTCCTGAATGATATTGTTTCATTGGCTGCTATTAATGCCACTAGTTTGGCCTTGCTGATTACCAATGCACTGCTCCTCAAAATCAAACTATTAAGACTGCTGAATTAAAACATAATATGTTGTCCATTAAATTTTAAACGTATTGATTTTGTGATTGTGTAGGAATGAGGCCTAGCCTTGCCATGTGTAACCAAGTAATGAAGTACATAAATCAAATGGTTCTTGTTCTCACCAGTAGTAATATAAGATGTAATTTGAGAAGTGACAGGGGGACTGTAATGTCCCATAATGGCAACACAACATACCTGTACAAAAAGGTACAAACAAAGTGCCTAAAAAGGTACAAACACTTGCCACTGGGGTGGTAGCCTACACATAAATGTGTACCCCAAGCCAGCAATACGTAATTCATTTCGACCTTTTTTGCTTGTAAAATATGTTGTAGTATCCAACTATAATAAATAAGTATAATAAATAGAACATTAGTGTACTTTCATTATTGTACATTTGGGAAATTTGTTCCCTACTTTGGCCCTTTTCAGGCAATTTCCTCCTGGTTTCTACTAGTTTTATTTAAATGTCAATATCTAAAAAAATATTCCCTGCACATCCATGGTTTTAAGTTCGAACTGAAGAAGAAGCTGTATCATTCAGAAATTTGCTACAGAATACATTTATTTCAGAATAGTCACATACAGTATACTGTATATATAACCATAACATACGTCGCCTAATGTATTTAAATACGTTTAAAAAAGAACGTACGAAAGCACGTGTGTATTCACACAAGTACAGCAACGTATTTCAGCCCTCAGTGCGAGGGGTGGTCACTGCGGAAATGTCGACTGTATGGGACTTTGGCGAAATATAACAAGATAAACTCTTCAGGGTTCATGAGAAAACAGCTGTAGCTGAATATACTGGTAAGTACTTGGTTTCTTAAACATATTTATACGAGAGATTTTGGAGCAAAAAATTAGGTGTCTTCTAAACCGAAAGTGCATCAGGTACTGTATATAGTACAGTAAGCAAGGGAAAACGGCGAATACTCATTTGTACAACGTTTAAAAAAAATATTATTGTTTCTATACGTGAACATGATTTTCTTAGCGTGTATAAACGGTGCATGTTACAGTCTGTGGCTATAGCCAGAGGAGGGTCGTAAGTGCTGTGGGCTACTAATAGCACCCTCCTAATTTATTACACAGCAGTGTAACTGGAGAAGCTGCGGTTTTCGCAAGAGGCTACCCTTTAAAAAAATACTGCGTCAGAATTTTCGGGGTTTTCTTAAAGCTGTAGTTTATAATTTCAGATGAACATGAATACTGTAATTGAGACGGATACGTCTCAACCACTAGGGGTGATGTTTATAGGGTTAAAATGTACCTCCACTATATCTGAATACTTGAGAGTGTAGGATAAACATTCCTGTTCTCACTCATCCCAAAAATGCACCAGGCAAACTTACTACAATCGTTTTTTTATCCGTGGGTGTAATTCTACCCACATTCAACCTACAATTTATTCTACCCACAACCATCCTTTGAAAACACAGCTTGTGCTGAAGGAGGGGCGTTTTTCTGGGTTATCTGGTCTGGCAAGCAGCCCAAAGTGCCTGGAGAGTGAAATGTTGCTGCTCAGTCCAGTTGCCCTTCAGTGGCCTGCTTAGTGCAATCCTGGTTGATCATTCGTGGCAGAGTAAACCTGCGCCCATGCTTATGTTGAGGTAAAGCATATGGGAGCTGCAGCACAGTGGCTAGGAGACCTGATAGGTGAGGGCAAGCTATGGGTGCCCTCAGAGTGGGGTGCCCGCTTGGTGAACGTGTAGAGTACTGGTCTGGCCACAGAAATGCACACATGATGAGGCCTGCCAGACCCAGAATGGCAGTTTCTCTTCTGCCCATGGATCTCAGGGTTTCTCTGTGTGTGACTTGAATAAAACAACATGGGCCTTCTCCTTTGTGAAAATGCAGAGATGCTTGCTATTAAATACTACTCAGCTCTTCTGATGGGATCAAGGGTTCCCTTCCATCCTAGAGGAAGACGTCATTAATTAACATTAACAATTAAAAGTGATGATGATGTACCTTTAATGAGTTTGTTTTTAACAGTACCCTGATGGAAATGTAATATACTGCAGTATATTTTAAATATATTGTGAAGATAATATTGATATATTTACTGCAGTATATTCTTTTTCCATAAGGGTGGAGCCCTCTTATTATAATAGAGACAACAGAGTTTGTAACATAAAACCTTTATTTGCTAATTGTTTACAAAAAGACGTGAAAATAAATGTTAATGAATTAAATCAATAATGTATCCAATTGAGTGGGGGTGTCGAGAGCATCCAGCTCACGCACTGCTGGTAGATGGTGTACTTTCTGCTGTGTGGAATGGCTGGTCACATATTTACAATGAGGGAACTCAGTTGAAGGATTACTCCGTGCCCTACCTGAGAAGTATGGATTTGTACTGTATGAGTTATAGAGTCTTGTAAGCTCGTGTGGGCTGGGCATCGTTAAGATGTAAGACACTAAAATAAGAGTAAATCAATCAATCAATCACTAAGCAGTGCAGAAGTGAGTCACACGGACTACTGGGCAAACTTCACTCATGACAGACTGCTCCTCTCGTCACAAGGGCCTGGCCTCTTCCAAGGCTTAGGAGTTTGTTCCGAGATCAGAATCAATCTAAAGATGGAGGCAGAGAGGAAGGAACCTGGTGTACTGGAAAAATCTGAATCAGAGCCATATCTACTACATCCTGTGCAGTGGTGTCCTGTGTACTGTTACCATTTTCTAACCGTTCTCTGGAAGTGTCTTAAGACGTCCCACCCTTGCGCGGCCATGTCACGTGTTGTTTTTGTTGTCGAAGGAAAACGTCAGCGAAGCTGCGCCTCCTTTTTAAAGTGAAGCTGCGCGTCATATTTATGCAACCAAAATGTTTGCCTACTTCTTGAAGAGTATGCTCCCGAATATACTCAACGAAACCCCAGAATCTAAATATATCATCCGGGGGTTTCAAGGATTCGACATGTAGAGAAAATTTTGCTCACTTAACTACTTCCTCATCCAATGTACTCAGCAAGCATACTCAATAGTATGGAAGGGTGCTGATTCGGACACGGCCCTTATCCACATTTCCCACCCTGTACAGCTGGAAGAGGAAGTCCCTCCCACTTTCAAATCTGTCAGTAATGATGTCACATGGGACAGTTTGTGGGTCTTCTTTAGTTCATTTGTGGGAGATGATTCTATCACACTGTTTTGAGGAGATGGTGTCTAGTATCACATTCAAGAATTTGCCAGACAGGATAATAAAATTACTGGTATAAAAAGAAAATAAAAACCTTTCAACAATGAATGTGGAGAGCATACACTATAGGAATGACACCCAAATTCAATGAAATGTACATAAGATACACATTTATTGGCAGGTTTGCCTTGAAGAAATCAATATTAAAGGGCAGGGCAGGGCCCACGATGGATTTTAAAATCAGATTGCCTATCTTATTTCCTTGAAAGCTTAGATTAGTCTGTCAGACTCTTGCATTTCATGTTAATTAACCTTATTCACAATAACTGTGTAAGTACTTCTAAAGCCATATTTGCCTTCATTAGAAATGAATAAGGCCTCACCGTGCCATAATATTAAATTTCCTTATTGCACATGGAATAAATTACTCTCAGAAGGAGATTTGTAATATTCAATTGATATTTTAACGGGGCATATAGCTTATTGCACTTGTTGTGAATGTGATATGTTGTCTGAATATGTGGATCCAAAACAAGCATAGAAACACACAATGTTATTATTATTATTTTTTTTTTTTAAATGAGAATGTGGTCTGAACACTCAGAAATGGAGGTACAGTGGAGGTACATTTTTGTTCTTTAAGGAAGAATTTTTGTTTCTGAGAGTGAAGATGACAAAGGGTGAAATCCACCAGGACACTGTATATGAAGGGCCTGACCTAGATGTGCTCATGCCCGCCTCTCACCATTTACTAGCTTCTTTCCTTTTTCAATGCCAAGAGGAACAGAAATAATCAGTGCAGTGTACAATGCCAAGACACTGTGGCGATTTGTTTGATTTTGCTCTCCCTATCATCATATCCCTAGTAACCTCCTGGGCAAGTCAGCCAGCTTATACACGCGTATATTTATATTAAATTTGTTACGACCCCGGCTCAAAGGGGCCGCAACACAAACAATTTAAAACACAAACAACTTACAAAGTGTTTTTTTATTAAAAAATATAATCTTAACCAAAATGGAAACTGAGGAAACAACAGGGAAACCAAACCAACAACAGGGAAACCAAACCAACAACAGGGAAACCAAACCAACAACAGGGAAACCAAACCAACAACAGGGAAACCAAACCAACAAAAGGGAAAAAAAAGAACCACCACCAATATATATGCACTTGGAAATCCAGCACAGGTGTGTGCAATTTCCAATCATGAGTCAGGTGAACAGAGTGAAACTCGTTAGCACGCAAAAGATTTAAAGGGCCACACTTACAGTACAAAGCAGCATAGGGACGTAACAATTTCCCCTATGGTGTGCTTATTTCCCATATGCTATATTTGAAGGTCAGTGTATTTTGATATTTAGGCATGCTTGAATATGTCCCATGCTGTACTGGGATATGATTGACAGGCTGATAGGCATTCTCTGCAGTGGCACAGCAGTCATTATAGGCACATTAGCATTTGGGCAGAAAGCTAATGATAAGGCACTGAGGAAATAATTACATGTAAGCTTCGCCTTCCCAAAGCAGCTACCGTGAAGATCTTTTGTCCAGACTGCTTACAATGTCAACTGCAGCAAGCTTCCAAGTCCCATCCACCAGGTCTGTTCTGTATCAGTCTGGAATTCCTCTGTTTGTAGAGGAAAATAGTGGCACAACTTTACGAGAACTATATACCATATAATGCATACATAATGCTGGCATAATCATGACATAACAGACCCATCACTACCAGCCGCAGCAGTCAGTTACAGCTCATGGCAAGGGTCATATGACTGCCATAATGTATGTAGACCAACATTTAAAAATCGAATAAACATCACACAGACTGAAAAACAACTGGCCATAATAGAATATAAGACAGACACAGACTTTTCCTTTAAACTTTGTACTTTCTTCTCTTTTTGTTTAATGTACTTCAGCTGCAAACTATTTTCCTATTAATAATGCAAATTATTTAATTATTAACCTTTTTGTACAAGTTCTGTACATGTTATATAACAGCTCTCATTTTTGTGGCCATTTCCCACTGCTTCTAACAAAAACGAACATGCCACTGTACAACATTTAAAAATACTGCATGTCCACGGTCGTACAAAATCAACTGTGTTAACATGTGAGTGTCGCTTGTTTGTGAACATCGCTGGCAATCGTCGCTGGCTGAGGATTGAAGTACCATGCGAGAAAACAAGGGGTGGCCCAGAAGTCATGACATCTATCAAAAGCTGTAATACACTGACCAGTTATGACAGCGTAATGCAATTTATGGCATTAAAGTAGAGTAGACAAACATTGGGCCTCATTCACGAAACATGAGCAGAACGAATTTGTACGTAAATCATTGGTATTAGCAAATGTGGCCGTATTTTGGCATTCGTCAACGCTTTCGTATCTAAGATTTGTTTGCACATACTAACAAATTTTACACCTGCTCTGGACCATGTGTACCGCGTTCGTAAATTCAGAATGCCGCTCTATGTAGCTTCTGAGTGATAATTAGAATATTAATTTATTTTTATGTTCTGTTGAATTCACAAGACTAAATGTAGCCTTTGAAATACACATTGCAAACGTAATAAATTATGATTGTAAAAAGCAAACACGCCTATTAATCAAGTGTAGGCTATGAAGCTGTTTAATTAGACCCATAACGTAGGCTAATGAACGCAACCAGTAGCCTACTATTTTTTCTAAATTGCTAAAAATTTTTATTCTACATGACCTTACATAGGCTATGCTAATTAAAACACACATTTAACCAAAGATTAACATTTGCTTTAAAGTGGCTTACATGTCTATAGCCAGGGTTGCAATTGTGGCCAACAGCTTAATCCCGCTAATGCCAGCATACATCCAGTTCTCCTACAAGATGCAAAACCAGGTGGAGGTAAAGTGAGGTTTATATGAAATTGCCAACCTGTCCAATCTTATCGGTGCCATAGACTGCACACCCCAGTGAACGTTTTTGTTGAAAACTCGGTGAAACCGGCAGTGGGGCGGCAGTGTAGTATAATGGTTAAGGAACTAGCCTTGTAACTGAAAGGTTGCAGGTTCGATTCCCAGGTAGGACACTGCCGTTGTACCCTTGAGCAAGGTACTTAGCCTGAATTGCCTTCAATATGCACTTACGCACTTATTGCACTTATTGTACGTCGCTTTGGATAAAAGCGTCTGCCAAATGATTGTAATGTAAATGTAATGAATTGCTTAAGTATATATCCAGCTGTATAATTGGATAATATATGTAAAAAAGAAATGCTAAAAAGTTGTAAGTCGCTCTGGATAAGAGCGTCTGCTAAATGCCTGTAATGTAATGAAACGCCGTCTCGTTCAGGTGAAAAACCGGATAAACTTGATTTAAAAGTGAAAGTTTTTTAACCGGTTAGAATGTAGCCAGGCTATATCCTGGTAAAACCTGAGCTCGATTCTGGCTTTTGCTCAGTGGGACACGCGCATCAATGTGACCGCCATTAGAACGCATCAGAGAGATTCTAAAATAAGGTAGCCTATGTGATTACCCAATTTCAAACCACATCTCACATACACAGAACCCCAACAAAATTACAAAATTAATAACATTTAATTTATTTCCAGGCTCTGGAAGATGCGCTGCTGTGCGTTTCTTCGCCTCCAATTTAATGTCAATGCATTTATTTATTTTATTTTACTACTTTAACAGTTTGTGTGAGGGGTGATCCTGCATTGATGGTATGGTACATGTTATCGCCTGCTAGGCCTTTACTTTCCCAGTTCATGACACTGGTACTGACAATACTAAACTAATAAAACTTTGATTCCAGTGTCAGAATAATTATTTCCTTTGCTTTTACTGGGCCATTTTGCTACGTATGGACCTTTAAATGGAAGTGACAGCCTCCATATAAGGCAATTCATGGGCGTGGATTTATGTTAATCACGAAATAACGTGGACGCGCTTCGTGCGTGAATACGAAAATAAATCTGCCTTTCCCACACGGTTTGATGAATCGGCGTAAATTTTTCAGACCAACTCGTAAAATGTACGCACATATTTAGGAACGCTTCATGAATGAGGCCCCTTGCACCAGTTCATGACCACTGGCACATTATGTATTGAATTACAGTTCAGCTGAACTTTCTAAGCAGAGGACGTGCACATCAAAGGATGTTTCTTGAAATAAACGAGGCACAGAAGCTAAGTACAATCAATTTCCCATTCAAATGTGTAGATGAATCATGAAAGATAAACAACAGTTCACTTGAGCTGACAGTGAAACTTTCTGCTTGGAACAAAAGCCATTTGATTCAAATGTAATTTCAATTATTCATAAAGAAAGATGAATGATTAATTCATTGAACAGAACAGTTTTTTTGCACTGTTAAAAAGTATGTTGATATCCATTGTTCCGGTAAAAATGTATTGACTCAATTAAAAAATATATTTTTTTGAAACAAATGCCTGCATGTCATTTAGATTAAAACACAATTAATGATGCCTCTAGTCTGAACAGTACAGCTGCCCTTAAAAATAATTATAAAGAACAGTTTTCCTTGGTACAGAAATATGCTTTAGAAAATATAAATTTTCCATGACATCACAGACATTTGTTCCATTCAAAGAAACATAACGTATTTAATAAATGTGGCTGTTTTAGCTTTTAAGCACACAAAGTTGGATACGTTTAGCTTTTTGAAGCATGGTTTTTGACAGTTTGTCCATAATTCATCCAAACGGATGTTATTCAACATTTTATAATGGTCAGGATGTCAAAATCTTCTGTTTTTCATTCACCAGCTATGTCCATTACCCATTTGTCTGTTACCAGAGACTTCTCATTTTGAAAGACAGAGAACAAATGAGGAAATATGCGAGGGGTGGAAATGCCTAAAAGTCAAAATCTCATGATCTACAATTCATGGCAGGATCATAAGAGGGAATAAAAGAATAATAAAAAATCGTCATGAGGAAATTTATCCTTTAAAGCTCCCCCACACAACTTTGTGCGTATAATTTAAACATCACAAAGAGAAATGTGAACATAGATAAAGAATGGGATGACTAGGAATGACTAAATGCTGAATATACACCTCGTGTTAGCCTTTTATTGCGTGCATAGCACAGTGGGGACATTTTCCATGGCTCACCGCCAAATCACTTTGCTTTTCGCAATAAGGACAGCTTATTCCATATGAGTGACTCCATACCACACTAATTGGATTCTTCTTCCTTTTGTTCTAAAATGTGAGTGTATTTTGTTCAGACATCTTCAGATCCTGTTATTTGCCACAGCCTGTCTTTATGACACATTCATTATCATTGTTACTATACTTTATTTAGTCAAGTGTCTATTGGAAGTTTGGCGTGGTCCAATTGCCACGCTGTAATTGTGTCCTGCAATTTTTTTGACCAGCCACATATTGGAAAACAAGCTGCCTGTTCAGGCTTCCATTTTCATCGAAACCAGATTCAATTTACCGGTTTGAAACGCATGCTATGTATTAAGTGCTGAGAATTAGCCATCGCTCTGCTCTGATTGGTGGATCCTGGCAGCAGCCGACCGTGTTTGTTGTGCTTGTCATGGTGTGTGTCTGCTCTAATCGCCTGAGTATAAAACCCAGTGCAATCAAAGTGGGCTTGTGGAGCCAGTTGGCTTCATTGCTGTGTCTCATACCCAATGTAAACCAGAGGACAAGGCACCAAAAAGTAATGCGAGAATTAAAAAAATATACAAAAACTGTTGCTTGCATATTTTGGCCATGTCATTTCATTAAAAGGAATCACCTACAACAGTTACAGTTTCTTCCATATATCTAATAACCTAAATTAATTTTGAATTTAAAGCACAAATATCTTCACTCATGGAAGTTCAATATGATGTAGCTGTACCTCATGGGACTCACTGTTTGAGAGCTCTATAAATATGCAAATAGATATACTGAGCTGGCGTATTTTATTTAGGTGAGTGACTTGTTTTTGCCACTTTAGTGTATTGCCCGTATATACAGCTTTAACTGTTGCATTTCAGCTTCCGAAAGGACATAGGCCTACTGGTGTCCTGCACAGACTTTTACACTATCACCCATATATGAAGACCCTCCAATCTTGTGCTTTTCAATCACAGCAATACAAGTCTAATAACACCAAGTCTAGAAGATTTGATTACAGTACAGGGTCAAGGCAGTAATAATGAAACAACCTCAGATGGCAATTTGACTAAAAGAGAAACCCACCTATTGAACTTTAAAGCCATGATTAGTTAAAACCGATCCTGGTGCAGATGAGGAAAAACCCAAGCTGGCGCATGCACATATTTGACCAGTCAAAGAGCTTGTTATGCATTGCTCTTGTGAAGAGCAGCATCTGTTCAAAATGACAGGCCATGGTGTTCTTCTGGGGACCCCAGTTGTAAAGCACTGTTTGGGAATAATATGGCCGGGCATGATAAGATGACTCCCCTGACATTAGGGACTTCCTCAGTAAATGGAGGCCTACAAAAGAGCCTGCCAGAGATGGACTGCCTGACGGAGATCCAGCGGTAAATCAAAGTCTGCTAACAGAGCTCTTTCTCTTTTAGACAGGGGGGGGTGGTCCAGCCTACATAAAAAACGTACAACCAGCCGTGTAGCTCTCTGCTGGCTCCCTGATGTAAAATATCTCACAAAGATAGTGGTGAGAATGCAACATTTAACAGACTGAAACGTCCGGTTTCCAATGTATAAAGTTTAATAAACTACTGCAAAAGTTACAATAGAAAGCAAATAATGATAATAATAATAATAATAATAATAATAATAATAATAATAATAATAATAATGAATCCCAAGAATCAAAAAGAAAAAGTATTGTTTGATTAATACATTGGTTGATTTTAAAAAGCCATTTCATTTGACCAGAAAAAAATTTGTAATGATAAAATACTCTTTGAGAAATGTAATACACTATATACCCACACTTTGGGTTTACTGTTTTCTTTACATAGAAACAAATTTTTTTTTCTGAAACATAAAATGACATATCTCTGACCTCTGCTAACTTAATCTAAATATAACTGACATAAGCATGTTTAGGGATACATATTCTGGGCTTACTGCATTGTGATTATTTGGCGAAACTCGTTTGACTGCAAAGGTCGATGCTAATCCTTTCGTGAAATCTTGGTCCTATTCAAAACTTTCCTGCCAGGCTGCAGGTCTGAACTCAGGGACATCTCCCGACATGCACCTTACACCTCTCCTTGACCTGACTGATTCCTGGCTTGTAGCTGCTCTGCTCCCACTGGATCAATTATGGATCTTCTGAGGTCTTGCCCCCTGTGGTGAAGTGAGCCATCAGCAGATATCTGCACAGCTGAGTCACTCCCAATAACACACATCTCTTCAGACAGAATCTTAACTCCTCTTGCGTATATTGGTTTCTCTATGAAATGTTATGTACTGCAAAGCATAACCACAGGTTTCTCTGGCATGATTCCGCGGAGTATATAAAATAAAAAGAAGATCTACCATGTCACTCACTTGTAAGTTGTTCTGGGTGAGAGTAGCGGCTACATCCTGTAGTATCCCGTGTTAGTATAACTAAGAAACCAGGTCCGGTTCTCTGTCCAGCCCCACAGTACAGACTACTCGGCTGCAAATATGACTGAAACAACTAAGCTGAGAAGTTGTAAATTAATTCAAGAGTCGTCCACGCTAAGGAGCAGCCCAGGACACAGAGACAGTTCGAAGAGGCCCGAAACCATGGCAACCATAGAAACCGCATGCCATAGATCCAAGTTTGAATTCTCCACGGACAACCACTAAAACGCCAGATGACGGAGCGCACATTTTCTACAAAGCATCCCTTTAAAGTAATAAAATATCCGCAACCCAGTTAAGCGTCTGTTAGTTAATTGAGTGCCGGAGTGGGAGATGATGAGGGTGAGGTGATAATTGATTAAGAGTAGCGCATGCTGGTTTAATTACCCACGGTGTTTCCTTAATTCCGGCAGGTAACAAAAGTTGTGCTGGCAGAAGCTTTAATGCTGTGAGGTAAATTAATTGTGTAGTGCATTCTCTGGCCGATGACCAAACTTTCTGTATTCGATGGTTTGTATTCGATGGCGACGTTCTCCATGTTAGATGTGCAATTTAATGGACCTGTGTTACTGCCAACAGTCCCTTCTCCTTCCTGCGGGTTGCACAAGAGTGTGTCCTGGGTAAAACTTCCTGAAGTTCATGCCCATTCCCTGCACCCTTGTCACATTACATTGTCCAACAAAGTGGCACATTATTCTCTAAATCTGTTTGTTACCCAGCAAAATGTTTAGTGTGAAATCAACTCTGATAGAGTACTTTTAACTGTAACAGACTATACAGTATATGACTCCTATTTGACTCATACAAACTCTGTTACGGTGGACTTAAGACAGATCATTTTTCAACTTGTTTTACATATTTTAGGCATTTTTGTCACAATCGCTATGCTCCCATGGACTTTAGCATGGGTATTTTATTTTATTTTTTACTTTAGCTTTTAAATTGAAGCTCCATTACAATTAATCTGAGATTCCATTGGCTTTGGTTGAGGATTTTCTTTGAAACACATCTACGCCTCTGCTTTCGTTTTGCAGAAATAATCTTCCTAAACAGCAGGCCATTTCCTCACTTCTGCTCAGACCTGCGCCGGACAATTATTTTAACTACATCAACCCTTAAAAATCCCTGCAATTCCCTAACTGACAATAAAAATTAAAAAAAGAAACGTCTATTTTGGCCAACGTTTAGTATTTGGATCTGTATGCTTTGGTTGGTAAAATGTCTCTTTGAATATTCACAGCGATATACAGGGGTGTTCATCTAAAGAGTTTCAGATGTTCAGGTGTTTGAACCAGGTCTGGGCTACTTCTTCTAGCTTTCCAACTTCTGGCATACTACCTGCAGCCGCTCCATATTACCAGTCCATCCCGGTCCAAAGCCACAGCGCCCATTCTCTGCACCTGTAGCTTTTTCACACCATCTTTTTGGTTTGTATGAGTTGCAGCCATACTTTTTTTTAAATTGTATAATTTAACTTTTTTTTTTGGCCTTGTTTCCCTTTTATCCAAATTCTAGGGGGACAACCTGTGCCTGCCACACAGGGATATATTTAGCAGCACTTGAGAGTATTCAAGCTGTGGCTCACCTGACTCCTTTATCTCAGCCCCTTCAAAGGTGAGAATGTGACCTTTCAGCATGGGCTGCTCCATTTGTCCTCTACAAGAAAGGCTGACCTTTTTACGCGCGGCGGGTTATCGGCTCGCGCTGCTCTGGCCGGTCGCGGTAAAAGGCGAATGAAAGGATGGCGGAATAGGAAAATGACCACTTTTAATCATCGGGTATTATACAGGTGCCACGCCTCCCCCGCTTCCGATCAGAAAAGGGCAATGGGCTGGGCTACAGGGTGTTTTTTTCCCTCGCTCTAAATGATCTCCGAGAATGTTGCAGTCTTGACGTGCAGGAACATGTCAGTTAAGAGCACCCACTGCTATTTTTCCTCCATCCTTCTTTTTTTCCCCCACCACCCCCACAACACCTCTCTTTATTCAAATGTTAGCAAAAATCACAAACAGAACAATAAAGTGCGTTACATAAGGATACAAGAAACACAATGGAAGCTTCTATTGGGGGATCTTCACTTTTATGAACAACATAACTGAGGAGGAGAGAAGAGGAAGTCTGATAAAGAATGAAAGATAAAAAGAATGACAAAACCAAAAATAATAATAACCGGAATGGCACACCCGCGCACAGGGCTAAAACTTTGATCTTGCACCGTGTGAAGTAGGGCATTGACCGATTGGGGACAAAATTCAAGATTCAGGACATTGCCCAACTGTCAATATTTCCACAAAGTTTCATCACAATCAGAGTATAATTGTTCGAGTAATGGATGATAGGGACACAAACACAGACAGACACACGCACAGACAGGAGCGGAAACAATAACCCCCTGCTTGCGCTACGCACACGCGGGTGTAACAATGGTGATAATTAATGAAATGATGAAAATAATTTCTGGAGAAGTGTCTCTACTGGAAGTAGAAACTACATCGCAGAGGTCCGTGTGACTTCTCTGGCTTTCAGCGCCACTGCGGAATTCCATCAAGAGCATTACATTACATTACATTACAGGCATTTAGCAGACGCTCTTATCCAGAGCTACTTACACAACCTTTTATCATTTTTTTTTTTTACATATTATCCATTTATACAGCTGGATATATACTGAAGCGATTCAGGTTAAGTACCTTGCTCAAGGGTACAACGGCAGTGTCCTACCTGGGAATCGAACCCGCAACCTTTCGGTTACAAGTCCGATGACCAGGCATATGGTTCTTTTCAAGTGAGCAAGAACAGGTCTGTGGTTTCGCACCATAGCAGTGCGTACATATATCGATGTCAACACAAGACACTGAAAATTACTACTGCTGCTAACTGTGGTAGCACAAAATGCAGTCGATCACCTTGGAAGAGGCAGCACTCACATCATTTTGGGTAGTGCTTCCAGGAAAATGGAAGAGGATGTGAAGAATATGCAATGGATATAGAGGGCAGTGAAATAAAAATAATGTGTCAGTTGTTAGCATATTGCAAAAGTTATCCGCTAACTAGTATTATCTATATGTAATCATGAGGGCAGCTATTTGCAAATCATATTTATTCACTTAGCTTAAGGGCTTGTTAGTCTTTGCTAGCTTATCATTATAAATGTAGTGAGCCTGTTGAAAATGGTATATTGATAAAAATTACAACATTAGATAATTTATGGATTTGCATATATGACCCCCAGCCCCCACCCCACCCTTCCATGTGAAATAAAACTAAAATGAATGGCATTTCTAGCACAATGGGGTTTTTTTTTTTACATGTAAAATAAATTAATAGAAAAAACTTAAGAATGTTGCTCTTAAATAAACTCACTACTGTATATCTTGCAAGTATAAGTTACCTTTTGATTTAAGTTACTTCCAGTTTACTGAAACATTTGTGAAATATCGATCTCTCCTTCCCTTGAAAATGATTAGGGTTCTTCTGGATGAAACAGTGAATGCTTTTGGGGTATGAAGGCTCACTGTGCCATCACATTATGATTTTGCAGACTGCAATTTTGAAGCCGAGATGACTATTTCCACTTTGGGAGTTTCCATCAGACAGTTAGTGCCACTTAGGACTGTGTGACAAGACTTCTTGAGCAGTTCAGCCCTTACACCCTTCTTACAACCTTACACCCCTCTGTCAGATAAACTATCCCCCCTCTGCAAAAAAATAAAAGATATAACAGATGAGAGATGGCACAAGTGAGCCTCTTTCCCTCCTCCTCCTCCTCCACCGGTTTTCATGATGGGGTTTTATATGAATCTCTGACCGTTCGTTTTTAAGATTTTAAGGAGAGAGAGAGAGAGAGAGAGAGAGAGAGAGAGAGAGAGAGAGAGAGAGAGAGAGAGAGAGAGAGAGAGAGAGAGAGAGAGAGATGAAAGTAGGTGTTTTGTGCTCTTTAAATAGAATATAGGGAGCAGCACTCACTGAACTGTAATGGAATGGGCTGGCAGAGGGTTCTGACCAGGTTTTGTCCGTCCGCGTGCCTAGCCTAGCCGCCTTTGTGCATTTCATTCTTCAAGGCTATGTATCCCAGCAGGCATGGAAGGAGATGTCCTCACGTCACATTACACTTAGAAATACTTAAAAATTAGGGGATTTACCATGTGCTAGTAGACATATGCTGCTCAGTAATGACTGTGACATCTGTTGGTGTACAATACAGGATATTTAATAAGACTTAGTAAGTAAGGTCACACCATCAAAAAAAGAAAAACTTTCAGTTTACCCATTTAAAAAATAAAAAATAAATAGTGAGTGCCATCCAGTGAAACCTACATGTGTTTTGCTGGTCTGTATTATTTCCTTACGTGGGTTGTGGATCTTTAAATAAAGGTGTAAAATCTGAGTGACTGCCTGGTAGGAGACTCTTAATCCTTCATTCTCAGGCATATCTGGACAAAAGAGCCTGGAAAATGTTCATTTTGATGTTGCCTGCTATGAGCCTTTGTGTGGGGGAAGTTATTGGTCTAGTGCTTGTATTGGTGCTTGACTTTTTATATATTTGCTAAGATATTGCATTTAGGATGTCATTTATAAAGTGGTTGTTTGGGAAAGAGCACTGACAGTTTAATTAAAAAACAAACACTTTTTTTGACACTCCTAAAGCTTGTTTTCATTCAAAAATGTTTAAATAGCACTTCTGGGGGTATGTACATGTGTATGCTTTTGTATCTTGTTGTCAGTGTCAGTTAGTGTAGGCTGCATCCACATAAAATAAATACATGCATAAATAATAATACAGACAGAAGGTAGACAGAAGGCCAGTGTCTCATCCAATGATTCTGAGTATACAACTAACTGCTTTTTTTCATCTCCCACGTGCGTAAGGCCAGACATGGCTGGGTTGCTCTATTTCAATGACGATCCTTCTATGCATCACTTTATTTCGTCATATATGGTGACAATACTACCTTTTATTGCATTTTATAATTACTGTACAATTGTTTGCCGTACATCACTGTCCCCAGTTCACAACTTCCAGTCATGCCCCTCAAGTTGTTTGGATAAATGGCTGTCACGTAATAATGTAACGTAATGTAATCACGTGCACACAGAAAGACTGGCTAAAACCTGTGCTTTCCTCCAGTGCTATCGTCCATATGGTGCTTATAGTCTTTACTTCCCACAGTACTCTCACTGTGCACCCTGATATGTTGTTGGAACTGTTGCTAAGGTAACCCGAGGAACTCTGCCTCAGACCCACCTGTGGTAATTTGGATTTGTGTCAGCCATGCCGTGCCGGCGGAGAGAGAGAGAGAGAGAGAGAGAGAGAGAGAGAGAGAGAGAGAGAGAGAGAGAGAGAGAGAGAGAGAGAGAGAGAGAGAGAGAGAGAGGAGAGAGAGAGAGAGAGAGAGAGAGAGA
The DNA here is from genome assembly GCA_029718625.1 of Synaphobranchus kaupii. Taxonomy (NCBI): domain Eukaryota; kingdom Metazoa; phylum Chordata; class Actinopteri; order Anguilliformes; family Synaphobranchidae; genus Synaphobranchus; species Synaphobranchus kaupii. The sequence continues at coordinate 15,354,772 of CM056389.1, forward strand.
GAGAGAGAGAGAGAGAGGAGAGAGAGAGAGAGAGAGAGAGAGAGAGAGAGAGAGAGAGAGAGAGGAGAGAGACGACACACAGACAGAAGGAAATCTAACACGGTTGAGGAGCTGGTCAATTGAAAAGCTGGCCACCTGGTTTGGTTCACCTTTGTTCTTTGAGTCTGTTGTCTTAGTTCACTATTTTTGCCCGGACGGGCGAAGGTGTTTCTTGATTTGTTTTCGTTACGGTGTGGGTGCGCTCCCTCTCCATCTGGCAAATGGCAGTGAAAACCGCGAACCGCCTCGTCGACCTCCCAGGGGGTGTCACGTGGCCTGTGACATCACCCTACTCCGGGCGGAATGAAGCCAATTATGTCCTACCAGCTGCATAACCCTGTCCTCAGGCAGCTAATGACATAGCTCAGCATTAATCCTATGGTCCCTAGGTGATCAGGCCCTAGCTCTTCTCTTGGTCAAGACCTTTGAGAGTCATGGTGAACCTATGCATTACTTTAATGATGTGCAAATGAGAAATTGGGCTGCTTTGGTTAGGTTTGTTTTCCTTGCTATCCAATGTCAAAATGGCTGGTGGGAACTGATCCCATTATGTGTTTATGTGTGCCATGGAGCAATGTTGTCTGCTTCTCCGTTCAGTTCATTGTCATAATAAACTTTTTTTTTTTACATGCCTCTGGTTTTTAAGGGTGGACCTGGACCAAATGTGTTCATGTCCAGAATTCCTCTGCGATAGCTTTAGTTTTACATGTGCAGCCATCTACATACTGATTTTCTCCACTTTTTACTGTGTAAGTTGCCCAGGATAAGCCTGTTAAATCACTGTAATGTAATGCGTAGCTGAAAAAATTAAAACCATGGCGGTGTGCAGAGAAGGTCAAAATGAAAACATTTGTGCAACAGGTTTGCCACAGTGGCGTGTCCAGAACGTTTTGACTGGGGTGGTCAAGGTGGGACACATGCTCACTTTGGGGTGGCCATGGCATTTCGGCGTGCCTACCTCACATCACCCCCCTACCAAGTCGTAGTTGTGAATGACATCGACCCCACGCAGCCCTGGACTCAATACAATTGGCAACATCAAAAGAATCACTGGAATAGCACCAATTTGGTCTGTTTAACTAAATATAGGCCTACAGTTAGCCTATTTAAAAATGGCTGTTACCAACTAGTAACAATGATGCTAAGCCACATATTTTCCTAATGGCCATTTCCTTCTATGGAAAACATCTATATCAGTTAGATTAGGGTGGCTACGTTCTTCCGGTTTCGAAGAGACTACACAGCGTCTATAGTAATGAATAATTAACTTTTTTTATTATACATAAAACAATGTTTATATTTACAATAAAGAAAATCTTCAGAAAGTGCCTCAGTCAACATGGTCATTTTCAAATTAATGCCCTCAAATAATAATAATAATAGTAATAATAAATCCATATAATTAAAAATAAATAATAAATAGTCTAGCCTACGTTTTTAATTTTGTTTTGTTAGCCCAATCCACGTTGCCCCCCTTGTGGGAAACGTATCCGTCCCAATTACAGTATTCATGTTTGTCTGAAATTATAAACTACTAGCTACATCTTTACTTTCATATAATTGTAACGCAATAAGGGATTGATCTTTACCTGTTCAAGCAGTTGCTCAATTACATCCTCGGCCCAGAGGTGTCGTTTGGGGGTGGCAGGGGATGGCAGTTGCTATCCCCTAGCTTCTTGGTTGAGTTGGTGAGAATCCTAGGCTACTAGCAGCGGACTGTGTCCGCTTTAAAAATCCATGGCTTGTGGGCTAAATTAGCCTGAAATTAGCCTACTTCTCGTGAACTTACTAGCCTTGCTGGAGTGTAGCTGGAAACCGATAACGTTACTGTTCAGTGCCCTAAGTAAGCGCGCAAACTACGATCTATTAAAAACGCGTTTTGGAATAAAGCCAGCACGCAGTTTTGAACATTGTTGAAACCAGCGCGGAAGTGGTCCCGCCTCATTAAGTTGATGAACATGGCCATTGGCCTATCATAACTCCTCATCTGGGGTGGCCACTGGGGTGGCCAATCAGATTTCTGGGGTGGCCACACGCCACTGGTTTGACAGTAAATATGTATTTGTGTGATAATTATCCATTCACATATGTATTTTGATATAACAAGCACAGAATGCCATTTTACATTTGCGAGTGTTAATTACATTAGCAAATTATGCTTTTACACATACAGACGCTTGGCTTTGAATTCACTCCGTACATTTTATGCAAATGTTGTGGTGCTTATTGTTTAATACATGGGTGACAAACTGCCATCTTGGAGGGGTGCAGGTTTTTTCAGCTTCCTTTCAATTGGCAGCGAATTTAGGCTTTGAAAACAAAGTGTGTGGGCCTTCAGTTGGTCAGTCACTCAAATGAATCACTGAAGTGCCGAATAACACTGAATTCCAGTGTACACTGTGGCCCTCCAGGATTGGAATCCAATTTTGCATCATATTCAAACATGCAAGATGGAACATACGCAACAATTAAAGCCATTATGTATCCACATTATATGAAACAAATTTACGAACATATAAGAAACATAAATCTCTTGTCTCTTACCATTGGTTCTCTCTCTCTCTCTCACACACACATACACACACTGCTCTCTCCCCCACATCTCTCTCTCTCTCTCTCTCTCTCACACCCTGGTTAAAGGGACCTGCCCTGTTTCTCCTCAACCCTCAGCTGATGCATATCATGTCCAAGCAGTGTCCAAATCAGCACCCTTCCATACTATTGAGTATGGTAGTTGAGTACACTGGATGAGAAAGTTGGCAAGTAGGTGGAATGTTGTTGAAATGTAGTGTAATTCAAATCCCCAGGGCCCAGTAGTTCAAAACTTTTAATCCCTATCTGATCGGATCAGATTTGGATTTTGGGTAGTTCAAAACCAAAAAACAGGATTAGGATCACTTTGATATCCGATCAGATCAGGAAATCAAATCCAAGCTTTAATCTGGATCAAATCTTCAAAACGGGTAGTTCAAACCGACAACACAGGATTGGGATCAGTTTGATCCCAAAAAACTGGATTATCTTGATCCCACCAGAGGGGTGGATTTCCAGTGGATTACCAGAGCAAAATGTACTATACAATTTATTTAAAAATATGTTTCAATATAAATAAGATGGCAAAGTTTGTTAACTGAAATAATACACAATTTTTAGCCTTCATGGCAAATCAATTTTATTTTTCATTTTTTGATCACGTTTGTGGTTGCCTATTTTGTTTTCAACCAAATGTTGATGACATAAATGTTTATGCTCATAAAAGTATCACAACAAAGATTGTCAATCACAAATGTAATTTAGATTAAAGAAAAGATATATTCAACAAAAAAAAAGTCCATCATCTGTCATCACCTTTCAAAAGTAATTGCGGACAATAGCATCTCGCATTGCACCACCACTCAGTCTCTCATTTAGAGGGAAATCCATAGGTGGGCCTAGATCATCAGCAGGTGCAAGGGGCTCTGGGGGATCATCGATGTCAGAGAGGGGGACTCTGTGATGGACAGCGATATTGTGTAGCACAATACAAGCCAGTGTTATGCGGCATGCTCGTTGGGGTTCCACTCTCAGATAGTTGAGGCGTGCAAAACGCCTCTTCAGTACTCCATTCAAGCACTCAATGGCACACCTTGTTCTTCCATGGGCATTGTTGTAGCGCATCTGTGAGGGAGTGTTGGCCGTGGGAAAAGGTGTCATCACCCATGGTGTGGGTAGGCACTGTCGGCTAATATAACTCCATCCGGCCTGTTGGTTTGGAATTCAGTGAACAACCGGCTCTCTCTGAAGATTTGTGCATCATGGACTGACCCAGGCCATCTCACAACACAGTTGGTGATGGCAAGGTCAGCATCTCCCACAAGTTGCACATTGATGCTGTGCCTCCCTTTCCTGTTGACATATTCCCACTCCCTCTGATGAGGTGCTTGAATATGCACATGGGTGCAGTCGATCACCCCAATGGTGTTGGGCATGTCTCCCCAAAGAAAAAACTTCTGCTTCACTTTGGCAATCTGGCCATCATTGGGAAAAGTCACAAAGTGATCCAGCAGGCGAGCCAGTACATCAGACACAGCTGTCACCACTTCACCCACTGTTGTCTTGTGGACTCCCATGCTGTCAGCTATGACCTGATAAAATGTTCCACATGCGTAAAAGCGCAGGGCAATGAGGACCTGTTCCTCTACAGTCAGAGCATGACTCCGCAAGGTTCTGCACTGCAGTTGTGGCCTGACCAGATCAGCAATGTAGTTGATGTCATCAAGTCCAAATCGAAAACGATCGTAAAGTTATTCTGTTGTGTACTGTTGGAGAGGTTTGGGGCGCTCGGTGTGGACCCTTTGGTGGTAACCTCTCCTTCCAGCATGGAAGATGTGAACAATCCCTGCCATGACTGTGTTCTGACTGTTCTTTCAGTCAGTAGGCCAACATCAGTCTCTGAATAATTAGTAATTGCAAATACACACCTGCAATGCATGTCCAGATTTTGTTAGGGCCTGTGGTTAATTATGTAATTGATAGCAAGTAACGGCCAAACCTATAAAAACTAATTGCTGACCTGACCAAACCAGTGAGTTGGAAAGATGGACAAAAAGGGGCCTAATTTTACATCTGCTGAGACCCATGCACTGCTGCAGAGTGCAAGGAATAATTATGACTCCATAGTTGGTAGCTTTAACAGAGAGGGTGGAGCGACTAAAGTAAAGAGCGGAATATGGATGGAAGTTACAGACAATGTGAATGCCACAGGATCTGGACACAAGAGGACGGTGGACCAAGTGAGGTTGAGGTGGAAGAATTTGAAGCAGCAAGCTACCAAAGACCACAGCCAGGCTAACAACCCACAGATGGGTAACAAACCATATAAAAGGGGAGAATACACAGATGTGGTACTTGATATCATTGGTGGTCAGCAGTCACAATCTTTACATGGAATTACAAACGTTGTACTGGATGGTGAGTCGCACGTATGTGTGATTTTATCCTTGTCCCTATAGAACTACAATTATTATCTTGTATAATTGCTATTTTCATAGTACTACAATGGCTATATTTCTTATATAGCATCCTTGTTCTTATAGTACTACAATTTTCCAGGAGCTTGCATGCTTTTGATCATCTTATTAAGGGGTATAAAGTATATAGATAAACTTTCATTTCAGGTAGTCAATGCACCTGATGTGACACACACCATTCAAGACGAGGTCCTCCTGACCCATGTGGATCCAGAAGCTGGACCTTCAGCCAGGCCTGATGACACACTTCAAGAGCCACCTCGAAAGAGAAAATGCAAGCGCACCAGACAACCAGAGCAGAGGGATGATGCCTACGAGACACTGCTGAGCCGTGAAACGGAGAGGGCAGAGATGCAGATCCGTCTGGCCAAAGAACAAATACAGCTGTGCCGGCTTCAGCAAACTGAAACCTCACTTAGAATTCAGTCTTCAAAGCACGCCTGGATGATCCAGCTGCCTTTGAATGAATGTTTTTTTGTTGTTACCCTAGTGGGAGTATTTTTTTAAATTACAATTCCATTATGATTTTATGTCCTTTATGTATTTAAAAATATAATTAGACATTGTAGATGTCTCTTCAATGTGGTCTCTTGTCTTCCTTGTATTATTTTTCATATCCACTAGATGGAGATCGGTAGGATTAAAGCACTGATATTCAGGATCTAGTAATCTTGAAAAGTCTGAATCTGGATCAGGGTGATCCTATCCTGAATTGCTTTGAAATACTGGGACAAAATCTGGCCGAGTTGTCTGATCCTGGATCACAAAAAATGGGATTTCAAAATCTGATCGGATCTGATTGAAATTAAAAGTTTTGAACTACTGGGCCCAGATGATATACTTATTTATGGGTTTTCACTGATAATAGTAAGGATACTATTTTTTTTCGCATACAGCTTGTCATGTAATTAATAGTATTCAGTAAATAGTACACAGTATGCTAGGACACAGGATGCAGTTGACAGGGCTCTGATTTGGACACATCACCAGTCAGTCTTTCCCCTGACTCAGTATACAGTATAATACCAGACCTACAACCACCTTCAAGATTTGTCAGGAAACCTTACCAATTGCACACTTCCTGTGTGGGTTTATCCAATCAATTTTTGTTTTTAATTTGCCTGACTGAATTATAGGGGTAAAACAGGGGGAGTGTGGGGGGTGTTTGTGTGAGCACTTCTCCCCCTGGGATGGCGTTGCGGTTATTGTTTTCTCATTTTTTTGTTTTTGTTTAGATTTTTTTTCTCTCCAGGTGGCAGCTTGGGGAAAAATGTTTATTATGCATGTGACAAAATGTTGCTTTTGACATGCATCAGGGTGCACGCCGCCCGGCTTTTAGGCCTGGGAAGACGGTGGAACCGAAAGGCATTTTACACATCGGCAGATATATCGCGGGTGGCTCCGTCTCCGTCTTCCCGGAGCTCAGAGGAGAAAGGGCCCGCGCTCCCATCACAGGCTCCTAGATTATGCGTGAAATCCCGGGGAGGAGTGTGGAGGGAAAGGGAGATTTCAAAATTACACCTGACAAGAATGCCTCAGAAGGAGACAGCCATTCCGGGTTCAGTCGCGCGGGGATGTTCGCCGTCGCCACGGCTCCGCAAGCTGTAAACCGCGCGCGGAGAGCGAAGAGGGGGAAAGCATCGAATCAAATGCGCAATAGAGGGAAGCGCCTCTCCAGTTTGCCTCAGGCCAGCCAAGCGGACCCGGACCAGAGCAGGAACGGTGCTGCCAACATCTCCAGCACCACCGTGGTTAAGAAACCTAATTACCCTGACTGGGGAAGAGCCTCGAATGTGAGAGAGGGCTGCATGCTGACAGTTTGGGAAAGGTGCATCGCTACAGCGGGTAATCGTTTTTCTTTGGTGACTCATAAAAAAACTGTATATTTCTCAGGTCGACTTGACAACGGGCGTATAGAATGTGTCTTGTGCGACGTCTAAATTGACCAAGCAGTTGAACCAACCTTTACAGTATGTCTAGATAAAAAAACGACAACAAAATGAACGAAGCACAAAAGTCAGTCACGTTTATTAACAGACACATACATGACGGAAGTGTATCGGATGGAATAAAATATTCAGCGATATTAATCAACAACCGGTATTGAACACATATTTTATGTGTGTTCGGTCCGAACTGTTTGGGTGAAGACTGAAAACCATGTTGCTCTTCAAACCGGGAAAATGAAGATAAAACCACTTCACCAATACGATGACCTTATGAGTTCAAAGGCTTTTTTTTTTCCCCTCGTCTTATTTTGTTTGCCTTTTAGATATACATTTTTAATCAGCACATCAAAGGAGGCTTCCAGATTAAAGCCAAGCTCACATTCAGCTTTTGGGTTGTTCGGCATTCGCCGAGAGAATAAGTGCACTTTGTGTTAAGAGCCAGGCATGCTCCCTCTTAACTAGATTAACAGAGGAACACAAAGGCATACTACTTTGTACAGAAAATCTCATGAATTAAATGGTGCACGTGTGTGTGTGTGTGTGTGTGTGTGTGTTTGGGGGAGTTTTATTCATTCATACAGGTTTTGTGTCACATCTAACAGTGACTGTCTTTTGTTGTTCTTCCTCTAGTTAATGTACTTGACCTACGCTTAATCAGTGTGATATGCAGTGTTATATTGACTGTATATTGGTTTGAACAGTGCATCAGGTATATGAAAAGGCAGATTATGGGGCTTACCTCAATAAGCATATACATATTTGCTTATTGTTGTTTTTGTGTTCGTGTGCATGCGCGTTGTTGCTCATGGAGACCAAAATAAGAAGAATAATCACTTAAAAAGCTGATTATTGAAAAATGGTAGATTTCATGGGCCAAAATAAAGTGCAGGAGAAAAAGGCCTATGAGCATATTTTCTTCTGTTATATCTCACATTAAATCTTACATCTCGGCCTCATTTTCCGTAAATTAGAGCTTGAGCACCCGCTGGTTTTAGCGCCCTCTTCAGTTCGCCTCAGTGAAGCTCAGACACCATGCCTACCTTTTCCTTCCTTCACTGTCAATACAGTACAGTCTCGGAAACCCAAAGCTCAGACTCTCGAACAAGCGCTGAAGTCCGGGCGACCGGGGCAGCCTGTCCCACTCGCGGCGCTCTCCGTGTTCCTGAAGAGACGACGTGCCGAACATCACAATCCGGTACCCCCCCCCCCGTATGGTAGGGGCCGCAGCGGCTCCATTGACATTCACGGGCGGTCTTTTAATTCGAAAAGTTTGTCATGTCATTTCATTTCAGGGGCGAAAAAAAGCGAAACCCCGCAGCGTTCTTTTACACCTGGATGTGAGAGCTGTTAGCGGAGGGGGGCGGCGGTGATTTGTAACTTTTAGGTGTTGGATTAACATTGATTTGAGTACGCCCCTCTCCCCACAATGAGCCATCTGTGGAGGTAATTGTTTGGCTGATGTTGGAGCCTCTCCCTTAGGAGACCTTTCTCATTTAATGTGAGAATCTGGGCAAAAAAAATGTTCTCCTTAGTCTCAGGAAACTCAATAGTGTACAGCTGCAGCAAAGTTAGGTAACTAATTATCTTTGCCACATTCATAGTAATTCACTACATATGCACAGTACTTACTTATACTATTATAATTATTATCACTTTTCAGGAGAAATTGTACATGTTAACATAAAATATGTGTACTGATCAGCCACAACATTAAAACCACTGAAAGGAGAAGTGAATAACATTGATTATCTCGTTGTTATTTTGGTTCCGTACTCTAGCATTTTGAGGATTGAAAGGATACAATGACACTGAGGTTGAAGTGCAGACTGTCACCGTTAATTTGACGGTATTTTCATCCATATCGGATGAACCGTTTAGAAATTATAGAACCTTTCGTACATAGTCCCCCCCTTTTTTGGGCATCCAAAAAATATTGGACAGTTTAAAATAATGTAGAATAAAGTAATCATTTGTAATATTTGGTCACATATCCTTTGCATGCCATGACTTCCTGGTGTCTGTGACCCAACAATACCAAAAGACTCTTGATATCTTATTTTATGGTACTCCTACAAGCGATACTATAAGCTCTCTGCATTTGAATGGATCTCTGTGGGATCCATATATATATATATATATACAGTATTGTGGGTATACATACATAAGCACGAACACAAACACACACACACACACACACACTCACACAGTCGGCGCACAAATCCTCTTTGACTAAACAGTAAACTGTAAAGAGTACCTGAGTAAAATACGTCAACTTTCATTAAATGGAAAATTATGAATAGTTGTGTTGTTTATCATAAATGAGGATAGATAACTTGTAAAGTATAATCTGATGATAGATAACCTGTTTCTCAAATATCATGTACTTCTACTAATACATTTTATACTGCCTTTTGTATCAGTTTTGCATCTCAAAAGGAGAGAAACCTCACATGCAGAAACAGAAATGCACACACACGTACGTACGTGTGCACGCACACACACACACACACACACACACACACACACACACACACACACACACACACACACACACACACACACACACACACACACACACACACACACACACACACACACACACACACACACACACACACACACACACACACACATTTGAAGTGACTACAGTCTTGTGTCCATGCAGGTCAGAGGAGATGTAACACGGCAGTAGACTGAATAATCTAAGAAGAAAACATAATGAGGGTCAGCCCACTAAAAGACATTTTTTTGCCCGGTAATAAGGACCTTTGGTCTTGATGGATCCCAGTGCAATACAAGCAGCGGAAAGTTATTCCGTGTATTTATATCTCTGTGCAAAGGCGGCAGTAGCCCCGATGCGAGTTGAGGGAAGTGGGGACTGGTGCTTGAGATTCTTGGCAGAGGAGGAGTTGTCAGGTTTGATTTATGAAGTGGAGCTCTTTCCCTGAAGGCGGGAACTCGTCAACTCCTGGCAAATGGATGGGGCTCGCTGCTCCATGTTTGGAGAGGGGCCTTTTCCCTGCATACAGAGTTAGGAGGAAGGAGCCTCCTCTTTAGCCAGTATCGTTTCTTCCTTAATCTCCCAGAGGCGCTCCACTTCTACCCCAGAGCAGGGATAGTGCGTATACCTTCTATTCTCTCATTCTGCTCATTTCCTCTGTGTTTTTTCTACTTAGTTATTTATTTATTTATTTATGTCTGCCATAGAGGGAATTAAATTGCTTTCTCTCAAACGCCATCATTCCCCATAATATTTCCTGCATCAGCTGCATGAGAAAAAATATTCACAGTTGCTGTGAAATACCATGGGCATTTGTCCAGGATACTACCAAAGGGTCGGATTCAGAGATGGCCAACTTAAGTCAGGTGCTTAAGTGCCTCTCCTGTGCGGATTTAACGCGAGCTGACTTTACGCCGTATTCTAACTTGTGTTGCGCAGGTGCTTATCTCAAAATGTGGGTGGTACAGGGCATGATATTCTAATTACCTGTTTCTTGTACCTGCCCCCTGGGTTGCCAGGTATCTACAAAAAAAATATTTGTGGCGTTATGCGTTTTCAACATGTCAGTGACAGTGCCTTTAATAACCGCACTTGTGCATCGTAGTTGCTTTTGCGTGTCGGGGTATAGGCATGCAGTGAACGTATTAATACATTGCACTGATAAAATGGTCATAGCTTCTATTGATGACTGGGATATACCCATCACACAATCAAAAGAATAATCGCTGGACAGTGGTTTGACGCAATAGTACTAAGTAAACAAAGAAATCGTTGGATTTACTTTAAAAAAGATTTATAAATATCTTTTGTACGATTTAGCCTACCTAATAAAGTAATGTACGGTAACATAATAGCCACTTAACGAGCTGAAGTCACATATACTTAATAATAGCCCATTACTTGCAACCACTGTTCAAAGATTAATTTTTTGAGTGCATCTGTCACATGCTGGAAAGATGTGGCCAAGAAGGAGAAATTTTAACCTGGAGCACTGGTAGATCTACACTGCGGGGAGTTACTTACTTTGCGCTTCCTAATCATTTTGGAGCAGCTGTGCTCACGCAAGTAGGCTACAAAATTGTCTCTCTGTCAAAGCGATTGTGATCCAAACACTGTCTGTCAATGAATCAATTGGTCTGGTATTATATACCAGACAGTCAATCATAGCCCACTTTTACATATTTTTCTTTTTATGACAGCTCTTTGATAATTGTAAGTAGGCTAGGCAAAGGAAAATAAAACCAATATTTTTTTTTTTCAAAGAACATGTGCTCATTCTAATATCCATTTTTGCGAAAGGTGCTGCATTTTTCATAATCATCTATTGGCGGCGCTAGACATAAGCTACCTTTTTTTTCAGAACAAAGTTGCGCGGAAAAAAATTTTTAAGTTTAAACTCGTATTGCAGACATGCCTCTCCACCCCGCGCGCGTAATTGTGTGTATGTACTGGAGAAATGCTTAAAACAGCAGATAAGTCAAATGTCTCAATCACAAATAGGCGACGTTTAAGCAACGTGGAATTTCGGGAGTAAGTCCCATTTGCGCGTGCTTATCTCAACTCTGAATCTGGCCCAAATAGGGGTGGGGGGTTAGGTTTTACGGGTTACACCCCCCCAAAAAAATAAATAAATAAAGATTTAAAAAAAGTAATAATACACTTCCCCCCCCTGTGCTCTACAATTTGTCCATTCTGAAGTTTGTCAGTCGGGTTCCAAAAGTCGACCCCCTCCCCCCCATTAGACATTCAGATACCTAATCTGTTCTTTCATACAAACAGCAAGGCTCTAAATGTACGTACGCTCTTGGACAGAAAGGGATATTCGGCTTGCGTCCATAGAGGAACTATGGTAGGTGTGAAAAGTCAGAAAGCTCCCAGATTTAACCATTTTGCCCCAACAAAGAACCCTTGAACTTGATAGGGCTCCTCTATGGAGACACACAGGAGCCTTTTGGAACCCTTTCTTCTGAGTGCATATACATACAAATCAACATGTACACTGATATTTGTAGTACAATGGTGGTGGTTGTGGTGGTTTTGCACATATTAACACTGATCTGATTCATAAAAGTCACTGTCGATGTCCACATGGTGAAATGGGCTGAGGTTCTCCCATTAGATCATTTTTCAGGCTTGTTGCTACCCAACAGTGTTACTTTCAGAATCGTCCTCTTATAAACTGGAAAGCCCCTAAACGGATCCATAAAATGAAAGCACTATTGTAAACTATGGTGCCTGCTCCTTTGTGGTTGGAGTACTGATATAACTGCTTTTTAACAATTCAATAAATCAATGACAGTATTGCATGCAGTTGGATGTACATGTGGTTACATGATAGCAGGATGCTTTCTAATTTCAGTTTGCATTGCCTAGAAATACATACACGCCAATACTATTCATCATCTTCATGAGCATCATCATCGTCATCATCATCATCAACAACATCATCATTTGAATGCTACCTCTATGACTTCTATACTGCCATTGTATGGATTATGACATTTCAAGGTCCTTTGGGCAACTTTTATTGATCACTAAGAATACCACCCTTAGAGATTTTTTGGAAAATGAAAAGAACATGCATATTTATTACTATTATGATGATTATTATTATTATTATTATTATTATTATTATTATTATTAATAATAATAAACTGTGGTAAAATACAGTTGACCACTTGATGCCATTTATTCAGTGAATATCCTGTGCTTCTGGTAGTGATAACTGCTCTTGGCTTCACCTCAGATGTGTAAAAAGGAAAGCTCTAGGAAAGCATAGCCTGCCGCGTAGCCCGGACGCAAACTTTAATCCATTTATGCACGTTTAAAACTTTAAACACGCGCAAGACGTCGAGTTAGGACCGACCGGCGATGGCCGTAATCCCATCAAAGAAAACGGCCGAAGGACAGCCGGAATTACGGTCATGGGCCTGAGCTTTGAAGTTGCTTACGCCTCGGCGGTGGGAGGAAGAGGATGCAGCCTGAAGGTGACGAAGGGGAGATTTATAGAGCGTGCCGAAGCGTCGCATGGCCGGGAGAGGGGAGACGCACCGGCAGAGCGGTCAGCGGTGGCGTCACAGGCAGCACGGCGAGCCCTGGGAAGGGACGAATGCCCCCGTGGAGAGACGCAGCGTTGAGAAGAGCCCCTTTGACAATCTCTCATCTTGACGTCGTGAGGGATTACTATTGTTTTCCTCCAAACAGGAAGCAACTGGCTGTGGAAAAAAATAAATAAATACAAAAAACGAACGCAGCGTGTAGCCATTACTCACTGCCGTCGCATCAGAGAGACCCCCATCTCCACGCTCGGATGTTGTGCAAAGATTTTGACAGCCAAGTTTCCGTCTTCTGCGTTCCGTTCCTTTTCTTTTTTTCCTTTTTCCTTTTGTTAGCAATTCCCCCTGCTGTTATGTAGGTCAACTTATTTGTGATATTCATCACTGTTGAGAACATTAACCACAGATTTTTAACCACCCAGATTTAACTTTTACCAAAGCGATTGTTGTAAATATGAAAGGCCACTTCATTCTCAATCGCCTTCCCGCAGAATAATGAATGCAATCTGAGAGCATTGGCTGGAGACAAAATGCTACATTAATCCATTTTCTAATATGCTTTATCAAACATCTCTGTCAGCATCCGTTGTTTCGTTTTTTTCTCGATAGAAGCTTCCGGGCACAGACGCACGGTAATTTGCGAAATTATACACTCTCACGGCTTTTAGATTCACCTCAGCCTAATTTAAATTTACATTCCTTCATTAACCAGAAATGTACTGCGTGTTTATTAGCCCAGGACACTTCAGAAACAGCGGTAATTAAGTTGCAAATCTGCGGCTAAACAATTGTGTCACCGAGGTCCTTGGGAACCCTCGGCCTCATTCCCGTTCATGAATTCGTGACCGTGTCGTTCATCTACGGTGATCAGATGCGGTCTTTATAATCTCCATCTGGATCCCCTTCAGGTGCCCCCCCAAAGTGTTTGCGTTCGTAGCAGAATACTGCCTTCGTGCCACTCTGAGTGCTCCAGAGACATATACTATATATACGGTTAAATCAAAAGTATTGGGACAGCGACACAATTTTTGTTGTTTTTCGGCTCTGTACTCCAGCACGTTGGTTTTGAAATAAAACGATGTTGTGACATGAGGTTAAAGTTCCGACTGTCAGCTTTAATTTGTGAGTATTTACATCCATACATCAGGTGATCCGTGTAGGAACTACAGCCCTTAAATCCCCCCATTTTAGGGGAGCACCTTTGCTGTTGATGCTGTGCCAGGCCTGTACTGTGGTCCTCTGCAGTTCCTGTTTGTTTCTGGGGTGTTTTGCCTTCTCTCTTGTCTTCAGCAAGATAAACACATGTTCAATTGGATTCAGGTCGGGTGACTGTCTGAGGCAGTCAATAATATTCCACTGTTTAGCCCTGAAAAACTCCTTGGTTGCTTTAGCAGTATATTCGGGGTCATTGACCTGCTGCCAGGTGAAGCTCCATTCAATGAGTTTTGAGGCATTTGCTTGGATCTCAGCGGATAACATGTTTCTGTACACTTTCAAATTCAACCTGCTGCTGCCGTGTTTCTGATCTGTTGGACAGGTGTGTTTGGCGGTTTTTCTTAATTATGTAATTCTTCGGAATTCTTTGGTCATCAACTGTAGAGGTCTTCCTTGACCTACCAGGCCCTTTGTGATTACTGAGCTCATCAGTGCTCTCTTCTTAATGGTGTTCCAATCAGTTAATTTTGGTAAGCCTAAGGGTTGACTGATGTCTCTGACTGTTTTTCTTATTTCCCAGCCTCATAATGATTCTCATGTTGACCAATTCTAATAAAAGACTCCGAAGGCAATCAAAAGCATAGAATCAAGGCTGGATAACGAAAGCTCTCTTATGCCTGCACTAAGAAAGCAATCAAACGTACCTGATTAATCAGAAACACCTGTGAAGCCATCCCAAATGGTTGATAAAAATGAGACTTAGAATGATCATCTTGGTGATGTCTTTTAGACAGAAAAAACTAAAATCAAACAAAATTTAACTCCTAAATTTTAAACTTTCGCTCTTGATTTGAATAACATAGTTCCAAGATGACTAATGTTCATAGTTACAAAATTGACTGCAAACATTTTAATAGGTGTGCATTTTTCAGAAGACTTTGTAAAGTAACAATAGTAAGATCTTAAACAAAATATATGAAAATAAATACCAATATATACAGCTTGGAGATGTAGAGGAAAAAAAGAAACAATAAATCTCTGTACATTCATACACATTTTGACCAATGGATTTCAATGACTTCTCAATTACTTTAAACCAAATTTTCATGACCAAACATTCAATGATGTCACTGTGTATACATGGAAAAGTGAGGATAAAATTTGGTATTGAAATTAAGCATGAGAATTCCAAAGCACACACTATACCTTGAGTCGGTAAGAGCTTTAATATTAGTAGGCAGCAGCGTCTAGCTAGTTCACACATTGCTTTCTCTTTTGTAGTGCAAATTTAAAAAAAACATTGGCTAACCAGCCTGCGTTGGAATTTTGGGATTTTCTTAGTTTTAATGTATCATTTCAGAGCAATGTAAATACTATAACGTTAATTGAGAAAAAAAAAATCCCTCATCAAGAAATAATTATTTTTAACAAAACCACGTGTGCCACAATTATTGGCACCCCTGCATTTAATACTTTGTAGAACCTCCTTTTGCCAATAAAACAGCACTGAGTCTTCTCCCGTAACATCTAATAAGGTTGGAGAATACAGAACAAGGAATCTGAGACCATTCCTCTTTACAGAATCTCTCCAGATCATCCAGAGTCATTGGTCCTCTCTTGTGCACTCTCCTCTTCAGCTCAGCCCACAGGTTTTCAATGGGGTTTAGGTCAAGGGACTGAGATTGATTTTGTGTTCAGTTAACCATTTTTGTGTTGATCTGGACTTATGTTTTGGATCATTGTCCTGCTGGAAGATCCAACAACGACCCAGTTTTAGTTTCCTGGCAGAGGCAGCCAGATTCAGATTTAAAATTTTCTGGTATTTCTGGGAGTTCATGCCATGTACCCTAACAACGTTCCCAGGGCCGTTGGAGGAAAAACAGCCCCACAAAATCACGGGACCTCCACCATACTTAACAGTGGGTGGAAGCCGTCCTTCTTTTTACGCCAAACCCACCTTGAGTGTTGGTTGCCGAAAAGCTCAATTTTCATTTCATCTGACCACAGAACACAGTTCCAGTCAAAGTTCCAGTTGCGTTTAGCAAACTCCAGGCGCTTACGTTTGTGGTGAAATGACAGGAAAGATTTTTTTCTGGCATGCCTTCCAAATAATTTGTTGGCATGGAGGTGACGTCTAATGGTAGTTTTGGAGACTTGATGACCCCAAGATGCTACTTTCCTCTCTAATTCTCCAACAGTGATCCTTGTGGATTTTTTTGCCTCTCTTACCATCTCCTCACTGTGTGTGGGGGCAAAATAAACTTGGGTCCTCTTCCAGGCAAGTTTGTAACAGTTCCCGTTGCTTTGAACTTTTTAAGTATTGCCCTAAAGGTAGATATGGGCATTTCCAGGCAAGTAGCTATATTTGTATAGCCATTCCCTGACTTATGAAGCTCAACACACTTTTCCCTCATTTGATTTGTGTGTTCTCTTATCTTTCCCATGTTGATGTATGAATAAGTGAATATGGCCTCTGTGTCACCTCATATTTATACCCCAGTGAAACAGGAAGTCATGGATTACTGCTTGAAAGTTTCTAAACACTCTGATCAACTTTAAAAAGTAAAATATAAATGGAAAAAATGCTTCAGTTACATTTTGTTCATAAGAATTTCTAGGGGTGCTAATAATTGTGGCACACATGGTTTGGTTAAAAATAATTATTTACTGATGAGGGATTTTTTTTTCTCAGAATAAATTTATTTCAATTAAAGGTTGTATTTTTCTAATTTTATCAGTGTGAGATTAAGCTAATTCACCAAAAGGTGAACTTTTTATAACCCTTTTTACTAATCTTTACCAGGGATGCCAATAATTGTGGAGGGCACTGTATATATATATATATGTATACAGGGGTTGACAAAATATCAGAAACACCCCTGAAAAATTGCTTTAACTTTGAAGCATCTAAACCACAATTTCAAAAGCATCTACAAAGGTGATTCCTATTAATTAGAATGCTAATTAGCAGCATTCCTAAAAGGATTGAAACTGTTTTGAAGGCAAAGGGTGGGCCTACTCGTTATTAGTTACTAGATATTCCGTTTTTGTAGGTGTTTCCGATATTTTGTCCACCCCCTTTGTGTGTGTGTGTGTGTGTATGTATATATATATATATATATATATATATATATATAACAGAGTTGAGTTGATCAGCCAAGTAAAGATTTCTGATTACAGGACATGTTTGGCTGTGCTGTGGTTTGACAGGGCCGGTTTGGATGTGATGGTTTGAATAAATCAAAGGTTCGGAATGAAGATGTCATTTTCAGTCAAGGCCTTCCTCACGGGACTTTCTGCTGAGCTGCTTATCGATTTGAATAACCTTTCCCTGCAGCTAATGGGTCGTGTCAGTTTGTTTCCCTGCCAGCGGTTACAATCTATTTCAGATCTGTCATAAGCGTCAATGGTCCTCTGCCATTGTTTTAGCGGCTCGTAAAGAGTTCTGGCAAAGAACAAGCTTGTCATTTGTGTGTACTGGGGGACAGTGCCTTGAATGTTATTGAGTCTAGAGACAGGACACTTGTCAGATGGATGGATTTTTAAAAATGAGCGTGCAAAAACAAAAAAAGAAGGCTTTCTTTCTTTCCTTATTTTTTAAGGCATTATGAGAAGGTGCCTTGCAATAGCTTATGGGAATGATTTGAAGTTGACTCACAGCTTGGGATGTGATTTGTTTCTTCTACACCCGTAGTAAGTAAACCTCCCGTGGAAAAAGTGTACGGGTCAGATGGCTAACTTTTCTGCTTTTGTGAAGGTGATAGAAAAACACTGCCTGGAGCATCTTGGTTGAAAATAATCGGGTTTCTGAAACATTTGGAGGCTGGTTTTTGGCGATCACCTGACGACAATGGAAGATCACACTGACATCAGTCTTTGTCTTCTTCTTTTTTATCACACAAGCATCTCAGTCCTTTATAAGCGCAATTGTAAACGTGTGTGTGTGTGTGTGTGTGTGTGTGTGTATGCACGCTATAGGCATGCCTGAGAGGTTTATTCAGATGTACATGTCTTTACTGAGCTATGTATTTTGTATTCAATGGTTGTAGTATTTTTCCTATTTCCTTCCCTGGCATGTTTTTCAACTACCCTTTGAGCAGTGTCAGGGTCAAAGTTCAAGTTCCAAGGATATCTCAATGGCTGTGTTCCATTTCAAAGGCAGCTTCCTTTGTGGGCATCAAGGTAATCTCTTCTAAATGGAACTATATAATAACTATATATATATATACACTTCTTAAATCTCTTTAGTTTGCAAGCTACCTTCAAAATCCTTTCAAAGTTGTTGTGGTAAAATTCCACAATATATTGTATATATATGTTTTTTTTTTCTTTTCCAATCAGTTGAGCCCCCTTATATTCTCTCAGTTTGCTGGTGAAGGTATTTTTATTGTTTCAACTCAATGAAAGTTACAAGGGGTGAGAAAATTGGGTTTATCAACAATAACAGGGAATATGTGGTACCTAAAGAAATTAATATCCGTTGTTCTCAATGACTTATTTTGTCCCGGCCATACTTGCTGCAGTAGCTAAATGTCCAAAATTCCAAGGTTAACTTGGTATTCTTTTGTGAGAAGGACTCGCAGTTCCTCTCCTTTAATGCACTCAAGGACTGATATACAAAGTATATTGCACTGTTTGCAGTGGCGGCAGTATTACATTGTGCCCCGATGTACGGTTGCATAACTGCGGAATTGTTTTCTTGCCAACTTCGCTCGTGCAGTCCCTGAAGATGGGTTCCACTGTCTCACAGTGGCACACTGTCACTAAAACTTTCCCTTCTTCGAGCGCAGGCGCAAGACAAACGTTCGTCCTGGAAGCCTTCACCTTAAAATAGTGCTCTTAAAATATTTGACCCTCATACACACCGAGCTGTTCAAGGCCGTACAAATGTTGCTGGGACATAGTGTAGTCAAGATTAATGGTTATTTATGGCTTTCCATACGGCACATATGGCAGCGCCATTCTTCAGAAGAAGCTAAGAATAGTTACTTGAATGCCCTACTTTATATTACATCACCTTTCATTACTTTGCATTACATTGCACTGCACTGGGTTCATTACAGCAGACTCTCTTATCCAGGCCCACATAATTTATTCACCTGATTAATCTCAGCGATAGAGCCAGACCTGGCTAACAACATGCCCAGCAAAATGAGATGCAACAGCACTAAAGAACGAGTGTAAATACGCTATGCTAACTACGCCACGCAAGCCAAGAACCAAATACAAACTCTGAATACATGGAGATATCGCTTAATGTGGTGAGTCCTGCCTTCCGTCGGGGGGTCTGGCTTGTGTGGAAACAAAAGCCCATGTCAGTGAAGATGCTGCAGCGTCTAATCATAGATTTGTCAAAGTGATTAACACAGAAAGTGATTTAATGAACTTACTTGATAGATAGATAGATAGATATATAGATAGATAGATAGATAGATAGATAGATAGATAGATAGATAGATAGATAGATAGATAGATAGATAGATAGATAGATAGATAGATAGATAGATAGAGTTTGGTGTAGTTTGAACACTAAGGTGTTTGCTGTGAGAATATGTTTCTGTACTGATGGGTAATATTCCACAGGTGACGTTTTAAAAAAATATTATTTTTTTCAAAATATGATTTATCTTAAATACGCAATTTCCTCTCTTTCTCTACTACAGCATATAATTTCACTGAATGTGAGCCAGTGGATGGATTTATTCATTTATTTTTTTCTGCAAATGAACTACCCTAAACAGACTGAGTCCCATGGATTTGAGGACCCATTCATTTGTAAAAGGAGGCTATTTTCTGTCCTTCACGCACCACGGATCCACGTTCTGATAAGACTTTGCCCGTCAATTCCACAGGCTGTGATACTGAAACAAGTTCTTGAAATGCACTTATTAATCAGTGGATGAAAGACACTTCTGTTATAATTGCGTTCGTCTTTTGTCCTCGAGTAGACTCCCGTTCCTGCAAGCTTCATTTTCACTCTGCCCACATTTTTCATCAAGGTAATTCAGTACTGCCGCTCCCCCCTCCCACTTCCCTCTCCTCCTCTCCTCCTCCCCAGCAGTCTCTGATCTTCCCTCGCTCCGAGCCCCTGCTTCTCTGCCTGTCACCGGCTGCCCGTCGAGCCGCTTCGATCTCGGGGGGCGGCCGGGGGGAAAGAGGGTTGACTGTCGTGAGCTAAACGCGGGAGGCCCCCTCACGTCCGCGGCCCGGCGCTTCCCACAAGCCTCGGCGTCTCTGAGCTCCGTCTGACGGCGGCAGGCCTTTTTAACGGAAGCATCGCGACGAGTAGGCGCTGGCTGATGAACTTGTGAACCGCGGACCGTGACTTGTTTTTAAAAATTAATTTACTTTGTATACCGCTGTGCAAACCGTTACCCTGCCCACACATTAATGGCCCTGCTCTTGGGTTTTGTAAAATAGACTGCCTGCTCGCGACACACATTGACCCAGAAAGGATGTCTTTCGCTACCAGAAACGCCTGTCCTCACACACAACAAACGGGAGCTAAAAACACATAGGCCTTACATTGCTATTTATGCACCTCACAATCCATTCCTTACAAGGGGAGGGACAAGGAAGACACACTAGAAATGCATGTTACAAAGGTCCAAAATACATCATTGTGTGCACATACTGACATTGCAGTACATAGTATCCTAAATTGGACTGATAAAATACTTTGTGCGTACATGAAGTAGCTTTGCCTTGACTCCTTTGTCATTCAAGCACTATCCTGTCCTGTCTGTGTTAGTCCTCCAAGGACCTTTGCTCTGGGTGGGCGGAACTTCGAGGAAAGAGGAAGGCGGAGTGACAGATGAGTGACGCAGAGGACGATGAGGGCATGAGAACGCCCCGCCCCTCCGAGCCTGCGTTGATTGTATTTCAGGGAGCGCAACAGAGGCAGGAGTCTGTTTTCTGGGCCTGTTTTATTGGGAGGGTGGTGCTGTCACCCCAGGCAGGGAAGGAGAGAAGGAGGGAGCGGTGGCTCATCTTTTTACCTCTTCCACTCTGACAGCATACCTCTCTACCTCTCCATCTCTCCCCCTCTCCCTCCTGACCGACAGAGCCGGGAAAAAAGGTCTGGAAAGCAGCGAAGAGCCGCCAGATCTAGCGCCTGATTGTTCTCAGGAATGCCCCTCAGAAGCCTCCGGAGATGCACTCTGAAAAATTGTTATCAAACCCAATTAAACGACGGGCAGCATGGGTAGGACCAGGGGAAGGGTGGAGTCATTGGATGGGGATGCTGAGGTGTGGATTGTGGGTTGAGCTGGGTGACCAAAATGTTGGCTTACTTCTTGAAAAGTATGTTCCCAAATATACGCAGGAAAACCCCGGAAGAAAGTATATCATACAGGGGTTTTAAGCATGCGACATTTAGAGAAAATTCTGCCTACTTAAATACTTTATTGTCCTGTCTACTCAACAAGCCTACTCAATAGTACATAAGGGTGCTGATTCAGACAAAGCCTAGGGGTTCAATAGGGAGAGGAAGGTTTGTTCTGCACTTTGCTTAAACACCTATGGGTAGGCAGACTAGGCACCATGGGTTTGTGGATTTCATGCTCTTACTGGAGAAGCTAGTGTGTGTGTGCGTGCGCGCGTAAGTTTGTGTGTGAACATCTTTTTTTGATTGCATACACAGAAACATAATTTTTGAGAGTAAGACCAACTTTTAACTCAAAAAGAGAACATTTAATTCATGATAATGAAGTAAGTTGCCATAAACAGGCTTTGGGTAATTTAGGTAATAAAGTGCTCTTTGAACATAAAAGGGAAATGGACTGAAGACAGAAACGGGGAAATGTAGGGAAAACTGCAGCTGCTACTTTAGACAAAATGAAAACATTAAAATGGGCTCACTGCCCTGAAGTTTGAGGCAGTCCTTCTGGAGGAAGGGGAAAATAATTTGTGATTTATAAAGCTTTTATTTAATTGCCATATCTATTGGAAAATATTAAAATGTCAGATTACATCTGCCTTCATCAGAGCACAGTCCACTTGTCCCATTGAGGTTTGTAATTGTGTGCCCCCTAATTAACCAATTGGCCAATCAGGACTTGGCACTGCAGAATTCACAATTTAGTCAATGAGGTATCACGCATAGATAATTATCATCGGAAAAGGGAGACAATCAAGTGAATAACTTTAGCAGTGAGCCTGATTCCATTGGACTCACCTAAACTCTGTTGGAGTTTAATTAACACTAACAATTTTACTGTGAATATATCACGTTTGGGCCCTACTGACTCATTTAAAATCTAACGGTGAGAATTATCTTGTATACATGCTTTTATGCATGTATGTGCTTGGGTGTTTGTTTGTGCATGTGTGTGTGTGTGTGCGTGCAGGTGTGGGCAATCATGTGCATGTGTATGAGTACACTGGGGTGTGTGTGTGTGTGTGTGTGTGTGTGCGCGTGCGTGCGTGCGTGCGTCCGTGCGTGCGTGCGTGCGTGCGTGCGTGCGTGCGTCCGTGCGTGCGTCCGTGCGTGTGTCCATGCACGTGTGTGCACGCGCTTTGCGTGCGTTAGCCTGCTGCTCTGCTCAACCCGAATCCCCCGGAGAGATGCTTGACTGGAGAAGCTGTCATTCACTCAGCCAGACGTGTATCACATTTCATTAAGAGAGAACCGTGTCCCGTCCAGTCTCTTGTACAGGGACCCACCTGCGGTGTGCGATCAGCGCGGGGGGGCCATTGGCGGGGCCCAGCCGGGGCCCAGCCGGCCCGCAGCCCCGGGGACGGCCGGCGAGGAGAAGAACGCGACCTCCCGCGGCCGGCGGGCCGGCGGGACGCGCGCGCGCACCGTGATAGCATCGCGCGCCGAAGCGGGCTTGACAGACGGTCGAGACGGAGCTTCCGCCTCACGCCCGCGTTCTCCCTCTCTCTTGTTATTAAAATAGAAAAGGAGTGGGAGAGATCAGTGTCGCTCACGCCGCCGTGACACATGACGAGAGAGAGAGAGAGAGAGAGAAAAAAAATGCATGAAACAGACGTGTGAGGAAAAAATAAAAAATAAAAAATACACATCTGAGTGAGAAATCATGCCGGGGCAGACGGATGGTCGAGGCGGAACGCTTCTCAGATGGTTTTCCAGAGACGGTGACGAGGTTAGCACAAAACCGCCGCAAGGAGCATCGGGCGACGGGGTGTTTACTTGTCATTTCGCGTTTGAGGAAATCCGCGCGCGAGCGATACGGGTGTTTGTGTTTGTGTCTTCGTGGGTACGAGTCGACGGCGTAAAGCATGCATGTGCTCGGAAGTACGCAGCGAGCTTGTTTCACAACAGCTGTCATTTTAGGTTTGGGTAAGCACATATCCGACGTGTGGTAGAACGCTATTCTGCCGCTGTTAGGAAGTATTTTTTAATTAGTGTTATCATTTAAGTAAAACCCCTCATCTTCCCCTTCACCTTAATTGATTTCAGAGCATCATTCATACAACTTTAAAACATGATGTATATTTAGTGTGATTTTCTTGAACCCTATATTGGGTGACTCACTGATTCATAATGAGTCGAGATCAAGTATTTGCTGTGCACAATAAAACACAAGTAGAACTGAGTGCATATGGCAGCTCTGTACTGTTTCATGAAACCACACTTCCTGTTTCATGGACTTTAAAGGAAGTGTAGAATTACTGGACTACCACTACCCGTTTTTGCTCCTTTTTCCTTTCTTGACTTTAACCATGTAGAACAGGGGTTTTCAACCATTTTGAATCCAGGGACTCCCATCCAGGTTCAAAGGCATCCCTGGGACCCCCCCCCCCCCCCCCCCCGTCACGAGATAAAAAGGGTTATGTTTATTTTTTTTTAAGTCTTTATATTTCAAAATATTTCCCCAAATCTACATACAGTCATTTTATATCAAGTCTGGCCACAGACCCATGGACCCCTTGTTGAAAACCCAGGATGTAGAATATGAAAGCTAAACAGCCTTCTCACCTGGACCCAGTCACCTCTCAGATTAATGGGCTGATATATTGCATACAAAAACTGCCAGAGTTTCTCCAGTGTTACATGGTCAGCCATAAATTAACAATTAATCAAAATGACGGGCAAAAAAAAAAAAAAAAAAAAAATCAATATTCAAAATCCATTTGCTTTATTTTTCAAAAGCAGACACATGCATAAATAAGAGCGATGCATTTGGCTCGGTGCTCGGCACACATTTGAATAAGTTGTGGGGAAGACAAGCATTACTCAAACCCGCTCGCTCGGGGGGCTGAGCTGGGATCGGTTATAGGTTGGCCTCCCCACTGCCCCCGCCGTGGTGAAAGTGTTATCTTTCTGAGGGGGATTGATTTGCAGTCGCTCCTCCGCAGATGTGAGCCGTGCATCTTAACGTTCTCACTGCTCGTGGCTCCGGACCTGCCCTCTGAGTCCGGAGCCATCGGCAGGGAAAATGTGACTGTACAGAGGATGTAGTTACCTGTACGCCTCTCTGTCCAGTGTCTCCCTCCAAATGCACACCAGTCTCTCTCTCTCTCTCTCACTCTCACACACATACACACACTGCTCTCTCCCCCACATCTCTCTCTCTCTCTCCCCTCTCTCTCTCTCTCTCTCTCTGTCTCTCTCTCTCACTCTCTCTCACTCTCTCACACATACACACACTGCTCTCTCCCCCCACATCTCTCTCTCTCTCTCCCTCTGTCTCTCTCTCTCTCTCTCTGTCTCTCTCTCTCTCTCTCTCTCTCTCTCTCTCCCTCTCTCTCTCACACATACACACGCTGCTCTCTCCCCCACATCTCTCTCTCTCTCTCTCCCTCTGTCTCTCTCTCTCTCTCCCTCTCTCACACATACACACACTGCTCTCTCCCCCACATCTCTCTCTCTCTCTCCCTCTGTCTCTCTCTCTCTCTCTCTGTCTCTCTCTCTCTCTCCCTCTCTCACACATACACACACTGCTCTCTCCCCCACATCTCTCTCTCTCTCTCCCTCTGTCTCTCTCTCTCTCTCTCTGTCTCTCTCTCTCTCTCCCTCTCTCACACATACACACACTGCTCTCTCCCCCACATCTCTCTCTCTCTCTCCCTCTGTCTCTCTCTCTCTCTCTCTGTCTCTCTCTCTCTCTCCCTCTCTCACACATACACACACTGCTCTCTCCCCCACATCTCTCTCTCTCTCTCCCTCTGTCTCTCTCTCTCTGTCTCTCTCTCTCTCTCTCTCTCACATACACACACTGCTCTCTCTCTCTCTCTCTCTCACACACACATACACAGACTGCTCTCTCTCTCTCTCTCTCACACACACACACACACATACACACACTGCTCTCCCCCCCCACATCTCTCTCTCTCTCTCTCTCTCTCTCTCTCACACACACACACACACATACACACACTGCTCTCTCCCCCCACATCTCTCTCTGTTCTCTCTCTGTCTCTCTCTCACACACATACACACACTGCTCTCTCCCCCACATCTCTCTCTATCTCTCTCTCTGTCTCTCTCTCTCTAACACTCTGTGGGATTGCGCTTCCTGTGGGACGAGGGGAAGGGGTGCATTATAGCCCCATTGTATGTTATAGCCCCATTGTTAATATTTTTTTAGTTAGCTGTAAATATTGCATACAGTATGTTCTGTAAAGTCCTGAAATTAATTATCTTGAAATCTGTGCAGGGCACCAGAACGGAACGATGAAGGAATTATTACCATTCCCATACTGGGGAAGCCGAAGGGTTGTTAAAATTCACACATTTTTTTTATCACAATCCAGAAACAGTGTGTCGCATTAAAAAAAATGAAATGACTATGGAAAAAAAAAAAAATGTCTTAATTAACACTCTGAAAGATGTCCGTGGTTCAAGGAGATACACGCAAGAGCTCCTCTTCACACATTTGTCTGTGTGAATATCGAACTGGCTTCACGGCCATCAATCATCCCTCCATGTGGGATAGGTGGAGGCTATTAGCCACATAGATTCCGCCATGTGACAGTCGGTAAAGAAGGTATACATATATTGTGTCATCCCCCCTGCCACCCCCCCCCCCCCCCCCAAATTAAATAAGTAAGTAAATAAATAAATTAAAGTGTATCTCCTGTGAGCCCAGGCAAGATTTCATGCAAATGAGCTTGGTGTGTGCCGTGTAAATATTAACATAATCCGCTGTCCGGCAATGATTAAGTGGTAGTCAGACCGGAGAAATGTTATCATCATCCACACAGAGGAGTCTGACAGCTCTCTGAGATGACGGTCAATATCAATGAGGGGGCTCTTTTTGGGGGAGGAGGGGGGCACAGCAGGAGCACGTTGCCAATGATGGACCGAGGTAATCGTGTTAAAATTCCACCCCTTGCTCAGACTCAGACAGACAGTTCAAATATGCCACACTCACACATCCGGAATACTAATTTGAGAAGCGGAGTACGGTTAAAAACACAATTTGTTAACGATCGTTAGCCTGCGTGAGAGCATTTAGCGTCAGACACAACATTAACGCCAGCGGCGTGGTAGCATCAACTGCGTGTCACAGAAAAACCTAGGAAAAAGAAGCTTATTCACTTAATTATGTACCACTGCAAACCGTTATACGTTACATTCACTGGACACACGTGTATATTACAACCATTACATTAGAGCAGTCAGCTAAACTACAGCAAACAACACACAGTGAGCTGCATCAGATTAGTTTCAGCTTAAATGGTGAGACTCAGACACAGGACTCAATGCTAAGGATATGGAGGTCAGTAGGCTATCTGGTTAGTCTATAGCAGGGATCTCAAACTGAAATCCTGGACTGGCTGCTGTTTCTGCTGGGTTTTTTTATGTGCTGCTACACTTATGCGCCAAATCTAAGTCATTGATTGCCTAAATGGTCTGCCCGTCTTGTTTTCAAGGCCAATATTGGCTGTGGATTAAAAGGAAATGACAAAAACCAGCAGAGATTGGGCTGGAGTTTGTGATCCCTGGTCTCTAGAAACTGAGGTGCAAGTGAGAATTTTGAACACAGATATATTTCTACCATTTGTGTATGAAATACATAAGCTAGTTTTTGTGTTTGCTCATAGCTAAACTTTTATTATAACCATTATGATTCACATGATTATTATTCACTGAAGATGTCAATCTTTTGTTTTATTGGCTGTAGCCATCAAGCTGTAGGCCTATATTGACGGAAAACAAAAAAAATTCCTTAAATTTCCTTTAGCGGCAACACAAAACATTGTGCTGGCGAGATAAATTAGCCAAAGGAAAACACTTTCCAAAATCAACTGCCAATTTGGTTTGGTGGGCTACACTCAAATCCAGAATTCAAATAGTTTTACAATGTTGAAATTTGTTTAGGTTTTTTTCTTCCAGAAGACCTAAACAAATTGACTGAAGTTGGATACAGGGCTACAACTTGCCAGTTTGTTGTCTATTACTCAAAAGCTGAAGGAGGAGATTGCAAGTTTGACAACACTAACAACCACAATAATAATGCCTTAAGACAGATAAGAGCTTTGCTTTTTCTGTTGACTCCCAGATGTCCCAGATGTCGAAACGTCAGTCACCCTGTTTTATTAAAGATGTTATGTTTCTGAGCTTTCTGAGCGCTCCAGTTCTCCTTATTTCGGCTTGGTCCCTGTGAATTAATCCTTGTAAGGATCCTTTTTTATGCATCGTGCCCTGTCCTGGCTGTGGGACGAAGCACATTTGGCATTACATATTTATTTTGTTTTGCTTTGTTTAGTTTTTTTTTTTTGCACAGATAAAAGTAGTCTTAGCATGTTTGAAGACAACCTGGAAAAGTGGTAGTTAAGTGAGGTGTTCGGTTGTCCTATTTGTTCTATTTTTGAAAACTTACTGTGCATTAATGTCAAATGATATTTAAGAGCTGACAAAGAAAGGTTCTCCTTTTTTATGACGTCGTTACCCTGGGTGATTATGGCAAGTAACAAGTAAAACGTGATTTGCCTGGCTGCACTGTAGCAACGTTAAACAAATATTGTCGTAAAGCAAGCGCCATCCTACAGTCCCCTGTGACGATCGATTATGAATCGTGCGCTGAACGTTACTTCACTGAATAAATCATTTGTGTCATTTATCTTGGTTTGCTTTATGCATGTACGTGCTAGCCGCTGCAGATAAGAATCGCTTAATTGAAAACTGAAATAGAATATATCGGAGCTTGACTGAGACCGGTAGAGCCGGCGTTCCGCTGGCCCAAGCAGAAAGCGCTTGCTGTCGATCTTTAATGAGGTTCCTGAAATGCAATGATGGAGATGGGGATTGGGTGGAGGGGTGTGTGTGAGGGGGGTGGAGGGGTGTGTGTGTGTGTGTGGTGGAGGGCAATATGTTTGCGAAGCACTCTGCGTGACCAGCAATAGGCGCTAAAGAGCCACTGACGGCCTACCAAAACCAAGCCACATCCTGCATGAAGGGTGAATCAGCTGGGTCAGTCATCAAACCTCATTTTGTTTGCTGATGCGGCATCTTAATAGGATAGCCACAATAGAGAGGACACAGTCACACAGTACAGAGAAGCAGTAACTCCCCCCGTTGTATTAAAATTAGTTTTAATTCATTTTCTACTCATTTCTCTCAATAGCTCACCTAGATAAGGCCTTCCCTGGGTACAATAAAATAAAAAAGAAACCCATGCGCTCCATTGCTGTTCAGTGAGTTCTATAGCTACGTCCTTTGCCGTTCTTTGGCAATATCTCCACACAATATGACTGTTAGCTACTTACTTTTATCCCTGCCGCTTGGTATCATTCAGCCGTCCCCCTACAAATGGCAACTTTGCCTAAAATTAGCGCACAACTTGGAGTGATTTCCCATTGAGGTGGAATGGATCCTCGCGAACGCAGCGATGGGTTTCGCCCACCCGGAGCCGTGGTTGCGCTATTGTTAGGGGGGCCCTTTGAAACGCCGCGATTCAGCCCGCTGAATTATGTCGGCAATAGCGAAGTCCCACAATCAGGCGAAGCCTCTCGCTTTTACCCATTGTGATATCGCCATTTGAAGGAGGCGTACTTGAGCGCATAATGAATCCCAAAGGAGAGTGGCGCCAAGGTTCTTCGAGACAACAAAGGCAGCCGCCGTACAAATGTGGCCTTCTAATTGAAAAATTTCTCCTCGACGGTGGAAAATGGCTGCTTTCTGATGGGGGTTTTCGTGCGAAGGAGTAATTTCAAGTTCATTAAAAAGTCATTAGCGGTGGCCTTAATGAGATGCCTGTGTTGCGGGGAGAGCAGCGCTGCATCCAACACAACCTTGTACAGGGGGCTATTAGAGCCAAAATGGAAGTCATTAAGAAGTTCAGTGTCCCGCACTTCCTGTATGTGTCCTTGCGAAGCATCTATTATGCTCTGATCAGCGTACCCGGTAAATCATAATCAGGACCGGCGCTAATAGGCTTTATTGCCGTGGCGAATATGTGACCCGACAAACTGTGCCGTACTCTTAAATCAGATAGCCGTAGACCCATTGTGCGTCGAAACAACCAGACAAACAATATTCAAGTATTTGCGCGTAGGTCAGCAGTTTTTTTGTGAAAAAAATTTTTTATTGCTGCATTGCTTAATTGTGATAATGCTCATTTGAGTTTCTTGAGTTAGACTGGGCAGGGCGGGGCAGGGCTTACCGTGCGGAACTGAGACAGATTGACGGGCACCTCTCGCTCCGCCATTAACAGCTGCACAGTCTACCGATCAGCAAGTCAGCACAAAATTAAGTTAGAACTGCAAGGAAGGGAGAAAGGTCTTTCCAGGCCTCAAACACTGACTCACGCTGAAATCTGCTCCTTGTTTCAAGTGATCCAGATCTGGATTTTTTTTTTTTTATCGACTTATTTTTTTCGCACACCCGATCATCACATCTGTTTCGCCACCTAGTGTTGGAATCAGGGCTTATCAGTTAAGTTTTTAGGAAACGTTTGCACATTTGGCTTTTTTATCTGCTTCCTCTCCCGTGTTTGTGCGGCGAGAACAGATTTTGCTCGCTCAAGTGCATTTTTCAGCATCTTTCTTTGCCAAGAGTATAATGGCTTGGGTGCTTGACATTATCAGTGGCCTAAACACAGCAACTATTGCAATCATGCTGAAATCAAATAATTGATTTTATTCTGCGTGTGTGTGTGTGTGTGTGTGTGTGTGTGTGTGTGTGTGTGTGTGTGTGTGTGTGTGTGTGTGTGTGTGTGTGTGTGTGTGTGATTGGGGGGTGGATGGGTGGTGCTTCTGTCCATGCAAAATTAGAAGGATATTACACAAACAAATCAATCTCCATTAGCAATGCCTAGCATGGCTTTTGGAAGTCTTGGCTTCAGTGATACGGGGCACCAAAATGAAATTGTGCGGTTTCTCTATTGTTGTCTACTGTCTCGTAAATGAAGCAGGTGTGTGGGGTGATTTTGGGGTATTGATAAATTTTCATAATGAAACCACTACAAACACACTATTTGGATAAATTGGGTCGCATACAAAAATGAATGGACAAAATGTGAAAAATTAATTCATGCATTGGTCTGCACTGCATCCGTTTACTTCCTACTCAACGTTTTCAAACAGAAACATCTCTAAGTTGGCTTAAATTCACATCTGCGGTATATTACCGTGTCATTTTGTAACACCGTAACACAAGCAGATTTTTTATTTTTTTTTTGTTTCGTTTTTTTAACAGAGAGTAAGCTAGGCATCCACGAAAAGAGATATAACAATGACTTTTCCCTCTCTAAAATTACACACCTTGCCGAGCTGACATGGGAGCCGGCGCTCCCCGGGCTGGGTAGTTGGACATGGACTAAAGAGAAGGGGATGGAACTTTGCTCTTGCTGCCAGCAATCTGTTAATTAACCACACTAATGACTCTAATTGCTTCCATTCATGGACCCAGCTGCCGAGGTAATGCTAGGCTTGCCAGCGTTGCCGGGGTTCAACTGTCTCAGGAGCAGGTCCACTTGACTGCACCGCAGGAGGAGGAGGAGGAGGAGGAGGAGGAGGAGGAGGAGGAGGAGGAAGGGGAGGGGGGGGGGGGGTGATGTGTTTGACTCCTCATTCAGGGCAGTTAGCAGCTGCTCTTTGCAAGCTGCCCAGCTGTTTATGTGGGCCTTCACCTTGCCTCTAAAAGCCATGGGAACCGGAAGCAGCGGTGCTACCAGCGGGAGTGCACCTGCAGATTCAACAAGCCGACGGTCTCCCGGCCCACCGGGAGCTTAGCTTCCTGACGGAGCAGATGCCGGTTAGTAATGACGGAAAGAAAGAAAGAAAGAGAAAAAAAGAAAAAAAAAACATTAGCATGTCGATATGTTGAGTCACGCTGTTAGGGGCTACCACACTCACTTTTCAGGCTACTGCCGTTATTGCTCTGTATTCAATCAGCATCTGTCCATAACTTTGTCCTACGTGTAAACACAAGCGTTTTGCTTCACAAATTCAGTGTGGCAAGTTTTTAGTGATGGTTTGAACTTGCCAAAATGTGATTGTGATGAAAATGTACTTATTATTATTTTTTTTGCTTTTAACTGTTGGTCAAAGTTAAATATACAGTACATGTTGATTGAATCCCAACCAAATTTGCCCTTAACTGTCAATAACAATTACATGCAAGTGACGAACCGTGTTTGCGGAGACAAACACTAACCCGAGAATTATACTGTGAGATAAAGTTTAATTGTTAGACAAACATTGACTGAACCATAAACATGATTCAGATAATTTATCTTTTAAAGCTCTTAGTACCGTGAATTTCAGTTACAGATTGACTAAATTATTACAAATAATGGGAAAATGTACAGTCAATTCTAACAAATTCCAGAATCAGAACATAGGTCTTACAATCATGAATGTAGTTCTTGCAGTTTATGTTCTTTGAGTGTTTTAAGTTACTCCAGATTTCAGCGCAAGTACGCCTCGCAATTTATTTATGTTTCTGTGACAGCGTGCATTGAATAATTTATGAATAGCCAGGGCCGTTGTTGTTGGAGTATTTCTGGCAAGGATGAAACTATTTTGTATGAACAGTTTTGTTGATTGTTCCCGGAAAATTGGAAAAGAAATGGACGCAATGAATCCTGTCACTTTGAGCTGCAAATATAATATATAATAATATAACATAATATAACATATACAGTATTTAATGTAATATTCATGGAAAAGTCTCAGTGCTGGAAGACAGCTAAACGGAAGAAAGGAAACACAATGATAAATGCATGAAGTATGCTTTTTTTCATACATGTAAAAACCTCTGATCTGTGCTTCACAAAAACCGAACAAAGTAATACCATGGATGAAACAATATCATTGTGCATTTTTGATTCTCTGTTGAACACAGTTGAAAAAGATAGGATTTTGATCCTCTAATGGTCTTTAAAAGACTTCCGTCTCTCAGGGCTTTTAAGCCAGTTTGTGTGTTTTCCTAGTGTAGTCCTTATATTGACTTTCATTGCGTTCCAGATACCATCTGTAATAATTGCATACTGTTTGCTGTGCAAGAGAGGACACTGAATGAACAGACAGACTGAAAGATGTTGCAAACCTGTAAAATAAAGACTGTGATACTTGCTAAAGAATAGAGCACCAGTCTGCCTAATTTCATTAAAATACCCTAATTCGGTGAACAGGCCCAAGGCAGTTTGAATGGCCATTCTTCTTGCAATTGCTTTGTGTTTTGCAGGCCTGGTGTTATAAGAGCAGGCCATAATTCAAAAGCATAGCAAACGATGCTGGTCACTCCTGGCAATCATGACTTGTAACCCTGGGGGGCGATGGTGTTGGTGATTGGTCCATGCCCCTCACGCCCCACCCGTCAACTGCTAGGAGGGACCACACACACACACACACACACACACACACCCCTCCCTATATCTCTAAGGCATGCCTACCAGTCCTCCAAATATAGGATTATTTTAGACCACCCATTGATTTTTGTCATGTTACACCATGCATAGATTTTTTTATTGATTTATATGCATCTACACATAAGTCAATGATAAAGAAAATATCACCACCCCAGAGGATTCACACACGAAGCAATCCAAACCCCAAGAGCTTTTCATATTGGAGGGTAGATAAACTGAATCCAGGAGTCTGGTTGATGATACAGTATTGATTTAAAGGGTTAACACACTGCAACAGTTCTCACAAATCTTAAAACCCAAGGCATTGTTACACCCGGGGGGTTCTGTGGCTGTTTCTTTCAAGGACTTGAGTCTTCACTTGTACTGCAAACACACACACACACACACACACACACACACAATCCTTCAGCCCCACCGTCCATTCTTGTTTTATATGTAGGTCTGGCTCGATAGGGCTGAGAAAACCATCACAGGGACTAGGGCCGGGACAAACTCATCGATCCATCAATGCACCCAATTAAGACACATATTGGGAAACACGTTTTTGTGTTTGGCTCCAGATAAATAGTAAAACGAAGTATTCATGAGACTGTTTTCATTTGCTTCAAATATAAAATAGATTGATGCCTCCTTTTTTTAAACGCTAAGCTGTATCGATGGGCCGAAAACCATCTGAGCTTCACCTAAGGGGGGGACTCATAATGGGGAATTAAAGTGGAAGTGTGATTGCCCATGGGTACAGTAACCAAAAGAGAAGAGGTTGAAGTGCTCGGCCCTTAATTGGATTCCTCCTGGCAGTGTTTCATGGAATCCGCTAGAATCAAACAATACCATCTGGAAAATTGCGATTTATTTATGTGTTGAGCTATTGACCATTTGAAGAACAATCTTGAGCTGTGTGTGTGCGTGTGCGTGTGTGTGTGTGTGTGTGTGCGTGTGCTTGTGCGTGTGCGTGTGCGTGTGTGTGCACAGGGCATTCGAAATTCGGTATTCACTCCCTTGAACATTTTCACAATTTGTCCTGTTTCACCTTAAATGTATAATGCAATGAATGTCCCCTTCCCAAGACAAAATAATTCAACACATGTATGATGCAAAAAAGAAATCTTGGTTCAACATTGTTTCAATGGCAATACAGGTATGGATGTATGACATTTCCATATTTCCATTTAGGAATGTAAATATGGAAATTTTACATGGGATTTAAGTCTGGGCTTCGGCTGAGCCATTCCTGTATTTGGCTCTTGCCATCTTGCCCTTGGTGGCAACCAGCAACCCCAGAGCATGAGGCTGTAACCATGGTGTTGCCAGGGTGATAGCGTGTGATCGGTTTGCACTAAGCAAAGCACTTTGCTTCCAGGTCAAAGAGCTCAACATTAGTTCCATTAGAACACAACGGCCATGACCGAATATGATCCCTGTTCCCTTCCCCCCCCCCCTGCCCCCTGTCCACTCACACCCCTGTTTACTATGTGCCCTCTCCCCTCACTTTGCAAGCAGCGTGCAAAAGAAGTCCTGCAAAACTCTTTCCAAACTAGTGAGGGAGTAGTTTGCAATACGTCCCGCTCTTGTACGACAAGTTGTAGTTTTTACTTCCGGTTTACATCCTCAAATTGTCGGATGAGTGTGCTCCTGAATCCCCTCAACAAAACCCTGGAAATAAGGGTTTCATCTGGGGATATTAAGTGCCCCCATTTGTGAGAAAAAGTCGCCACTCAAAAACTTTTTGACGAAGTTGACTCAAATAATCGGCAAAATGCGCCTTCAAAGGGGTGAAGGGATCATATTCGGTCATGGCCAACATCTTCTTCCAGGAGCTCTGGGTCTCTCACATGGCTTCTGGCAAACTGCAGGTATGACTGAATATTGACCATTCTCTGAAGCGGCTTCTGACACACACAAACACACACACACACACACACACACATAATGTGACAATAATGCTGGAACATCCGTCGCACAGGACAACAAAGGTCTCAGTCAGTGCTCTCCAATCTCATTAGCTGCAACGGTTAATGATACAGGCTATGGAACCTTCTGGACCTTCACAGCAATTATGCTAAGACGATAGCATACAGCAAAAAGCAAAATAAATTAATAAATAAAAAGGCAGAAGGGTCCAGCGATAGGCATTGTGTTTCTGTAGCAATAACCTTGCAGTGGAGCATAGCGCGTCCCGCGCGGTGAGCTGGGCCTGAGGGGAACGGCCATCAAGGTAACAAATAACCTTCCAGTTAAAGTCAATAAGTAATTTCACGTCACCCTTCTGTTGAGGGCAATAATCACGGGGAAGAAAGATTGCAGAAGAACGGAAACGCTGGCCCAAGCAGCTGCTGCTTAATGAGGTGGCTGGACAGAGGGAGAGAAAGACAGAGGGTTGGGAGGGGTGGGACGGGGAGGGGTGGGCATTGTGACACTCACCCAACCCTCCACCAGCAGGACCTGAACATTGCACAGACCCCTAATCGTGTGCTCTGGCAGGTGGACACGGGTCTGATGAAGATGTCAGATGTCGCTGATTATCCGCACTCCGGGGGGAGACGGGGGCCCTGACGGAGGCCGGAGGGACGGTGGCGGCTCATTACAGCTGTCAGATCCCCCCTTTTATCTCCGCCCGCCCTCCCCGTAAGCCAGGGGAGTGCCCCTCCGTGGTTCGGCAGCTCCCCCGAGATCTCCCGTCCCCGCGAGGAGACCCCGGGCCGCTCGGAGAAGATCCATCGCTTCTGATCCGTCATTTTGTGGCGGTTAGAGGCTACGCTCGTGTGAAATCAGGCCTGGAGAAAGGGCCAGGTTCTCGCTCGATGGTCTCTGGGGAAAGATAAAGGGCAGTGGGAGAGGAGGAGGTGAAAGTGATGTGTTGAAAGACCTCAAACTGGACTTGCATGGCTTTGGAAAAGCTTTCTTCTAAGTCTGGCCTCCAATATTTTTGATGTGCCTCCTGAAGTATATTTTGGTGTTTGGCTGTGCATTGCTCACAGGCCTGGATTCGACTTACTTAGTGTTTTGTCCTTGGAATCAATGCATTTTAATAATTACGCCCCTATCCCCCTGCCCCCATAGCAGCAAGAGCATGGTGGGTTGGAAGATTAATCCATAAATGTACAAAATAAACCTGACTAGATGAAAAATTAGCATTTAAATTCAAACAGAAAAAAGTACTAATTAATTATTAAATCTTTAATATTATGTTTGTTTTTAGGGTTTTAATACCTGAATTATTAGGTTTTCATAACTTGATTATAGTTAATATCATATGAATTTTGATGATGTTCAATTTCTCATCAAAAAATCCATAGAATCCACAGTTTATCCTGCACATTAGGATTTGAGCTGAGTCGAGGCAAAAAACATATTTTTAACTAGTTTTCCCCCATTTTTTCGATGTATTCACACATATAGTCAAAGATTATAATTATTCTCAGTGTCTTGGTGGCGTAGCCTGTAGAGCCTTGTCCGCGTGCAAACTATGAGCTGTGGCATCCGGCCGCGCGGCCTTTGTCACATGTCTCTCCCTCTCTCTTGCCCCCCATGCTTCCTGTTACTCTATAATGTGCTGTCCAATAAAGCCCAAAAAAATTAAATAAAAATGATATATGTATATATGTGTATACTGTATATATATATATATATATATATACACACATATATACATATATTATTTCAATTTATTTAATTATTCTCTATAAAAGATAATTATTCTCTTGGTAACATAGTAATATTATAATATGCATGTTTGCTTTGAGTATAAATCACTGAAGTGCAGCCATTCCAGTCCTATGGCACTTTGGTTTGTTTCTATTAGCCTTGACTCTTGCTGTGTGTCTCTGGCCTCCATATGTTTCTCTCAGAAAAGGATCAGAGAGAAATTTCCTGCCCAGTCCTGAGAACAGAAACCCATTACACTGCGTTGACACTGAGGCATGAGTGTGCGGCTGAAACCCATTTTCTCAGAGTGAGTCGTACGCGCGGACGCCAGAGTGGGCGTGCTGAGAGACTGCAGGGGAGAGGGCGCCCGGCACGCGGCCGACGAAGCGCTTCCGCCGAGCCCGGCGCCTCTGGGCCGCCGCCAAACGATCGGGTCACTCAGCGCAGATGAGAAAATAGGGGTGGGTGTTGCTCATCCGCTGAGGAGTGTGGCCCGTGATGGTAATATCTCTGTCTGACAGAATGAATGGGCCAGGACCACCACTCCGGTGAAGGGCCTTGCAGCAGGGCTGGGATTGGAGGTGTGTGGGGGCGATGGCGGTCGATTTATCAGCCAGCCTCCCTCTCGCTCCAGCCGCTGCAGGAGGCTTCGGGAGGTGCAGTCAGACAGATTGAAGGAGGCCGGGCTGATATTGTTTGAATGAATTATGTCACAGGGCCCCTGTGCATCTGTCAACGCGCGGGACTGACACGCATGCCTCCCGGTAACGGAGAGGCGGAAAAGAATACAAATGAATCCCCCCTCCGCCCCCCCCCCCCCCCCAACCCCGTCCCCCGTCCCCCGTCCCCGCCACTGTAATCTCAAATCACTGTGTCTTCTGTCACGCACAGGACGGTTCTGCTGGAAAGCAGTGTTTTTAGGAACTGGCCTTATAGCTCTGAGGTTGCCGGTTCGATTCCCACAGGGGGCACTGCTGTTGTACTCTTGCCCATACTCTATACTCTTAACGTGAACTGCTTCAGAAATTAATTGTATGTGTTTTTTTGAAAATTAACTTTCAGTTTATTTATAAATGGGTAAGAGCATGTACTAAATGCCTAAATGTCAATGTAGCTGATGGACAAAGGCTGGGAGGACTTGCAAAAGGGAGACTAGGGCTGTGTCCAAATCAGCACCCCTCCATACAGGCTTGTTGAGTAGACAGGTATGAGAGAGTAGTTAAGTAAGCAAAATTTTATCTAAATGCAGTATACTTAAAACCGCTGGATGACGTACTTACTTCCGTGGTTTCGCTGAGTATTTTCGGGAGCATACTTTTTCAAGAAGTACTTTACACAGTACACATCTGCCAGTACACAGTACAGAGGAGACAGGACGCAGTAGACAGGGCTGTGATTCGGACACAGCCACGGTGAGGAGGGGTGTCCTATTTATGATTAGCTGTTCATTAGATATCCGTTTTTTGTAATGCCTTCCGTTTTCTGCTGGGATTTTCTTCCGTTGTTTGACTTGAGGGAAAGGATCTGTTGAAAGCTCATTGTGTTGCAGAAAGAGAAAGGCCTGCCAGGGATACTGTGGACTGGCAGGCTCATTTAGACTCCGAGATGAAGGCTCGCGCCTCGCCGCTAACAAGATTATTTGGCCGCGGCTTTTCAGGCAGAGAGGGAGGCGTCCCCAGGGGTGGGCAGGTTGATTTCATTACTTACCTGCATCACGGACCACGGCGCTAACGAAACGCGAGAGCCTTAACCGGGAAACCAGTTAAGCAATGGCAGCAACAAAGAGCCTCCTCTTTGATATTCTACCGACGGCTTTGTGTTATTTTCTCGTCGACTTTGTCCTGGAACAAAAAAAAAAGAGCAGAGAGCGAGAGAAAGAGGACTGAGTCGCCAAGCCTGTAGAAGTCCTCCTCGGTGGCAGACAATTTGTTGAGGGAACACGTGCCAGCCTTTCATTTTTACACCACGGCTAGCGTGTGAGAAGGGGGAGGATTGAGCCGTCGGTTGGAAGTGCAGCGCACGTGTAAATATTTATTCATTCGATCCATTCCACTCGCTGGCTTGGACCTGTCTGGTCGAGGCTATTTACGCTCCGACGGGAGGCGTGTGCGCGTGTATTAACTGTTTATTTATTCATTCATTCATCCATTTTATGCGTCCCAAGTCCCCAGCGGAAGCGTCGAGCACGCCGGAGCGCGGCGCGCGGCGTGGCTAAAACATTTACCGCGCGCTTTCCAGTTCAGTGGAAACGGTACCTGGGCCTCCGCGGCCGGCCCACAAGTCAACCGCGGGCGCGCTGAAGGCGGGCCCTGATCCTCCCGCCGCGGCCTCTGACACGACGACTCTGCTTGTCGTTCACGAGCGGAGCGTGATCGCGGACTTTAACAGAACTTTGGGATCTTCTCCTCCTTGTGCCTTTTTTTTAGTGTGTTTGGAGTGTGAGGGGTTTCTACACTCGCAAGGGCTGCAGAAGTGTGTAAAACAGGTGCTGCTTGCAGAGCGCGGGGGGGTACGCGGTGGTGCGATAAAGTCTTCCAGACAGCCGGCTTCTGCGGCGGGCGGCAGAGGCCGTTACCGCGACGCCACCGCTGAAGAGAAGGGGGAGGACTTAGGCGCACGGCGGCCTGATCCACGGCTGCACACGCAGTCCAATTATTCAACAAAGCCAAGGGTTTAGAGCCGTGCGTTGGCCGCAGTCGTTAAATGTTTTATGAGAGTGGCCTCGCCGTGAAGACAACGGGGAAAGAGGCGGACCTCAGCAATTTGTTCTTTTCACTGATTTTGGGTTCACGGAGAACGGTTCATGCAACAACGGGGAATTATTTCACATCAACAGCCGAAAATATTGACCGACTTATTGTTTTTCTTTTTTTTATAGTCTCACATTGATCGAATGCGGTGCCGTTAGAACGTAGCTACATGGCATTTCTCAATTATCCTTCAATGATTTTCTTAAAACTGGAGTAGAAGCATAAAATAATCCACATTGCTTCTTATGCATTATGGTTTATTGTTTCCTTTTATCTGATAACAAACTGCACGAGCCTTAAAAAACAAAGCAAGAAATCTTTAAAACTCTAACAACCTGAGAGAATTTAGTTCCCGGTTTCTCGCGCCATTCACACTGGAGTAATCGCATTATTCATTTGTCTAAATACTCAGTTAATATAAATGCTGGGGTGACAAAAAACGAACCGTTGCACGGCTTGCGCATGAAATCTAGCCGGACGTCGATTACAAACCAGTTTTATTGACACAGGAATTAAGTGACTGGGAGGACTCTCTGACCCTAATCACATGCCCATATTTAACAGACACCAATCCGTGCTTGACTAGACACAGGGGAGGGTCTGTTACCGAGCTCTGCCACGCCGGTCCCGAAGGCCACTGGCTCTGCTGCTCTTCATAGTCCCTCGTTACTTAATTAAGTTTATTGCACAGTTAACTCACCTCACGTGCTTTATTGGGCCTGAACTTGTGACTGATTTTAAGGTTAAATCAAAAGCCAGTAGATCATGTGACTCTCCTGTACCAGGGTTGCTGACCCCTAGCCTATTAAATGCACGTTTTAAACGTAAAGGCCCATTTTACTTGTAATTTAGGTTGCTAATCTACATAGCTTTACTGTATTGCAACTGAGTACCTCGGAGGATTATGTTTTTCCTCGTTTTTTGTGTTGTAACCAGCCACAATGCAGCATGACAAAGCCATTTCCAAGTCACGGTTTATTTAGCAAAATGTTAGTTAACAATTTGTTTCGAGATATTATCTAATGGGTGAGCATCAAGTAAAAACGATGAGTGAGTGACAATGTTTTATTTGTTTCCGTGGAGACGAGCTGCGTAAAGACTACAAAAAAGATCCGTTTTTTTTTAATCAAAGAAGGAGAATGAAATGCAGAAGTGGGAAGATGAACAAGGAAGTATTGTCGGCACTTATTTTCCATTTTGAAGTGGTTTTCAAAAAGGATCTTTATGGTTATTTTTATTAGGATAATAATTATATCCTACAGTACCATATCTTCGTCTTTTTGCTCATTGTAAGTGATTAGCATTTTTTCAGCAACAAAAATTACTGAGCGGGGCCTTTAAGTCGCTTATGCAAATGAGCTTGTGCTACATTGCCACAGTTGCATGCATCGCCTGACCCCTGTCAGTAGCTGAGGCATTACGGTACATTAAATTACAACCAACCTTATCCAAGAGAAACTTACAAAAAAGTGAAAAACATTAGTGTTAGTCTCAGGAATGAAAAAGTGCGATATCACCCAGAAGGCGCAGAAGGCCCATTTATAATCATTAAGGGTAAGGTTAGCCAAACAAACTAGGTAGTCGTATTGTAAACAAAAGCAAATACCGCCACACGGCTCTCCTATCTTTACTCATCTACAGTAGAGGCCTATCTGTGACATTATTATCCAAAAAAGACAGAAAGGATTGCCAAAGAGAGTCAGAGGAGGCCATGGCGTAGTCTGAAGATGTGGGTCTTTAGGGTGAACTCCAAGGGGCAGAACAGAGATAAATAATAAATACATCACGCTTTTAGTTGAAACATTCCCCCCATCAAACATGAGTAGAAACGTTCTGAATGGGAAGCAGTTCAGATTGTTTATCGAGTTTACATTAGTCCCAATTCAGCTTAACATATTCTAGAAGTAGTCTCTTGTGAAATGAGCGCTATATATTGGCTGTAATTGCATCTTTTGCTTCCAAATGTGGAGAGAAATAGCCTAAAAGTATTGGTTTAAAAAGCAGCCATAGCCTGACAATCAATAGCTGTTTAAAATGCAAACTTATTTTATTCATATTGTCTGTGTTTAAAGGTAATTATGGTACACTAAAAAGGACGTGTTTTTTTTAAAGATTTATCCTTGCTGTCTGAATTGAGTGTAATGTTTCTGGAGTGCTCCTTTGGCTGGAGCCATAATGAACTTTCGTGTTTTGCCATTTTTGAGTTTTGAAAAGAACTTGCCATAAAACAAATACTTTGGATAAGTACTGAGCAGATGTGTGTCTCTCGTTCTCTCCTCACCTGCTATTTCAAGTATATAGCTTTTTACAGAGAAACTGTCCACAAAGACACTTTACAGAGGAAACAGAAAGGAAGATTGCCCAAAAACCAGGCCTGAACCCCCAAAAACCAGGCCTGAACCCCAAAAACCAGGCCTGAACCCCCAAAAACCAGGCCTAAATCACCAAAAACCAGGCCTGAACCCCCAAAAATCAGGCCTGAATCCCCAAAAACCTGGCCTGAACCCCCAAAAACCAGGCCTGAACCCCAAAAAAACCAGGCCTGAACCCCCAAAAACCAGTCTTGAACCCCCAAAAATCAGGCCTGAACCCCCAAAAACCAGGCCTAAATCACCAAAAACCAGGCCTGAACCCCCAAAAACCAGGCTTGAACCCCCAAAAATCAGGCCTGAACCCCCAAAAACCAGGCCTGAACCCCCAAAAACCAGGCCTGAACCCCCAAAAACCAGGCTTGAACCCCCAAAAAGGAGGAAATTGAAGTAAGAAAAAAAAACTCCCCTGCGGGAAGAAAAACACTTATACGTTGGTGAGAAAAACTCCCCCAATTGGAGGAAATATCTGGAGGAACCTGCCTATAGTGGGGGAGCCCATCCTCTGCTGGCCGGCCCGGCGTAATAGCTAAGATAATAATGAATGGTAACAGGAATGTAATGAGGGACCTATCAGAGCAAATGATACCATTTGTTGAGCCAGTTACAGTCTGAGGTAGTTAAACTAGCTGGTGAAATAGGTAGTCCAAGCAGAGAGATGTATAGTAATATGCTCCTTCTTCCATTTCAAGTGAAAGTCAAACCCGGTGTGCGCTATCTTAATCAAACCCGTGACTTTTACTGACATTTTAACTGACATTTTCTCTCTGTTCTCTTTCCCTCCTTGTATTGGAGGTGACTGACACGACTGTTTTAACACTTCTTTAGCCCACTTTATTACACGCTTCATTAGTTCGCGTTAATCATTGTTCGAGAAGACGCTGCCCTTCATTAAGACCTTGTTAAAACAAGAGTGAGGCGTCTCGATGAGGAGTGGCAGGGCCCGGTTTTTTCGGTCCGCGGGGTCGAGCTCGCAGCAGGTGCGGACCGCCCGGCACGGGCTGTCATCGGAGAGCTCGTTACCCTGACGGGGATGGACGCGGCGTGGCCCCTGAGCTAACCTTGCGGTCCGGAATCAATGAGCTTCCTCTGAAGCCGCACTCCCATCAGTCACATGCTCGGCCGTCGGAGCTGGAGGAAGCTAGCTTAATTATCCAGGTTGTGATTATAAGCAGAGGAAGCAGGCGAAGGGATCAAGGCAAATATGCTGGGACGGGCAACATGCTGTTTCCATACCCTTAACTCTCACTGGCTCTCCTGCCACTTTGAAATTGCACATCATAGTTTTCTCAGAAGTAGGACCATTTCTTTAGAAATATTCCGCATCACTTATTATTCCTGTTTACTGCATTTTTTTTCCCCCCATTTTTTTTTACAACAAAAGATCTGAAGCCCTCAGAGATGTCACTTTGTACCCAGCCCGCTGTTGTAAAGGCTACCTTTTTACGAAGACAGCCCCCACACACCCCAATCTACTCTCCCAAATTTGACCACCTCCAAATTCATTTCAGTCACGGCCCCAAACACTGTGTGTGGTGCTCCTTACAAGGCCCTGGGAGAAATGGCCAGAGAAATGACCACAGCTTCTCTGTCCTCATTTGTCAGTCTGTCCATTTTTTTTTGTTCTCCTTTATAACAGAATGCACTGTGTATGAACACACCCATTAAGAGAAGCTATTAATCAAACAAGAGAGCAATTGATTTTCACTCTGGGGAATACAGTGAACACACTTGTGGTAGTTGATAAAGAGCATTGGGAAAATAAAGAGATCAATGATTACACAGAAACCAAAATGGTCGACATCTAAATGACCTCCAGTTCTGATGTCAGTCTCCTGAATAGATTCTCCACTAGCCTGGGCTCAGGCTTCAGGCTATGTAGAACTCTTCATTGTATAAACATGATTTAGTTACACGTTTCCACTTATGGCATGTCTGCGAGGAATTTTTACGTAAAAATCTGTCCACTCACTTTGTGTTTTACCAGTTGTGGAACCCAAGCTTGCATCTTTTTTAAATTAAAATTAAAAAAATAGTTTTAACAAGCAGCTCAGCTCTGCTATTAAAGTGTCTTTTAATTAATGAATTCTCTTCTGCAGGTGTGACTGAGGTAAAGGTGCACTTTTTGACATGCACTTTAACTCTTATCGTAAATACAAGGTCCTCACCGTTTCTTGGACCAAGTAGATTCCATATTGTCCTTTTGATTTTATTGTTTTTAACTGTTCTTTTAAGGAGAATCGGAAAAAGTTGGAAATACCATTTCTCCTTGTGTTAGGTACATTAATAGTATGCCACCATTACAGCAAAACTTTCCATGTCATGTATTTACTTCTCCTTGAGAGCCTTTAAGTTCACCAAGTCACATATGCAGTCATATTACAAATCTCAATAGTCAATAGTTAATTTTCAGGACAGATTATCCCTTAGTCATAATTTAACAATTAATGTCTGAAGGATTTAAGGTTTTTTTTTTCTGGACAGAGGTTTTGTAGCCTTGAGCTCAAAAAAAGTAAAAAAGTGCTTTTGTACTACATAAGTTATCAGCCAGAGACATAGAGTTTATAGATTACTGCTGGAGGGGTGGGAGATTTAAGTGCTCTAATGAGTTGAGGCTTCTTAATTTCGTCTCCCCATAACT
Organism: Synaphobranchus kaupii; assembly: GCA_029718625.1. NCBI lineage: Eukaryota > Metazoa > Chordata > Actinopteri > Anguilliformes > Synaphobranchidae > Synaphobranchus > Synaphobranchus kaupii. The sequence goes on from CM056389.1 coordinate 15,399,171, forward strand.
CTAGTGCGGCTAAGACGTCTAAGCTCACAGGGCAGTTTGTTAAAGGAAAAGACTGATGCATTATGGGTTGTTGACAAGGGAACAGACCCCAATTAAGAGAAAAAAAAAAGGTTGAGTTCCGAATGTCCTCTCCGACTGTCATTGCTTTTGAACATCCCTGAACAAAGAGCTCGTCGGCTTCAAGTGTTGCGCGGCGCGAGAGAGCGTTAGGCGGTATACCCAATCGCGCGGCGATTGAGAATGCAGCCGGCAAACGGAGTGCTGCCAAAAGGGAAAAATCGGAAAAGACTCCCGATATCACTTCGGAATGATTAACGACGGCGTGCGGCAGTGTTGTAGTCATTAGAAGTCGCGGGGCTGAAACGGGTTTAGCGCAGTTCGAATCCTCGGCCTTCTCCCCCTTCAGCCATGCTGAGGAGAGCCTCAGCACCCCCCCCCCCACCACCTCCCCCCACGCACACCCACCGCCTCTCAGCAGCCTTGAGCCAGAACTGGCCCTGACAACAGGCTCTGCCGGCGGACACCGTGGGCTGACGCGCGCTGCAGGAGGCTGTGGAAAAGGCCGTACCCGACGCTGTCAATTAAGGTTAAAAAGCGGCGAGCGCTGCAGGGGGGAGTTCTGAGTTCTGCTGAACGCAAACCTGGCACGACACCCGATTCCTGCTGCATAATGCAACACCGCGGGCCACTCTGGACAGGCCCCAGCCTCACACGGAGCTCCGCGGAGCAGCCTACCGTAGCCCCACCCCCCCCCCCCCCCCAACCCCCCCCCCCCCCCCCCAACCCCCCCAACCCCCCCAACCCCCATTGAGCGCATCCCCACTATCTGTTTACTGGACACAAACGTGACGCCGGGCTCCGCAACCTCACTGCCACAGAGCACCGCCACAGTCCACCTTAGAGGTGGAAGAAAGAGCATTAAATGGTTATAAGAACCTTACTTACCTCAAGGGCCCATGCTTCTCTTATGAGAGACTCAAGGGAGGGAATGATTATACCATAATTAGCTCTGGACTCTATTGTCAGTGCCATGTGTTTTAATGGGAACATTCTCCATGCTGCGGCTTGAGAAACTTCATTATTTCATTCTCCCTTTCAGTCGTATGCCCGCAGTGATATTTCAGAATTAGTAAACACAACACGGGCGATGCCATTTCCCTGACGAAGGCAGCGTGTTCAAACGTTTAAGTGAGACGTGTTGATGAGGAGTGGCAGGCTGAGCCTTGACTATAGACGTGGTTATGATACTTTGAACAGATTTGAATGTAAACACTGGATAATTTTTTTCGCCGGGAATGTACACCGAAGTAAAATAAAAAAGTAAATAATGTGACAGAGGGAGATTGTTTAACTCAAATGTGTACAGAAATGAAACAAGAGGGAGAATAAGAAGATTAAATATAGAGAGAGAGGGGGGTGAGAGAGAGAGAGAGAGATCCCAGCATTAAAAATCGGGGGCATATCTAGTACCTCAGCGGGCCAGTACTGACCTCTGTCTCCACAGCGGTACAGAGTGCAGACGCGGGGCACGAGAGAGCCAGATTGCAATCTGCCCCCAGCCATCACGAGGGCGAGGCCCCACACAGCCGCGCGGCGTAGGCCCGCTGAGGAAGCACACATCAGACGCGGCGGTACGGGGTGGGGGGGAGAAAAACACGGCGCTCTTTCATCTCCGCGGGTCGCCCAGAACCAGTCAAGCGGCGGTGCGCGAAAAACAAGCCGATAAAAAAAAAAAATAGGAGGACTCGGCGCCTCCGATATCCGCTCGGGCCGCGCCTTTATTCCCTCAGACCCGCCTACGGGTCTCCGCCGGCCCGCCGGGGGAGCCGCGCTTTCCGCTGTCCTCCGTTGCTTCTTCGACAAAAACGTGATGTAATTACCGTCGCATTTGTTCTTGTCAGGATGACTGCAGGCATGCGGCCATGCGGCCATGCAATCTGTAAAGTTAATTGGCCGGCCGCGCCGCATGCCTATACAGTACTGAGATGTCTGCCACTTTTCAGTTTTCCTATACGGAGATAATCAAAATGACGACAGAATTTTCAATCCTAATAACGCCCGCGTTATATCTGCGACTTTTGTACCCTCTGACCCGAAAGAAATGTAGGCCTACATCATTCAAATACAATGTTATATTGCACGCACAAAAAAACGAAACAAAAAAAAAAAAAAAAGGTCCAGACTTGGGTTAATTATGTTTCTTCGTTGTTTCCTTCTGCCTCCTTTTCTCCTTATTAATTTGTCTGCCGAGCATCACAAATCCTCCAGTGCTCCAATTATAACTTGTCCCCATTGGGGGACAAGTTATCTTTTCTGCCCGGGCCTTATCTACTTCAGCCAATAATAACATCTGTTTATGGTGGCCAATTGCAGTGCTCACAGATGGGACCGTTCTCTATATGCATCTTTAAATATCCACGCCCTAAAACCGGTTTGCCTACCAAATTATTGATATGAAAACGACGGCAAGTTATAACATTTTTGACCCCTAAAGTATGTTCCCGAGGAACTAAAGAGTCGCTACTGGAAATCGAATCTACTCCACGATTCTTACATCCGTTCGCGTAGCACCGGCCTTGGCATATGCAGAGTATTGAGGATATTATTAATATGCTTTTAAAATATTTTTATTTTAGTCGAGAATGTGTCTCAGACTTGATTTCTTTCCGCTATGCAATACCCAAGCAGGCAAGACAAAGAAAATAAACTTATCAATCAAAAAAGCCACCGCCGAAAAAGCGGTGAATATTTTAAAAGGGCTTTGTGGGTATTTCTCGAAAACAGTTATTGTTTTAAAATGCAGTTGATTTAGCGTATGACACTTATTTGATATGCTGCCAGACTGTCTAAAGTTCATATAAGGAGGGGGGGTGTTTTTTGCCGAAGGAAACAGCCAAGCGTCGCATGACAACAGCAATGTGTTTTGGAAAACGAAACGCATTGAAATGGTTTTAGACAGTGAACAGGAGGTGGGCGTTCCCTAAAGGACACATCCGGATCCCTTTTGCATGCATCATCAATAAGTGGGTAATCACCCCGTAGTGATTATGGTAATTAAGCCATGCGCCTCTCCATTCCTCTCTGTATGGCTCTCTCCAGTCATTATATGTGGCTCCAGTTATGCAATAGCCCTATATAACCATCTGATATTCATCGCGTATTACGCAACGATCGCAATATTTCAATGTGCTTGATGCTAGTTGTTTTTTTTGTTTTTTTTTTCCTCACTGGGGTATTTTTTCTGCATCGGCAGGGTTCAGGCCTGTCCATTTACATATAAAATGACAAATTAAATATAATTTAATGGAATTGAATTATTTTACGGCAATCTAATCGATATTTAGTTGTCCGTTCTCATTAATGTGCTTTTTTAAGCGGTTTCATAATTTATTACATATCCTGAATTTTGAAGACTTCATATCCACTCTACCTTTCCCGCCCCAAGTTTTTCCTGTACGGGGATACTGACTGAAATGACACATGATATCATATGCCCGATAAATTAATGTTGACATGCAATGACAGATAAGCATTGACATGAAAATGCAGAAATAGAGAAAACATTATGGAACAGAAGAGACAAATGTGCAAAGGTTTTGTGAGCGACTTTGTATTAGGCGATGCTTGTGTTGAAATTATAGATTTTCTTTTCAAAAATCTACTTTTTTTCCCCCAGCAACTTGTCACGCTAACTACGATCCGCGGGATCGTAGTTAGCATGACAACTGCTTTTGCTTCTGCAGGATCATAACAATTATCGTGATTGCGCTGACAGATGGCAGCTTAGGTATTTTAACCCGACAACTTTGTGTTTCGAAGGCCCAGGGGCCTCACTCATAAAAGGTACGCGCGCGCAAAAAAGATGCACGTTTTTTTTACGCAGTCTCATTTGACCTGACGTTGCAACGGAACGAGTGTGATTTAACCAGAAGACCCTTCCTGGTTGAAGAACATGGAATTTTCCATCGGCCTTTAGAGTGGCAGTCTGTCTGTTTCTGCTAGTTGTGCAGTAATGCAGATGGTGCCCAGCGGAGAAGATCACAACCCTCCCTCGTCACCTCCCCCTCCCCCTCGTCACCTCCCCCTCCCCCTGCATCTGGAGTCAGAGCACACTGTAATACCCCCTGAATGCTCCCCCTTTGTGAGTTTCCCCAGCACTCCTGGCTACCTCCGCAAGGCTAATGTTTTGTGGCAGGGCTGGCACTCTGCTGTCCGAATGCATCCATCACGTCACCTCACACACACCGACGCAGCAAGCAGCAGCTCCCGCCCCCGCACTCTCACCGTGTGGACGCGGGCACTCGCGCACACACACGCACACACACACGCGCACACACGCACGCGCACACACACTCACACTACTGCATAAGCCAGTGTTTCACAGAATGCACCGTTTTCTTAATGTGTTGTGTCGTATTTTGTCTTTTGTTTGTTTGGTTGTCTGACTAAACCTTGCATCTCAGAGGCGCAACCGCTATTCTGTCCTTGCTCAGACAAATGACTGTAGCTGCACGCAGCATCCAAGCACAAGACCCTAACGTAAGCTAAACCTGTAGGAAATGCAGCTTTGAAGCCTTGTTTTGCTTAGACCGTTTATACCATCTATACTTCCCGGTTTCACTTGAACAATAAATAATAATAAGGTAGAAAGGGATGAGGAAAATCGTTTTTTTTTTCCCCACAGAGAAAGTAGAGGAAAGCGCATGGAGGGTGTTTCATGTTTCCTGCTGCCTTCCTCTGCATTCCAGGGAATACCCGACATGCATTAAACATTCTCAGTTCTGGAAAAGAAACTCTGAGAGCGGTCTAATTAATAACGTACAGCACACGCTCCCTGAAACTTTATCTGTTCACTTTAAAAAAAACAATCTGCATAAGTTGCAGATTGACGTGGTTTATTCATTCATGTTTTGTTTCCTTTTTTTATGTGAAGATTATTCACATAATTAGATCAGCTTAAATATGATCTGTGAATTTCACACTGGATGGGTGTGGTCCATTGGGAGAAACTTAGCGCTTGGTTAGTAATGGGAGAGGGGAGTGTCAGCAAGAGCATGCTGGGAAGGAACCCTTTATTTCGGCCGCACAACTTATTCTCCAACACTGCACAGCATATACAGTACAGTACACAGCTTACGTTACAAAAGGCCAGACCAGTCATTGTGGGGAGGAATTTGAGCAAGTCAAAGCATTATAATACAGTAGCTAAGGGAATGCACTTGAGTGTCCACAGCTTAAAGGAGTTGTATGACATTTCATTTTCTTATTTTGTATTGAATTAATCATGCATTAATGAGAAAAGGCAGCACATCCTTGGGATACTGGGAGAATATTGCTGCTTCCCTTGTGTCGCTGGCCTTGCTGCATCTCGTACAAAGAGCTTTATTGCCAAGCGTCTGCAACCCAGTTATCTCTCTACTGCTTTGTTGCAAGGCCTGACTATATCATATAGTGTATATTCCGTGAAGGGGAATTAGTATCCGCCCTGCTTGCATCCCTCGTCACAGCTGTTTATAGACTTTAACGTATATCTTTCAGGCGACTTTATCTACTCCCCAATAGTAAGCGAGCGGCAGTTAGTGACAAGGACAAGACACGTGGAAAAGAGTGAAAAATTATTTTGGAGGAAGAGAGACGTCACACTTTCCAAACAGGGCTCGGAGAGCTCGGCGATGCGGTGTCGATGATAGAAATGGAAGTGCAACTGGAAGGTCTTCAATTCAACTCCGGCATCAGAAATGGGTGGGGCGTGGGAGTCCTCCAACTGAGCTCAGATGTAATGTACCGTACGATCTGGAAGAAACTGTCCAGCAAAGTATTCAACCAGAGGAAGTAGTTGGAGTGAACGGTACTGACACCACTGAGTCGCACGATGAAAGTAGGCTAATTAAAGTATTAAACCCGGGGGAAGAGAAGGCTCCGCACACCAACAGATGCCTTAAATATGCCTTATTGATGATTTTTCAATAATATTGAGGAAAAAATATGATTATAAGTTGTATTTAAGGCATCTTTTTTAAAGATGCCTACTCGTTCCCCTTGGTTTCTTACTTTATACGGCAATTACGTTACCCACTCAAGAGCAAAGTTTATATTGGCTTGACGTATATTGAAGTACACCACGTCACAAACATTTAGTTTGGTTTTGATTGTCGTGTGCATTTAATGGGTATTTCCCACGTAGTTTTAGCTAATGACCTCGATTTGCAATGTCATAAACTAAGTACCAATCTAATTTGGCCATTCCCCTGTCAGGCAGTGTTCAGGGATGCTGTCCCCTGAACCCAGCTGCTAGTTGCATAAGGTGAGATTTTGGTCAGATCAGCCTTTATAAGATGTTTCTTGAGTGAAGTTTGTGGAAATTGTTATGCTCCCTATGGCATTAATTTAGTAATTTATTAATTTGAGTCTGTGCCATGTCTCAGTTGTCTAAGCATAGTTTTTATTTTATTTTTTTTATTTCTGAGTGTCAGGTCATCTCCCAATGCACAAATAAAGTAAAAAGCTGGTTTCATTTCATTCACACCTCTTTTTGAAGTTAAGCAAGAGCTGATTCAACAATATTCATTGTAAAATTGCTTGTCATTTTACAAGGGATTAATTTTAATTTTGTGCACACATAATGTGGCGTGAATAATAAAGACAGAAAAAAAAGGACCCATTGAGCCACAGATGAGATCGGCTGAATGGCCAGGAAATGGACCTCTTCAATATTTCCTGGAACGACTTATCATCTCAAATTCAAAGAATATGACTATTTTTAATGAATGGTTTTTATTAAAGCAACGTGGTTGAATGGCAAGTGGAAACAGGTCTGAATATCTATCTCCATACAATGAAGTAGCTGTCTCAGTTAAGTCAAAGAAGGATACTCTCACGGTCATACGCATTGCATGGCTTTTGAATCGATGTCTCTAATTACCGCACGGTTTCAGGTCATCTTAAATTTTTTTTTTTTAAATAGTCATTTGGTATGATCTCTATGAATCAGACACGTCCTGTGTCGACGGCCATCGGCATAAAAAAGAACAGTTTAGGCACTGAACGTTATGCCGATAACGAAATTTAAATATGCATGCCTGTGCTGCTCTTCCCCTGGTAGGGCACTGGGGCGCGCTTTCCGCCAACTGTGGGTGAGTCATGCGTGCTTTTTTTCTGGTACTAGTGACAGATTAATGGGTACAAAAGCTTTGCAGTCCATTGTGGACCACCCCCTGAGCATCCAGTATGGAATTATTTTCGACCTATAAGCAGCTAATCCGAGACCCATTAGTCAGAAAGGCTCACGCGTGTGGCGTTTCACTGCGCACACAGACGCACACACGTGTGCCGGGGCCGGAAACGCACCGGCGAAAGACGCTACCGCGGGAGGCAAAGAGCACAAAAAAACGTTTTCACAAAAGGTGACACGTGCTCCTACCTAGGAATAGCAAATGTGTGCACTTGTTCAATTATTTATTTCAGCTTTTTTTTCCCCCCGTTAGCATTCGCTCTGCCTTCAACATACTGTATGTCCACGTGCTAATGCTTAAACAGGTTATCGATCAGCCCGGTGTTGGCTTGGAAATATTGAAACATCATTACCAAACCCAGGGAGTCCATTTCCTGTAAAACCACCGGATCAATACGGACATGTGGTACAGCACAGCAGTGGAATGTATCAAATCGTATCGCTGTATTCCTTTTTCAAAACGAATTGATATTTTCATAATTATCACTTAAGCACTTTGGGCTGCATTTTATGTATGAAAGGTGCTATACAAATAAAGTTATTATTATTATTATTATTATTATTATTATTATTATTATTATTAGTTGTATTCAGCTGTTTTTTACTCCGTGTGAGAAGTGAAACTAACTATCCTCGATTATGCAAGGAAAAAAAGAAAGAACAAGAAGTTTTGATCGACGTGAAGGAGTCCAATAGCCTTCCTATCATGGGGGAAATTAGAAGTAAAAACATAAACTCTAACTTGACCCAAATGACTTGTGGTCGGCTGCACAGTGCCTCAAGGAAGAATCAACTTGTTGGATAGAAAAAACAAAACGAAAAAACAATGCACCAGTCCAACAAAAAAAAAAAAAAACAGCCTTTGGCAAGAAACTCCCAGAGGTGCCGAACGTGTGCTTTCCTGGCGGCTTTGGGCAGTAAATGAACGCTTGTCTTCATAAGGCAAAGGTTCCTAATACCACACCGCAGGTCATAAATAAACCTGCCCTGACAAAATTCCGGTCGGCTTAAGGCACTGGCATTTTTCAGAGTTTAATTATAGATGAGGAGACTCTTGTTGTAACGGATGGGCGGTCCATTATGTTGCTAAAGTTCCCCCTGAATCAATTCAAGCCACCCCTTTCTATATTGTACAGAAGTGAATAGCTAAGTAGGTACCGTCTGATGGCAAGTCTAGTATGTAGGTTTTAAAAGAATGCTGTCAGTGCTCTCTCCACTAATTAGCCAAACTGCGTCTTAATCTTCCCCCACCCTTCTAAACCCCAGTGTCTGCTGCAGTATTTATAAATTTTTTTAGTTAATTCATGTTGGTGTTCAGGGTCAACCACAAGCTCTGCTTATCCCTGGGAAGTATAGGATCACATACACACACACACACGCACACACACACACTTTTCAAAGTGTGCAAAGCTAATGTTCAACAGCAAAAATATTGTTCAGCAATCCAAAGCAATGTAGACATGTGTATTAGTCCCGGGCTTATAACTGAAACCCTATTATCGCAATGTTAAGTGGCCATTGTTATTGGTGGACGGTGCGATGTGTGGATGTTGGAACGCTGGTTTGTGGTTGGGCTGCACTGCTGTTGTGTATAACAACATAAGCATAATTGGCCTAAGCTGGAATGTATCCTAATACCAGCAAAATGAATCTGTTAAATCGGTAAAGTAGTATGCAGGTGTTGAGCATAGCAAATGGCATGTGACATGCAGAAGGGAAATGTGCTTCCATGTGGCCTTGACGAAAACAGATGGCCAGCTAGGTCATCAACATCGAAACGGCATATTGGCATCTGTGTGTTAACAAAGCCATGCAATTCCTCTACACCCTACAACTCCCACACTCTGAGTCACCCTACAGCTTCAACAATCTGTGTCCCTCTATACCCGACAGCTTCCACACTCTGTGTCCCTCTACACCCGACAGCTTCCACACTCTGTGTCCCTCTACACCCGACAGCTTCAACACTTTGTGTCCCTCTACACCCGACAGCTTCAACACTCTGTGTCCCTCTACACCCTACAGTTTCCGCACTCTGTGTCCCTCTACACCCGACAGCTTCAACACTCTGTGTCCCTCTACACCCGACAGCTTCCACACTTTGTGTCCCTCTACACCCGACAGCTTCCACACTCTGTGTCCCTCTACACCCAACAGCTTCCATACTCTGTGTCCCTCTACACCCGACAGCTTCAACACTTTGTGCCCCTCTACACCTGACAGCTTCCACACTTTGTGTCCCTCTACACCCGACAGCTTCAACACTTTGTGTCCCTCTACACCCGACAGCTTCAACAATCTGTGTCTCTACACCCGACAGCTTCCACACTCTGTGTCCCTCTACACCCGACAGCTTCCACGCTCTGTGTCCCTCTATACCCTACAGCTTCTAGTCTGTGTCCTCCTAAACAAAAATAAACAGCCTCCCCACAGCTAAAATCCACTGCAGCAGCTGCATTAAATCCAAACAATCCTTATAATACGACATAATTCCGTTTTCCTAGCAGGCGTACTTGTGCAGGGCCTGGCAGTTTCACACATTACTCCTTACAGTACCTGGGTCAGCTTATCAGCCCAAGCAATTCAGTTAATGTACCTGGGGGAGTAAAGCCGTACCTCAAAACACCTGCTCAAAGCACAGCACCTGTTTGCCCGAGAGGACGAGCACTCGACACAAGCGGGGTGACGGCGTCTCGAAAATCTGACCCCCGTACGTGTCAAGAAGGCACCTTCCAAAAAGGCGGCAGTTATTAGAACGAGCACTTCCAGCAATCCGCCATGACCTGAAAATTAATATTAAAAATCCATCATCGTCAAGCGACAAGCTCCTACACGGCGGCGGTATTATTTTCATATGGCAGTACAATAACCTCTGCTCTCCATTATCATTAGAAACGGAGTGTGATAAAGAAAGTGATTCAGTGCATTACATCGTCCTTCCCACTCCCAAAACGCAATTAGGGGTATTTGACCTACTGGCGTAATTCTCCATCACGGCTTTAGTGCTTCGTGCGCATAACTACCATCTCCATTAGAAAACGCTATTCTGCAGGGCCTCCCTCTGTGCGAAATCTGACGCTGTGGGAGAACTTTGGATTATCTGTCAGAGAGCAGAGAAAGCAAAAACTTGTTGAAATAAAAGGCTTTCTACTAATGAAATGTTCTCTTTTTTTTTTTTATTCAAGCGTACTTGAGTTTGGAAATAGCCGCATTGGCCTTCCCAATATAATTCACGTTTAGGGAGGGAAAAAAATCGAAAAATCAAACCAAAAGCAAAAGAAGGCATTGTGAATGTTTCATGTGAAGAGGAACAACTTGACAGCGGTGCTGTGTTTTATTGACTTCAGAAAGGCATTTGATTCAATACACAGGGGCGTCATGATGAAAATTCTTAAGGCCTACGATGTTCCCCCCAACTTACTCTGGGCCATTGGGACCATGTATTCAGGCACAAGAGCAAAGGTTGTGACCCCTGACGGCACCAGGAGTGTTGCAAGGGGACACCCTCGCCCCCTTTCTATTCATAATAGTTCTGGATTACGCGCTAAGGCAAGCTATTGAAGGACGGGAAAAGGATCTAGGCTTTACTATAACACCTAGGAGGTCTGGTCGATTTCCTGCTATAGTCCTAACAGACCTGGACTACGCCGACGATATCAGCCTAATATCTGACCGTGTGGAGAAGGCGCAAGAGCTTCTAACCAGAGTGGAAAGGGAATGTGTCAAGGTTGGTCTTGGGCTGAATGCCAAGAAAACCGAGGTCATTGCCTATAACACACCGGACCATCTGCCTCTGAGGACAACTGGGGATACTGCTCTGAGGGAGGTCAGTGACTTCAAGTACCTGGGCTCCTGGGTCAACTCAACGGAGCAGGACCTAAGAGTGAGGAAGGCGCTCGCATGGAAGGCTCTAAACGGCATGGCTAGTGTATGGAAATCCAACCTCCCCCGCGAAGCCAAGCTCCACTTCTTTGACGCCACCGTAGAGGCCGTTCTTCTATATGGCTGTGAATGCTGGACCCTAAAGCCCTCCCTGCAGAAGTCTCTGGATGGGTGCTACACAAGAATGCTGCGTGCGGCACTAAACATCGACCAGAATGCGCACGTTAACAACATGCGTCTGTACGGAGGACGGCCAAGGCTAAGTGAGAAAATAGCAGCTAGGAGAATGAGGCTGGCTGGACACTGCCACAGACATCGCGAGCTTCCAGCCAGTAAGCTGGTCTTGTGGGAGCCAAGCCCAGGGCGCGGGCGACGGTCACGGGGGCGGCCCACACCAACTTTCGTGGACATACTCAAGAAGGATGTGGGAGCGGAAACTACTGGGGAGATCGCTGGATGCATGGAAGATCGGGTTGGCTGGAGACGTAGATGGGAGGCCCGTCTGAGGACGACCCAATGAATGATCTGTTGACGATGTGGCTCGTTCTGACCTGTAAACGCAGAGCAACTGTCCCTTTTCTCTCATTGGCCAAAGTACTCCTTTTTAATTTCAATTATTACTTTATATTGGTAAAACACAATTACTATTTAAGCTGTTGCCACTTTAAATTTAGTGATTGCGTGGGCAGCGCCATTTCTCACAGAAGTAGTCAACTTTTCTTCTTCTTTGAGGTGGCAGAGTTTCACCAATCCAACATAACCGATCTATTGCCATCTGAAGTGCAAAATTGTCAGTGCATGTGTTTCTGGAAGTGAGACATAAATGCACCACCAAACTTGTGAGATAAATTTCGTGTTTCTCGCATTCTTGCACCGTTGATTCACACCGACGGCTCAGTGGGTAATGGACGTGGAGTTGAGTCATGGTTCTTCCACCTGGATTACTGTTTTCTCCCTTTTGCACTGGGTGACATTATTAAAAACAATGGCAAGCAGGTCACATACTACCACTACCCCTCCCCCCCCCCCCCCCCCCCCCCCCCCCCCCCCCCCCCCCCCCCCAGGTTAGAAAGCCATTCTCAGAACATCCAGGTCAGAGGTCATTCTCTGATCATAGGTTGACAGATTGGAAGACACACCCAACTGACTACATCTGAAAGCTGTAATTATCACAGCATGCCACCCTCTAGGGAAGTCTATGTCCGTCGTCCACTTTACAACTATTAATATTGCACAAAATTTGAGCTGCAAGCCCTTGTCTGAGAGTTTGAGTTTTAAATCTTAAACCTTGTTTGACGTGCCGGCACAGAGCAGGCAGTTGAATCGATAATACGGCCCTTGTGTTTTTGACGTGAGTTAGGGACAGGGAAGGGCATCTCTCCTGGAAAGCAAGCAGGAGAGGGATGTCCGTGCCTGGGGTCACAGGGCGGGCTGTGGGCAAAACCAATGAACACAATTGCCCGGTTGCAGCGGTAGCCTCGCTTGCCTACCTTTGCAGAAGTAGTCTAGTCAAAATTAATATGAACAGAATTAATATGAACGGTAAGTTGAGTTTTGACGTGAAGCTGAGTTTTTGCTAAGTGAAGAAAAATGAAAATATAGAGATATGAATATAGAAAGTGGCACATTGAAAATATAAGCTTGATGTTGTTTGGTTATATTACTCCAAAGTGCCCAGAATTAAATTATAATTTGTTAATGAGCGTGGTGTTGCTATAGTATGTACAGTGAGCACCATAATTCATTGGACAGTGACACATTTTTTGTTATTTTGTTGAGGTGCAGACTGTCAGCTTTAATTTGAGGGTATTTTCATCCACATTGGATAAACCGTTAAGAAATTATAGAACCTTTTGTACATAGTCCCTCCCATTTTCAGGCATCAAAAAATATTGGACAGTTTAACATAATGTAGAATAAAGTAATCATTTTTAATATTTGGTCGCATATCCCTTGCATGCCATGACTTCCTGATGTCTGTGACCCAACAATATCAAAAGACTCTTTATATCTTATTTTCTGGTACTCTTACAAGCGATACTATAACATGCATACTGTATAACTGAATTTGAATGGATCCCTATGGGAATTGGGGGGTGGGACAATATAGCTTGACCTCTCCTATGTTATCACTTAATGATTGGAGTTGGCTAGCTCATTCTAGCTAGCCATATGAGCCATGCATATAGCCATCACCACAATGCAGTCCAACACTAAATGACAACAAAGGAAATTGAATCAGTAGCTGGCAATTGGTATTGAAAATTTGAAATAAAAACGTTTATTTGAATCCCACCGCCTATAGCAGTGTCACAAATGTTGTCGTACCAAGCATAGATTAATTTAATTATTTGTAAAAAAAAAAAAATCGCCAGCCGTGTGCTGTGCACGTGCCCCTACACGTACCCTTTTCAAAATCTGACCAACTGCTCTCTAACACCCTCTCCACGACCCTGTGTAAACGAGACTGAGAGTAGCCTGGAGATTGCAGGGCTATAAGGGTTAGTGTTCCCCCTAGAGGACAGGAGGAGAAAGAGCAGTTGTGGACTGCGAGTGGGTTTCCTTGATGGCGCCCCCTGCTGGAGCTTCGGTGGAGTGACATGTGGGAGTGGTGGGCGAAGCCAAAGGTTTAATTTCGCCTTCAAAAGTCTGATATTATTCCCCTTTCATTTCAATGGGAGCACCATCTTTTGCACCAACACATGTGCAGTACTCGCGGTACAGGCTTACTTCTGGGTGCTTCACAGTTTCGGCTGGCTGAGGGACTGCTTTCCTGTCTCGTTAAATATGCATGTCTATGGTGGCAGGCGGCGATGGGGAAGCTGTACTGACCCCGCCAGCCCAGAGCGGACATCAGCAGTTAGCCTACATATGTCTGAGTCACAGAGACAAGGAGCTGTCCCTGACGTGATCCCAAGGGGTTGTGGCAAGGCCACATCAGAGCCTATGAAAAAATTTAATTTTTCCCGGACGTGATGGTTTTTTTGTATTTATCACAAGTGTGCTCCGTAAATTTATGTCTGTTTGAACAATATCAATCACATAATAACGGCGGGCACACCCAGGCGCTATTTAATCGGACGCACGTAATGTCAGTTTTCAGTGCCGTGAACTTTTTGACAGTGCTAAAAAGGAAATAAATAATTGGCGGGCGAGCAAGTGTTTTATTAGCGGCCTGTAGACGTCTCTGAGAGTTTTGCAATGCAAATGTTCCACTCGTTTTCTCACTTGATGAACGCAGACAGACGCACCTCACCCTGGCTGTGTGATTACATAGTGAAGCCACACATGCTGTGTTTTCCATTGCAATTGGCAGAATGTGAAACAATGGGACGTGAAACAGGGGGGCAAGCCAGGTTCTGAAGAGCCACGGGGGCGCTGGTTTTTCTTTTCATCTTTTTGAAAATCTGCAAGTAACTCAGACGTAAGGAACCAGATGAGGTGAGTTAACCGCGTATTCAACTGCTATAGATGATTCATGAATTAAGCATTGAGCAACAAAAAAATAAAATAAAATAAAAAAACTGCGATGGGCCAGCGCCGGACCAGCGCCGGACCAGGGCTGCAGGCCCCTGTTCTAGTCATCCAATTTTCACTTATACTGGCACTGTAGAGTAGGTGTGAGAACACAGCCTGTTACATTTTTATGCCATGATTAGCATTTAATTGCCAATAATTGAGTCAAAATGTTGATTGAATCCATACATATATGGAATATGTGAAGACAGCACCTCTCTTCTGTATGTTGGCCAAAGTTCTGGTGGAATATGGAGCCAAAATGCAGTTCACAGGACATCTTCTGCTCTGGACAGGGCTGCAATAGGACCCATCGTGAAACATACTGTAACCAAAATTGGTTCAACAGTGATTTTCTACTCAGGCAGAAAAATATAAACAAAATGAGACGACAATCATTTTGCAATGCACCAGCATCGAATGTTTGCCAGAGGCAAGTGTATTTTCAAGAGTTACACATAGAGTATGTGATTTTTAGGATATTAAAGAACACATTTTATTCCTAATAGAAATAAAGAGTTTTATGCGCAGATGTACTTGCCCTAGGGAGTATATTAATGCAGTGGACTGTTGAGGGGATGGCTTATCATGAAAGAACCATCAATAAACAGGACACCACGCTGCGCGCTCCCACAATATTAATATGTGCTACATGATGTTAAGTTATCATTCTTTTTTTAATGCTGTTTCATACCCCCTTTGTGCCTTTGTTAAATTATTTCTGGCTATCCATCAGCTTGCAAAGCTTTGCTCCTCATTAATTTGCAGGCTTTGAGTGCTTCTGTAGACACCACACACACACACACACACACACACACACACACGTGTATGCACGCGTGCACACACACACACACACACACACACACACACACACACACACACACACACACACCGCCACAAGGTGGGGCACATGGTTGTTTTATGGAAAGTTAGGACCTTGCAACCTAGCACTGTTCCCCACAGAATTATGGGTAAAAGTCACAGTTCTCCTCTGCAACCATGAGGAATCACAGTCAAGAAGCCTGACTTCACTCCCCCATTACCAAGCAACAGTAGGAGGCAGAAATAATGTCCCTCTCACTGAATATCTTCTGAATTCTCTCTCTCTCTCTCTCTCTCTCTCTCTCTCCCCTCGTCTCTCGTCTGTTCTCGCAGTCATTCCGGCCTTTTAATTTTAAATGGGAAATGTCCATCAAGGCAGCGCATTCAAATGCGGCATCACAGAACCCCTTCATTTCCCCCCTCTCTTTCCCCCACAAATGCGCCTGTCACGACGCAGTCAACCAATTACAGCCTGTACATAAACCCATAAATATAATAATGGGAATACCTGTGTATATAAATGCATTCGAGCACCGCACAAGGGAAAGGTGTCAGTCACAAGACGGACTTTATCGTTTCTACGCGGTTTTCTCATCGCCGTCCCTTGTGGAGGAGAATAAAGCTCCGTGGTTCTGGGGCTTCTGCTGGTTCAGCTCACAATTTAAAACATGTTTCAATCTCTGCTACTCTCTGATGGTACAAGAGATAAAAGTGGTCCAATTATTTTACGAAAACCATAAACGCCTCTGCTGTCCTTGACATTTCATATTTTTGTCCTCAAGAGGGTATTATTTAAAGTCTTGGAGTGCATGTAGAAATGTTTTCAGACATGCTACAGAAGTACAAGGAAGTGGAATGTAGTCGGGATGAGGAGTGACATGTCCCTTATTTATTTTTTCTCCAACCAACATGCTGTTGTGATCATCTACAGCCTCAAAGCAAGGCAGCAAGCTAAATAGCTAGCTGGATATAAGTATATGACATAAGGTTAGCTGCTTTTACTCTCTTTGTCCTAAGGAAAACCAGCTGTCCAAAAAGTAGTCTTGCCTTCCCAGGATCCTTTGCACCGGAGGGAGGGAGGGAGAGAGAGAGAGAGAGAGATAGAGAGAGAGAGAGAGAGAGAAAGAGAACTTAAGGCCCTCTCATGGAGGGTTTTCACCCTGATTTTACTCCAAATCTTACGACATTTATGTGACTGTTGGGAGTCCAGGGTGCTCCTGGATTAGTGTGTTTGGGTGGATGGATAATCAGGCAATCTGACATCAAGGCGGAGAAGTGCTACTCCCCCCGGTTGTATCGGGCTGTATTATTGATGTAGGTCGGTGGATTGGGATTACAGCCCTCTGAGGAGCTGCTGCTGGTTCACTGTGAGCGGAAGGGAGCCGGACGTCCGCAGAGTGGGGCTGACACCCGGGTCAGCTGCCTCTCGATGAAAACCGGCCGACTGCACGGAGGTACGACACCCCAGACAGCTTCAGATCGCCGCAGAGTACTGTCGGGAAGCAAACAAGGGGCGCGCAACAAAGCAAGAGCAAGAACAAGAGCGTGCCTTATGACGCGCTCGGTTAGAGGAAGCGGCACCATTGTGTCATGGTGTGGCCTTCTTGCAGAATGTGAATTCCCACAGCTAACAAACCTGGGGGTGGAGTTTCGGAAAGGACAGGTTGCATGACTCACTTCTGCACCGGCAGACTTTGAACTCAGCTTCATCTACTTCTAATAATAATAATAATAATGCCTTGTATTTATATAACGCGTCTCTCACACTCAAAGCATTTTACAGTGATGAGGGGGAAACTCCCCTTAAGCACCACCGATGTGTAGCACCGACCTGGGTGATGCAGGGAAGCCATTTTGCGCCAGAAAGCTCACCACACGTGCATCAGCTGAGGTGGAGAGGGAGAGAACGATTATTCGGCTATTCAACTGGAGGATGATTAGGTGTCAGGTTGAGAGAGCCAGGTTGGGAATTTAGCCAGCACACCGGGGAACCACCTACTCTTCATGGTAAGTGACCAACAGTAAGTCAGGACCTTGGCTTTAACGTCTCACGTATAATCACTCTCTTTCGTCAAGTCTTCGTCCTTAGCTTCGCAAACTGCAGACAAACCTCATGAGGTGTGTGCATGTGTGCATGCACCTGTTTGTGCACTATACTGGTCGTGCTACCTATTCGCAGAGCTGGGTATCGGAAAAAGCTGTGCGGGAAAAGCATTGCGTTAAGGAGCACAGCTATAGCACTCTGCCCTGCTAACTGCACTAAAGTGAACGCTACGCAGTGCAAGGCATTCTTCCCTTTCCCCATCAACTGCAGTTCATGTGTGTAGCAGCAAATGTGTGGAGAATTCATAAGTGGGAAAATCTATAAAGACTAGTATATGCATGGCAATGAACAACAGAATTTATTTGCTTGATAAATCCCGTTGAATAGAATTTATTTATAATCCGAGGCAGTTACATGTAAAAAAAAAAAAAAAAAAGATAATTATTTTTCAGTTTATATATGACATTCTGTGCACTGTATATTGGTACTTAAGACTAAAGACATTTTTTTTTTAAATGGATATGATGTATGAATGCCCATTAAAATTAAAGTGTGATTGAAATAACCATTAAAGCAACATGAACGATGATGAAGAAGACATGCTGTACATACTTAATTTTGTTCTTTTGGACATGCATATTGTTCTTTTTAGATACGTTAAAGATAAAACTGTGTATCCCCAATATTATGATCGTCATATAAATTCACTCACTAGAATGATATAAGGAGGTAAATGAACCATGATTGAAATGTCCTTTCGGATCTCACATCTAGGCATGCAGCACATGCTAATCACATTATATTACAGCCATTTTAGCAGACGCTCTTATCCAGAGCGACTTACACAACTTCTTATTACATTTATCCATTTATACAGTTGGATATATACTGAAGCAATTCAGGTTAAGTACTTTGCTCAAGGGTACAACGGCATTGTCCTACCTGGGAATCGAACCTACAACCTTTCGGTTACAACTCCAGTTCCTTAACCATTATACTATACTGCCGCCCACATTAAGGAATAATAGAGAATGTGGGAGATGCAGAGAGTTTCCATTGGTTTTAAAACCATAAGGTTTTATTATTAAAGCACAATGAGTTTGTTAAGATACATTTAAGCTTCAGAGAGCCAACTTATCTCATTGCACAATGTATGCTAAGCAGGTCTAACATATGCTAAGCAGGATTAATATGACAGAAAGTAAAAGACATTACAAATAAATTAATTAATAAAAGGACTGTGAAAATAAGTGCATTGTATATTTGTGCTCTATCTAAAGACCCTTGTTTGGAGTAAACATAGCCTAACCTCTCCTGTAGGAGCCTGGCTTCCATGGATGCTTAATTATTGTATTTATTCAATGTTGAATAAGTAGATATTGTGCAATGCTAATCAGCAAACATTACCTCAATTAGACCCTTATAAACAGAAATATTTCAGTGGGTGAAGTGTTTGAAAACATTTAATATCAGGTCATTCTTCAGATAATGTCCCATAAATGCAGAATTATAGAACTGTTCTCTGGACTGGGGGAGGGGGGTGCGG
Source organism: Synaphobranchus kaupii (assembly GCA_029718625.1). Taxonomy (NCBI): domain Eukaryota; kingdom Metazoa; phylum Chordata; class Actinopteri; order Anguilliformes; family Synaphobranchidae; genus Synaphobranchus; species Synaphobranchus kaupii. The sequence goes on from CM056389.1 coordinate 15,418,212, forward strand.
GGGTGGGGGGAATGCCAGACCCAGAGCCCATCGACGAGGGGCTTGTTTTTTCATTTTTTTTTGTTTGTTTTTTTTTTAATTGGGAGGATTGCAAGACACGGAAAGATAATCCTTCACTTCTGATTCTATTAATTTCTATTCTGAAAAGGGCTTCTGGATAAAATGCCCGGGCTTGATCGAACCACCAGGAACGAGAAATCCTTCCACCTCTAAATGAAAGGAATGCTTAAAGCAAAAAAATCCCTAATACCCTTATTGTGTGGGAGAAAAGTAACGAGACAGACAGGAGAATAGCAAAAGTCCACACAGAGACATGTGCGCTGTTCGCCTCCTTCAAATCCTCAGTTGGCTGTACTGATAATTTACATGCCCGGGGCCATCTTCTTTCTCCTCCCGGTATTTCCTCGAGCCTACATCCGCATCGTCTCCATAAAGAGCTAGCTCTTTTGTTGTTCCGCTAAGAGCTGTTCTCTTTGTAGTTTATAGACTTTCAATGGCGTATTCACTTTGCATAATTCAATTCTTCCTGTATGCGAGTGTTGAAATTGACCTGACAATGCATTCAATGGGTTTCCCTGTTCATTATGCTCTCTCCTTGGGTTTCATATAAATAACATATGGACTGTGGATGCCTTTGAAGTTCTGAAGTTCGTGGTCACAATGCTCCATTATGCTCGATGGCTGTGACAGCTTGACATAACATCTTGCTATCGTTGCACAAAACCAGAATCCCTGTGTAAGGTGTTCACGGTAAATAGTTTTTTTTCCCTCTGATTAAATAAGGACCTTTTTTTCTTTGACTGAATCGGCTTTAAAGACATGGTTAAGAAAATATAGAATTTGTCACACGAAGAGCTATAAAATGAATAGTCATTTGCTTTATAAAAGATAGAGACAAAAGAAAAATCCAGATGAAACATGTATATGAAGAGAATCTGGGAGCAAAAGAGCACAACTGATTCTAAACAAGGCTCTGTAAAGTATCAGCAAGGTTTTATCACATTTAAAAAAAGCTTTTAGTGGAGATACAGCTGCTACCAAGGCCCTCGTCAGTATGCAGTGAGGACGTAGTCCAATGCTGATTGTGTGGGCAAAAGATGCCAATGGAGGCTATATTATCAAATTATATACATAAATACGTAATAAAACCTACATTGGCATTGGCTACCCTGGGTAAGGATAGCCAATGCCAATGGATGTCTTATTATGAGATTATATGAATACATTATTTGTATATTTGTTTTTAATCCTCTTTTGATGTGGGGTGAAACACACACCCAATAAAAAAGTAAAGAAAAAGAAAAAACAATGACTTTAACTACACCCTTTGCCACTCACAACAAAAAAGCCATTCATCTTGGACTTGGCACAGGCACCTGAACAAAAGTGTTATAAGCTCCTGTAACTAATGTGTTATCAGGAGAATGTCGAGGAGATGGTCGAACTAAAAGCTCCTTCATCGATGCATTAAACTGTTTGCCTAATGCATTTGTTCCCTTCATAGTCCTTGGCCAAACCATATACATGTATATATCTGAGTCACATCTGTCATCGACGCTATATATGACATTAGCAGGTGTTACTTTCTTTAATGAAGCCGAGAAGTCTTAAGACTCCCTCCCACTCAGATAGTTAGAGAGAGAGAGAGAGAAAGAGGCACGTTTGAAACGCTGCAGATGTCGCATGTGCACTGTGCACTAATAAGAGTATTTAATATTCTCCTCTTTCATCACCCTCTCTCTCTCCTTCATTTGGTAACTGCATTGCTGCGATGGCCTTTCATCGACATTCTCACCATTGTATGATTGAATGCAACACTGCCAGACACGACCACATGCACACACACTCTCTCTCTCTCGCACACACACACACACACACACACACACACACACACACACACACGCACACACGCAGTTTATCACTGCAGACAATCAACATGCTCCAAGCAGAGAGACACGCTGAGAGTCAAATCAAGCACAGAGATAAGTAGAAGGCATAAAAGCAGCGGGCCAGATCCTGTTCTTTGGAACACGCTGTGGGGTGCGTGTACTGAGCGTGTCCAAAGGAAAGGGTCTGGGCAAGAAGAGCCGGTATGAAGGAGCTGTGGATGGCCATGCAGGAAGATGCACATCACTTCCTGCCGAGGCATTTACGCACAGGACTTTTAACACGTCACATTTGGGGGATAGTTTAGTACAGACACTATCACATCGCACACAGTTAATCAGTGTTTTATTATTATGTCATTAAGATGTCTTCATTTTAGCTGTTTTTTTTTGGTTTTAAAAAGTCCCCATTGCCTTGAATGGCCAAATTATTATTTTTTATAAACTTTTGAATTATGCTTTAGTAAATGTAAATTTCCCGTAGGCTATACAGGAAATGTGAAGCACAGTTTGTGTTATTTGCACAATAGCCTGAGATGAGCATTTCAACTTGAATGGCAGGAGAGGGAAGTGCATGACGGTCACTACTGCTAACACATTAATGTACCTCTGCAATCACAAGGGCAGAGAAAAAATAAATCAGTGCTCAACAAATCATGTAGGATGTTTCATTTACAAACTGAAAGTCACAGATTCATTGTGAGCCTTTGAATGCTCTGAAGGTGAAGAAGTAAATGAACTATAATTTTACTATAGTTATCTTCTAGAAAACTATATGAATATTATAGTTTTTTCACCCAATATAATAATGCTATAGTAATTGTCACTATAGTACAATAGCATCACTATAGTATTTCCACCCCCTATAATAATTATTTAGTGTTTATCCCTATAGGACAATAGTATGACTATAGTGTGTACGAAAAAAACTACAGTAATACTATAGTATTTGTATAGTATATGCTGTCAACATACTATAGTTTTACTATAGTTTTCGTTAGGGCGTCCATTCAGCATTGCTCTCTGCACAGCTCTCACCTCTATCGTTCTGCATAAGCACCTTATTTATGCTAAAGTAAAAGAGTGCACCTACTGGAACTCAGAGTAGTTCATAAAAACACACACCCTCAAAGCACCACAGCTAGCCTGTCCGGATTTTCAATGCCACGCCTAATGTCAAGGTGTTCATGAGCGGCCATCTTAGCACGCGCAGGGCAGACGCAATGTTAAAAGCACGGCACCACACTTGAATAACGTGTGCCTTCAACGACACCCGTACGGTCTGCAGCACAGCGCGCTCGGTTATCTAAGAGCGTTCTTTTTAAAAATGAATGATTTCTGTTGGCTGTCCTACATTTGCTTATATGTGACAAGGTGTGAGGTTGAGGGCAGGTGCCAAAAATGTTGGGTGTGCGAGGACGGGCTTACACCGTTATACTCGCGTACTCGCGGCACTTCAGAATATGTTAAAGACGGTAGAATGAACTAATCTTCCCAAAAGCCCCAGGCGGGGTGTTAGAAGACAGCGGCGTATCAAGACAAGATAAAACAAATGTCAGTCTTAGGTTGAGGACACTTTCTCAAAGTGAAGTAGAAATACTGTACCCAGCGACAGTTTTACTTAAAGCGGTCGTCCACCGGCGAAGCGCTTTCGCAGCAGGGGAGCCGCGACAATTCCGCCATCCGCTCTGGATGCTCCTTTTTAAGCCTTGCCAAACTTACTCTGCCCCGAAGACCGGAGACACTTTCAACGTTCCCCTCCCCTGACAAATTTGCGAAGGCTCGGCCCCCTCCCTCCCCCGCAGTTCAGACTGGAGGAGGAATGGCAGGGAGGGGAAACGTTTGTCAGTTTTCGACAGAAGATGGCGGCTGAGAGCGGCGGTGGGCCCCCCCTGCCCCCGCCTCTTTCTGGCAGTGGCAGGGTCTTGTTTACCGAAACCAGACAGGAAAACTGAAGTACTCCGTTAAACACACCGAGGTCGACGAGCAATGCTCCGACTGGAAGCGGCCAGGCCAGCCGGGACTGTGGCCACGGCGGCTCAGTGGGGGTAGTCGCCGGCTGACATTTTGATCAGGTCACCTCGTTTCTCTTTGCCAGGTGTGCGAAGGAATGTCAGCTAGAGCTCGGAGGCTAAGACCTCAGGCTCTGTTTGACACGATGCCTCCTCTGTGGACCTGCTACCACGAGCACTGACAGGGCTATCAAGCTCTAAGCGTCTTCCCTCAGAGAACCGCGGCCAACTTCACAGCTTCACCCGGCTTCACGGTCAGGCACAGTGGTCTCTTTGAAGCCTTCAAGTTCTCTTCTCTGACCTCCCCTCTGTGGTGACTACTATACCACTGAGGGCGTTGGTTTAGCTGGCCAAGGCTCAACACATACTTTTGAATCTTTCCAAAAATAATGTACCAGGTTGTTTGTACTGAGAAGATCAGAAACAGAAAAAAGTTCTGTAATGCACAGTAGATAGAGGTACAAAATATTCAGAAATGTCTGTATTTGAGGAAAATACTTTAACCTGCATCAAGATCCAATGTTTTCCCTAGACTGCTTTGCCTCCCAGTCACGTACCCCATTAAAACTGTCAAATTCACCTGTTGTACTTTGAGTACAGGCTTGGTTCTGACATCTGGGTTTCTGTCTGTACTGATCCAGCTACCTGTAAGTCCAAAAGCAATGATGAAATCATGGTACTGCACCGTTCTATTTTTTTTTCTATGCGAACGATTTTGCAATACTTTTTTTTTCCACAAACAGTATAGTGTACAGGGAATACAAACGTGTTTGCTCATGCTAAAAAGGTATCATATAAGACTCTAAGGCCCCAGAGTTTATACTATTATGGTATAGTACAAAAGTGTGTTGTATGTGTGGAGGTGTGGTGATAGGAAAGCAGAGGGTCATGGGAGCGGTTTCTCTTGAGGTCTCAACAGCCGTACTTTCCCCGCTCGGGGAGAAATGTTACGCGTATCTTGGCTAACGTTGGGTGTGTAGGACTAACGTTAACTAATAATGACACATTTGCCTTCTCATCGCTGCGCTCGCCGGTGCTGGGTACAGCGCAGTTGATTTTTTAACACAGAACTGAAGTGCAGCTTTAGTTGCCAGGGTAACCAACCAAACAATGCCGTGGCATTCAACATGCGAGCTACCAACGTCAACTAGCTAGCTAACTAGCAGAAATACCCACGTCTTTATTGTTTATTGGAAGAAACAAATGTTATGACAAAGTCAAAAAGTGTGGTTTATTATTACATTGAAACTTATCTTGGAAAGTATCTTGAACCCGACCATTCCATCACCACCTGTGAAGCTAGAGCACGCGGGTTATCTGGTTGTGGAATTTCTTCACTCTCAAATTCAGCGTCGGTAGGTTCGTACATAATGTACAACATCGATTCTCAACGCTTGCTCTATTTTGTATTTTTTGTTATGTGTGATGCCGTAAAGTGTCTTCTTGGACAGAGGAATGTCAATCAAGCGTGCGTATTAGAATATTACGACCACGCCCCGACCGTCCTAATACAGGTCTGATCAGCTAATTCAGCTGTTTTTGAGCAGTGTTTAATCATATTTATACGTTTTTTTTTTTTTTCATTTAAAGTTTGGTGGATGCTTGATAACACACTCAAGTTTGATACCATACATACGTACATTTTAATGATTTTTGGCTTGGTTCCCTGGGGCTTTAAAGCAGCCCGAAGCGTTAATGGTACAGGGGTTCGATGGTGATAAGGTCAGGCTGTCAGTACGGGTGTGCGCTTTAATACTCCCCGGTTTGACCTTTCTACCATACATTAGCTCCATTAGACCAGCGGGAGAGCTCGGCGGGTGAAGGACTTGCGGCGCGGCCTGCCAGCGGTAATGCAGCCCAATCGCGGAAATCGGATCCCGCGTACCGACCCACAAGCAGAAACAGCCATTAAGCCCAGGGTCTACGATGCACTAATGTGCATTAGCCAGTCCTCTGGAAATTTGGTTGTTCACACCGCAGGACCTCAAGATCGGTCCTTCATCGTGGTGTGAATATTTAATATGCACATAGGCAACAAATTAAAATCATATTTTATCCGACTCACAGTACACTCTTTCATTGTAGTTTCTCCAGAATCACTTAAGTAATAAAATGTTATTAAATTACGAGAAAGCGCTAATTTTCTAAATTCATCGAGTTGCTGGCAGCAACAGTGGTTTGAAAACACTTGTTGGACTTATTGTCTGTCGGGCGTTAAGTGCGTGGGGTCATTCTCGAGCACTCCGGTACATTTAATTTCTTCCCCCTCACACCCCGCGCCCCTCCCTTTTCAAATCAAGCCCTGGCTAGCGTGGACCCCCCCCCCCCCCTCGGGAGTAAAACCCCTTACCGCCCAATGGGGCGATAGCATTCCGTGGCGCATCCAATGGCGTCCCGGCGTTACTCGTTACTCGTATCCCGACTACCCGGGATACTTCCATAAACACTCAGCCGGCGCTGAAGTGCAGCTTTGCACCACCTGCTGGTGCCCCAGCCCCTCTCTAATTAACTCCAGCGGAGTGTGATGTGCTCCGGCTGCGTCGGGGGACTCTGCCTCCTCACCAGCGCTAATGAGATTGGAACATTGTGCAACCTGGGGGTTGTGCGCACCCCAGATTATTGCTATAGCCGCAATTATCACTTGTTAAGCCGGGCCCGAGGCAGTTGGCAATCTCTCCCGGCACCCGGGGGGTAAACAAAACCCCTGAGGTGAACTTTCTCCGCGCTTTCGGGGGAGATTTGCTACCCGCTACCAGGGGGATGTTTCACGGAGTCGCCCCCCCGATACGGAGCGCGTGCGTACCCAGGCGCGAGGGCAGCGCTGGGAAGATTCCGGGCTGCCAGTGAGAGACGCAGTTTTGCGTAAAGTTCAGAAAACAATCCTGAATAGTGAGTGAGAAGCATGTGACATGCTGAGACCGGTCCAAGATGTCTTGATTTTACACTGGGGCGGGATGTGTGTGTAGGTGTTTGTGTGTGTGTGTGTTTGGCAAAAGCTAGTGATGCTCTCTGACTATTGGGAGCTGTGCTGTTGCCCCAGGCAGTGCCAGGGGCGGAATAAACTTCAGGGAGGGTAGAGAAATCAGGGGTGTGAGGGGAAGGGGGAGTCCAGGCACTCTATTAAAGTCAGAGTCTTCAGCAGGGTGCAGGATCACAGCATACATGCCGCTTCTCCTACTGCATGTCAGGTCAGGTGTGCGTGCATGTGTGCGTGTGCGTGTGCATGTGCGTGTGCGTGTGTGTGTGTGTGTGTGTGTGTGTGTGTGTGTGTGTGTGCATGTGTGCGTGTGCGTGCATGTGTGCGTGTGCATGTGCGTGTGCGTGTGTGTGTGCGCGTTTGTGTGTGGCTATGTGTGGTGCAGTTGCAACTTCGGGTAAGAGCATCTTTAGATCAGAGACATGGTGTTGATCAGGGACTGGATATTGGGCTCTGGCATTCCAGGCCCCTCAGACATGCTTCCCAGATCAGACGTATAGTCAAAGGAAACGCCTGCAGCTGAAGACATCTCCTCCTATGAAATATCCAGCCACAGGTTACTGATGGCACCTTCACCATATCATATTCATAAAGATCAAAACAGAAACACATGCAGACTATTGCTATTTCTAATAAGGCATTTTTTAAAAGGCCTTACATTCGTTTTTTAAGTTCTAGATTCGCTAAACTCATTGTTTAGTGGGCCTGCACTCTGCTGTTTCTTTTAATCTTTCCTTGAAGAAATCCTTTGCACCCAGAGCTCCAAGACAGCCTGTTGCATTCCAAATTTACACAACTCATTATTTTGCTGGGTTGTATACTTTTATGATATTAAGTAGTTCACCAGAGTAAACGTCAATGGCTTTTCTACAAGCATTTTCAAAAAATGTAGTCACCATTATTATTTTCCGGGCCCGTTCTGGATGAATTTCATAACCTTATCGTCAGGGCAGCCATCTGAAATTCATATTTATTTGAATTTAACCTCATTCTTTCCCATTTTCCCCGACATAAGAATGCATTACTTTCCAATATCAATGTATTTAAGTTAAGAAATTGCTGGGACTGAGGTTGGAAGACTGTAATGAAAAGAGTGTGCAGTCAGGCCTACTTCCACATGATGTCCCTCTTTTTGTGGGTGGGAGGAATGCTGACAGCCACATGAGCCATGACAACAATGCATCATCCCCCATAATTCCCTCTGCTCACACATCTGGCTTACATCCTACAGAAGCATGACTGACTTTATCATTTTCTAAGACACTACTTAATCTTTTTTTTTTTTTGGTGCTTATATGATTTTTGGTTGTTGTTGTTATGCCTGTACTAAAATAGCTGTCTTTCATTCACTTTATTTTTATTTACTTATTTATTATTTTTTTTATAATAATAATAATAAAACTGAAAAACACCATTTATTTTTGGAACACTCCTTAATATTTGATATTTTTTTAATGATTTTATTGTTATTATGTCTGGACTAAAATAGCCCTCTTTTATTGACGTTATTTATGTTTTATATATTTATTTTCCGCTGAAATTCTTTAACTGAAAAACACATTATTTATTTATTTATGTATATATACAGTATGTCTATGCTGTTTTGTGAATCTTGTGCCATGTGTACATTTTATATGATGACTTGTTTTTCTTTATAATTATGCCAATCAACCATAATTGCCATACATTGCATGTCGCTGTTATAGCAGTAATAAGTGAGTACACTTCAACAAATGTATAAGAATAAATCGGAAAACATTTTGGTCCCCAACAACTGGAGCTGATCTCCTCTATGTAGTACAGTGGAATGTGATTAGCGAAAAACTTAACTGAAAAGGAATAATTAACAATTGGGCCATATCTGTGACTCATGTTACGTGCGAGTGTTGGATTCTAGACCAGTTTCAATGATCTTCTATTTTATTCAGCTGTTCACTTCACATTGAGCAGAGGTGTTCACTCCCCACAGAGGTGCTGATCTCCAGGTGTCATGGACCAAAATGCTCTCACTTTTTGTCCTACATTAGCTCTAAAGTGTGCTCACTTGTTACTGACACAAAAGCAGCATTTAATTCACAAATTAGTATTATTTGATAATAATATGATTAATGGCTAATTATGATCAATTATCAAGCTAATAAAAAAAGACAAACTAAAATGTATACATGGCATGCCAGTCATAAAAGTGTAGAAAATATAGGTAAGGAGAAATGGGAGCAAACATATAGAAGCTGTTTTCTGAAAAACAGTTTTTTTCAATATTTTGATATATATATATATATATATATATATATATTATATATATAGTTTTTGCAACATCCCTTGAGGGTTGGAGCCCATACAGTATGTACAGGACGGTGATGTCACCAGTTGCATACAAGGGCTGCGAGCCACCAGTAGAGCAGGTTCCAAAAACAACAGCCTTTGCCTTTGTGTCATTTTTCCCCGTTGCCATGGTTCATCCAAAAGGTGCGATGCTTTCTCAGGCTTTAGTCCCTATAGAACACAACCATGCACTCATGGCACTAATGCCTCCCTGCTCTCCAATGCTGTACCTCTTGGAGCACTCTGCCCCATTGATAAGCACCCATCTGAGGAGCCATTCATCCTGCACGCGCATGCAAAATGGCTCTCGTCTCTAATGCTGCGGAGTGACAAACTACTCTGCTGGGAAACTATATAACGACCTATCAACACATGCAACGACGGGGCATCCGCAGTGCCTCTCGCCCGATGGAAAAATAAATCACCAAGAACATAGCCGTACTGCCCCCCTCCGCATTCACCAGAGGGAGAGCTTGTACCAGCGTTGAGATACAGGCATTACAAGCATTGCGGATGGACTGCACGGTATTTGCATTTAGGCTAGTTTTTCACATGCCATGGTTAGCAATGCTGCACTGTAACATGACCCAGAGGCGATTTTTAAAAACTGAATAACGATGTACCCGGCATCAAAATGGCTGCATGGAGAAGGCATGCATATCGTGTGGCTAACGGTCACCGCTAGGGTCAGGTTCAAAGTTTTGACCCGGGTCTACGCCGCAGCCAGCAGGACAGGCCGATCCTACCTACAGGGCAGCACTACACTCCAGCTTGACCACTCCGCTCTGTTGCAGCAGGGTGACTCGCATTTCCTGGCCTCCGTGTCAACGGCTCTCGCTCGTCCTGAATGCGGAGCTTCTCTGCCCTGGCTCCCCAGTGGTGGAACGAACTCCCCATTCCTCTACAAACTGCTGTCTGCTTTCTGTCGTGGTCTGAAGACACACCTCTTCAGACTCTACCTTGACTGACACATCAATTTTAGCACCACTTTCATATAGCACTTTTATCTTTCTTGTATACCGTACCTTGATTCTCTAACACTCATGTAACACTAGTATCTTGATCATGATATTATCGTGTCTTACTGAGTTAGACTAAGACTTAGCCATAGCTTACTTTGTGAACTAGACTCAATGTTCATGTCTATGCATAGCTGCTACTTTGGTAGAACGGTACTCTATCTGACCTGTTTCTACTTTCAATGACCTTTGGTGAGCACTTATTGTACGATGCTGTGTATAAAAGCGTCTGCCGAATTAATCTAACGTAATGTGCACTGCTCTAAGACCGACCAAATTGCGCATGGCATAATAGCCATAATTGTGCCCAGGGACAGGAATTGAAAAAGGGGAGCACAAGGTAAAAGGTTGCCATGGAGATACCGCCACACATAACTACAGCGGCTGTGGTTTTGATTTAAGTCGGGACTTTGGCGCTTGTTTAATCAAGGTTATTCACTGGATTTGTCTGTGTTCTGACAAACGGAATGGTCGTCTCTTGATGGCAGAGGGGCCCAATCACGGTGAAGTGCCTCCAGTCTGAGTGACGGCATTCATTCACAGCCCTGAGCGGCAGAGACGGAGAGGCTGAATGCCTTTGCTGGAGGTCTCTCGGCTCAGTGCAGGGCAAGGCAAACGAGAGCAAACCTTTCACACGGCACCTCCGATGCCAGCGCGGAAAATTCCAGTGTGAAACACAATACCAAGCATCCTTTTCATTCTTAATTCAGCTCTCGGCACCCTTGGCTTCTGCACAATAAATTTAGGCAAGTTTGACTTTTTGTTTTTCACTTTATTCCCATAATTCAGTTTCCGTTCATTTCAGACACAAGGCAAAGAGTTCAGTTTCACTGAGGAATCAGTAATCGTCCTTTTTTTTCCTCAACATATTTTCTGTGAACTGAGCCTTTTCTTCGTGTTTTTTTATCAGCATACAAAAGGCACTCATCTCCTGTGGTTGGGGGGGGGGGGGGGGGGGTGGGCGGGTGGTGGGGTATTAGCTGGATTTTAATTACTACACCACATTGCTTTGCAAAGGTAATTAGGAATCATAATATTTGTAGACACCTGCTTGCTCCCAGGACTTTGTGTTGCCTGAGAGTGACATAATTGTAAGGCTTGTAAGCCAGGCCTGCTTCTCTATCATGGATGCTCTAGGGTCTTCAAAAGATGTGTCAACTATATTTGCTCTTTGATTATGATGCTGCCATGAGGCTGAGATTCTAATCTCTTTACTCCATAAGCAAAACAACTTCAAAGCTTGTCTACTCACGGAGCTTTGCATTTAACAATCATTTTGGTTCAGCTCAGATAGCGACTGAATGATGGCCCAGACCTGGCCCACAGTTTCAACTGTTTCTTTGAAACTTTCTGATGGCCCACATACGGCATGGAATGGCGGCGATGAACTCAAGGGATTCCGTAAGTCAACCGTAATATGGCCGCGCGCCAGCCAGATGAGTAGCACTGTTTTTGTTGGCCTTGATGTCGTTGTTGTAAATATATGGCCCACAATAATTGTACCAGTTGTTACAAAAGGCATTTGGGCCTATAATGCAAATGGCACAATGAAACCGTAACTTCCACAGCCAAACTCATCCCATTTCCCACCTACGTGACACTACATGACCGTTTCTCGACAGTATACCTACGGCACAGACAAAATGCTGACGCTGGCCACGAATCATCCGCTATCTTGGAGGGCCCTAAAAGCAATGATTGAAATGGTAGAATCCAGTGAGCAACAAACAGAGGTATAGGGGAACGAAACACAGGTGGCAAAAAGGCCAAATTAACTACTTCTTTATAACATACAAAGCTTTTTAAGCGAGTTGATTATAACACACAACTTGTTTTCCTCAACTTCAAAGGTCAAAGATTAAGGTCATTGCCCCTTAAAGCAAAAAGAGCCCGAAACAGCTTTGTCCCTACTGCTTAATGACATTGGACATCTCAAGACAATAAGGGCAGATGAGGAACTGTTATTGCTTTTGATGCTCAATTTTTCATCATAATTAATATTTAATGAATTTATTATTATTTAGATCATAATACTAATAATAATAGTAATTTTAATCATAATCATAATCACACATACCTTCACTATAATGTGAAACATCTGATTGAATTGAATGTCTTTATTTAACAATTTTGTTTGTGTTTGTGGCCTGCCCCACTGTCTATGGGCTCTATTTTCAAACCAGCGCAAGGGGACGGTATAGTCAAACGCAAACTTGTTGACAGCATCAACGTCTTAAAACTGGCGCTATGGCGTTTCTCAGCAATACCGCTAGGATCAACAAATTCTCAACATAACATCCTTTCGGTTGCGCTGCAGTGGGATGGGTGGCGCTGTCGGGGGCGTGTTCTAAAATACTTTCGGCTCAGTGACAATTTGAACCAACGAAAACCCATTGCGTTATGATCAGCTGGAACCACCTCTTAGCGGAAACGCAATAGACTCTGGCAATTTGGTAACTTATTCGTCATGTAGTTCTATGTAGTGTCTATAGGTGATGCCAACATTACACTTCCATTTAATGAACAAATAGCCTATAATTATTATTAATTAATTAATTTTAATTTAAACTACTAGAATAAAACAGGACAGCTTACAAGAAACTTGCGATCATGTAGGCCACTAGCCTATAATATATAAATTACACATTGACACAGTTGAATCATAAGCCTACCATTTGAATCATAATTATGCCTACATCACCTAATGTAGGCTAATTAATGCATTCGTCACCTCCTCCCGTGCCTTCCGAACTTCTGGGAGACGAGGTGGTGTGGATTGTGATCCATAAATTACTACAGTCCTAGCCTGTACTTCTGTTGCAAGTATGTCTGATTCCTGTGCGGAAAATCTTGTCGTTGACGGTCCAGTGCGTTTGGGTTGCTCATTATGAAATTGCATGGAGCGATTGCGTTCCAACGCGATTGCGTTTTAAAGCATGAGAACAACAATTTGATTGGCTACCATAGAGACACACCTTTGACGTTTAAACCCAGCCTTTTAGCAATACCGCCATAAGGTGCGCCAAGATTGCCGTCATGAAATTACCAAATTTCTCGCCGACACGCCCTCAGAGCGATACCGCCAAGCGATTACTCTTGCGTTAACCATTGCGTTTGGTTTATTAAAATAGAGCCCTCTGTCTTTTTTACTGCTGGAAACTACAACTGAAGTTCCCTAATGGGAAAATAAAAGTTATTCTATTCTATTCTATTCTAAACCATAAAAAGTATTTTGTGTAAAGGGAACAAAGGTATAAATACCCTATTGCATGCAATCAAGTAGGAATGGGTGGTACTTTATTGTTTAATAGGCATGAGTGTTACGTAGCCCACCCATCCTCCGATACGTTAGCCAGATGATCAGTGGTTCCACGCTATGCAGTCTGATGTGGGAAAACTGACTACAGGGGACGGCAGTGAGCGGTGATACTGGGTCATGATGCGGCTAATTTTGGCCCACCTCACGGAACTGTCAATCACGGTCACTGGCATATTGGGGTTCATGGGCCAATGCACCATGCACAGTGGAACGCACCAACACCCGTCAACTATTTTTCTGGGCGCAAAGCAAGCTAGATTCATGACAGTTATGTAAATGAGGTTGTCTTCCTTGCATTCCTTGTTAGATCGCAGTCAGGACTCTGAAATGTGTTGCGCAGTAACTGGTTCCATACATATTCTTGAGGAGTCATTTTTAGATAGCTTTTATTAAGAGAGAGCATGTGCATAAAAATTCTGATTTTGAAAAATGCTCTCGTATTGTTCTGCTTGCCTCCCTCCGATAGCCTTAGGCTCAGTTTAAAATCCTCTGTGCGGTACACGTATCAGGAGAATCAGCCCAAGAAATCAACGTCACCCCACTGTGTTACTCAAGCCACAGAAAACCAGGGCTTTACACAAAACCTATTATCTGATCCGGAAAGCTGTTTTTGCTGAAATAATGTTTTGCTGACATTATTTCTCTTTGCAAACCCAGCATTTTACAATTACATCGAACACACAACAGAGCAGAGGAGTGAGCTGCCCTTTCACTCCCTTCTCTGATGGTTTTCACCGCATTTATATAACACAGTAATACAAACTGTGAGAACAAAAACGCTGGCACAAAACGAAACATTTGAGGCAAGACGTAGTTTTATTAATGTTTCATTTGGTTTCACATTAAATGGTGGTACATTAACTTTTTCATAGCATGTTTACGGCCTTTAATAGATCTTAATGCTTTATATTTAAGGTGGCCTTCACATTGGGCTCTTCCCTCTGTTAGGTCTCCTACAGTTAAACAGTGGGATTACTTTTGGCAAAACTGTTTATTTATTTATCAAATCTCACATGTAATGAAGTAGCCATCTTCAGATACTACAATTGCAGTTTACATACAGCGTGTCCATTTTTTTTGCCCCATCTAGGTTTTTATAAGCCTTCAATGTACGTATGACATCCAGCCATGCTGTAAACCTGTTTCAGTAAAGTGTTTATGACTCTAAGTGCAGGGACAGGTGTTTTGTTTCAAAGAAAGGTGCAGCAGGCTCTCAGCATCTAGTTGCACATACGTATTTGATAAGAATTTTATTTAGGGTAGCTGAAGTAGAAAAATCTAAATTGAAAACAGAGTACAATGCAACATTAGAGAGTGAGCAAGGCCTGCCATACCTTCAAATCGCCCATCCTGCCACCCACACAATAAAACTGTCAATGTTCAATCAACTCCGATACAGTACAATGTACTCTTGAGTAAATTTGATTCCTCGTGGACTGTGCAGCACAACGGCACATTGTAGACAGCAAACAATGGAACTGAAGGGTCTGTTCTCTGACTTATGAAGTCTATAAGTCCGACAGCACATCCTGGTTCAAAGCCTGACCGATATTAACCACGTTTGCGTGTTCATCCCAGGAAGTTGAAATATGTCAGTTATTTATTTTATTTTATTTTTTTGGGGGGGGGGGTAGGGGGGTTATTCATGTTCTCTGATTAGTCATTTTTAGAGCTCATAACTGTGCTGTGTGCTTCTCGGCTGTTTCTGCATCCGCTGTCTAGAAATGGAAATGAAGTAGAGATTCCTCCAGCACCTTTGATCTTTATCACCCATATACTCGCACCATGTACTCACTGATTCAGAAACAAATCTTTATTAGAGCACAGCAGATAGCACATTGAGGCAGGGGCTAAAAGATGGTTGACTTGCTATATTTGTTCTACCAGTGGACATACACTGAAATTTAGCTCATAAATATGCTGAATAGATAAATAATGTACATCTCCCAAGGCAGTAGTAACTTTAGTCCCATTTCAATTTGAAATATATATTTTATTACAATTCCACCCTGATACTACTTCAACAGCCCTTTGAAAATGGTGCTTTCTCAAGACAACCATTATATGCAAGGATAGATTTAAGGAGTGACTTTGCTTTCTGCGGTACTTTAGTTGATTTATTTAGTTTTTTCCCGTTTTGTTGTTGTTGCTGCTTTGTTTTTTACTTTTAAAGTGCTTGTCCCTCATCCTGAGTTTTTTATTTTTTATGCAGATGTTGAAGCTTTGTACATATATCAAAATTAGTGCGTTGTTTTTTTTAACAGATGTCAGTGATATGAGCTACGATTGTTTACGACTTATCTCAGATCCTTTACTTACTGAAGCGGAATTATGCAGAAATACTGCAGACATGCCACTCCTGTGCTGATGTGCTGTATTATTGAGTGCTTGCATGCACAACACAGGAGGGAGAAACCTGGGTGAGCCAAATTGGTGCTCGGGATAAGCCGGCAGATGAGTGAGGGGTAAGCATGTTGATACAGATCTATTGGCAGGGAGATAGAGAACGGAGATTGATGGAGAGATCGGGTCATCTGCTGCGGCAGAATTCAATTAGACAGAGATGAGATTAGGTAGAGCAATCTATACAGCCGGGGTCGCCGTACGCTCGGGTCCTCGCCGGGCGTAGATTAACTGAACTGCCGGCGGTCGCAGGGCCCATTATTATTCGGAAATAACTCACACTGGTTGTGTGGAGGTGCAGTCCAGGCGCAGAACTTCGATAATTTCGCTACTGTGGGGCCTTTTTGGGAACTTTGAATAAGCGGGCTGGAAACGTTGGGAACTAACTTATCGAATGAGTTGTTTCGGCTACATAGATGCCGTAAATAATACAATTATGAGACTTAGGGCCTGATTTACTAAGACCTTTAGTGTGTGCAAAACCTTTTAGCACACGCAAAACCAATAACATGTTTTGCACAAATCATTGGTCGTGTTATGAGTTTTGCGTGTGCTAAAAGATTGTAGTAAATCAGACCCTTAATTATTTCATCCTGATGGCCCAGGTACACCAGGACCCTGGCGGTAAACAGGAAGTGGATTGGACTGCCATGCCAGAGCTGCCATCCGTGGCAGATGAACACGCTAGCTCCATCTGCTGGAGAGAGTGCAGACGTGCCCAAAATGTATATTTAATTTCCTCCAGGCCTGGTGGTTGCCAGGGTGATAAAACGTCATGTCTTTGAATTATGAAACCAATAGGGTGCACAGGCATGCTATGACCATTGGCTGAAGAGTATAAGAGTGGTTCCATTCTACTTCCTCCAGATAATGACTGATGCCAGCTATGGCTGGAATGCAGGCAGCTATCATTCTGCCGAAGCGACTTTTGAATGGCAGCGCGACGCGATCACTCCGCAATCCGTTCTCGAGTCGTGGAGGAATTTAAACCTCCGTCAACCACCTTGGGCTTAATTTTCACCTCGCACGCGCACACTGAGTAACGCACAAAAGGAAAAAAGGGTTTCAGAAATCGGACGACATGCTGCAATGCAGCTTTATTCAGGCAGAGAGAGAGAGAGAGAGAAGGGGAAAGCTGTGGTCTAAGTGGCCAGGGGGCGGGCTCTGGATAAAAAGGGGTGGGTTAAGGTTCAGTCCCTCGATAATGAATGGTTTCTGGGCCCAGGTTTACTATGAAAACAAAAACAGAACCAACAACCCTTCCTGCGCAGCCGATCCGCTGATAAGCTGAATTACTTGGTGAGGTAAACCTATAAGGCGGTTCTATGTGGCATAAATCTTTATTAGACAAAAGGGCAGGGATGCGGAGAGTGATTACGCGTCTGCGGCAGATGGAGATATTACGTGGGCCTTGTGCTCTGGGCTTGGCAGGGACGTCGGCGTCCGCGTTTTCGGCGAAGACAGCTGCGCAGCGCTCTCCCAACCCTCTTTCCGGTGCCAGAGAGCCTGGAGAACCTCCAGCTTCCCGGCGGCGTAGATCTGAACGTCGCCCCGCGAAACACGCCGGCCGAGGGGGCCGACGCGCGGCCGAAAGGGGGTCTGATTGCGCCGTCGCCGCGGGTAACGTCAGCCTGTGCATCTGCATGGCATACGTTAGGGAACTCGCCTCGCCCTACTTTCACAACCACAGCAACACCTTGGACAAGAACTGAAAAATAACGCAGACGCGCCTCTCGTCTCAGGACCTACTCATAGCAACACCTGGAGATAGGGTAGGATGCAGTGAACCAGGGAATATACAGTGGTTACAAGAACACTCTCATAAAGATAAGATGGGGGGGGGGGGGGGGGGTTTGTGGTACTGACAGCGCTGCCTGTGGACTATCAGGCTTACAAAACCATACTGTTATTATATATAAATAAATTACAAAAACAGTCTCTTTAAGAAGGCAACACATTCCCTGACTCAGTAAGCACTGTGACTTAACTCTAACACTCCTGACCATATGAGGACTTGGTATTTACTGTTTATTAAGAGAAAAGGCTATTATTCTGTCAACTCCAGCAAAAATGCATGCAGAAACCGAAAAGCACACTCACAATGGATGTGGCTCCAAAAGAGTCCTATTAGATGCCATAACCCGGGGTTTGCTTATATTTCATCTTCCAAGAATAAAAGTTAGCTTTCAGAGACTGGAGATGACATGGACAAAGTAGTTTTTTTTAAAAACACCGAAGTTAAAACTAAGTAGCTAATAATAGTTGTTAATTGTTTGCATTAATCTAGAGCTGTTCATCTCCTGAGTCCTGATATCACAGAGATTCACAGTGAAGGGGGGACACAAACCCTCACCCACCTGGGTGGTGGATGGCAGCCATTTTGTGCCAGAATGCCCATCACACGCATCACAGCCCATCACATCTGTCATTGCTGTCAAGGCAAGTAGAACTGTAGGAATAAGCTTGCGATTAGCTCATATATCTAATGATAGAACCACATTGCTTGAGCAGCTTGCCTGATATCAGTACCAAAGGAAAGGAAGACCCATCGCCCAACATACAGTGAACCAGGGTTTGGATGTTTTCCATTTCAGTTCACCCAGTTGAGGAAATTAATTGAAATCCAATCAATGAATGGAAAAAATGTCCACAATCTTTGATTGGAATTGTCCAATTAATGAACTGGATTGTTTGCTTGACTCAGGCACGGCACTAAAAAGAAAAAAAATGGTCACAATAATGTAATGACTTAACTAAATAAACGGTGTGAGGCAATTAAAAATTTAAAACCCAGTCGGAGAATTTTGTGCAAAACTGCTTACATTGCTTACAGACACTAGTGTGAACACCCCACCCCCTCCCGCCGTATCACTCTGTCTTTTTTTATATCCTGTGGAATTTATTTATTTTTCAAACTCTCCCTGTTAAACCACAAAGCAGGCAAGATCTTATCTTTATCCCCCCCCCCCCCCCCCCCCCCCTTTTGAGATCTTGATCATCTGTTGCTATCAGCTCTGATTCTTCAGGAAAGAGGAGAGGAGGAATGAGTTTGCCCCCCCCCCCCCCGGCTTGGAGAAGTGTAACGCTCAGCTGGCAGACGACGAGCCGCTGTCGTCGATTAATTCCTGTCGGAGTGTAGAGCGAGAAGGTGTGACCGACCGGGTGCAAAGAGCAGCTCACCTAAGCGCTGCTCACCCCTCACCTTGTCGCCATGTCACTCTCCCTCAGCTCCCCTACCCCTCCCCCCGTTTTGCCATGGCACCCAACCTCGGCCTTCGACCCCAAGCGGGTTCCTCGGCGCGTGACCTACATGAGTTACCTGCCGTGCGAGTTAACGGAGTCAACGTGTCCAAGGATTACTGGGCGTGGGGCCGGGCTTGGTGATGCGTGCAGCCTCGGTGGCCTTTGACGGTAGTGTTTACGGGGTCAAAAGATGGTGGCTTTCTTTAGACGGAGGCCACCGAGGAACGGAACGAGGACACTGATGACGTTCGATTCTGAGTGCTAAAAGAGAAGAAGAAGAACCCGGGTCCCGCTAGATCCGAGTATGCTGGTACCTTGTACCTTGAGCGAGCGGCAAATTAGGCAGCTGTTCCCAGGGCACAGGGAGAATCGTTACGCACGTCGTGGGTCCGTGCAGTGATATTCTCAATAAAAATAAATATTACAAACTACTTCCTCACTAGTTTGGAAAGAGGTTTGTGGGATTTCTTTGGCACACTGCTTGCAAAGTGAGGGGACAGGGGTCTGAGTGGACAGGGGACAGGGATCATATTCGGACACAGCCTCTAACTGTTGAACTTGCTTTTATCTTCATGGAGTCTCAAGGTGTTTGTGTAATATGTAAAAGCCCTTAAGGGGTTGTGTCTCTAGGGAATAGTAAAGCCTTGGGTCCTGCAGCAGGTTTTTCTGATTGTTTTTATTACTCTCCTAATTCCCATCTGACAAGGCATGATTTAGTGCCTGAAAGAGGCGACACCGTTATGTTGGTAATATATTCATGGCACATTGCAACATGTTCACACCGCAGATCTTCCCCGGGGGTACGTCTGCTAGTACGAATAAGGCGGGATACTGTTTGTACTTTTTAAAAAAAAATAAAAATCATTAACCAAAAAATAAATAAAAAATACAGTCCTTAAATATATTTTAGAGTTTTGATTAATAATAGGCCGGTGGATGTGATTTCTACAAGGGGAAACCGCATACAGTAAATCAGTCAGCATACTCTGTGTTCACCTTTTAACAAACCATCAGTTCTCAATAGACTGGAAACAGTGGGTGACTGATGTGTGGGCTAATGCAATGCTTCAATGGAAGGAAAACACTTTTGACTGTAGGTAATAGAGAAATCCAATGCTCTTTTATTTTTCCCGCAAGTCAAGTTAGTAAACAGAATATCCACCGAGATGGATTTCTCTCTTGTTTGTCATTAAAATAAAATAATTACCCTTTTGGAAATATGTAAAGGGCAAAGCCAAGCAAAGCATGGGGGGAAATGCATTAAAGTGAGAAATCTCATATAATTCACAGGATGGAGACACGTTAAGGAACAGTAACATAATCCACCATGGTGTGCATTACTGTTGCATTTATTTATTATATTGCTTTGCATTTATACATTTGTTTTTTGTTCCTCACATTCACAGTTAGAGACTTAAATTGGCTTAACACACCGTGTTAGGGAAGAAAACATTTTTCACTTTCATTTTTAAGTCAAAGTTAAGTGCAAATGTGACAAAAACCTGAACGGAATTTTTCAGCTGAAGGGATATTAACCGGAGGAACCGCCAAGTCAATCGCGGCGACGTTTCCCTCCTCGAATCTCTGCATTTGTTCTCGTACGTACACAAAGCAGCGTCATGTTCCCCGGTTACCGCGACGTGTGGTCGATGTTAACATCGCTGCAGAGGCCCCGGGAGGCGGCCGTGCATACAGAGTGACACAGAAAGAGGTCTCGGAAAGCAGTTCCATATTCTTTATCCCGTTATCCTGTTTGCTCATTGTGAATAAGAACGGTGGTTTTACCCTGATGTGTGCAAGGAAGTAAAAGGTGCATAAAAAATTTTTTTTTTTTAAAAGAGACATCTGTTGCTAAGAGGCTTCCACACCGCGCTTCATTAGAAGCCTCTCGCGCCCTACGCCTCAATGGGGTCCGCGGTCGACGGCGGCGCGCAGCGAAAGCGCCCCCTCCGTGTGACTGGGCAGTCGAGGAAACTCACCACGCTCACCGCGCACAAGTGTTCCTTTCCTCGTTGCGCGTTCGGACGCTTTCGTCTCGCGAAAGCCGCGCGGGGGGCGACACGCGGGCTCGCGGCCCGTGACGGCGGAGCTGTGTGGCGGGAGTGAAGCGAAGCGAAGCGCGGTGTGATTCGCGCCTTTGACGGACGTGTTGTCTCTGTTCTGCTCTTTCCCCCTGCAGGGATGTGCGCCGTGTTTACCCAGCAGCCTCACGACCTGGTGGTGGTCGCCGGACAGCCCGTCACCCTGCCCTGCTCCAT
Source organism: Synaphobranchus kaupii (assembly GCA_029718625.1). NCBI lineage: Eukaryota > Metazoa > Chordata > Actinopteri > Anguilliformes > Synaphobranchidae > Synaphobranchus > Synaphobranchus kaupii. Next base: position 15,439,654 of record CM056389.1, read on the forward strand.
CCCTGGCTACCACGGCATCGTGCTGTGGGTGAAGGACGGCTTAGCCCTGGGAGTGAACCGAGACCTCTCTGGTAGGGCCAAAATGGCTGCTCTTTTTCACACTCTTAATCTGTCCATCCATTCAGCTTTTCTCATTGTCTCTACGTGCTGTATTTACCAGTCTACTTTTCCTATGGTTCTTCTTGTCTGTGTGTGGCAAACTTTTTTTTTTTTGTTATTCGCCCACTTGAGCATTTTCTGTGGAAGTGGGAGCATTCATCAGTATGTATAGAATGCGAGGCTTGGCAAGGCTACAGCACAATCATGGCTGATTTGATTTTGAAAAACATTTCACCCTGGAGACTCCCTGCAAATCAGCTGCTATTCACAATCTTACAGACTGTTGCACTGTAAGCGTGGTTTCTGAAAACTAAAATAACCTGTTCTTTTATTATTATTAATTATTATTAATAATCGATAGAGATGGGTAAACTTTGGAAGCATAATTGCACCCCAGCTGGTAAGGGCTAACCCACATCCATGTTCCGCATCAGCTTAATAAATATTGTTATATCACCACCTTCCAACGCCAATATTTAATGCCATTAGTCTGATTTTAAAAATCAACTGACATTTTAACATAGCCATCATTCATCATCAATATGTGCTCCCTTTAATGCTTGAGGAATGTAAACACCCAATTATTGTATTATAAGTCGATGTGTTAGGAATATTTTTTGTTTGTCTTAAATACATAAATAATACATACCAGGCCCTATTAACCCCTTCTATAGCACCACCTTTCTTGAACAAGCCAGAAAATAAAATGGTTGCTGTTCTTGGACCCCTTTGACTACATGCAATGTTTTCCAAAAGTCAGAATGACTCTTAAGTCTTACTGAAACAAAGTAACAGAAGCCTAAAAACAGTGTAAGTGGAAGTTTTGTTTTTCTCAACATTTTAGTAGTAGTCATTTTAATTGAGCCAGTTTTGTGTCATGTTACAAAATAAGGAGTCACTATAACACCCCATCGTAAAATAGGGATCGTAAAATAGTTTATAGAGATACAATCATGAGTTTTAACAATTTGAAATTATATATTGTGTGACCAAATTATTGGAAAATTTCACCGTAAAAATATTCAAAGAATGCAAACAAAGGAAAGCCATTTTGGCCTGAATGCAGGCCAGTTCTAGTTCAGGGGGTTAAGGGCTCTATTGTAAAAATAAATTGGTACCATTGAAACTATAAAAAAAAAAAAAAAAACAGCCCAGATTTATCACACCAACCATTTCCTTAACTGACAATGAAATCAATATTTGCACTTATGAACGCCAGAGGAAACCCACACATCCATTTCTCTTTTTGGATCTGTCAGCTACGGCCACGTTGCTCAGGTTTTGCAACATTTGTCTGAAAGAACCACCCACCCGACCTTGGGTACAGGCCCCGTAAAGCACCCGGTAGTCTCTAGCGAGTCCCAACATGACACTCCGAACGTTATAGCCGCTTAACTTCCCCGCCTCCTCACAGATGGCACTGAGAGAAACAAAAAATAAAAATCTCGAAGGGCTATGATGTCCTATTGAGTCCATTTAATTCCCTCAGCAGACTTTTATCAGGCCCTGGGGGGATGACGGGAACGGCGGTAAGCGGAGGCAGAGGGGCTTGGCTACGGGAGACTAACTGCACATCAGCGGCAGTTATAAACGGTCACGGATGAGAGCCGCCGACTGACCCCGGCGCGCCTTCCCGCGCGAAATGAGCGCCGCTTCGTTCTCTCTGGCGGATGAGCCGGCGGGCAGTAGTGACGTGACGGCGGCGGTAGATGGAGTTTGCGTGGCGAACGCCTAAAGGCGTAAACTCCAGGGTCACCTGAGCTTCCTGTAATGAACTGTCCTCACGGGAGATAAAAAGCCTACAGGTCGGGGTGATGGCTTTCTGCCTAGACGTTTTAATTTACCAGCACCGTAAAAGCTACAGTAATAGAACAGAATATCGTTTCGCAACAAATTGTGCAGCGATTAGTTTGCTGCTTCTAAACAGCTTTGTATTGAAAGCATTGGCTCCTGCACATGGAACAGTGGTCGCAACGATAGAGCTTTCTTTGCACACTTCACAAACCATCAGATGAACGGGTACAAATCCAAATCCAAATCCTCCCGCCAATCCACATCCGCTGTTCTTTGTTTTTATCTCGTTAGCTTAATTAGGCGGAGGAGCAAACCTTCGGCGTGACACCATGAACGTAGACGATGCGTACGGGCAGCCTCTAAATTAAGTCAAAAAATGTATTTGAAAACGTCCGTGGCGAGGGAGTCGGAGGCTATATGCTAATGCAGTGAGCGAACACGCCCGGTGTCAGCCTCCTGTCGAGCTCTGCATCCCCTGTCTAATCACACAGATTCAAGAGCTCATTGGCCACTCGCTGCCTCTGCCTTCACAGTTGTTCCCAAAACCTTTATGTCTTAATACACGAGTATACATAAACTTTGAGGTGGCAAGATAACGTGCTAACAGGTCGAGTATCCACTGCATGCCATACGTTTGCAGTTCCGAGACCCGAATGTTCTGCTCTGGGTGTCATAGGACCTGGAAGCATCATAGGACAGTCAATTTACCTTCTCCTGAGAGCACTGCTGTGGTTGCCAGTTTCACGTTTTGGGGGGTTTTTTTTCCTCTAAGCAATGTTCCATGTAACATGTCTTTCCTATTTGCCTCCTTCCACTACGTCTCTGGCAAGACACTACCTGCCCATTACACTGAAATATGGCACTGTTCCACCCGCTCATAAACAGTCATTCAGGCTCTATTGACCCACTATAGAGAATAATCCCCACCAGACACTGATGGATTAATTACCTTTAACAAAGCTATTGCACAGTACAGTAATTCACTGCTATAACTGAATATTTTTTTACTTACAGAACAGATGGTTAGTGTCACGTTCTTTAGAGGGTTTCCTGAATTATCAAAAAATGTGTTGTCTTATGATCTTTCGGTATAAGAAAGCATGTAACTACATCAAACATGTACTTAATATAAATATAATTAAGTAAATAAATAGCATAACATAACATATACCTATTTATTTTCATTATAATTTTCCAAAACGCTATGTGGAGCGACCCATGACTGATTTGCATACTTTTTACAAAGGATTTTCACCGTAATACATTCCCAAGGCTTGAAATGGAGTTCGCATCTCAAGGAGCCGCACGAGTGGCAAGCGATCGTGCACTATAGCTGGGAGGGATGATGTTACTTTCCGGGTCTCCCAAAGAGTCGAAATGCACAGAATTACTTCAGGCTCTCTCCGATTAATCCTCTTCCAGTTATTGACCTGAACTGATCTGCTTGGCAGACGCCCAGATTCCTGAGTCAGAGCGGCTGAGGACATGCGCTTAAGCATACGGTTAACGGCCCGCACGCTAACGTGCTAACGAGAGACAAGATCGGTCTGGAATTGGGGAATATACCTTCATTCCTCATTGCAGCTAGACATCTCCGGCTGGGTATTAAATGCTAATAGATGATTGGGCCGAGACACTGATACCTTGCCAACAAAACAAACGGCAGTATTTTAAGCTGAATCAATGGCCATTAAGGTTATTTATTGCACGCAGTTAAGTTTTATCTGTTGAACTAAAGCCTGCCCCATCATACAATGTTCTCAGACTCAGTTAGTCTTCAAATCTCTTTTTACCCACAAAACAATCGATATATTGGAAATGCGGCTCGGCTAGAAGTCTGTGGGAAAGACTTGTTTTTGTTTCATTTTTTATTTAGTAATGATTTTGTTTATTTAGTTTTTCATTTTATTTTATTTTGGACTGGCTTTCCTTGAGCGCCTGGTCATGCGTTAAACATCCTTCCGGAGCTTGCGAACCCTCTCCATTCTGCTTGTGTTGTTATTTGTTTATTGTCTTTGTTACCTCAGAACAATACTAAAAGTATCATCGGGAAAGATGGGAAGTGCAGTTGTTGGCAGTAGTTCTTCCTTCAGCGGCCAGATGACAGCCACTGCATGCCACGTTGTTTTAACATTGAATGAGGTCTAATGAAGTAATAGACAGTCATTTAAGTTTGGTAGCCCAGTAGACTAATAATAAGGTCCATTGGCTTTCAAGGCTCTGTCGTGCCTCTCTAAATGTTCACAAAGCTGATTTTGATAGATAGTACTCTGGACATCCTAATATTTTGCCTGAGTGATGTGACAGAGATGTAAAAACCTGACAGAAAAAGAATAATCGGATATGGTAGTAATGCTGATGTTAGTATGCAAATTAGAACCACACACAGACATTTACCAGCGGTAATTCCCAAAAAAGGATAATGAATTGGATAACAACTGCTGATCTGTGTGCTCCCTTTTGTCAGTGTTGCTTTTACTCTTGAATAATTAAAACAGGTTTTGGGCAGAAACGCTGTGATCACTTCAGTAAATATAAAATGAATACCTGATTCGCCGGGATTAACCAAATGGCCGGAGCGGTCTTTGAATCGGAGCATGTTTAATACCGTAATTATGGTGGGTTCAGCCTGATAAATGCTGTCAAACCAACGCTGTTCACGTTAAGCCTTTGTGAAATGCCCCATGAAGCCCAGTGATCAAAGGTGTCCTTTTTTTTTCCGTTGTACAGTCGAGAGAAACACTATAGCCTACCGCAGAGAAGGCTTCAGATGCAAATGCTGGTAACGGTTCATTTGAAGTGTGTGAGAGTCAGCAGGATTGTTTTTTTTTGTTTGTTTGTTTTTTTCTTTCCTGGGCAGTAAAACCTTCAGGACTTCTGAAAACTCCTTTCCTTTTGTGTTATTAAACCATAAATCTCACAACCGTTCTATGGCCATTTCTCAATCTTTCTTGTCCATTGGCAGTGTTTACAGCTTCAAATCATCCCTTTTATTATTTTGTCTCGAAAAAAAGAAGAGAAAATCTACCCGGAGAAAAAGAAAGAAAATACTTGCTGCGTGTGTTGTTTTATCTGCAGCTTGGCCTTCTGGGAGCAGAACTCAAATTTACTTGAATTGGAATTATCTGGTAATCCATTTTACGTTTGTGAAAATGTGGGCGTCGTCAAACAGCCAGTGTAGCAGCAAGACTCTGCAATGCCAAGATTCTGTAAGCAAATGGAAGATAAGTAGGATATTGTTGTGATGATGATGATAATGATGAGTCCGACCGGTAGAGAATCATCCAATGTAGCCACTTTGACAGATATGCATTATTTTAATTATTTTTCATTATGTCTGATGTCAACCATGGGAAAGCATCCATACTGTATACAGTATGCCAACAGATATGCATGAGTTAGCTCATGCCTACACATTGATAACAATTAAATACTCCCCGTGAAAACAGAGCAAAAGATAAATAGCTATGACTATACCCACGCAAGCATTTGCCTGTTAATCTCAATCTTAATGCGTTACTTGTCTTCTGTTTGTGTTAAAATCAATGAGCACCTGCAAGCTAACTTGTATATTTGTAAGCGCACATGGTGCTATTCCTACATGACCTTATCACACAATTGAGGATCTCCCCCCACACTCTGCCCTTTTCTCCACGAGAAGCCTCGATCTGCAAGCGGGACAGCCTTGCCAGAGGGGAAGTCTTTATCAGCCGTGTCTCTGTGTGGTGGATGCAATCTGTGCGGCAGTGTCGTCCAGTTAACCCGGCGAGACGCAAGGGTAACTGGACGACACCAGGGCGCTGGGAGGGCGTTGACAGGTTCGTTGTGCTTCCAGGCTACCCCCGATACTCTGTGGTGGGGGGACCACGGCGAGGGAGAGTACCACCTTAGGATCGGGCGCGTGGACCTGACGGACGACGCCCTCTTCGAATGCCAGGCTATCCAGGCTGCCATCAGGTCGCGTCCCGCCCGCGTGACCGTTTTGGGTGAGTCACAGCCACACACACACACACACACACACACACACACGTGTGAGGCACACACTCTTTATGGTGTAGAGCTGCAACTATTGATTATTTTCTTAGCGATTATTCTATCGATTACTTCTTTGAGTAATCGAGTAATTTTCCAAAACAGAACAATTTATTGATATAACAATGACAGATCTGAACAAAAATGTCATATAATTTCATCAAAGAATTAATAATAAAAATAAATAATAATTTATTATTTATTTAATTAAATATACATTTTTAACAAACAACAAACCAATCACTCATCCCACCCTCAATTCCCCTCTCTCTACCCTCCCTCCACTTTACCCCTCCTCCTCTCCCATCTCTTGGGGCAGGGATGGCAGAGGCTCGGGACTCTTCGGCCATTTTCAGATAGAATGTCGAAAACGAGGGCGAACTTGAGAATAGCGAGTAATAAACAACAAAAGAACCTCACGCTCTCAAACGAGGAGCGATAACAGGAGGTCAGAGAAAAAAAAGAAGAAAAACCCTGTATAAACGGATGAGAGAACGAAAATGAAACTAGAACCTGTTACCTTAAGCTCTAGGTGAGACCGAGCTGAACCAAAAGGTAACAGGTAGAGGAGTATAAAGGATAAAGAGAGAAAAGGAAAGAAAAAGATTAAATAAATCTTTATCCTAACTCTAACCGGACTTTCTACGTTTCTTATTTGCAACAACCAGAAACGTAGTGACTGACATCCTATACCTTACCGACTTCGATGTGAAAAAGACAATGTCAAAGCACAGGAAAGCAGAAACCCTGAGCTTATATAGCCGACAGGAAACTCAAAACAGGTGCGAGGGATCACAGCCGAGCGATAGCAAAGCACCGGAACGGAATATGGAAAATCCGATAGAGTGCCCTGACGTAATAACGACCGTAGAAATAACCGGAGGCTGCCAGAAACCATGATAATGTTTACATGTACTCACACCATACATTTGGAGAAATATGTGTAACATAGTGTTACAAAAGCCCATCACCACCAAACATTTAAAAATGCGTAAGAACTAATAAAAATTTTACCCACTTCTCAGAGGTTTCTGCCTTTAGCACAAGACAAAATTGAGCATTTCTAGCTCATTTGTTTTTGAGCCCTTGTGATTCAATTGATTGTAAGCACTGATTATAAAATATTGTGCTTCAAACCCATCATATTTCACAGCAAAAGATCCCTATAAATCGTTGGTGAAGCAGAGGTATCAATACTGCTTTGTTACCTTTGTTGCCCAGAAGAGTGCAACATAGAATTAATAATTTAAATGGACAAGGCATTCTGTTTCACAACACACCCTAGACCAAATTGTGCCAGTGTCTAGCCTTGCGGTTAGAATTAATTTCTGGAAAACCAGCACAATTGTCATTAGGACAGTTTATCTCTATAAAACTTTAATTGCCCTTGATTTCTTTTCCAGTTGTATTGAACAGGAAGGATGAATGATTATTACTTCTCTCCTGGCATTCACTGCCCTTTCTCCCCCCGTCCTCACCAGTAAGGTGAAATGAAAGAGAGGGAGAATGAGTGTGGAGGTTGAGGAAGTGAGGTCTTCACCCAGAACAGCTGCACGGCTTTATTGATCTCCTCTAATAAAAAAAAGTGAAAGTAATGATCTGAAAGGGAGGAGGCACAGAGAGAGAGAGAGAGAGAGAAAAAAGGAGGAAATAAACGAGACAGCTCTCGTTCCGGCTGAACCTCTGCAAATGCACGCTAATTGATGATTTTTCATGCAGACTTTAATTTCATTGGAACGAACAGCCCACCTAGTTTCTGCCGATTTAGACTCCTGCGGCTTGATATTCACAAGGACCCGTCAGTAATCACGCATATCCCTGCCATTTGTCTTAGGTGCTGAGCAGAGGATTAGCTCATATATATAATATTTCACACTCATTCTCATTCGTTTTATCTCCTGAACTTGCTTTTTTTCCCCGCCCATGGTAAGTCAAAAGGCAGCGCAGAGTTTCATTCAGACTGGCTTGTAGAGACCAGTGAAAGGGAATTTACATGGTGTCAAAGCTAATGGAAAAGAGCGGTTCTGTTCAGGAGCACTAATGCAGTGGAGTAGAATACCACCCAGTGCAATTACTTGACCCCCCCCCGAAATGAATGTTCCGAAATATTGTTTGGTGTCTGTAAATTCCATTCTCTGACAGGCACTCCGGTAGATGTACGTAAATAAAACGGGTCCAAATGGACAATATTTTTTTTCCCAGCGCAATGTAAAACCCTTGTCATCCTAACACCGGGGTAATGCAAACAGGCCCCCGAACGTGTTCTATGCTAGCTTTGACTGCCTTCGGTTGCAAATAGGAGGAACTAGCAGTGTTTTCCTTTGCATTTTAAATTAGCATGATGGCATAAACAACTCATTCCATATTTAGGTATTCCATTCCAGCAAAAAATAAATAAATAAATAAAATAAATAATATTGGATTCACACTACATGGCCAAAAGTATATGGACACCTGCTCGTCCAACTTCTCATTCCAAAATCATGGGCATTAATATGGAGTTGGTCCACCATTTGCTGCTATAACAGCCTCCACTCTTCTGGGAAGGCTTTCCATTAGATGCTGGAACATTTCTACGGGGATTTTCTTCCATTCAGCCAGAAGAGCATTAGTGAGGTTGGGAACCTATGTTGGGCGATTAGGCCTGGCTCGCTGTCGGCTTTCCACTTGATCCCAAATGGTGTTTGACGGGGTTGAGGTCAGGGCTCTGTGCAGGCCAGTCAAGTTCTTGCACACCGATCTCGCCAAACCATTACTGTATGGACCTCACTTTGTGCACGTCATGCATTGTCATGCTGAAATAGGGAAGGGCCTTCCCCAAACTGTTGCCACAAAGTTGGAAGCCCAGAATCGTTAAGAATGTAATTGTATCCTGTAGCTTTAAGATTTTTCTTCACTGGAACTAAGGGGCTTAGCCTGAACCATAAAAAAACAGCCCCAGACCAAGGGGTGTCCACATACTTTAGGTCATGTCGTGTATATCTGAGTTAGTCCTGAGTGTAACAAATTATGTTATTTATTTAGATATTCACTCTGCCACGTCCAGTGGTATATTTGTTTTATTCAAATGACTGATTTATTCCAAGATCATGGCTAAACAGTTTCTTTGAATATCCCCTCCCAAGTACATTCTTCCATCCCTTAGATTTGGACTGGATCGATCTTGCCTGATGCAAATGCACAGCGTTTAATTAGCCTCCGGGCACCTGAGGCAATGCTGATCATCCTCACCCATTTACACCCCTCATGTAAATTACAATATTTTGCCAGAGAAACCCTGACATTTTCCTCTCTGTCTCTCACAGAGTAAGGCCTACTGATTTGAACCCGGTATGAGAGAGGTGAAGACATAGGTGATTTCACTAATTTTCACTAAGTGGGGATGTCATTTTATTTTATTTTTCCTCAGCTGTTTGTGGGGGGAAGACAAATAATCAGTAGTGTAGTGGAGGGTATACTTCTTTCTTAGTGGGCATAGAGTATACTCACTTCTTAATCCCCACTGGTGCACGTATCAATTAGTAGTCATCGATTTGTTAAATTAGACTATACCCACTTCTCCAGGCACTAGTACACCACTGCAAATAATCCACTAACAGTGTTAGCCCTGGAATGTTGAAAATGAGCCAATGAGCAGCTTTGCCAGTGAACTAATGAGGCTAATTTATGCATGATGTCACAATCAGTCTCCTGCTGGTGCCACAGGTAATCTATACACAAGTAGTGTAATGGAAAGTGGAAACCATACAAATTCATGTAAATTCATACAAATGCAATGTAAATTCGTAAATAAATAAATTCACAGGGCGGGTGGGCCAGTAGCCTATTGTCTTTCAGGAAACTCAGTGCTCTCACCTCAGGTTGAATATGAGCTACTGCTGGTTTCTTTTGACTGGCAATGCACCGACATCACAATCCAGGAGTGTGTGCTTCTGCTGCTCTTTAGTACTGATTATGGGTGCGTCCCAATACTCGAAAAATGCAACCTCCTTTCCTCGACTACCACCTCCTTTCCTCCACTACCACCTCCTCTCCTCCGTGCCCCAGTGTTTTAATCTAATGTTGCTAATTACACCTTAATTACATATTAATGGTTACATATTAATTCATTAATTAATCTTGACGCAAACCGCAATGTCAGGTACATTGTATACTGTACATGCAAATGCTTGTACTCAAACATTCAGGTCGTTTTGCATACTTCTGGGTAGGAGAGGAGTGGCAGTGGGGGGAGTGGAGGAAAAGAGGTGGGGAGTGAAGAATATTGGGATGCACCTTATGGGTGGATTCCAATTGCTTATTTTATCCATCCTCTTCTCCTCGGTCCTCGCCTGACCCGGAAATCGATCGAGGTTCGCCGTCTTTAAAGACATTCCAAACCGCTAAATGCTCCACGGAGGAGCGAGGAGTGGGGAACGATGAGGCTCCCGGAGGGTGCTTTAGTGAGGAAACACAAGTGAGGAAACACGCCTTTGCGGAAGCCTTTTCTTGGAACGCGTCACATGTATAAATTATCCGCCACTCTTCACATCTGCCATGTCACAGGCACGCACTACACAAATGTAATTTTACCGTTCTTTTCCATTTATTATAAAGCGCTAATACATAATGACACTCATTCTTAATAACTAACAAAAGCACCGTTTATTCATGAAAAAATAAGCTAAAAAGCATTATAGTTAAGCACGTGAGCATAATATGACGATGTCGCTTGATTGAGCAAGGACGTTCCATTTGCCTAATACATGTTGCCTCGTTTCCTCCATCCTCGTATCTGATCCTTGCATCCTTTCCTTCAGTGCTCCATTGGGCGGAGCTAAGGACCGAGGAAAGGATACGAGGAAAGGAAGCAAAGAGTAAAAATAAGCGATTGGAATGAACCCTATGTCTTTCCCTCAACGCTCCGTCCTGTCATCACCTTTAACCTTTGACACTGTTCCGCGTGGAACATGAGCAAGTCGAGTTATCTTAAGGCCATTTCATATTTGGCAAAAAAGTATGCGTACGGACGTCCGCAGTGTCTGCGCGGACATAAATAACATCATTGTGGACCCTGAGTGGACGTTAGCCTAGGTTTTTGCCTACAAGCGTACATTCTTCGTACCGTAATCTTCTTCCGTGAATGACGCCTTTGTTGTTTGCAATTTGCATGCAAAAATGATGGGAAATGTAGTCTAAAAAGGGGGGTTGGTATGGTTTCAGTATGCTTCAAGTACACTCGACTATGAAAGGCAAAAGTCTGCGGACTGTCCATCCGCGTATGTGTCTGCTCCCTGTTTTAAAAACTCTGTAAGCACCTTCAGGTGAGGCCCCAAATCAAAATAAATGATCAAATAAATCACCTTTTGCAACCATACTAGCCGCAATTATAGACAGACATTGCTATTGAGAAAAAAGATGGTCAACTATTCCATCCATTACTTCTGTTTTTGTTTTGGTTTTATTAGTAACAGTGGTTTCTGGAATGGCTATTGAAAGTATTGTCATTTTCAATAGAAAGGAGACAGGACTTACAGTGTTAAGAACATGGAGTCGCTCATCTGGTTAGTCTATAATATCTGTAATTATAATCACAGACAGGGCTGTCCAGCAGTTTTAAATGTGACCCTGTGCATGCTGGGATGTTACTGGATTAGCAACACCGGTATCTATGTGTTTCGTTTGCTGCCTCCCTTCAAGACCCACATCCGCCCCCACCTCCCTTCAAAAGTACTTCTGGCAGAAAACTTTTTTTTCCTATTATGTCCTTGAGATTCTTTGAAAACCCAGTGCACAAAGGTAAAATCAATCTGGGAGGCAATATAAAACAAGATTGTGCCGTTTCAGTAATAGGTTGACCTTGTTTTTCTTTTCGGTGAATGCAGACATCTGTGAACACAGTTTAGTCATTAAGAAAATAAAATGTAGCACTTTCAATTATTCCTGTGGCTTGTTTGAGTGGGCAAGGATCAGATTCGGCGCGGTTTTTCAGCGCACAATACTGGAGATAAAATGGGCGGGCTGTCATTAAAGCAACCTCAATTTTGTCCACCCCCACCCCTCCCTTTCAAAGTAGCAGAATTAGGATAAACTTGCCCTCTTGGAGTGACATTTGAACTTTGACCTCCGGGTGAGAGCAGCTGGGTAACAGGGGTCTCCTCCTGGTGGCCAGGCTTCTGCATTAAGCATGAGGTGAACAGGAACAGGGTACAAAGGGATGGCCCTATAGACTAATTATATCCAATGAAATTCCCTTCAGTGAAACAGCAGACTTCTGGGTTGCAGTGCACAGGTGTGGGCAGTAGCCTGGAGGTGTATTTGGAGGAGGAAGGGGGGGGTAGGGTTTTGCTTCTGAAAGGTCACCCCTCCGATTTAAAGGGCCTTGGAGACAAGCTGAGAAGATTATTCTTTGTCTAACACTCCAATATTCTCAACATTTATTATGAGTGAGGACTTCACACCTCCTGACACGGGTATCTCTGTAGACCAATCCTCCATCGATTCCCCCGTCTGATATTTTGAGTCCTCCTTAAAAAAGAAAATGTCTGCATACGTCTCGGCGGGAGACCGCGCGCGGAGGCGGCACGTCGTTCGCTCAGCGTGATGCAGTACAGAAACGAAAGGCCCCGGCAGAACAGGGGCGGTTATTTGTGACGCGCCTTCCTTAGCGTTCCGTCCGGCTGCAGAAAAATGTCCCCGAAGAAATGTTTACCCTGACATGAGGACAGCAACGAGATTTACACCTTCCTCTCTCTTTTCAATCTCTTGCCAACCGCGGGATTTAACTGGCGGTCGGAGCGAGGGGGATCGAAGGCCGAGCCTCTGGAACGGACTGTACTTAGATAGCGTGTCCCCCTGACGCCCGGGATCCTGGCCACGCGCTCCGGTCCCATCCATCACACCGCTGTCATTGTCTCAATCTTAGTTTTAGGAGACATCTTTAGCGAAGGGGACATCTTTAGTGCAAAAAGCACCTTTCTGCTATTTATTTTTTAAAAAGGTGGAATTTCCAGGTGGATCTCGTTTGATCACTTAAAGGTTGTATCAGCGATTTTGGGTGACGTCACTTCTGAAGCGAAATCCCAAACAAACATACTTATGAATAATTATGTTATGTTTTAAAAAATAGTGTTCAAGCATCCAGAATTATAACCACGTTAATAACGTTTGTAAGAAACCAAACCATTTGTAAATCCGTCAAGATTTCAGCGAGATAAGAGTATTAGCGTTTGTGCAGATCATTGTGATTGGTTGGAATACTGTTTATTTTGGTTTTGAGTGGTTGGTAGTACCATTTGTTTTTGTGTACGATCTCGGAGCATAGGCTGCCTACAGAGACGCGGTTTTTTGACGGCCTGCTTATGGGGCGGGCAGCTAGCGGATCGTGAGGAAAAATCAGATGAATGTGATCATTTATGTTTCGACCCAAAATCGCTGATACAACCTTTAAAGAGCAATCCACCTGCATATGCGCAACGGTGCTTTTTTAAAATATTATTTTTTACTATACTACGGGTTTGCGTTTAGCCTTTCATAACCCCGGTGGCCATTTCGTGCCTTTGGTGCGCAGCAATACAAGAGGCTGAGGGAAGGAAGCAGAGGCACTCGCTGCGCCGAGACCCTTGAAAAGCAAAGAGCCTGTTTTTGTTGAACAGACCTTGGTCTTCATTTTTTCTACAGCGCACACTCGGTGCGATGATCAAGAGCCTCTCTGATACGGCATTCCTTTTATTTTATCTGCTTCTCAGACAGCCCTATCCATGCCCTCTTTATTTAATAAGCAAACACTGCATCCATTATGGTGAATAAACATCTGCTTAGATGGCCAAGGCAGCCAGCTCTCCTTTTAGAGGGAAAAGGTCACACAGTACTTCATTCAGGTGTAGCTAAAGTCCGTGTTCTACGAAAAATAACAGTCCTTAAAGCGTGTCTCATACATCCCCATTGTTTTTAAAATCTATAGCTAGCTATTGAGTGGGTGATTATTGAGGAAAAACTCATCAATATAGGAAAAAGAAATGTAGATCATTAGAAAAGAAGGATAAACATAGTGAAGATGGCAAAAACAATATATTACAATGTTCAATCTATAGGCTTCATGATATTATTGAATGTTCATCCGCAAGGTAGTGTCACAAAGCAAACCATGTAGTTTCAAATGGTTTCCAAACAATTCAATATTTTAGATTTAAAAAAGTAATTTAATTTTATAGAAAAGCAGAAATTCAGCGGTTATTGGTGAGGTTTAAAGGTTTCTATTTGCGTTAACCAAAAATAAAACCTTCACAAATAATTAGGCAACATCAATGCACAACCTTAAGTTGAGTTTGTCACCAAGTATTTAAATTACATAAAACTTCCATCAAGTTTTGATTGAAATGATTCCTCCTTTACATGAAGGGATAATAATTCTAGTTTTTTAAATAGCATTGGGAATTAGCAGAGGTCACTAGTAGCGGAAAATGAAATTACCTGATTAACTGTGATTTGAATACTTGATAAATCATCTGAAGAGAACAAAGTCACAGAATGAAAACCTTTTCCATAAAACATAAGCCAGAGCTCATGTTACATGTCAAAGTTTGGTCAAAGAGGTTTTAATTCATGATAATTTACGCTTTTAGCCGACTGTCTTATATTAAATATAAAACGGCATTCTGTCAGCCCAGTTTGAAGGACTGGAACTGAGTAATCTAAATGACACCCCTTACATTTGGCAAACAATGAACGGATCGAAAAATGTGAAGCAGAGCTTGCTGGGAGCGAAGCTTGTTTAACATTCGGTGGAATGAGGAGGATGGAAAAAAAACAAAAAACAGGTTGACAGGGTGAAAGAGAACCAAACTAGAAATAAGAAATGCAGTACAAACCTCTCCACGCCCCCCCCCCCCCCCCCTCCAAACCCTACCATTGTTTGACAGCAGCAAAGCAGATGGAAAGGAATTCAGATGGGAGGGGCGGTGAAATCAAACGCAAACAGGTGTAACCTGACAAGACAGAAGGGGGGGGTTCTCTGCTTTGGCCCGTTGGACCGTGTCTGTCTCTTGTTGTGGCGTATTTTTTTTGAGATCTTAACACCTTGCTTCACAGGGCAACCATCCATGCCACATCATAGCCTTGCCCCCCCCCCCCCCCATTTTATTCCGTCCTCCGGCGGACTGGCCCCGTGCACACGGTCATGAGACTTCGGTATTCCCACACCTTGCTAGGGATTTGGTCCGGGACAGTGGCGGCTTCTTTAAGTCACCCACCCCCTCCTCTGCCATTCAATTATAACCTTTGGACTAAACGTGAATCATTACATTTCAGCTTTCATTTTGCATCAGCGGTACCAAGACGAATACGGAGACGGCGAATGGAATCAGCGAGTGAAGGCTGGTTTTAATGTATATCGTAATGTATTTAATGCATATCCAGTGGTTTTAATGCATATCAGGACCGGGTCTTGGTGCATGCTAAGAGTGCAACGTTTATGGAACGTAGGTCTTATTTCTACAGCGGCCATCGTCGAAGTCCGTACGTCACGCTGCACAATTCACAGGGCAGAGGGATCAAAAGAGTCGTTGCAAGTACAGTTATTCCGAGAGAGTTGGCAGTAAGTGCAATATATTCAGTTTGTTTGCGGATGAGATTACCATTGAGCTACACTGGCCCCATGAGCACTTTAATATTACGTATTATGTGGTTAGCCGTGCATAACCCGGTTAGTCCTTTTTTTTTTGGGCCTTTACAATTAACACCGCAAATAATCCATCTCACCTGAAGTAGAAAGAAACCGTATTAAACCTGTTTTGTATTTTGTTTGTGTGTGTTTGTGTGTGTGTGTGTGTGTGTGTGTGTGCGTGTGTTTTATATACTCTACAAAAGGCAGTTTATAGAAATACGTGCCCTCTGAGGTCTAGCCACGCAGACAGAGACGTGAAACAAATTGCACCTTATCTTCCACTCCGAGGGACCGTTGCATTTCCATTAAATTTAAGCATGGTTTAATTAACTCCGGTGGCATCTCCTGTCTAGAGAGGGAAGATGAGCTAATGCAGCTGTTGATCGACAGACCGCCCCCCCCCCCCCTCCTCCTCTCCCATTTTGAGTCATTGCCAAGGTAGCCCTATGCAGATTTGCAGCCTCACCCGCAGGAAGACCCTTTCCCAGCCTTCGATGGGCACGGACACGGTGCGCATGTTTATTGTGACGACGTGCTTATTCCCGATTCCTCGCATCCGCTCGAGGGAGAGTGGGGGGGGGGGGGTTGGGGCGGGGCGGGGGAGATCATTGAGTTTTCCTCCCGTTGATGTAGTGGAGTGAGTTGAACCCATTATGAAAGTGATTAATCCCTTTAATTAATCCAGGGCTAATTCTGGTGAGGAATGTTCCCAGAGACGCGGGACCGGATTCGGACGCATTGTTGTGTAAGACAGGTCACTTTTCCCTCGTGAGCCTTTCCTTACGTTTTTTTATTTTCCTGAAATGAAATTGCATTATCTTAGCCTTCTTTTTTTTCCGTCCAAGTGCTAAATTATCCACTTTGGGGACAGAAGAGAATAGGCAGGGTTCGGCATGTCGCTGTGTGAACAGGAGGAAAGCAGAGATTACCGTGGAAACTGCAAGCAATTCCGGTCTCAGTGCATTACTGTGAGAACAGATCAAATGGCGGGTTTGGCACAGTACCGTTAGAACAAAATAAAAACTATACAGCTTTCATTATGTGGCTGCTGCAAGTGAAAGGAATTCAGGGCTCACTACATCACTACGAGAGCAAGAAAGTCAGGGTTCAGTTATGTGGGAGAACAAACAACGCCGAGCCCATTATATTACCGGAGGGAGCAGGGACGGTTCAGAAAATGGTTCAGAACAGTCCCATGACTTACGGCTAGGCTGCAGAGGAGAGGGATTCCATGGAGGCAGTTGCTAATTAAAGGGTAGCGATCAATCCTGAGCTGTGACCAGCTCATAATAAACCTATTGAGTGGCTGCGGAAAAGTGGTAATGTGGAACCATTAAGGCCACAGCGCATTTACAAACATAGCTGTAATGCTCATGAGTAACACGGTTAAATACTGAGACCTTGAGCCACTGTCAGCTGTAGGAACATACTCCACACAGCACTGTTAGCTTCGGTTATTATTGCTGTATAATAGACTCGGGATTGGTCATGAAGTAACATGGAGCAGCTGGCATCCAGGGTTTTTTTCTTTACAACATTAATTCAGTGTGAGTGATAAATAAATAAGTAAATTAATTTAAATGAAATCAAAATTATACATTTTAGCCACTCTTTTTTGTTTCTTATGTAAAGTCCTTCTTTCATCGTGAACCATAATTGGTTTAAAGTCACATTTTCACAAGTCATTGGCTTTTTAAAATGTAATCCTACCTTCGGCATACCTGTATAATATGGATTTTTCTAGCTACAAAACTACTATTAAAAATACATATATAGCGCCACTTGTATATTGCTATGATATTGCCATGAGACATTCGTCATCAAACTTGATATGTGCATCTGCCGCAAACAACATTCTAATGAATATTAACAATGTCTTAATGAATATTATTGAGAGTGTGTGTGTGTGTGTGTGTGTGTGTGTGTGTGTGTGTATATGTGTGTGTGGAGTGACAGACCTAGATGTTTTGTGCATAGTTGTGGGAAGGTTTTCCCAGTGAATGCCCTTTCCAGCGCTTACTGTATGCTTTGCGCCGAACCTTTGGCTATCTGGTACGTTTTCTTTTTTTTCAACTCTCTGAATGTTTTGAAGGTGAGAAAACATAGCCTGGCCAAAAAAACAAAATTCACTCTTTGGAGGTAGATATTTCGAGAAAAACACAGTGCCATTAGATGTAGGGCAGATAAGAGAGAATGAAAATAAACTGGGAGAGCCTCCTGCTCTCTAAGCAGTGGCAGCATTTTAAAAACATGAACATTATAGACTGAAGAGTCCCATCCAGGCATACTGACAGAAAACGAAACGACAAGTAAACTCTGTGGTAGCGAGCAGCAGGCCCACATTGCCTAGCATCCGGGCGGAAAAATAACATTAATTTATTTCAACACGTATTATTACGGTGACAGTTGTAGTATTTTTAGGCAACTTCAGAGAGAAAAATACTGAAATGTTATCGCCTGTGTCTTCCTGCCCTCTACCACCAAGCATTATGAATGGTGCAAACTCAAAGCACTAAGAAACAAGCAAAGTAAACCATATCAATTGTGTCAGCCTGACGTCTCCGTCTCTCGTTGCCTTGACGTTTGTTTTTGTTTTTTTTATCATTGACAGGTGATGAGATGGCGGCGAGCTCTGTGCTTCTCGTAGCAGTGAATTTGTCTTCGCGGCAAGCTATCTATATATGCCACATCTCATTCATTTGCATTCTATTGGAATTCAAGTGGCAGTGAACCTCTTCATGTTTCCTTTTTATTCTTTATTTTCTTCAAAGATTACTTTCAATGTGCTTATATACCCTGTAAAAAAAAAAAAAAAGCACTTGTTGGTTAATGCTTAAGGTTAAACTGGCTTTTCCGATGCTGAGAGAAAACAACGTAAAAAAGTGTTTATTTCTTGTTAAAATTGAGATCGGTCCAGCACTATGGGTTATGTCCATGTTATCATATAAAGATAATAATAGTCATAAATTATTATCTGCATGCATTTCTGCAGTTTTCTATGGATAAAGATGGAGTTTTCGGTCACTGAAGTAGCCCATCTGGACTTTAGCCTTTGTCGAGAAATGCTCAACTTAATTAATTAATTAGTTAATCCAAGCCTTTGTCAGATCCTTTAGCCTACATGTTTTTCTGTTTGTGTTTTTGAGCAGGAAATTCTCACTAAAGATGCCGTAAGGACCAGCAATAGTGTTTTTATAAGACCGGCTGCTGTGTTTTTATTATCACTCAAGATAAGCTAGAGTAAGGTTACCGTGAATTATTCATAAGCCTTCCAAAATCACCCTATGAAAAAAAAGAAAATACTTGCTGCCCGTAAAGCCCCTTTTACAATCTGTGCACTGACGTCAAATGGAATCCTCTAGGAATGTACATGTCATTTTTCCAGTGAGCTGATTGGTCAGGGGGCAGTGTCCTTGTATAGGTCAGCGGTCCCCAGCCCTGTTCCTGGTAGCTCAGGTAGCTCAACGGGATCTCTAGCCGTTGAATGAGGTGTGCTTTGTTAGTGTTAGAGTGAAAACCTACAGGACAGTAGATCTCCAGGAACAGGGTTGGGGACCACTGGTAGGATGAACACTAAGCCTGAACAAAAACGGCTCCGGAGCAGGTTAGCTCTGCACTGTAAATCACCATGGCGATTTAGCCTGATCAAAAGAGTGACCTTTGAAATACCAGAAACTCAGGATTAAGCCTGAAGTTAGCTGGTTAAACCACCTAGCCTGTATCATAATACAGGCCCCTGCCTACTTGGAACAGCTGAAAAGGAGAATATGTTTGTTCTGTGTATTAATCGTTAAATTGTAGTCTGGTGAAGGCTATAGCCTACATTGCATCTTACATTTAATTTTTGTGTAAAATAAAGTAATTAGTAATTATATCCCACTGGGTGAACTGCTATGAACTTGATTCAACCGATATTTGTCCTTAGTTTTGAATAACAGGTTGGGGGAGAAATGAAAGGTGTGTTTCAGCTCCATCATTGCCCTCTGTCTTTGTAGTATTAAGTTTGGTCCCTCCCTCTTAATTTTGGCTAATCATTGAGTGAAAACATTATTTGGTTTTTGTTTTTGCTGTTTGGTTTGAAAGTAAAATTCTTGCTGACAACCAGGGGTCAGAAATTGAGAGTTTTGTGTTACTCTTTTCACGGCTACATTTCAGCATGATACACACTCAAAATAATTCATGTGCGACTGTTGTTTTTTACAAGGTAGGAACATGTTACTTTAATGTTTACATTTTTCTACATTTACAGACAAAATCCAGAAAAGGGATACCTTATTGGATTTTTTTGATGTACGTAGAATACAAAGGCAACTTTTCAGGAGCTTTCAAATCAAAATGGTTCTTAAAACTATACGGGAACTAGATTTGAAAGTATTGCTTCCCGTCCTCACTCATGAACGGGAGCTAACAGCGCTAAACCTAAAATGGCTGACAGCATGAAAAAAAGGCAAAGACAGCATGAAAAAAAGGCTAAGTGAAACTCTGATTAATGTGCTCTGTCACTGCATGCCAACATATGGAGAGATGTATGCAGCTTTCTATAGCCCTTTGAAAATGGAATTTCTGCCTCTGATTGACAGACATGGCCATTAATTATTATACTGTAAGTCACAAGGGCTGTGAATCAGCACCCCCTCCATAGTATTGAGTATGCTTGCTGAGTAGCCTACACTGGACAAGAAAGTAAAGTAGGCAAAATGTACTCTTAAATGTAGTATATGTAAAACCACCGGATGATATGGCCTGCTTACTTCCGAGGTTTTGCTGAGTATATTTGGGAGCATACCTTTCAAACATTTTAGTTGCATAAATACGATGCCCAGCTTAGCTTTTAAAAAGAGGTGCCGTTTCCCTTAAACAACGACCAAAACAACATGGTCGCACAAGGGCGGGACATCTTACGACACTTCACACAGCACGGTTGGAAAGCAGTATGGAGGAAATATTTTGTACACTGCACTTCATGTACAAAATAGTATACAGTAAACAGTACACAGCTGCTAGTACACCATACACAGGACGCAGTAGATAATGCTCTGATTCAGACACAACCACGGTATGATGTAATGCAGGTGCTTTGTGCTGCAATACACTGCTTCCAGACCCAAGCAGCCAGTGTAGGTGAGTTAATTGTGTAATCATCTAGTTTGATTGAAAAATTGAAAATTGAAAAAAGTTCTGGTTAACCCTGGGAACCAACACACACTAAGGCTCTCCAACACCAGGGTTGAGAGAGCCTCCTCTAATGAGGGGTAGCCTTTTGTGCCTTTCCTCAACCAAAGTGTGATTTTCATTAAAAATGCAACGATGTCTTCCACCCAAAACCCCTACTACACATTCAAACAGTTTTGTTTTGTTGTGTTGCTAGTCAATTTTCCTTCATATTTCAAATGGTAGAAATTCCTTCAGTATGCGTGAGCAGGCTGCAGACCCACTCCCAATGTTCTTCAGCTGCAGACGATGGCCACATTCTAGGACAATCGCAGACATCATAAATCTACCATCACAAACAAGTAAACAAACTTGGAGCTGAAATGGACTTGAACCCAACAGCCCCCAGCTCATAGTGTAAATCATGCTGCTTTTCCGCTAGCAGGCTGAATCATACTCTCTCATATATATAAATATATATATATCACTGCTGGTAGACAATAAAACAGAAAGACCCGGAGGTGGTGGTGGGTAAAGCCAAAAGACTTGCACAGGGGTGTCCAACTAAAGACCTGGAGGCCAACAATTTAGGCCTCGGCAGCAAGGCGAACTGACTCTTTAGCCAATCACGCACTTCATTTAAGTTCCTAAGTGCTGAAACACACAAAAAAAACTTAGGATACGCTGCAGCCATGTAGTCTGGGCCTGGACTGAACTGGAGTCTAACACTCCTGCATCAGCAGGATATAGGTTACGGTCCAGAGCTGAATACTGCATTTGCCAGTTCCAACTGAGGCTGGAAGCCTGTGGGGAAGTCTATAATTTGATGTAGCATCATAGCTGGGAGGAGGGCTTCACCCAAGGGGGTATCCTCACCTTGCTATGCTCTTCTGATTGATCAAGTGCCCACGGCCTGGCTTGGCAGGAAATGCAGTCTGCTGGCCTAGCCGCTACTCCGCAAGTGCACAGCGCGGCCTACGTGAGCCAGCCTGCACTCTTCCAAACTGACGGAGGAGAGTTTCAGCGATGAAAACATACGTTCGAAAATGTAAAGAAGAGAGAACTTCTTAGTAAGCACTGTGGATGGTCTGGATTCTGGCCATCGCACCAAAAACAGAGAGTCTGCTTTGAGTCATGGGGTTTTGTAGAACCCCAAGCCCAAGCCATTGGTGCAGTGCATTAAAGATTTAGCAGACGAACGCAGCACCTGCCAAAACCTAATCAGCAATCACCCAGCCCAGGGAAATTAATAATGAGAGCTTAGCCTGCAACGCCATAATGTCAACATCTCTCTCTCTCTCTCGTTCCATCTCTCCTAGTATCCATCTCTCCCTCTTTCGCTCTCACACTCTCCTTTCCATCTCACTATCTTTTCCCGTCTCTTTCACTCTTTCAACTCTACCCCTGTTTTCTCTGTCCCTCTTGTATCTCTCTCTCTCTTTCTCTGTCCCTCTTGTATCTCTCTCTTTCTCTGTCTCTCTTGTATCTCTGTCCCTCTTGTATCTCTCTCTCTCTATATATATATATATATATATATCTCCTGAGCCAGCTGCTTGCCACAGCTCTGCTGAGGGGCTGAATGAATAATTCACAGGAGTCTGAATGAATCTGGGGTGATCAGAGCTTCTTTAAGAGGAGTATGTAATCAGTGCTATTCAGGAACACGTATCCTGCGATTCCCCAATACCTTCGCCGTCCTTCCTGGCCCCGGGCCCCATTCTCTCTCACTCTATCACTGCCTCCCTGACACCACGCGTTCATAGTCCACCGCTCCATAACACGGTAAACACAGTGTTGCCATGCTCCCGCCTCAAGACCCGTGTCTGTTTACCGGCTCCAGCTGCGCTAATGCTAGCTTCCCTCTTCCCAGTGCCCCCCGACAACCCGGTGATTATCGGGGCCCCGGTGGTCAGTCTGCGGGCGGGCGACCCCCTCAACCTGACGTGCCACGCGGACAACGCAAAACCCGCCGCGTCCATCATCTGGATACGCGATGGAGAGGTACTCAACGGAGCCATGTACTCCAAGGTAGGGGCTTTTATTCTGAAAACTCATATACTGTCCACTGCAGGATTTTGTAGCGTGGTATTGGTCATTCGGAAACTGTTTATTGTGCAATTCAAACGCATTTACATTTTAATCCATCAGCATTGCGACTCTTTAGTGGGCTGCCAATCAGAAGAGTTTGAATTGAATGCTCATTACAGGAGGGGCAGGCCAGGTCAGACCTCCAACATGATTTACATTTTTATTTATTTTTGTATTATTTTCCTGTTAATAAATTATAAAAAGGAAGTAGGTATCTTGTGGCTTAACAAATACTTACAATGCAAGAAAAACAGTGGTTGTAGAGGGATATAAATGTATAGTTTTGTTCAGTTCCATGTCAGTTGAGTAGATTTAGGAAGTGACAGAAGTGTATCGTAATGGTTCCGGAGCTGTAAATGTAACTCAAAGGTTATTGGTTTTATTCCCAGAGGTGCCAGTGGCTTTGCATGCTTAAGCAAGATGCGTAACCCAAAATGTTCCATTAAACTACCCAGATGTGTACATGTATTGGATGTGGAAATGTAATCTGTGTAAGTCATTGTATATAAGAGCATCTGCTAAATGTTCCTGAAATGACTGATGACTTGTGTGTGTGTTTGCGTGTGTGTGTGTGTGTGCGTGCGTGCGTGCGTGCGTGCGTGCGTGCGTGCGTGTGTGTGTGTAAAAGTGCAGGCAGGATCCCACCACAGAGCAGATGAGGGAATGCGCTGATTTGATGAACTCAATGGGAGTGTCTATGCTATGACACCCAACACTAACAACCCCAATCCTATCTCCCCAACGCGAGCCCACCCCCCCCTTCTCTTTCCAACCTGAACCCTATCCCCCAAACCTTAATTATAACCCCTACCCTACCCCCCTAAACCTAGCCCACCCACCAACCATAACCCATACCCCAACCCTATCCAAACCTAACCATATCCCACCAGCCCACCCCCCTACCCTATCTCACAATCCTAACCCACACCCCAACTCTATCCAAACCTAACCCTATCCCACCAGCCCACCCCCCTACCCTATTTTATAAGGCATGACATTTGGAAAAGCTATGGGTAATGTCACCCTCAACACTTTTAAATAATTCATATGACTTCTTCTATATAGTTGGGGTATTATGTACATTTTAACAGATGGTATTTAAATGGCTGCCAACGTAAAGCAATTCTACTTAAAAAAGTACATTTTTGCCAGTAGGGTGTGTTTTATAACCCCCTCCCTCAGCCAGCCAGACCTTTATCCCTCTGTCTACCTTCTGATTTTCCTCTGTTTGCCAAAAAAATTTACCCTCTTCTGTTCTCTGCTCAGCCCTTATGCCAACCCCCCCCCCCCCCCCCCCCCCCTCAGTATGCACTGTCCCGAGAAAGGTTTGCTCCACCAGTTTAATGACAACAAAGGAGGGCAGACAAGCCCAAGGCCTTCACACTCAGCTTCAGATGTGGAGGAGTAAAATATGTATTCCACTCCCCTCAATTATGAATGTGTACTTAGGCAATTTGCACATTTTCTCAATGAAAGGGGGCTGTGAGAAGTGTTCTCTCAATGCTCTGACAATCTCTCTCACTCACTCTTCTCCATCACTTTCTCTCTCTTCCTTCATTTATACTCTCTCTCTCTCTCTCTCTCTCCCCCCCCTCCCTCCCTCGCCTGACCTCAGAGCGCCAACTTCCGCGCTGTTAACCTTCCGCTTGAATGTATAATCAACAATGTGCCATAAATTTCCATATAAATGAACAGAGGATACGAGTACTTTTGGGCGCCGGTATAACTGTCTGGTCCCATTACGACCCTTTCAGCCCTTTCTAAAGCGGATAAATAACATTGATTGAGGTGAAATGCTGTGGCGTGTCACTTGAAAAAGGAGAGCTGTGAGGTGTTACTGGATGCGGGAGGGGCGCAAGCATTGTGGGTGCCGTGATTTATACATATAATTATATCAACTCCGTCCTTCAAAGAAGCTTCTTTATCTGCGTATTGGTTTCGTTATTTTCTTTGCAGCTTTCATCCATGTAGACTTTGCTGTATAATTACGGAGATTCCTTTTAAATTGCTGTGATCCCGGCGAGGGAGGCGGCCGTGGTGGGCGTGTATTCGAGAAAGGATTATGTTTTAAGTTTTTTTTTTTTTTAAACACGTATCGCAGATAGCACAGTGCTTATTTTCAGAAGACAGGTGGAGTGTCTATTAGTGGAGTAGAATTTTAATTAGAAAAATCCTAAATACAACGCGTTGCACAATTTAAAATATCCGTTTCGCTTCTTCTCATATTTCTTCTCCTTGTCAAGCTAATTAACCTCTCTGGCTATGTTCTAAAGAAACTAAATGTGGGAGTTTTGGAGAAAATAAAAAAAAGGTTTTAATTGAAAACAAAATGGCAGAAATAATGAGATCAGTAAATGATTAGATGAGCAAATGTTTCTTTAACCTAAAATAGAATACCGGGATATGTGCCTAATTGTGAGAACAAGGAAGAATGTAAAAAAAAAAAGAGAAAGGAACATTGACAATGTGTCCATCTAAGTTATATGGAACTGAAAATTTCAAAATTGAAATATAGCATTGACAATTTCTTTTCATTCATTTTGTCATCATTTATTGTTTAATAGGGGTACATACGCTGAGGATGGCTATCAGCATTCTTTTTTTGCCTTGTTGCTTATTAAATTGAAGATGTAAAGGGAACTGTGTATTAATTTTATCTTAGAAACGTTGTGCATTGTATAGTCAGCATTCTCCACCCACAGAAAATGTAATTTGAGCAAAGCCATATTTCTTTCTTAAACTGAGAGATTAACTCAAGTGTATGTGCAAAAACGCTGGTGACACAAGTCATTTGGCTTTTTCAGAAATCTTTGGTGTTTGAAATTTCAATGGCACACTCAGCATTAAATTGTAGTTTTACCTCGAGAAAATATAAATTTGAAACATGACGGTTGGCAAAATTAAAATGACAGATTTCTTTTGTCCTGGTTCCATGCCATTTTTAAACCTGGACATTAACTTTCAGGGCCCCTGGTAAATTACTACGTGAAATTTTACTGCAGGTCTATTCCTGTGTGTTCAAGTGCATAAATGGGAGTTGAAGTGTGCTAAGGGTTTGATCAGGCGTGCAACAATTACTGTCCCACCTGCAAAACAGTACGCGGAAATGCATGTCTGCTTCAGTATGGATAAAACTATGAAGGCAGCTTCAATTCAAAAGGTTTTTCTTTTTGTTTCTTTGTGGTTGTGGTTGTTGTTGTTGTATTTCTGTTTGACCGATAACCTACTGAACATGCAAGAGGCCTCAGGCAGGTCCTTTATGTTAGATTAATTCAGGTAATTGCCTGAGTCCGTAATCAGAAAACACAGGGTAAACAGAGACCCTGGAAACAGTTTTCAGTAGGATTAGCAAACAACCGGTTGCACAACGGTTGCCGGGGTTCACTGTGCAACTGCGTGAATGTGTGGATTCGCGTTCCACATGGCCTGTGATCTAATCAGACGGTGATTTATTCCTACTTTAGCGGATGAAGCGAGAATTCACACCTTGCGATTAACTCCAAAATCTGAGGATAGCTCTGAATTATTACGCGCCGCCAATCTAAAATGAGGAAATGAATTGAATGGGAAGGGACGTTGATGTGTAGTTTAACTCTTATGCAAGGTGTCGACACGTCCCAAACACTCTATTTCTCTGTGTTTAATTAATGATTTTCACACATCTCATTGGGGAAATTAGTTTTCTCAGTCATGAGGTGCAGTCTCTCCCCAGAGCAGACATACGTCAAGAGAAAATTTGAAAGCCGCGGTAATTATAGTACAGATGGATATATAAAGTGTGACGGTGTCTGAAACAAATAGCCGATAAGATGCATTTTTATAAAATCATACATTATTTAGAGCTTGGGCATGTTTACACACCCTCGGGCGAGGTACATGTGAAGGATATCGCAAGCTTGCATTTGTTTCCACTGACCTCTTAATCAATAGTCAAATTTGTGTGAGCTATAAGAAGTGTGAACCTAATTAACCATAATTACATACTTTAAGCAGTGTAGCAATGTATCAATGTATTTTTTTTCCCCAAGAGCACACCGCTGACTTCAACTCAACATTTCTACCAAATCAAATATGTTGTAATGCATGTATGCGTTATGCAACACAAATTTATGCCATACTCTGTTGCAGAGTTCTAAACCATCTCCTGAACCACCTTCTGGCGCATGGCTGGGCCTTTTCTGATGTTAAATGAAAGGCCGCTCATGATATGAAGCAGTAAAGGGCCTATGAAAGACTATAAAGGGAACACGTTTATCCGCACGGACACGCACACGTGTGTGTACTGGGTACAGCCTGGGATGTAGCTTCACTCTTGAGTCTGCTGGCTTGGCCTAAGTGGCTCTTCTAGGGAGTATTTAGCCTCTAGGCCCTTGCTGAGGGCTTAGCCTGCTTAGCCTGCTGGACCTAGCCTTATCTAACTGCAAGGCTAGATCCGGCACGTAGCCTATGCTTGCAGCTAACCACAAGGCTATGTGCTAGACCATGAGTCCTTTTCTTTCATCTCCGTTTTGCTTCTTTGAAGATAGCGGAAAATGTTTTTCTGTATGTGTGTGTGTATGTGTGTGCGTGTGTGTGTGTGTGTGTGTGTCTTCTCCTTAAACTTGGAAAATAGTGATTACGTCAATCAGACAAGTTCCAAGAAAGCTACACACATCATGTGTTTGTGTGCGTGTGTGTGTATATGTGCGTGTGTGTGTGTGTGTGTGTGTGTGTGTGTGTGTGTGTGTGTGTGTGTGTGTGTGTGTGTGTGTGTGTGTGTGTGTGTGTGTGTGTGCATGTGCGTGTGCCTGCGCGCGTGAGGTCCGTGCAGTAGTAGCCCAAGACAAGATTAATGACATCATGTCCAGAGCATTGAGTAAAATAGCCCTGATTGTGTCAGGAAAGTTATTGCATTCAGACATCCCTCTCTTGACTGATAATATGTTCTGCTTTAATGGAGGTCAGTGAGGCTTTGAAATTAGCATAGCCAGCGACACACTGACATTTTACACAAACAATGCATGAATACAACTGCACGGAATGGAAATTTAATTTAATTGACATGAGTTTGAAAAGAATAATAAAGCCAGGAAGCATACTTAGGTATTACATGGCCTGAATTTATTTTTTTCAATTTGTAAAACTTGAAGGTTTTAGAACATCTCGGTAGACATATGCTATGCTATGCCTCTGCTGTGCTACTGAGATACTTGTTTGCCTGCTAATTTGACGTCTTGCCATATCAGCTTCAGGAGATTTTCTATCACTTGTTTCTTTCCCATTTCTTAGAAAGTTGCCTTTGTGTTTTTAGCACAGTGACCTGATTAATGCTGTGCCAACATATCAAATAATTGATTGGCACAGTTTTCTTCCCTGTGCGAAGGCTCCAGAGTAATCAGGGCTACATTGATGTGGCTTACATCCATATATTTCTTGGCATGTTAAATGTGTTCTATTTGTCCATTAATTATTCAGTTAATTTAGATGGGATGGTGCTGTCCGTCATATCTCCACTTTCTTATCCGAGTGAAAGGACGTGAAGGTGAGTGCCGGTATCACTCAACGTGTTGTCATTGTACTGACACACTGATTGTGTGAGGTTTCAAAAGATTAATGAAAGGTAACGAGCGAGAACACGCAGGATTATCTGCTCAGATCCAACCGAACGCCTCAAAAGCGCGTTGGACGCCGTGTCATCTCGCAGCGTCATCTCGCAGCAGGACAGCGACTCCAAACATAAAGCAAGCAGGGAGTCTTTTTCAGGGGCAAAAAAGTGGAACGTTCCTGACTGGCCAATCACCCGTCCTGAATCGAAGTAAACATGCGCTTCACTTGCTGAAGAAAAGACTGAAGGCAAAGTGCCCCCACCCCACCCCACCCACCCCCCCCACCCCCCCCCCACCCCCTCAAAAACAAACAAACAAAAAAAACAGGAACTGAAGATGGCTGCAGTAGAGGCCTGGCAGAGCATCACCATGGAAGATATCCAGCATCTGGTGATGTCTATGGGCCGCAGACTTCAGGCAGTCATCAAATGAAAATTCTAATTTGCATTTGATCAAATTTCAACCAAGTATTAAATATGATGACTATTTCATATTATGTTCATTTGTAATGGGGGGGGGGGGGGGCACAATGTATAGAACGAGCAATAATTCCTACACATATCACCCAATATGTAAATACCCTCAAATTAAAGCTCAGGTTGATGCTAAAAACAACAAAAATCATGTTACTGTCCCAATACTTTGCATTCAACTGTATATTTGTGAAATCTAAAAGAGAACAGATATTCCACGTGAAATTAAAATTTATCTCTGCCTTGGGGCTTAAAGGGGGACTAAACTGCCGAAAATATCTTCACTGTTGATTAGGTATAGCAGACCTTTTTTTTTATAATAAACTTATATTATTCAATTATATTATTCAAAAAATGCATTATTCAAAAATAAAAATAACTTAGCAGGACATGACAGCTCAAATTACATTAACACCACAACAGAGCTGAACTGGGAACCTTCTTGCAGACTATTTACATTTTTAGGCATTTAACAAAACATTCAACTAGAACGACTACCGCAGCCTACAGTCTCTACACACAATCAATTCATACGGTTGGATGTTTACTGAGGCAACTCAGAGTAAGCGCATGGGTACAACAGTAGTATCCGGCCTGGGAATCAAACCTACAGCCTGGGTTACAAGCCCCATTCCCTAGCCATTATGCTACACTGCCGCCCAGATTAGCCAGGATTTACTGTATATGAGGAAGCTCTTTGTGGAGGCATTGTTAGCTCTCGACACCATGGCTATGTGTACAGTGCAGTTTGCTCAGGAGCCTTGACCTGTTTTCTTCTTTGCACATTATTTATCACATGACCTATGCCTGATTGGTGCATTTACACACAGTTTATGTTCTTAAATGATTTGCATGTGATCATAATGATAATAATAATAATGCTTTGCATTTATACAGTGCCTTTCTCACACTCAAAGCGCTTTACAATGATGAGAGGGGAAACTCGCCTGAACCACCACCAATGTGTAGCACCCACCTGGGTGATGCAATGGCACCCATTTTGTGCCAGAATGCTCACCACACATGCATCAGCTGAAGAGGGAGAGAACTATTTTCAGCCAAATAGTTATCTTGCTCACCACACATCAGCTGAGGTGAAGAGGGAGAAAGCTCTTTTTAGCCAAATAAACTTGGGGATGATTAGGTGGCAGATTGAAAGAGCCAGGTTGGGAATTTAGCCATTTAGCTTTGTGATAAGTGTCATCCAGATCTTTAATGACCACAGTGAGTCAGGACCACGGTTTAATGTCTCAATCAGAAAGCATCTTCTACAGCAGTGTCCACATCACTGCACTGGGACATTGGGGTTTATTTGGCCAGAGGGAAGATTGCCCCCTACTGGCCCACCAACACCACTTCACATGGACTTAGAAAATAAAGGCAGTTGATGCAGTTGAGGTTCAGACCATGTTCTCCCTACCTTATTGGTCATACAGTAATGTTGCATATCCGCCTCACATATAACTGTACTACTGCGGTTTCCCTCTAAGTATCCCCACACAGTGATGTTAAGCAAGTAATTCTGCCGTGACTTCACTGGCTTTTACTGTTATTATCCTCTATGTATAGGATGTGGCTGATGTCAGTTACCTCTTTCATGAGAGCATTGGCAATGGAGTGAGATGTTTGAACAATGGTCCAAAATCAGACCCAAGCATACAGACACACAGGTATTAGGCATACAGGCTCATGCCCAGGGAATGGAATTTAAACTGGATTAATAGCACATACAGACGTGGCTTAAATGATCAGGTGTGCTTTTTTTTAGTAGAAAAAAAAAACAACCTGGATTAAATATAGCTTATGGGCACAATGTTTAGTGTTTACACAGATATAGTTAAATTAATTTTGCAGATTATAAAATTGCTTGTGTGCGCCTTTTTGCAGCCTTGCTGCTAGTCCAGGTACCGTAATGTGTAAATCTATTCTGAGGCACGGGGATTGGCAATTTCCCGAACGTTGTCTCGGAATGGGGAAAGCACACCAGAGTTGCCAGATGGTGCTCGCCACACGCGAGAGGAGGCGGCTCGTACAATGAGATGTGAGAACTGATTGAAAAAGATTGATTTCCCTCTAAACAAATCATTTTCGCTTTGAGTGTCGCCGAGATCTCTCAAGAAAGGGCTTAAAGAGACTGCGGGATCAATCAAACCCCCCAGAGCGAGGCTGTAGACGGAGGAGTGGGCGGCTGTTTGTGTAGCTCTCCTCTCCTGCGTGCGCTCTGTGGGGGGTGAGGGGCTGTTTTTTGTATCCCTCGTCGCGTTACAGCCGGAGCTGACCGTCTGTGCCTCGTCTCCTTTCTGCCACCCCCCCCCCCCCCCCCTCCAGACCCTGCTTCGCGACGGTCGCCGGGAGACCACCTTGAGCACCCTCTACATGTCCGCCTCCAACATCGAGACGGGCCAGCAGATCACGTGCCGAGCCACGAACAAGGCGGTGCCCAGCGGCAAGGAGACCAGCGTGACCATAGACATCCAGCGTGAGTACCGGACGCAACCCCCGCGGTCTGTCATTTAGTTTCCGTGGAAGTTAAGGAGGTTACGCCAGCTCCACGTCCAATTATACTCGTGAACGATTCATGCAATGAAAGCAAAAAAAAAAAAAAAAAAACTACCTGACCTTGCGCAGGTGTCACATTCGTTTAGCTACGGTACGAATAAAAGGTCAATAGTGTGCTGCTAAACAAATGGGATATTTCTCGCGCAAAGGAAAGTCGGTGTGCGGGAGACTCTGTCTGCTTTCATCGCACGGGCCTTTCACTTCTCGCACGTGTGGGACAAGTGTGTGAGTCCGTGTGAAATGAGAGGGTTTCTCTTTCACCGTTCAACGGATATTAAAAGGTCCTTGTACGGATCGTAGCGTAATATGCTTCAGCGTATCTTTGGTCTGCCAAGAACCTCCACACTGATGGAAATCATAAATTCTATAAATGTCATAATGGGTATATTTGTGTTTGATTTTAATGCTTAGAATGGCATTCTCGTGTCATTGCTGATAAGAGCATAAATAGACCATCAACATAAAAAGGTTTTATGTTTGTACTACGCAAACCCTTTGTAGCAAGGTAAGGAGATACTGTATGTGTTTAGGTATAACCCATGAATACTAATTCAACACTTTTGGGGATAGTGATTTCAGCAGAGTATTTCTTATTGCAATCTTTCAAATATCAAGGATGCCATTGCTGAATATCAATGATAGTCAACTGACAATGGATTTATACGATCAATGTTTAAGTTTCTGTTTGTTGCTATTGATAGCAAAAACAAATCAAGATAATGACCCTCGAGAGTAGACGAGGATGCTTGCCTTACTCTTTTCTTTCCTGACTGTCATTTTGTGCACTTCCATAAAATAGGCCACAGTGCAAAGCACAATTGTCAACATAATCGTCTTCGATCAAGAGCGATCCTGTACAATTGATGAATTTCGAACAAAGGACTTTGGCATCACTCTCAGCCTCCTCAAGGCTATTAACTGTGACTAATAAAACAGAATAAACTATTCGGAGATCCATTACTTTAGACAGCTCCATTATTTTTTTTTGTGCTTTCCGTTTATTATCCACAAGAAACACTTTCCGCATAACACAACCCAAAAACAAGACGCAAGAGCATAAATTGATTAACAGCTGTTAGAGTCTCCAAGGGCGGAACGGCTCTAAACATTATGTTAGGCAAAAACTGGGGGAAAGTCTACATTCTTGTCAACTGCTCATAAAAAAAAAACAGAAAAACTAATGAAGAAGTATGGCATAGACAGGAGAGTTTTCTCCACGTACTGCCGCAGATTTTACACCGCGACTGAGCCAGGGAGCGGCAGTCGGCGATGAGGTGTTCAAGTTCTTCTGCCGTACTTAAAACGAATCTACATCCGAGGAATCTAATTGCGATGGAGGAGATGGGAATTTGTTACCCCCTTTTCGCTCATTTACGCCGGAGTTCGCGAGAGGCCTCCCGCCCTCAGCGAAGCCTGCTCTTTAGTTAACGTTGACAAAGGACAGGGGAGCTCGGCTCAATTCGCACCCCTGTAATAATTGCGTGGCTCCCCACGCTTTCTCATTGGACCGCGGGGCGTCTCCATCTACAACCAGCAGCGATGGAAAGATAAACGTCAACGATGGAGCGTCCTGTTGGAATATCTCATTTCCAAGTTCATAGCCGTGTGAATGAATGTCATTTAGTAAAAGAGAGGGGGGGGGGGGGGGGGGGATGTGTGATCAGATTCTTGTGAGAGTGTAATGGGTGGTTAAATGCTGGTACCGCCTTCGGCTGCCATTATTGGAAGTAATTCCGGAGGGGGGTTAGCTGGGCTAAATGTGTATACATTACAGAAGGGAAAAGAAAACAGGAAGGAGCAATTTGGTGCAGCGGGTGCCCCGCTTTCACAAACAGGCCGTCTCGTTTACAATGAAAACAGGTGTCGCGTGAATAAGTGATGCGGAAAGACGCGAGGGGCGGAGATGCGAAAACACGTCCCCGCCTCCGTCCTGTGAGATTGCACACCGCGCCGTCGGGAGGACACCTGCTGCCAGAGGGGGGCGCTCTGCTGGCACGCGTACCCGCATTGGCATTAATGGGGCAGATGTTGGCTCAGTTCATGGAAAACCAGAGAAAAGGAGAAAGAGTGGCATGCTATTACCAATGTATATGTGGAGATTTATGTGGGATAAATACTTTATAAAACCTTCCTATCTCTCTCTCTCTCTCTCTCTCTCTCGTCTTCCTCTATGGACTTGTGCACCTCAGTGTGCATGTGTTTTGTCTCTCAAACAAGCAAGACGTTCTCCGAATGATTGTCTCCCGTCATGTTAAGTTTACTAATGAACCTGTCGCTTCGACGCAATTATGTTTGAGGCTTTGAAAGTAATTAAATGTTCTTAGATTTAATTCCAATACAAGCATTCCTAATGCGGCCACCTTGCAGGCTTGCAAATTAATTGTTTTGATTGCAGTCCTCTAAGGATTATTCCACGCACCTCAAATATAAACCTCTACACACTGAAGATAATGCATGCCCCCCCCCCCTCCCCATATAATCATTTAACAAGCAATCTAATCTAGAGGTCAATTTAATTAGCATCTAGATATGTTTACCAAAAGACAAACCACATTTGTATGAGGGTGTGATATCTAAACTGTTTTGATACAGTTGCTGTACATACACCTACATGGTATCACATTACAATCACTTAGCAGAGAGGCTCTTATCCATGTATGTCATTACCGGCATTTAGCAGACTCTCTTATCCAGAGCGATAAATAGCACAGAGGCCCACGTATAACCGACCTAACAAACAACAAACTGTTTGTATTGTAACACAAGGAGGTGTACGGCTGGAGAGGTAACCACTTACACAGCCGTACCTGTGACATCATCGAAAAGGAAATTCACAGAAAGACAGATAGAAAAGAGGGGTCTAAATCTAAAGGGGTCAAGGGAGCCATGGAGCAATCTGAAGAGTCTTCAGTCTGCGTAGGAAAATGGACATGGTTACCTAAATGTGTATAAGCCTTTTTATTTTGTGTTGTTTTTTTTTTAATAGATAATTTTAAATGGCTTAAAGCCAAGCTGTTTTTCCCTAAATATATGACCCATCTATGGAAAGCATGGAATCAACATCACATGTTTGGCATGTGATCCTGCAAACGGCATCAGGTCCTCCTGAAGATCAGGAGGTGCTATGTAAATCATTTAGATGGGTTCAGTAGCCTACCAAGGAACACTAATGGCACCTGATTGGTTAGACATACTGCAGTCCTCTAAGGCTTTGCCTCCATTTTTTAAACTGGAACAACATGGCGGCCTGTGCATAACCGTCCACTAAAATATGTTTCTGAAAACATTTGAGGCGAGAAATAGGCTATGCAGTTGATTCATATTTTATCTGCAACGCCTACTTTGACCATTTCATCCGAGTTTTGTGAGCCAAGTGAGCTGTGCTGGACATTCATTTGTAAGGTTAAGGTTACGATGGTGGAGTATATCCTATGCAAAATTCAGAACTGGGCCGTGTCTGAATCAACACTCTTCCACACTGTTGAGTAGCCTTGGTGAGTAGATAGGGCGAGAAAGTCGTAGAGTACGCAAAAAATTTTCTAATTGCAGTATACTTCAAACATCTGGATGACACACTTACTTCCAGGGTTTCGCTGAGTACATTCGGGAGCACACTTTTCAAGAAGTAGACGAACATTTTGGTCACATAAATATGGTCATATAAATATGACATTTTTTAAAAAGCTTCGTTTTTAAAAAATGAGGCGTAGCTTTGCTAACGTTTTCCTTCAAATACAACAAAAACAACATGTGACATGGCAGTGCAAGAGTGGGGCACAGGGTTGCCAGATCTTGTAAGACCTTCCAGCCAAATGGCGACTCAAAACTAGCCCAAATTATAGCCTATTTTTAACAGAAAACAACATATTTTAAATAGAAATCACCTAAATAGAAATAAATAAGTGCGTGCTTTGTGACTTTTCATTTTTACCCATGACTGCACTTTGAAAGTATCCCAATTTAGCTGTACCGCGGACATGGCGACACTGGTGGGACGTCTTATGACCTGCTTACGACACTTCCACAGTGCGGTTGCAGTAGATAGGGCACTGATTCAGACACAGCCCTGGTGAACTTACCACATGCTCGCCAGACCGCATCCATCATGCACCACGTGATCGCATCTCCTCCCCATAGAAAATGTAAAGAATGCGTCAAACCGAGGCGCCTCTCCGGACTACTTTTGGTAGAAAGTAGTTTCTTTTTGAAAACCGTGCATAACAAGCTCTATGGATGTTTGTGAGGAACATGCCATTATATTTGGAAAGACTTTGCTATTGATTTTTCCAAATGTATATTTTTGGCGCTTTGACCACCACAAACTCTGTACCCGTTGCGGTCTGTTCTATTAGGGTGATATCATGGTGAGCTGCAGCAGATATCTATAAAACTAGTTAAAGCTCAACAAAACTATCTGGATGGATAGATAGATCACACTCTGGGTATTTAGAGACATCTATATTTAATTATTGGGTGAACTGCCCCTTTAATCACAAAAAAAAATGTATTAAGTGAAATGTTTGTGTTTACCTCAAGCCTCAAGTCAGCCCTAACGCTAACATCAGCCTGCTCTCCATCGCAGTGTATCATCGCAGAGCTTTGAGAACTGCTACAGCTCTGTATGTCTACTATACTTCAAACAACATGTACTTGTTCTTAAGCACTAAGCACTAAGATTGCTTAAGATTCAAGCCTCATCTCAAAGAGCCTAATTCATACTCTTAGAGTAGGTACTCTGTACAGTATATTGGCAATTGTGGATATTAATAGACTTACAGATTTTGCACTTATTTAAATCATGCTTCATTTCCAACATGCCCATGTGTCAATTTTGGGACCATATATCTCGCATCACTCTTTCAACAGAGCTTGTCCACAGACTGTGTTGTAATATACCATAAAGTTTTTTAAACTAGTGTGATTAATTGATAGATCCTGCATTAGAGTGTATATTGTAGTGTAGACTATAGTGTATATTGCTGTAATCTCTTAAGGATGGAGAGCAGGCTGATGTTATCTTTATGCCTCATCAATTTAATTTCCTGTCTTTTGAGGCTTTTGGCAAATGCAAACATTCAACTTAAAACAGTTTTTGGTGATTAATTAGTAATAACATTGGTAGTAGTATTTTATATCTACTGTATATAAAACACATATGACTATTCAATGACGAAAACATATACAGACATATTATCATTATATATTGACTTTCATCATAAAGCATGGTAAAAGCATGGAACAGCGCATGATAGCTTACAACATTTTAATGTTGAAACATAATGCTACAGACAGAAAACAAGATAAACATAAAGCCATACGTGATGCAAGCACATTGTGCATAAAATGATAACAGAAATCCTTTCAATGCCTCATTGCATAGATAGTCCCTAACAAACAAACCAGAACAGATGTAACAGGAGTGACGTATTCACAGGAAAAACACAATAGTGTCTTTACGTCTCTATGAAAAGCACTATAGAAATACAATTTAATTGAATCGTTAATGACAATAGCACGTACACGGCCTGCCAATGCATTGTGTTTAGTGTTAGTGTTACTATTTTTATTTTTTTTTGCGGGTGGGTGGAGGTACTGAATTCAGACCTTGATGGTCCACACTGATATATTAAACATCACATGTATATGCCCTGTGTTCAGTTACCTACCCAGCATACACTGCCAAGCTTTCTTAAGGGTGGCGGCGTTCGCGGACTTGCTGTGCATGCTGAGCGCATTCTGGGTGGCTCTGAATGCAGTGAGTGTCCCTGCTTGTTTCAATGCACTGTGAAACCCAGTGGGGATGTACACAATGTGAAGGTCCTTGAGATAAGGCAGTGGGAATGGGACCTCTCCAAATAAATAAAATATAGTTGCATTCTTTGGCATGTGTCTCATTCACTCAGCATATCTGTATAATATGTACACAACCAAATATTTTGCAATTTCACAAGTACTGTAAGCTACTATAAAACTTACTTCCTATCATTCTTCCATTGTTTAAAGGAGATATCTCAAATCAGAGGGAGATACTAAAATATTGAAAACAAAACGTCTGCTCTTCGTGCCAACTAAGACACGGGTCATAATTTATTGTTACAGCACACGCGTACTTACACACTGTAAACACACAATGCTTCCCATGGTGTTTATAAATGTTTTATTAGACATGTTCCACACAGGTTTTTTTGTTTTTTTTTATATAATTGTGAGAACTGTGTAACAATGTATGTCATGATACAGGTATTCGGGCTACAATGTGAAGAGGGACCTATCGTCCTTACTCTGGGAGTCACGAATCAAGATGGCACTAGGGAATGGAACTCCTTAGAAAATGGCCTATCATTCAACGGAGGAGGATCAAAGAAGGAGAAAGAAGCATGCTGTACCTCTAATTCCCCGTAAAAGGGATCTCAAAATGACTTTCAGCAATTGTCACTGACAAACTGTCATTATGTTCCTCAGAAGAACAAAAAGACCAATCCACCAGAAAGAAAATATGTGACAGTGAAATACTGTGTAAGCGGAAGCAGACTTCTCGGTTAACGGCAAAGAGTCTGGCAAAGAGTCTGCTGCCGGTAATGATGCCTACTCTTGAAACATCTGCTTCGCTTCCTTTTATCTCTCTGCCCGCATCTGTTTTTCCTACCTAATTAAAAAACGATGTGGCTAGAACACCCACGCATATGGAGGTGTGCGGTGGTTCTTTTCACACAGTTTATGGGGGGGGGGGGGGGGGGGGGGGTGGGGGAGGTTTGGGTGCCATCAAAAGCTGTAGGACTCTAGGAGAGGCAACACAGCACAAAGTTCCATGGGCCCCAAAACAGGCCTGAGGGGGACTAAAGCAGAGCAGGGGAAGGTCCTTGTCCCAGCCTGTCCCAGCTCAGTGCCCCCCCCCCCCCCCCCCGCCCCAGGATGGGCCCAGCAGGGTCATTAGTTCTGCATCAGGCCAGCCCAGGGTTCAGAAAGAATAAGAGATTACCAGTTGGTATACAGAGAAACGCATGCTGAGGGCACTGGAGGAACAGCTTCTTATGACTGTGTATGCAGAACTTGCCCTATGCGAGCTGAACCCGACTCAGTGGTCAAGAGCAGTGCCATGTCATAGACCTCCTACTCCCACACATTTGCCCATTGTTCAGGATCAACGTCTGTGCTAGACAAGCATATTCATATGATGGCTACAACAATGGATGATGTATACAGGATGGATAAGTAGATGAAGCCATTATTTTTGATGTAAAGAAATGGAGACTGGTTCATGGGTGTGCATACTAGCGTACTTGTAGCATACTGACACACAGCAACACATAAGTACTCTGCGCAAACATATATAATTATGCAAAATATATTTATATAAAATAAATTGTATGGTACTAAGCTTCTTTTTCTCAGTTGAGATTTTAAACAAGTTTCTGTTAATACTGAAAGATCATGTTCTTATACTACCCTTTACAGGAGCAATTTGTATCGCCAATTTTTAGACCACGTTTATTGCAAAATAACATTCTATTTACATTTCAACCAATCAGTTGCGTGACTGTTGCCAATCTGAAATGAATATCCATTACAGAATAGACATGCCACGTCAGACCTCCAGCTCTTGTATTTAGAAATTAAATAATGTGCAATAAAATGATTTTTTTATTTATTTATTTTTTTTGGGAAAAGTATAAATCTTTATCTTGCAGCTTAATGAATAATTCAAATGCATGAGAAAAAAGTGATATTGAAAGTCCATCTCCTTCAGAGACCCAGCTTGCCATAATAACAAAACAAATATCCTTTAGCAGTAAAAGCCTGCCTACCCCTTCCAGCTTTGATATAGCAACATGACTACACTCCGTAGCCTCAAGAGAGGTCTTTAATATTTTAACAGTCGAGGGATTTTCTTTTTTGAGAATTTGCCTTGTTTCAGATTTAATTCCATATAAACTTGCTAATGCAGTTGCAATTTGAAATTCTGAAAGGTAATCATTAAGTTATGACTTGGGCTTGGAGCAAATCAAAAAACGTTTACCTATTTCAAAGTTTTCATCATTTTGTCCTGCTGAGTGCTTTGAATTGGGATTTTCACGTTCGTAAATGTGTTTGAAGGATTGGAAAGTGTAAAAAAAAAAAAAAATCTACGGGAGCAAGCTTCGTAATTGATTTTTTTTTTTTCCCCTGTGAAAGGTCAAATGATGTATGTTCTTGCTTAGCGTACTTAAAACATTTTTCTTTTCCTTTTTTCTTACAAAATGTGACTCAAAAGCAATAAAGCAGACGTCCTCATAACCTTGTACTTTTATTAGATGACTCTGAGCTGCTTGCGTGAGAGCTTTTGATGCGCTTCAGTGTGTGGGCTTATGTAAGTGTATAAATCGACCATCATGCCTCAACGACCCTGAGACTTGTTGAACAAACGTTTGAAAAAGACTGGTCTTCTCTCTCTCCCTCTCCCTCTATTGCCCCAGAGGCAACTTCTTTATCCATTCCACTCTAATTGAAACATGACTTACTTTATCTGAAAGAAAAC
Organism: Synaphobranchus kaupii; assembly: GCA_029718625.1. Classification (NCBI taxonomy): domain Eukaryota; kingdom Metazoa; phylum Chordata; class Actinopteri; order Anguilliformes; family Synaphobranchidae; genus Synaphobranchus; species Synaphobranchus kaupii. The sequence continues at coordinate 15,479,593 of CM056389.1, forward strand.
CACTCTTAACAGAAGAGAGCCTCTATTTTATGAGAAACACGTTTTTCCTTTTAAATGTTAGGGATTGTAATAACATCTTAGAAAAGAAATGCATCTCCCATTGACAGCGCAGTTACACTTTTCTTTTTAGTTTTAAGGGTGTAATTAACTGTATATTTTGGCAAGTCAATCTATGTTAGTTAATTTCAACAAGATACTCCATATACTCAGTGATTAGCAAAAAAATAAATAAATGCTGTTTCAGTTATTACAAAATGTGCAAATAAATCATCAATTACAGAGAAAGTAATTATCTATCTGTACTTGCTTTGCGGTTTGTCTCAGCAGAAAGTCAAACACAAATGCTTAACAGTCTCGTTTTATCACATACCTGTGAAAATTCCCAGACAATGCTTATTAAGCTGACCCAGTGTTCTCATTGCTACTCTTTCATGTTGAGTAAATGCTGTGAAATCAACGTGATGAATTGTGACTTTCTCTCTCGCTCTCTCTCATTCAGACCTGCCTCTGGTTAACCTCACTGTGCTGCCCCAGCCTGTTCTTGAGGGCAACCTGGTCAGATTCCACTGCTCGGCCAAAGCCAACCCACACGTCACCCAGTACAGGTACCGTCTCTCCCTCCCTCCCTCCCTCCCTCCCCCAAATACACATGCATGCAGGCACAACAACACACAAATACATAGGCTACACACACCTATACTGTACGTGTAGACACAAACACACATACGCACACAAACATACAGTACATATGCACACATACACGCATGCATGGAAAAGCACTCGCACGCACACACACACACACACACACACACACACACACACACACACACACACTTCACAGCTCGTTTCCCACACTCACCTCCTCTGGTGGGAAAGGGAAGAGTGAGCGGAATAAGACCCAGCCATCTGTTTCTGCTGATTTTACTCATTAAATGGAAGTGATTAGCACACCGTTGCTGTACCTCAGCGACTGCTAATGTACATTTAACCACAGGAAATTAATTCTGACTATACATGTGACTGAGCATGAATGCTCCAGAAACACTTGAAAACAGTAAACACATATGGTCATTGTGATTCTAAAAATGGACTGCACTTCATGAAAAACAATAGTATCTTACATTCGTAGATTACTCATAAATACAGAGACATTATAAGCAACAAATGATTATTTTAACCAAATGTTCTTTTATTTATTTATTTTTTGTTTGGAATAAATGTATTGTGAGTTATTCTGGGGAATCTATGACACATTGACATCCAAACCCGTTATCTAATTCCAAAAGAACTCACTTTATTTGTTTAAGAGTTAGACATTTGATATTTATTCTACTTCTAGTTTAATGTTAGAAACATTCATATCTGATACGGCATTGATATTAGAACAACACAACGTAGTAGTGTCTCATCTCCATTGCACACAATTATCCCCCATGTCTCACATGACAGTTGTCAGTCATTGTTCCCGTATATATCGCGGTTTCCGCCCCCTCTTGTGATGCGTTGGAACGGTTAACTTGCTTGAAAAGCCCTGGCAGCTGAGAGTTGAAAATGCTTCACTAAGAAAGTGCCTTTAATGCTCCATCGAATAAAGAACAGAGAGGCTTGCAATTACATTTCTGTCCTGACATTCAAAGACTTTTAACATCTGCGGTTCATCAACTTCCATTGTTTTATTTATGTGCTAATGGAGTCAGTGAAGTGTGGTGTCCGCCCTGTGTGACAGTACTAAAAAAGATTTAATGCGCTCCGTAAAAAGGTGATCAGCTGTGTTGCGCAGTGTTTTTTTTTTTTTTTTTTGCCATTTGTGCTGGAGAAGACGTTGCCTGGGACAATGAGGTACAGTACTTAAAATCTGTAGAGTCATTGTAACCCACATATCAGTCACTGGGATGGAGCATCACGACTCTGAATTTGATTAATTCACTCCAACCATTAAGCCTCACCTCTGCTGCAGTCCAGCAGCTAGGCGCACATTAGAGAAATACTACCGATGCTCTTACCATTTCAAAAAAAGGGCATATCGAGCCATTTGGACAGAACTGTAGGCTACGGGAGATTTAGAATCTCGTAGTCGTAGATTACGTCTCACATACTTCCTCATGAAGATGGAGAAATCAACTCAGCGGTAAATCAACTCTGATGGAGTACTTTTACATTTCATAGGAGTACATCTGGTTCTTATTGGACTTTTTGGACACGTGTAAATTATATTAGTTGATTTAACGCTGAACAAGTTGCTGTGATATTTTGATGAACTAGTTTGGTTAACATTTGTCCATTACCTTTCACTCACAAATAAACACAGGTTTATTTATTTATTTATTTTTATTTAAAAAAAGATTTTCTTCGCCAACACAGTTTGGCGAGCTGAAACAGCAATCTGCTGGAATTGACGCTGTGCCAATTGTGTTAAACAAACAATTTGCATTTCATTTAAAAGTCAAAGTTAAGGACACATGTTGATTGAATGAAAGTCATTATCTCAGACATTGCCTTAGACAAACAGCCTCGCATTCAGGCTTCTGCGCTACTCTGAACCAGTGCCGTTGAAGATATATGGCTCCACTATCCATTCAGCTGTGAGTGGAACCTCTGTCTTGAGATTCCAATGTCCACCAAGTGCCTGTGAGAAAATCGTTATAATTTCTCTCCAAGGAATATTTTATTTTCTCATGTCATTAATTAGAATAGAAAAAAAAAATGTTTTATCTATAGTGCAGCCCCCCTCCTGGGCATTTCAGGGGTGCACAGGACTGATTAGACAGGCTGTTCTGTTTGGTGTAAAACAAAAGGAATATCGAGTGCAACAAAGTCAATATCAAAGACATTTTCACTCGATTCAGATTCAAATTAAACAGTGAGCGAGTGCCATCCTTTCATGACCATGGCTCGCAGTAGAAAATATCCCTTTCTATTACTGTAGTGCGGAAAGCGGGCCCGTGCTATCAGACACGTGTTATGACACCAAGAGGGGCGCATGGAGCAGGAATAATATACTGTATAGGAGTGCATGTCTTCAGTATATCAACAGCAGATCTGGTTGATACTCTGACTTTAACTCTGTGGACACTGGTAAAATTTGAAGACAGTTCCTGCAGATACCAGAGAATTTTCAACAAAACTTTATTAACCAAAGCATATATGAAAGAATTAGGTCTCCTTCTTCACTGGGAAGCTGTGATCTCTTTAATTGTCCCCCACAGACGTGGGACATTCTTAAACTGAGGGGCCATGTTCCATTTACCTGTAGAAGTTGGGAAGCATCCCTAAAGCATAGATGATGGAGTGAATAGACTCTTACATGATTTTAATTAACATTTTATTCCTGTAATTTGACTTACATATGAATATACATATGAATATATGAATATGAATTTTCTTCAACTCAGTTTGTTTTAAAAGAAAGAAACACAGAAAGAACCATAGTGACATATTTTTAATACAAATCTATTTAAAAATGTTGTTTGATGTCGAAGTCGCTGCATGAGGTTGCATGAAACCAAAAATGGGTGGAGTTGCTATTTCCTCCTAAGACCCGTAAATAAATTTTATTCCCCCTGTAGGACACAAAAGGTCTCTGGTCATGATCTTAAAAACCATATATTATACTATGCTGAATGGTATGCTACAAGGGACATTCATCAAAAATAAAATAGATTATATTTTTGAAAATATTTTCACTGGAACATATCATTCAAGGCAATTGTATTGTCAAAAAATGTAAATACTTTTTTTTCTGCCAGGTCTCTTGAAAATATGCTATGCAAATAAATATGCAAAGATCCCCTGAATTTAACCAGTCTCTGGGTTTTGATGTGGACGGCGAAACCTTTTTATTTGTTCACACCAGCGATAGTAGGCCCACCACGGGGCTCCGTGAAACCTCAGTGTGACATCACTGGCTGTGTACGAGTCACCTGCCATCAGTAGCACGGTGAAGTAGAAGAAGAGCTACACGCCATTTTGTGCAAACTCCTGCCGTAAGGAAAGTTCTCCTGTCGGGCTGCGGCGCTCCCTCGAACAGGGAGCGCAGCGCGATCCATCAGCGGATGTTTACAGCCTGTCTCCCTGCGATTTGGGGAAACGGGGCGCCGAGGCGGAGGGTGTCACGCTAGACGGAGCCGGCGCGGCGCGGCGGGCAAATAGACCGCGCCTCTGTCCCTCGGAGCACTTATATTCAGATCGCTTTTTTTTGGAATGGCATTGTTTGCTTTTTAATGTCACCATTTCTTGTGTCTGTGTCTGTGAAGGAGCTCATTAAAAGGTGAAGGTCCTGACACAGGCCTGTGAAGGCGATGACTGTGAAGTCTATGGGCATTGATGGATGCTCACTTCACATACGCAGCTACCGCGCACTGGTGCAAATCAGCAAGAAAGAATTACAGGCAAATTTAACTGGTGCGGTTCAGGTAAACACAGAATATAGAACATTTTCAACCACGCAGCACAACATTTGTGTGTGTGTGTGTGGGGGGGGGGGGGGGGGGGGGGGCAGAAACTGCTACTTCTCAATTAAAGTGTGGCAAGGGTACAGCTTTTTGTTCGTTTTACATCTGCTTAGCAGTATTTTGAACTAACAATTCCTAAATCGTTTCCCTTCACGTTCTCTTTGTATCACGTCTTTGAGAACATGTGGCATTTCCAATTGGCATCACTAAGATAAAGCAGAATGACATTAATTTAAAATGGCTTTAGTTTTAATATTTCAAGGTTTTGTAGAACTAAAACCAACGGAGGATATATAAATTTTTCTTTTTCTATCATTATTACATTAAATCTCGCACCTACGGAATAGCAATATGTTGTAACTATGCATCAGATTCTGCTCCTTTGAAATTATAATATTGGCCATCACAAAACATAATGTACTAGGTGGGGCTCCAAAGTGGCTCAGTTCTGATATGATACAATAATTTTTTTTTTTTAATGATATTTCAGAAATTTGCATTTCATCATAAGCTCTGTTCTAAATAACCCCATGACATTTGTTTACACACAGAGATATCACATTACACACAAAAGACTTTATCTTGCATATGTAACCAAAAACAGGTTACCCAAATCCCCCACTACCCCAAAACCCATCCCTGCACACTGCTGCAAAGCCCATCACTGTGCACTGCCCTAAAACCCATCATTGCACACTACCCTAAAACCCATCACTGCACAATGCCCTAAAGCCCATCATTGTACACTGCCCTAAAGCCCATCATTGTACACTGTCCTAAAGCCCATCATTGTACACTGCCCTAAAGCCCATCACTGCACAATGCCCTAAAGCCCATCACTGCACACTGCCCTAAAGCCCACCATTGCACACTGTCCTAAAGCCCATCATTGTACACTGCCCTAAAGCCCATCATTGTACACTGTCCTAAAGCCCATCATTGTACACTGCCCTAAAGCCCATCACTGCACAATGCCCTAAAGCCCATCACTGCACACTGCCCTAAAGCCCACCATTGCACACTGCCCTAAAGCCCACCATTGCACACTGCCCTAAAGCCCATCACTGCACAATGCCCTAAAGCCCATCACTGCACACTGCCCTAAAGCCCACCATTGCACATTGCCCTAAAGCCCATCACTGTACACGGCCCTAAAGCCCATCACTGCACACTGCCCTAAAGCCCAGCATTGTACACGGCCCTAAAGCCCATCACTGCACACTGCCCTAAAGCCCATCATTGTACACTGCCCTAAAGCCCATCATTGTACACTGCCCTAAAGCCCATCACTGTACACGGCCCTAAAGCCCATCACTGTACACTGCCCTAAAGCCCATCACTGCACACTGCCCTAAAGCCCAGCATTGTACACTGCCCTAAAGCCCAGCATTGTACACGGCCCTAAAGCCCATCACTGTACACGGCCCTAAAGCCCATCATTGTACACTGCCCTAAAGCCCACCATTGCACACTGCCCTAAAGCCCAGCATTGTACACTGCCCTAAAGCCCAGCATTGTACACGGCCCTAAAGCCCATCACTGTACACGGCCCTAAAGCCCAGCATTGTACACGGCCCTAAAGCCCAGCATTGTACACGGCCCTAAAGCCCATCACTGCACACTGCCCTAAAGCCCAGCATTGTACACGGCCCTAAAGCCCATCACTGCACACTGCCCTAAAGCCCATCATTGTACACTGCCCTAAAGCCCATCACTGCACAATGCCCTAAAGCCCATCATTGTACACGGCCCTAAAGCCCATCACTGTACACGGCCCTAAAGCCCAGCATTGTACACGGCCCTAAAGCCCAGCATTGTACACGGCCCTAAAGCCCATCACTGCACACTGCCCTAAAGCCCAGCATTGTACACTGCCCTAAAGCCCATCATTGTACACTGCCCTAAAGCCCATCACTGCACACTGCCCTAAAGCCCAGCATTGTACACGGCCCTAAAGCCCATCACTGCACACTGCCCTAAAGCCCATCACTGCACAATGCCCTAAAGCCCATCACTGCACACTGCCCTAAAGCCCAGCATTGTACACGGCCCTAAAGCCCAGCATTGTACACTGCCCTAAAGCCCATCATTGTACACTGCCCTAAAGCCCATCATTGTACACTGTCCTAAAGCCCATCATTGTACACTGCCCTAAAGCCCATCACTGCACACTGCCCTAAAGCCCAGCATTGTACACGGCCCTAAAGCCCATCACTGTGCACGGCCCTAAAGCCCATCATTGTACACGGCCCTAAAGCCCAGCATTGTACACTGCCCTAAAGCCCAGCATTGTACACGGCCCTAAAGCCCATCACTGCACACTGCCCTAAAGCCCAGCATTGTACACGGCCCTAAAGCCCATCACTGCACACTGCCCTAAAGCCCAGCATTGTACACGGCCCTAAAGCCCATAACTGCACAATGCCCTAAAGCCCATCACTGCACACTGCCCTAAAGCCCATCATTGTACACTGCCCTAAAGCCCATCACTGCACACTGCCCTAAAGCCCAGCATTGTACACGGCCCTAAAGCCCAGCATTGTACACGGCCCTAAAGCCCATCACTGCACACTGCCCTAAAGCCCATCATTGTACACTGCCCTAAAGCCCATCACTGCACACTGCCCTAAAGCCCAGCATTGCACACTGCCCTAAAGCCCATCACTGCACAATGCCCTAAAGCCCATCACTGCACACTGCCCTAAAGCTCACCATTGCACACTGCCCTAAAGCCCATCACTGCACAATGCCCTAAAGCCCATCACTGCACACTGCCCTAAAGCCCATCATTGCACACTGCCCTAAAGCCCATCACTGCACAATGCCCTAAAGCCCATCATTGTACACGGCCCTAAAGCCCATCACTGCACACTGCTCTAAAGCCCAGCATTGCACACTGCCCTAAAGCCCATCACTGCACAATGCCCTAAAGCCCATCACTGCACACTGCCCTAAAGCTCACCATTGCACACTGCCCTAAAGCCCATCACTGCACAATGCCCTAAAGCCCATCACTGCACACTGCCCTAAAGCCCATCATTGCACACTGCCCTAAAGCCCATCACTGCACAATGCCCTAAAGCCCATCACTGCACACTGCCCTAAAGCTCACCATTGCACACTGCCCTAAAGCCCATCACTGCACAATGCCCTAAAGCCCATCACTGCACACTGCCCTAAAGCTCACCATTGCACACTGCCCTAAAGCCCAGCATTGTACACGGCCCTAAAGCCCAGCATTGTACACGGCCCTAAAGCCCAGCATTGTACACGGCCCTAAAGCCCATCACTGTACACAGCCCTAAAGCCCAGCATTGCACACTGCCCTAAAGCCCATCACTGCACACTGCCCTAAAGCCCAGCATTGTACACTGCCCTAAAGCCCATCATTGTACACGGCCCTAAAGCCCATCACTGTACACGGCCCTAAAGCCCAGCATTGTACACGGCCCTAAAGCCCATCATTGTACACTGCCCTAAAGCCCATCACTGTACACTGCCCTAAAGCCCATCACTGCACACTGCCCTAAAGCCCAGCATTGTACACGGCCCTAAAGCCCATCACTGCACACTGCCCTAAAGCCCATCACTGCACATTGCCCTAAAGCCCATCACTGCACACTGCCCTAAAGCCCAGCATTGTACACGGCCCTAAAGCCCATCACTGCACACGGCCCTAAAGCCCAGCATTGTACACGGCCCTAAAGCCCATCACTGCACACTGCCCTAAAGCCCAGCATTGTACACGGCTTCCCATTTGTGCCTCCCCATTTTATTGCGCAATATCCCATGATTGCTCTTGCACAGTGTATTTACCTGACCTCTACATTTCATTGAGCAATCCTGATCAACTCAGGAATAAAAGAGTACCCTATTCTGTTGACTCTAAACTGGGGGACCCTGCAGCACCTCTTAGATGGAATAAGTTGTTATTCTTCATAAAGCACAAGGGAGGAGTCAGATATGTTACCAGCCAATCACAACGGTCTCTGTTTGGAATGTCTGCTCCATTGGCTGGCCCACATTCATTGAGCACAGTCTCCGGAATGTGGGCAACCTAGTCGTACAGAAAGGTCATTGTACCGCACGTATCCCACAATGCTTTGGACAACAAAGCCGAAAAATAAAATACCTAAACTAGCCTATGGAGGAAGTAAATCCACCTTTGCACCTTTTTTTACAAAGCAAATCAATATGTACATTCCAGGAAAGAGTATAATCAATATGTACTCCTGAGAATTTATAGGATGTAAACTTGTTTGATTTGTTTTCCCTGTGAATTATCGCTGAGGGGAGGACCAAAATAACTATAACTACTTCCTCATTTAATTATTATATTTTTTTGGAAATTCTGGCCGCACCACTCAAATAACTTGTCTTCTATGTCTAATAGGGATTAAGGGGTTGTGTTTGTTACTCATTAGGGAAACTCACCTGGAATTTTGATAATGAATTGTTTTGGTGAAATAATGGAAGACTTATTAGTATACAATGTGAAAACGAAACAGCGAGGTAACAGCTTTTTGGAGCGCCAGTTATTATGTGGGTGGAGCATGTGTTATTGACCTTGACTGGCTGTGTTACTTTTCTGAGAAAAATATTAGAACAGTGGATGAGATATGTATTAGTGTAATGTTGATGCCTCTTTAACAGTGAGAGGGTCAGGATAAGTAGTATTGAATGTTAATGAGAAGTCAAGAAAAATAACCCTGGTATATGTTCTGTGTTTAATTGTCCAAGTGCTTGGACACTAGGTGTGTGAGTGCGACTATTGAAACGTCTGCACTGTGTACAGATATACCATGTTTGTACGTGAACTGATATGGGTCCAAGTTGCTGCTTATTGATTTGGTGAGATACTGAAACAAAACAGCTGTAACGGAAACGAAAATTATTGAGTTCCTTTGGACAAGATTTCTTGGAAAGGGGTGTAATGTGTGATGTTTTCCATGGAATTATGGAAGTCTGCAGATGACTGAAGAATCGTTTGCCACACCGGGGACCAATGTTCTGGCAAAGGATTCCAGAGTGTGCGCATATTATCCGGGTCCCTTCGTTTTCTTTCATTTATGTATTGGAATGTCAAGAAACTGTGGGAAAAAGGTTGCCAAGGAGATTTTGCTTTAGAATTGGTAGTGAGTTGAGTCAAATCCACTCATGGCAGATGCCTATAGCCAAGACATCACAGGTGCCTTATCTGACTATGATTTGGAATAGAAGGGTGGGGTCACTGGAGATGGGTCACTCTGGACAGACCTCCACGGGCGTCGACGCCATTTGTTCTTGCCAACAACGAGGCAGGCGCTCATTAGTGAGAGATGCATGGCTTGTCAGCACTAGCTCTCCCGTTGTGCCGCGCAGCCTGGAGCGTTGTCGCCGGCGTGCTGGTGATTGCATCAGAAAAGTGCACCCTGTTCATCTGCAGACCTCCTTACAGGGAACATGAGTGACACAGCAGAAACTTCCAGAGGTAAAATTGCCAATTCCAAGTTCGGGATAAAAATAAAAAAAATGTTTACTAGTCTTTCCTGGGGGGCGGGGGGGGGGGGCACCTAAACGTGTACTGTGTACAAATGGGAGTCAAACTGCATCGCCAGCCCACATATAACTTTTATTTGTGAAGTAGAGGTCATGAAAACATAGAGGTCACAAAACTTTGTTTTGTGAAAAGGGCAATATGACGATTGAAGTCAGACAAAATGTCAAAGTGAGGCTATACTTGTGTGGAAAGTATATTAATGACACACAAAACATTTTCAAAGCTACAGTAAGTACTTCCTAACAAATACTGGAAACATCATGTAATTAAAATACTTCACAAAACAAATGCCTTGAAACAGTCTATGCTGGATAATATGCAGATTGGGCAATACTTTGCATATCACAATTCTACCATGCACTGTATAACATATGCAAATATATTTGAACTTGCTAGAAACTGTCTTCTGTCACGCTGCTTTATTTTTAATTCAATTTTTGCACTGGTGTAATGAACTAAAATTTGCTTTAGCCTAAAGAAAACAATTGCCAATAATTAAACAAGAGGACATTTGTCATGCATTGGAGATACATGCTGGAAAATATGAATGTGTTTTGTATTTAATCTGGCTGTTACTACTCCTGCAAATTCCCTCCAAATATTATTTGTTCATTTGCTTTTATTTGTTAAAGCGCATTAAATTTGCCAAAGTTAAATTTCCCCTGCTAATCAGATCGTAGGAGTACACTATTTTTCAAAATCCAAAATATTATGTTTTAACATATTAATACATTGAATGGAAGAGATGATAGTGGTACATCTGCAATATATTTAATGATAAATATCCTTGCTTTCTTGATTCCTTGAAGCCAAATTCCCGGATATTTTTTCGGAACAATTTCATAATGGATTTCATAATTTCGTTTTAGGGTCATTTCCCATACACAGCAGGATAATATGGGCTAACACAAATATATGTTTATCATTTGAAAAATGCATGATGCAGTATTTATTTCTGCCAAAGATGTTTCCACAGATTGTTTTGCTCTTTGGTTATTATTGTCCTGGCCTCATTTAATTGGCCCAATTTTCAGAACACATCATAATTTTCACATCTTTTTCACATCACATCTCTTCAAAGATTTAAAGGGAATAGCTCGTTCATGTTTACACAACATTACATTAATTTAGTAGAATCGGAATGTAGGAGAAATAATTGCATTCACCCAGACTAGGGAGTAATGAGGGAACATCACTAAAGCTAGTGCAAGTTAACTATGGTAACCGGGAAACAAAATTACTAATTCTGAATTACATACAGAAAACATCCATAACAATTCCTAGATATAAAACCGTAAAAAAACATGACCTAAAACTGTAGAAATACAACAACCTGAATTAATAAAAATGTTGGAAGTGTGTGGGGGAGGGGTATGGGAGGAGAAGGGGGGGGGGGGGGTGGCTTCAAGTTGACATGTTCACTGTAATTAGATAACGCACATGGCATGTCAGGTCACTTGGAAATGGCAATTCTTATACTGTAAATGTGCATTGGTAAAAATAAAAAGACACACCTCACCGGTGTAACCATAACCAGTAACAGGGTGCGTAGCTCATACCTGTTTATTCGGCTCATGCATGCAATGATACGAACAGCATATTGCACCCTGTGGCGCACTGAATTGTGAATATTTTCTCCTGATAACTTAAAATCCTCCCGGCAAATATAAATGTCAATCTGACGAGAGTAATGATTGGTGATATGAAGAGCAGAATCCCTATGAGTTATTATATTTACTTTACAGCGGGGCCTGTCACTTTGGTCATGCTAATGCGCCTCCCTTTGAAGCCTTACCTCTTGAGGAGCTGACGTAATGTGTTGATACCTGTGCATTGGGCTTGTTCTTTCAATGCTGCTGACCCCGTTTCTAAAGTAATTGACCATTACCATTGTCATCATCATTGTCATCGTCATCGTCATCATCATCGTCATCATCAGATATCTGAAGACCTCTTGCGTTTAATGATAGATGGCAGTGTCAGGACGAGTTACAATATCTGTAACTCCAGCTACTTGATGTAACTCCAGCTTACGGCCTTCGGTATGCACTTATTGTATGTCGCTTTGGATAAAAGCACCTGCCAAGTTAGTGTAATGTTATGTAATGATGGGAAGCATAAAATATAACAATATAGCACCAAAACTGGAAAGTCCAAAATGACTGGTTACAGCTGCAGTAGGCAAGTTTGAAAATATACAAGGCAAAAAGACTTCCCCCTTTTGCTCTCCTCCCTCCTATCTCTCTCCTAAGCCCCTCCCACCAAATTATGCTGCAGTGCACGTGTGGAGACAGGCAGACAGGGAGGGGTTTATTCTACCAGGAGGATCTTTTGCTTGTACATAGTTGCCCTGATTGGTAGCTACATAGCTAGCCCTGATTGGTTTTTGGAAGACCGGCTTGAGATTTTTTGACAGCCTAGTACAGAGCCCAGGACACTCACAGAAACCGGATTTTTTCTCAGAACACTTGATTTATTGACAGCTGCTGGAATGTAATGAGTAAATTTAGTAATTTCGCCAAAATTATATTGCCTACTGCACCTTTAAGGCATCAATGCATTTGCACTTTTTTGTAATTATATAGTGTAACTATAACTAGATGTCTAAAATGTTAATTTGTAATTAATGCATTAATTGCACTCCTTGCTGAACAAACGTAATGGCACGCCAGTGAGCACAGAGTGCACAATAAATGCTGCAATCATTTATTTTCTTTTTAAAATCACTGCGAAAATATCACTTCTCACATTTTTCTAGCCGCATCCTCCTTTCAGGACAGACTTCCTGACATTTAAAAAAAATGTAATGCTGGTGAATTGCTTCAATATTTGAAGAGTTAACTGATGCATTGTCAGTGTCATAGTATTTCACAGTACATTAGACGTATTTATCTCTATCTAGGTTCTGCCTTCTGTATCATCTCGGCTCATCAGTCCACATGAATAGCTCGACGGCTGATGCCCATGTGTGTGTCACAAATGCTTATTATTTCTTGTTTCATTGTTCTCCTACGTCAAACTTAGGTTTCATTGTGTGAGACGGAGATTAAAATGAAAAAGCTTTTTACCTCACTCAAATCATTATTCCGCAGACCACACTACTGTGAAATAAATGAACACTCAAAGAACCCAGTGTATGTTTGCCTCAAATCTTGTTATGTATTTATACATTATTTATGATTGTTTGCCTGGGCTCTCTTTTTTGCTTTTTTTGGTGGATTTGAAACGCATTCCTTGCATAATAATTGCGGAGTACGTGTGCTCAGTTTTCTGTGCCAGAACAACTTTCCTGGTTTAAATGTGGTCATTCACTCAAGTGTTTTTTATTATCATTTTACATATCTCGGGGTACCCAGCATTAAAGGTAAGGAACAGCTGTTACAAGGCTGAGAGTGTCTGCCCTAATGAGATTCTTTGTTCACCCTGGGAACAATAAACCTTTGTTGATGGAAGTAATCAAAAATGCAAATCAAAAACACAGTGTATTTAGATTTCTTACAGAATCCTCGACATGTATTTAGATTCCCACCTATTCTTTGACTAAAGCAGGAGACATGTTAATTTCCCTGTGTCTGACCCATGAGTTTTGTAGAGCTGTCTGTTCTAAAGTTGGACATTTATTTGATTTATACACAGCAAAAATGGTGGTGTACATTTAACACCCTTGGGTGACCGTGGTCTAAATATTCCAAAAATGTACACCAGCAGTGTTAGATTTACACTGGCATTTTTGCTGTGTAGTGACATGTACTTTTATTCTGAAATCCTCCACATAGGTGGGCAAAAGGTGGAAACATTATTAAGGAGGTGTCGGGTGACACATATGAGGTCATAGTGGACTACTCCTTCTTCACGGAGCCTGTGTCGTGTGAGGTCACCAACGCCCTGGGCAGCACAAACATCAGCCGAAATGTTGACGTCTATTGTGAGTCCCGCCGCACTTATGCTCCAGGCCTGTCAACATGCATACATTTTCTAATCTACTGAACGCAGTAAAATGTTCAGTAGTTATTCAAATTCAGCACATTTAACTCTGTTGGAGTACATTTGATCTCCCTGTGAACACTCGGTGTCAACACTCGTTTTTTTTTTTTTTACTGTGTAAATACACATTTTTATATCAACAAATACAAATAAGAGATCATGTGAGAAACTGTGAAAAATGACACATTTGATTAGAAAGTTAAATGAAACAGAAAACTGTTTCCTCATTGCTGTACCTTCAGGCGATATCACTTAGCGCCGACTATTTTTGTATTATTACTCTTTAACTAAAAAGCTTCCATGACAGATTCACAAATGTAGTGCTACTGCAGTATCCCTCTCTACATATCCATGTACAGACACAACAGCGTTTTCAATACCTGAATACATTCACTGTTATATTTCCCAATAATTGCTTCAAACTCTGCCGGTGCAAAGCTTCAGTTGCCAGGGCGTGGTGTTGGGGTTGAAAACGGACAGTGATTTGACTGTCCTCTTCCAGTTGGTCCGCGCATGGCAGCAGAACCGCAGTCACTGCAGGTGGACCTCGGGTCGGATGCCGTGTTCAACTGTGCCTGGACCGGCAACCCCTCTCTCACCATCGTGTGGATGAAGCGTGGTTCTGGGGTGGTAAGTATTGTGTACAGACCCGCTTTAATCACCCCTTCAGGTGTCTTTCTTTCTCACTTAGACATTACATTATATTCCAGCATTTATCAGACGCTCTTATGCGGAGAACTTCCTGACGCTCTTATGCGGAGAACTTCCTGACGCTCTTACACAGCTGGATATTTACGGAAGCAATCGGATGTTAAGTGCATTGCTCAGGGGTACAAGGGCAGCGCCCCAGCTGGGAAGCAAATACATAACCTTAGAGGGTCACACTTTAAACAGAGTCTCGATATAAAGGCTTTATATAGCATATATAAAGCCTTCATAAACGTGACATAATGGCTTCATAAATCATACATAAGCAAATGTTATGCTTCATAAAGGGTGACGTAACAACATGACGTAACAACATATCACACCAAATATGGAATAACCAACATAGTCATAGTATTTCACAGTACATTAGACATATTTATATCTAGGTATATCTGCCTTCTGTATCATCTCGGCTCATCAGTCCCCATGAAAGTAGCTAGATGGCTGATGCCCATGTGTGTGTGTCACAAATGCTTATTATTTCTTGTTTCATTGTTCTCCTACGTCAAACTTAGGCTTCATTGTGTGAGACGGAGATTAAAATGAAAAAGCTTTTACCTCACTCAAATCATTATTCTGCAAAAAGTTATTCTGCATTATTCTGCATAACCAACAATCTCACCTGGCTAATGGCTAAAAATTAGACGCATTTGGCATAACATGTTGCATAAGAAGGTGTTATGTTACCCTTCATGAAGCATGGCATTTGCTTATGTATGATTTATCAAGCCATTATGTCACGTTTATGAAGGCCTTATATATGCTATAGAAAGCCTTGATATGGTGACTTTGTTTAAAGTGTGACCCCTTTGAGTTGCAAGCCCAGTCCCCTAGCCACGATGCTACACTGCTGGCACAATGCTACACTTTGGTTCATGATTCAGTAAATCATGGCCTATCAATGGTTGTGTTATTAGTTTTGTGTGTTCTAAAATGCTTTGTGCATGGTCTTAGTAAATCAGGCCCTCAGTGTCAATTTTATCAAAAGGTTTAGATTCCCTATGATACTTTCTGAAAGTGTGATCGCTTGCTATCACATTTGACTGCATTAAAAGTGTGGGTGTACAAGAGTGGAGAGAAACAAATAAATTAAAACATTGTTAAATCTATTTTGTAACTTGTGAATTACCCCACAATGTTCCCTATCAGTGAGACTATTGCTAATTCCACTTTATCAAATTTCGAGACAATCTGCTTTGAGACCACCAATTCAGTAATTGCTTCTACGTCTACTACCTGCATGCATGATGCTATCCCTACAAAACTCCTTCAAAATTTACTGCCAATCTTAGCTACCCTAATGCTCAAGATCATTAACCAGTTGCTTTCCACTAGCTTAGTTCCCTCTGCCTTTAAATTTGCTTTAATATCTTAACCCGGAAGTTATTAATAATTACAGACCAATGTCAAATCATCCTTTTCCATGCAGAATACTGGACTGTAGCAAATCAACTTTCTCATTACTTATCCGATAACAGTCTTTTTAATCAATTTCAGTCTGGTTTCAGGTTCTTTTCACAGCACTGTGACTCATGTGGTCAATCACCTTTTAATGGGCATTGATTCTGATTCAGCCTCAGTATTATTATTACTGGACCTGAGCACAGCCTTTGACACTGTGGTTCACAAAATTATTTTGGAACATTGAAAACATTATTTTCCAAGGGTTAGCATTACTTTGGTTCCCCTAAAATTTACTAGACAAGATGCAACATGTGATCTTTAATGATATAATTTCTGATTCCTCTAAAGTAAAATTTGGTGTCCCACAGGGATCGGTTCTAGGCTCCCTTATTATTTTCAATTTTTCACGGGACACAAGAGGCAGGAAAAACAAGCGTTGAGTGCAAAAATCCCAGAGGTGCATTTAATAAAAGTGCTGTTTCCCGGTTTCCAGTACTGGCGGTGGTTGGTGGTGTGGGCTTTCCGAGTGAGGGGAAATGTTGTCAGGGGAATCAGATAGCGAGGGAGGACGTGCTGGCGGTTCGAGGGTGGGTTCCTGGAAGCATCGTTGTGTCTAGCCGCTCGTATCTATTAAGGAGAGAGATAAGCGGAGAGTGGAGAGATTTCTGTAAAGTATGTTCTCTCTGTTGGGAACTTGCGTCCTTATAAGTGTGTGCTGATTGGACAAGAACTGCTTCCCGGTGTGTGGATAAACTCGCCGCCAGCCGGGTCTTGTTATGTCGCTCCTCCCTCGCTCCACGTGTGTCTTTCTTTTCTTCTGGACACGGCGGCTGACATGTTCGGAGCGCCGGACCGGCTCAGAAGAATTAGAGGCGCCACCACCATCACACTATTTATATAGCACCCCTCGGGATATTATCCAGAAGTATGGCATCAGTTTTAATTTGTATGCTGATGATACACAGCTGTACATTATCATAAGCCTCGATTACTCCTCCCAACCTTTAAATGTAGAAACTTGCCTAGCCAAAAATAAAACATGGCTGTGAATTTTCTGCCTTTAAATGCTGATAAAACTGAGCAGCTAGTTAGACCGGCCAAACACGGGCATCTATTTGAAAATATGATGACCACCATTGATGGCTGTAAGATATCAGAGTGGCCTACAGTTAGAAATATTGGTGTTAGCTTTGATCCGTCTCTTTCATTTCAGACTCACATTAAGGCCGTAACTAAAACAGCATTTTTTCATCTTTGTTGCTTAAATCTGACCAATCTCAACAATGGCTGATGCCGAAAACTTGACCAACGGATTTGTATCTTTTAGATTATATTATTGTAATGTCCTTTTCTTTGGTATACACAACACAACCATTGAAATCTTCAACTTGCTACAAAATGCTGCAGCCAGAATCCTAACAAAAACTAGAAAATACCATCATATAACTCCTACTCTGTCTTCCCTCCACTGGCTGGCAGTACAAACTAGAGCTCACTTCAAATGACTTCTTTTAACATATAAAGTCTAGCATGGATTGGCACTGTCCTACCGTTCTGATCTTATTACACCATACACATCAGCATACACCCTGAGCTTCCAAGATGCAGGCTACTTATCACTTCTCAGATTCAATAAAAATTCAGCTGGGAGCGGTGCATTCCAATAGCATGCTTCCTACCTCTGGAATGCTCTTCCCGCATCAAATAGACAGACAAGTTCTGCTAATATATTTGAAACATGACTTCAGACACAATTTTTCTCACTCTCCTATGGCCCACCATGACTGGTTTCATCTACTGGTCGTACAGCCCTTAAATTAATTAATTATTGTTGTTGTATTTTTTTGTTGTTGTTATGTTGTTGCTCATTTGCTGTGTTGTTTTTTTTATCTGATACTTAATTTTAAATGCACAGTGTGTTGAGACCTCAGTGTTTATACCATAATTTTTGAAGTCAAACTATTGTTGAATCCTTTACTTTGTGCTGACCTATATTCTCTGTGGAAGTACAGCGGCGGCGCAAACGTGCCCATTGTAACTTGTTGCTCTTCTTCTCTTCTGTTGTTGTAGTCGACCAGTGCCAGCACTACATTCGTAGGTAACATAAAGTATCGCTCCGCCGCCGTACTTCCACAAAGAATATAGGTCAGCACAAAGTAAAGGATTCAATGATAGTTTGACTTCAAAAATGATGGTATAAACACTCAAAATAACCCCGATAGACTGTCGTCATATTTTATTTGCTTTTGGTTCACTGTGGAGTGTTTAAGTGTGTTTAGTAGTGGATGCTACCAGTTACCATAGAGTTGCGCTAGCATTAGCAACGTGTGTATGTCCAAAAGAAGGGACAGCATGGAATTAGCTGAAAATGGTTTCCATCAATCAACTACATCATGGGTAAGTCGTAATTGAGACATTATGTCCAAAATTCCGAACTATCCCTTTAAGGAAGTTAAAAAAAATAATTAAAAAAATCAATAATATATATATATTTTTTTTTTAAATCAACAAAAATTCTAATGACAGCCAGAGAGCAGACACACTGTTGAAACCCAGTTAATCTGAGCTTGGAACGAGATTGAAATGATAGCGGTGCAGCAGCTCCAGGATCACCCTGCTTCAGTACAGAGAGACTGGCAGAGGACCGCATGTCATGGCAAGGCTCAGCAACGTTTCCAGACAGATTGGCTAGACGCAGTTTCACATAATTATATTTTCAGAGCAGAGTCAGCCTGTTCCAGCATTACTGTAGGCGTAGAGTGTACTTCAGTCATAAGGAGAGGCGACGTCTATGTTGTGCACTGCTGTTGATGGCTTCTTGACTGCATGCTGCTATGGATATAATACCACCATGACCTCACAAATAATTGCACAAGATGTGCACAAAAGTATTTTGATAAGTATCACATCAGACTCTTCTGGACAGACCGCCCACTGTGGCCTATTCACCCACTACAAGCCCAACAGAGAAACCCTGGGCTGGGATGTTGCCAGGATTCACAGCCATTAAATGTACTGACAGTTGTAACATTGGTCAGAGATTCTAAAGATCATTACTTTGGTAATGTAGATGGCATCTCAGACGTGAGCTCTGCTGCCAGCAAATATTTGAAACATAAGCTATAAAACTTGCTAGCTGTGAAGAATGGATCCCTGTTGATCCCCTTATAATACACCTCTGCTGATTTGACTACCAGTTGAAACGTGCATTCGCTGCTCCTGCTTGTCTGTGCCGTCCTGAACCGATAGAGTAAGCAGCCGAATTTGGGCATGCTAGTTACTGTAATTCAGCATTCCTTAAATTGAAGTCGAAAGAAAAAATGGGATTAAAAATGTATATAAATAAATAAATGCAGTGCATATAAAGGAACGTCACAGGAGGAGAGCACAGATGCTGGATAAAGAGAAGAATCTTAAAGAGAACAGTACAGCACACAAAAATAAAATAAAATGTCCTCTCTTTTTTTGTAGATTGCATCTTGCAACGTGCCTGGAAACCATCTTTTTTTTCCCATAACAACTTTGCATTTTAAAAAGTAAATACCTTGTGCTGAAAACAATAAATGATGAAGATAACAGCAAAATAATGTATTTCTTGTAATGCTAATGCTTTCTTCTTCTAAACACGTTCCATCTGTGTGCTGAAAACCATTTAATGTTTTAAGTTTTTAATCGTATTTCAACACTGCTGTCAGGAACAGGCATAAATGCTGCAGCACTCCATGAAAAAAAGTCTCAAACTAGATTTAATTATAGGTGGAGTTCATTAGAGGAACCTAATGTGATTAGTGTGGCAAGGTAGAGTCGTTGTGCCTCCAGTCAACAGCCATTGCTTCTAAACAAATCCACATGGTGACCTTTGACCCTTCTTCTGGCACCCCCGCAGGTGCTAAGCAATGAGAACATCCTGATATTGAAGTCCGTGAGACAGGAGGATGCTGGGAAATATGTGTGTCGGGCGGTGGTCCCCCGGGTTGGGGCAGGGGAGAAGGAAGTGGCACTCACCGTGAACGGTAAGTGCTCTGCTGCCATTGGTTTGCTGTTGATATTAGCATTCCGTTAGGTGTCCCGACCTGGGAATTCAGTCCATCATTTTGAGTTACATATCACTTTGACCTTGCCTTTTCTGCAGAGGAATACCAGTCCTACAAACTGCACATACTACAGACACTCTGAATCCTGTACTTATTAATGTATTTTAAGCTGCTTGTGTATCCGATGTTTTTAATGCTAAATTAAATTAGAGAAATCACAGAAGGTTGCAAACACAGGCAGTGACGGTTTAATGAATATGGGGGAATGTTGGGAGATCTACCGACTTCAGACAAATTGGTTCATTACTGTTGCTTGATATGCAGGGCGACGTGCATAAACATCAGAGCAGCTTTCAGTGGGGAAATTTACACTTCTTTAAAGGCTTTCTCTCAATGTCCATTTGTGGCAGGCTGGCGCACGGCGTTTTCTGGTGTAAATTACTGCTTACACCGCAAAAAGGAAGAGGCTTAAGGTACCAGCAGGTGTGAAATTCACTCCAGCAAGGTGTTGTATGATCTGAAAATGACATGAATATGCTCTAGTCTCTCATGCATAGGTTATCTCAATTTTTTCATCTTTGACTCACTGAAATGTTAATTGTAATTAGCAGCCTGTATTTGTTTACAAGGAATGTAATGCTTTTATTTAATTGTGAGTCAAGTTAAGGGCAAATTAGATATATTTGTTTTGTTTACTGAGTGTCAGAGACAATACTATTAATGATATTAAAGATAATAATGAAAGAATACTTTCATTGTACACAATTTCACACCTATTAAATGTGTAGTTTATTATCTCAAAATAAAGCTGTCATGGTTTAATTTACTTTATCTTTTTTATGAATATACACGTTATGGCTCATATATTCTCCAGTGTTTTTCTCTGAGTTAAGAAAAAAAAATGGCATCAGTTTTATACCCGTTGAATAATTGATTTTCACTTTTAAAAAGCGTTATGCCCTGTAAAAATGTCTTCAAGTTTCATGAATTTTTCCCGGCAAATCTGATTGCCAACCTCAAAAGTAGAAATGTTCACTTGGTTGTTTCCTGCCTGTCAACAAATTCTCCTGACAGTGGCATTGGTTGTCTGCGGTGACATTTGTGGTGTGATGTTCTTCACCTCCAGTCAACCTGACTTCTTTAATATCCACAGGAACCCTGCATGGAATTAGATTTACTCAGGCAATGTGAAACTGCTTTGACACATGACATATGATTTGAGAGTCTGCTTCATCAAGTAGTGAACACCGGGTACACTGCAAAAAAAGAGAATCCATCATATTCATTGTGACGAATGTGTGTGTGGGTGCGTATGCTTGTGTGTGTGTGTGTGTGTGTTGTGTGTGAGTGCGTGTGTGTGCGCGTGTGTGTTTGTGGGTGAATATGCTTGTGTGTGTGTGTGTGTGTGTGTGTGTATCTGTACAGGCCATTTATGATTATGTGTATGACTCAGTGTTACATTATTCAAGACAAACAGACACAGCCTAACAGACAGACAGCTGTCTGACAGAGAGCCACTAGTATTTGCTCTTGTCTGCATTGAGTGCATTCTCTCTGTTCAGGGCTTGCATGGTAACAGTGATTTCCATAGTCAGTTTTAACTAATTATCAGTTGTATGGATCCTCAAAGCCCTGCAAGGTAGTATCTTAATGTGTGTATGTAAAACCGCCAACTCAACTTCAAACTTCAGTTGAGTTTTATTCGTCTGCCAGTCCCGCAGGAAGCGTTTCTTTAAGATCCTTATCATCTCCACCTTTTTCCCCCTCATCCATGACTAACCGACTTACTCCGTACGACCGACTGTCCAACAGTTCTCTGTATCTATCTTTTGCAATGTTTATTTCACATTCAGGAGAGAGAGAGAGAGAGCAGATGAATATCTGCGCGTGTGACTGTGCATATTTTATAAAAAACTTTATTTTATTTTTTTAAATCTCCTGTGGTTTCCTGCAGTGCGTAAGCGTGGTAAGTGACCTCCACCACTGCACATTACAATAGATCACCATGGTAATCAATATGAGAATAATTATGTAACAAGCCAAACAGGTTTAGTTTAAGCTGCAGCACGTGGGTTGGGCTTTCTGACCCCTCCCCCCAACATTCCTGGCTCCTCCTCTGAGGTTTAAAACACACAGGATGAAATCTGTCTTCCTTCTTTATCCTGTTCAGGCAACAACCGGCCTGCATTTCTTACATCCTGTTGTGCAGCCAGAATAATAATCTTTTTTTGTTTTGTTTCGTTTCGTTACATTTTGTTCCTTTTTTTTTTTTTTTTTGTCGACACGGGGCTCGGAATTAGCATTCATATTTCATTTTAAAACTTTGCATCGCAGCGGTGTCACATCAGACTGTCAGTGCAATGCTGGCTGGCTTGCTGGCGGTGGGTATCCTTCTCATTAATGTGCATAAATGACAGTGGTTGGTTTGAAACACAGACGGGATTTATTTATTTTTTTTCCCCCATTGCAATTATCAGCACAGCGAAATTGTAATTTATCACAACTGACAGGGCTGTGATGAGTTTTGCAGTGTGTGTGTTAATGGCGCTCTCTGGTGCTATGTCCTTTTAGAAAAGTTAGACTTTGTTAGTTAAGACCACATATTAGCAATAGAATCATATCCACGCTAGCTATTGTTCTGAATAGCGTGTTGTGCGTGTGTGTGTGTGTGTGTGTGTGTGTGTGCATGCATGATGCAATATTTCCTCATTATGTCATCATCAAAGCTTATCTAAAGCTTGCTGTATATACATGCATTGGTTGCTACTTTGGATTTTTACCTTACCTTCACTTTGTACCTATTTTTACCTTAAATATGATAAAGCCCATAGGGGGACTGTTGCTCTCTGGATTCTTGAATAGCTTCCATAAACAACTGTAGCAATGCAGCCATGCCACGCCCACCCCGTATTCCTCCATGCGGTACCCACAGCCCCCCGCCCCCCTCCAGCACTGCGACTCCCCAGCCTGTCTTCAGTCTTCTGCCTGAGGCAGAGAGATAAAGACGTCTAATAATATTCCTCATTTAGTGCCCTGATCCCCCTGCCAGATCCGTTCGGCAGCCCGGGAGGAATTGATCTGAATATATTCACCGTGGAAACCCTACGGGACGACATTACGGCCAACACCCCCCTCCCCTCCCCCAGCCCCTTCCTGTTGCAGGCTGTGTAGCTCCCGACGTAATTGAGAGGGAGGAATCGGTTACATTGTCTCAGAGTCTGCGATGCAGTGCGATTGGTATGCAGCAGGCCCCGTGCCAAACCGGCCCCTGCTTTAATAGACGTGGCGACACTCGCAAAACGTTGACTGTCAGAATCTCATTAAAATGCTAATTTATTCTAATTAGAGGCCGTTAATAAACTACAATTATGGCTGGTTAGAAAGTGGTCAGAGGATAGTGTGCCGTACGTCGCCTCTTCTGATTCGGTGATCAGCGATTTCTTTTGGGGTTTTATTTATTTATTATTATTTTTTAATTGCTCTTGGGATTTGACCCCTGGACTTATTTGGAAACGTGGTTGGATTGAGCAAGCAATCTGTCCCCGTGTCCCAAGACTGGTGACTGCCGTGTCTTGAAAAGGAAATTGAGAGGATGGGTTCACGGACGACATTGCCAGGGGTGGGGTGGGGGGGGTCAGGGTTCAAAGCTGTTTCTTTCAGAAAATAAAGCGAATATATTGCATTGACAGGATAACTAGTGGCATGACTTCCCCTTTTTCTATCCTCTTTACCCTCATGATTGCAGGAGCAGAAATGCCCTTTTAACCAGTGTAGCCTTCATCCCAACCTCAGGCAACCAGTAGTGTAGTAATTCATTTTGGTTAGCTCAGACATTACCTGTAGAAATCTGACTGATTTTTTTTCCCCCTATGTCATGCTTCCATACTGTACCCATACATTCTGTGGGATGATACTGTTGTGTTTCCAGTAAAATAAAACAGAAAAGTTTTAAGGTGACGCAAGTGCAAATGAAACACTTTGCGCATCATGTGACATGACGCTACATTACATTCATTTCGCAGACACGTTTATCCAAAGCGATAAATAGTAGCGATACAATAACTGCATGGTGATAGTGAGATAAACGATGCCATGTGATTGGTTGCTTGGTGTAGAGTTCTAGAATCTTCCACACAGCCCATCAGAGAGCAAACCGTGTGTGTGCATCCAGCCTGCCACCATGGCAGTATTCTTTTTCCAATGAACATGATTTCCATTCTTAAATTTAACTTAAATGCCTTGCCTTACATGCCTTGTTGAGCTCCTGTAGATAAGTGACTATTATTATTTTTTTATCTGCATGAGAAGAACTGGAACGCTGTATCTGTGGGGGGGGGGGGGGGAAACTATTTAAAAAAGCAAAATCCATCACGTATGTGTGTATTTCACAGAATATCCTTTCAGAAAAGACAAACAGTGCACTGCTGCCCATGGTTAAGTCCTTCAAATACCCTACACTGAAACTTTCACCCTGACAAAAAATCACTAGTCGAAGGCGGTACGTGTGGCCGATACGCTTTCTGTTGTCTTCATTTAGAAGTTACTGAACAGATAGGGCATGGAAATAATGACATTTTAACTGCTTGTAGAACTCTTGTAGAACTCTGCTCAAGCACACAAAATGGCAGCAAAGGACTGCGTGTAGATTTTACTCTGTGACTTAGTGAAGTCAAGTCCGACTTATATAGCACATTTCATACACAATGGAACTCAGTGTGCGTCACATTAAAATACTAGGCGGATATCACCTAACCTTAATTTATGAATCTGATCGTAGCACATAAACAATGACACCAACATTTCTTGACACATAGTTAGGTTTTGAACAACACCAAACATGATAATGCAATATATCCTTTTGAGACCCAGCAGAAAAAAAAATGAAAATTAAATTTTTTTGACATAATACAAGTGTCTTGGATGACAAAAACATGTTGCACTGAAAATATTTTCAATAATATAATTAATTTTATTTGTAGTGAATGTCCCTCGCAGTGTACATTTCACCATAGTAGAATATATGATTCTTGAAATGAAGACCAGAGACACATGTCCCCTACAGTAATTGCAAGGTCTTAGGAGGATAAGAGGTAATAGTATAGTATGAGGTAATGCAGTCCTGAGAGCAGTCTCCTGGGTTGGCAGTATATGTGTGAGGTCTGCAGGGTAGTTGAGGAGATAGCCCTGTTAGTTTATTGCATCCTGTGAGCTCCCAGCCACCACTGTGAGCACCATTTGTATTATTTTAGTGGGGTTGGACAGTTGTGCCTCTATAATCCGTAAAGCACCATACATGCTTATGAACCTTGAAATCCAAAGTGCACCGTGCTACACATAGCACGGTGTATACTGTAACAGAGCATACCACTCCCCGTATTTTAATTACTGCTTCGGCTGGCACACAGCAGGCACAGTACAGTCACGCGTGCAGTACAGCACACCTAATCTTTCCAGCGCTATGGTCTGACATTAACCTTGTATCTGGGAGGCCAGTGGCTATATAATGTGGTTGATGGTTACTTCAGAAGTGACCATTAGCACTGGAGTCTGATATATTGTTTTTAGGGCCGGTCGGGGGAGGTGAAGGGAAGCTGGGGAAAGCAACCTTGCCTCCTTGGCGTGGCGGTGTACGAGCGTGCGTGCTGATTGGCTGTCTGTCTGTCTGTCTGTCTGTCTGTCTCGCGGCAGGACCCCCCACTATCTCCAGCACCCAGACCCAGCAGACGCCTCACGGCGAAAAGGGCCAAATAAAGTGCTTCATCCGCAGCACCCCCCCTCCGGATCGCATCGTGAGTAACCTGCGCCCAATCGCCCGCCCTCATCCACCCACCCTCACCCACCCTCCAAACCTGCAGACGTGGGGAGGGGAGGGGAGGGGTGACGGAGCAAACATAGTATCCGTTTATACACCTGGATATGCGAGCCGTTCAGATTTAAGTACTTTGCTCAAGGCTACAATGGCGGTGTCCCTGATACGTTTGGGTTGCAGGCGCTGTTCCCTACCCATTACACCGCTGCCCCGCTACGCATCGCTTCCGACAGCCTGGCCTCATCGTTCCCCACCGCGGTCAATAGATTTCACTCCATAGAGGCGACCGTTAAACTTTCAAAAAGTGGCAGTTTCGCGTCAAAGCTGAGCTTTACAGGGTCATCCTCACATGGTCATTTGAAGAAAGTAGCCAGGCCTCAGGCCCTTCGCCTCAGTAGTTTTACGACCACTGCAAAGGGCTGATATCCCTGAGAACCGAATCCTAAAATCTGCTTTGTGGAATGAATGTGGATTATTAAAGGTGCTTTAAAATGCTTTATTACATTGAAACTTTCCAGCTGTGTGCAAATAGCCAAGGGGTGCATTCAGAGGGACCTGCCAATAGGTTCTAGACATGAGCGCTTTAGAATTGTCGAGCAGGGCGGTTATCAATTTTCTCATGAGCTTTTAAAAGTGCACTAACTTGCATTAACACTTGATGCAGAAACAAATTAGCACATTGAAAATGAGGCTTTGAAGTGGATTAACACTCATCACCCCCCCCCCCCCCCCCCATCCCACACTTCCGTGGCCCACCCCTGGCTCCACCCCCTCTATGACAGGCGTGGTCGTGGAAAGAGACCGTTTTGGAGTCGGGGACCTCGGGACGGTACACGGTGGAGACGGTCAGCACGGAAGAGGGCGTCATCTCCACGCTCACCATGAGTAACATCGTGCCCGCCGACTTCCAGACCATCTACAACTGCACGGCCTGGAACAGCTTCGGCTCAGACACGGAGATCATTCGGCTCAAGGAGCAAGGTGGGAGCCAAGGTTTGAGAGCCGTCCCTTCTGTCCCGCGCAGCCCGGCTCTGCTGTTAGCGGTGATTAGCGCCGAGCGGTTTTTCAAGAAGCTGTGTTCTCTGCGTTTACTCAGGAAAACCCTTCAGACAGCCCAAGCTTTTAACCTCACATACAGTCAGCTTGAGAGTTGTGTGCACTTATCTCCCTTTCTCTCTGAAAGCAAACACTGAACACTTGTAGGGTACTTTGTGTCCTCAATAAACTCGCGGTGAATTAAGGCAGAGTTGATTTGACACTTAGCTTCTTACTGTGCAGTCACGATAAAAGGCTATGATACCACCGCCAGCCTTGATTTACTTGGGACAGCAGGCGCACTAGTGATATTGTTAATGGCAGTCTGATGAGCATTCGATTCCCAATGTTCAGAAAGTTAATTCATTATATATGTGTTTATTCTACTTTTTTTCTGCCTGTGAAACATTGTTTTTTGAAGGCTTTGTTGTTGGGTCCCCCATGTGACAAGATGATGTACTCCCTCTTTCTCCAACAGGCAGTTGTCACTTCAGCAAAGTTTGCTTAAATTGAAGTACACGGCCGATATATTTCAATGTGGCTTTGATTAATGGAGACATTAAATGGACATTAGGTGTTTGGTTTAACTGAAGTGTGGGGACGTACGATGTGGGTAGAGCTGTGCATTCCTCATAGCCGTGGAGGATGAGGTTCATTTACAGTTTCTCTCCATGCACTGTGAACAAAGCTCTCGGAGCAGAGTGAATAATAATCACAGAGCATGGGGCAGCTCAGCTTGGCTATCTATGATGCGTCATCGTAGAACTGTGTGTGTGTGTGTGTGTGTGTTTCTGTGTGCGTGTGCTTGTGGTTTTTGCGCGTTCATGGGTGCGTGTGTGTGCGGTACGCGTGTGTACGCACGTGTGTGTTTTCTCCTCAGAGTCCCTACATTTGGCGGTCATCATTGGGGTGGCAGTTGGAGCATTTGTGGCCTTCATCGTCCTCATGGGGACCATTGGAGCTTTCTGTTGCACTCGTCTTCAGAGAAGTGAGTGTCCTTCACATCTACCATTGTGAGAAACAGAACGCAGGAGCTTAGCAGTCGGGCTAACCGCCTCCCAGACCGGACGCGAGCGAGCGCCTGCGACGGTCTGCGTCACGTCAAGAAAAAGAGGCGTCCGATATAATCAATTGTGAAACCTACACCGACCGCGTGCATTGAGTAAAATTACACTTCACCCTGCATTGCTGCTCGCCCTGTTTCTGTTCGAGACACGATGCTCCGTCGTGTGACTATTAAACGCGTCTGGCGTGGGCGTACAATTTGTTTTGAGGCCACGCAGACTGACGCGGTTGCTCGCCGACCTCCGGTCCGGAGAGGGTGTAAAAAGGGGTTTTTCCAGGGCTCATTTGGTGATGTTTGTAAGATTTATTGATTCTTTTTTTTTTTTGCTTTCTGAAGTATACGCTGTTCTCTCACGTAGCTTAAACACCGGTCTACAGATTAGACTAGCGGGTGATTTCAGTTGAGCCAAGATGTCCTGCATCCGCGGCGAGATTTGTGCTGCCGCTCAGCGTGTTGTTGTTGTGTACCGCAGAAGACGCGCAGCTGGTTATGTCCTCACTTCCTGTCTCCATCTCTGCTCACCAGACAGACCTTTCAAGCAAAATTAAATCAGAAAGTAAGATTTTTCTTAATGTTACATGATTGCCTTTTGACATTTGTTTAAAATATATATATAGTGAGCACCACAGTCCATTGGACGTCGACACATTTTTTTATATTTTGGTTCTGTACTCTAGCACTGAGTTTGAAAGGATACAATGGCAACAAGTGCAGACTGTCAGTGTTAATTTGAGGGTATTTTCATCCATATCGGATGAACCGTTTAGAAATTATAGAACCTTTTGTACATAGCCCCCCCCCCATTTTCGGGCATCAAAAAATATTGGACAGTTTAACATAATGTAGAATAAAGGAATCATTTTTAAGATTTGGTCGCATATCCTTTGAATGCCATGACTTCCTGATGTCTGTGACCCAACACTATCAAAATACTCTTGATATCTTATTTTTTGGTGCTCTTACGTGCGATACTATAACTTCTCTGCATTTGAATGGATCTCTATGCTTGGGGGGTGGGACTACATTTAGCTGTAAATTATGCTGGAACAGTATGGAATATACAGTATGGTTGGCAAAATTGCTGTAAGTCAGCAAGAGTCTGAGGTATCAAACTAGCCTCAAACCATCACTCTGCTGCCAGATATGAAGTAGATATGGATCACTTTAAGGGTTGTTTCTTTTTTTGACACATTTTCCTATTGAACTCTATGGAAAAATAAGTCAGGAGAAGAAACCCTTCAAGTGCTAGAGTACAGAACCGAAATAACAGAAAATGTGTCAGTGCCCAATTAATTATAGTCCTCACTGTATATAAATGAGAAAATACTGCTATTGACTATGAAAATGTTCATGTGAATGAATGTAGATGTAAAATGTGTCCACACTACAAGGTCTGGGTCAAGTCCGCTTTCATTCAGTCAATTCAGAAACAGGATTGAAATTCAATTAATGAATTAAAAAATTCCAATAATGTACTTTTTTCCCATAATTATGTTTTCACTTAAATTAATTGAATTTCTATATTTGCCTGAATTGAAATCGAATTGACCCCGACTCTGCTGATACACTTTACTGAGCAAGGAACATGAGTTTTTGCTCTCTCCCTCTACCCAGGAATTTGCGAAGGCCTCGGCAGTAATTTTGAAGATTGTATTAGATTTTTTCTTTTCTGAAGGTCACTGCTTTTGAAACTGCATTGGAGGAAAAATCTCATATGTCGTTAGCACCTTTTAATGTGGAGTTAATAAACAGCGTCTGTCCTAGATCTCAAAGGGGTCGTCTCCGCCAAGAACGACATCCAAGTGGAAATCGTTCACAAGGACCACAGCGCCGCCCGGGAGACGGAGGAGCACGCCACCATCAAGCAGCTGATGGTAAGAGGCCCGTCGTGCCACCGCCACTTTCTCACAGCCATGGCTTTTTGCCTTAAAATAGGCCTTTTGAAGGGCTGCTGGGTAGCTCACTCAGTAGAAGCGCAGCTTGCGGCTCGTGAGTGAGCGCCACGGACTCGGATCGAATCCGGCCCGTGCCAGTGTCGAGTTGGCTTTGCATCACCCAAGGGATATATGGGAGGGATTCCGTTGGCGTGGCTAGCAGTGTTAATTGGTCAAGCGACCCCAGTTGGCCGTCCGGGCGCCCGTCGCTCGCTCTCTGCTCACGCGTATGATTGGGTCTCCTCCTTCCCAGCTCTGCACGTGCACAGCTTGTAGCTGCAGTGTGAAAAGAAGCAGCTGGTTAGCGCCGCATGTCTCGCAGGAGGACCACATGTGTCTTCACTCCCGAGCCGGGAGCAAGGGGCATATATGAGCACTTTTTTATTTATTTTAACCTTTATTTAACCAGGCAAGACAATTAAGAACAGGTTCTTATTTACAACGTCGACCTGGCAAAAGGCACATGCCTTTTGAGGGGGTAGGGGGTAGGGGATAAAAAAATAAAAAGTTAAAACAGAATTAAAGGACAGCACACTTGTACACAGCTCGCTAATTGGATATCCCAAATTTGGGTGTGATTGGAGATGCCTCATTTTTTTATAGCCTATTGAAAGCCCATGTTAACATTATGCCATGTCCTTCTTCAGATCGAACGTGGCGAGTTCCAACAGGAATCTGTGCTGAAACAGCTGGAGGTGCTCCAGGAGGAGGAGAAAGAGTACCAGCACATTAAGGTGGGTGGGGAAAGGGGCCGCTGCGGGAGGCCCAGCCACCGCTATTGTTCCCACCTCAAACACTCACTTAAACTGCCATATCCTAGGGCTACAGTTAAGCTGCATAAAGAATAAAGAAAATGGAGGCATATAAGTCCAGGCACATAATACAGAGATTTAAGCAGCTAATGTAGGCTAAACTACTGATACTGTTATCCTCTCGTTCTGTGTGTGTGTGTGTGTGTGTGTCTTTTTTATGATGTTAAGATTCCACAGCTGGAAGACATATATCTATAGTGAAATTGGCCATGGCTATTGACAGGCACTTCAATCCCCAGATAATCAAATCTGATTATGTATTTCACCTGAAAATATGCTGTATCAAAATGTATTTTATTCATTGAGTCATTTTAATCTAAAATTCACAGGAAGTGTAATTTATTACATTTTCCATTATTTACACTATGGTTAAGAAAAAGTCCTTGCTCTTTGTTAATGAATCTTCAAAATGCGTGTGATTAAATTGCTGGAAAATGGAGGTTTTGAATACATGCAGTCAATCTATTCAAGCAAACCCAGTGCCTTCTCAATCAGAGCCATAATTGCCTTTCTCATACTTGTGGTGATTACTGCAATGAAAAAGCATTTAAAGTGTTGAAAACTGAAGAGAAAATGGACCACATTATTAACAGCCATTTTTTGCACCAGAGAAACAATGCATATGGGACTGCTTTCAAAATACTTATTGCTGGTGCTTTGCAGGATGTATTTTACAATATGTGATTTTGTATTGCATTCCACATTATAGACCATGTTTCTCACACAGTGTTGACATAAACATGCAGAGACGAGGGGTTTTGATATTTTTTCGACCATAAAAAGTTTTTCTAAGACTGTCAGTTATGGGATTTCTGTTTTCAATGCCTTATCTTGTGTATATTTTTGCAGGGATTGGAGGCTGTCTACCTTTCAAAGCATGACCTCATTATCATTCTGCTGAAATAGCGTTTTAAAATCAGCGATTGTCGCATAAACTCAGCTGGAGAAACCTGCAGTAGTTTTGTTCAGTGTGCAACAATACGAACAGTGGGTGATTGGATTCTCAAAACCTGAGACCTACTGTTACCAGCAACATCAGGTAGCCAAATTATCATAATAACCATAAAGCCATAAGACGATGAATAGCATATGATACGATAAGGCGATCAAGAATAAGACATTTGAGAACAGTAAGCTGCATCGATTTTTAATTCTAGAACGTGGTTATCAGTCCAGCTGCATTGGTGTCAAGAAATGCAATAAGCCTTGCTCTCCAAATTGATTCACAGCCTTGAAAAGCTTGGGCAATATTTAAAACTCATGACGGATGCGATTTGATATAATTTTTTTCAATGTTCATGTGTTTGCGCGTGGATTGAGATTTGGGTTAGCATATGGTACCCTGCAAATTTTTATTTTCTGCTTAGGTACATGAATAAATATGAAGCCGGTGACAAGTTTTTAAAAAGGGTGCAGTACAAAAGCTGATTTCTGCCGCGTTTCTGTTGTGAATTGTTTGTGCTTTTCAGCTGTAACACGTCTAAATCTCAAACTCACTCGGTGTGGGGCTCCTTTAAGGGGATCGAGAACCCCTGGTTCTGTCGTATGGTAATGATTTCATTAAAAACATGTTGAAATGCGCTCCTCTCTGCATAATACACTGAATAATACACTGTCCTTTACTCAGAAAGGAAAGAAATATTAGCAATCTTGCAAAAAAACTAAACAAATAGTATGCCTTTTTTAAACAGAAGACCATGGTGAAATACACTGCCCGGCCAAAAAAAAAGTCGCCATTGCACCCGTCATGCATAGTGCCCACTGTACAAGCCTCTGGAGGCAGTGTTATGATCTGGGGTTGCTTCAATTGGTCAGGTCTAGGCTCAGCAACATTATGCAGCAATAAAATGAAGTCAGCGAAGTACCTGAATGTACTGAATGACCAGGTTATCCCATCAATGGGCATATGCCAGATTCATTGGGCTCAAATTGTGAAAGAGTGGTTCAGGGAGCATGAGGAATCATTTTCACACATGAATTAGCCACCGGATTCCTGACCTTAACCCCATTGAAAGTCTTTGGGATGTGCTGGAGAACACTTTACGGAGTGGTTCGACTCTCCCGTCGTCAAAACAAGATCTCAGCCAAAAACTTATGCTACTCTGGATGGAAATAAATGTTGTGACGTTGCATAAGGTTGTCGAAACAATGCCACAACAAATGCGCGCCGTAATCAAAGCTAAAGGCGGTCCAACTAAATATTAGTGTGCGACTTTTTTTTTTGCAGTGTACATTGTGCATTACCCTCCTATAATTGTTTAATTCCTGCCTATAATTCAAGAAAACTACTCAGTGGCAGGCTTTTGAAATGTTTCATATGAAACATTGTTTGCCTGTGCAAATTACAGTACAGTGTGTAGTGAAATACATTACAGTAAAATATCCAGCGTTAATTCAGCTCTAACAAAGTCCACACTTGATAAATGGTATACTAAGCACGTTGATGTACAGTCACCAAATGGCATTGTGGTTCATGTAGTTCTCTTACCTGTAAGATTCTATATAACAATTTGTGTAAGGGGCTGAGTCACTGTGACGTCACCCATTGCCTTTCCACGGCCTCGTAAAAACCTAATTGAAGCTCCGGATGCATTTTTCGCCGCCAGTTTGTACAAACTGCGTCTGCTCCGTGGAGCCGAAGAGGACTCAACCTGTCCCTCTGATTGGTCCTGAACAAATGTTAATACCCTGTCCAAACGACACAATATTTTAAAAAATCAGCATATGCAGAGGCATTAGATGAAGGAAAGGTACCTATTGCAATTACATTTTTTTGTGGGAAAAATGTATTGACTGAGTATTTTGACTACATTGCAGCCATTGACTTATATGGTGAAATACCTATACTGGAGCCAATCGCAGTGGCGCTAGTGACCAACGGCGCAATTGCCACTCCCAGCCCAACCAGCTTCAAAACGAAAGCCCAGTCTTTGCCCCTTGGTCTCATCCTGTTATAGCACTGTTGCAATGTCTGGATGAGCCCAGTGGTCTGGTATCGAATCTGGGCCATCCCAGTGCTGGCTGCGGCCGGCAGCCATGCAGGGTGATGCACGGTTAGCTCTAGCGTCAC
The DNA here is from genome assembly GCA_029718625.1 of Synaphobranchus kaupii. NCBI lineage: Eukaryota > Metazoa > Chordata > Actinopteri > Anguilliformes > Synaphobranchidae > Synaphobranchus > Synaphobranchus kaupii. Next base: position 15,513,439 of record CM056389.1, read on the forward strand.
CCAGGGAGGGAGCATTTCAGTCGGCTCTCTAGCGCCCCCTGCTGATCGATCCGTGGCATGCAGTCCTGCTCAGTTGAACGTGAAGAGTCTCTCTCAGACCCCCGTCTGACCCACGGCTTGTGGGCTGCGTTGTGATTAAAACGTGGTTACCATCACATGCGCCAGAGGAACATATGCGTGTCTGTGCTCTCCCTAATCGATATTGGAGGTTGTAGAAAAAAACTCTCAAGAAAAATGTGATTGGGCATTCTAAATTGGGAGGGAACATTTTTTAAAAACAATGCTCATAAAGATGCAGTGTCTGGGTTTGTCATAGCTACATCAGCTGCAATTGATTAAGATCCTCCTCTGAGATTCGGCAGCTTGGAATGACATCTCCGTCTCTCTGGCTGTGCCTGATAGATGTCTTAGCAACAGCACATTGCCAAAAAGAAGACACAAAGGCATCGGCAGCCCTGGCAGGGAATGTACAGTTTTTTTCCCACAGAATGTGCGTAGGCAACTGAAAGCTTTCCTCTTCCTAAAGTCTTTTCATTCCTTCGCAATACGAAATAGGTCATCCAGTACGTCTCGCAAGAAAAAAATAAATAAAAAGTTACACGTTAAAGCCGTGACTAAAAATAAAATATTAGCGAACTTTCCGGAGATTTACTGCACATCTACGGTGCCAAATTGTGAGTCATCAAGGCCCCTTTTAATTAGCAGATAACAGGATTTGTGTGTTTACGAGCCGGATAACTATTTCACAGCCCTAAACCCTTTAATCCCCTTTTCACACGGTGCTCATATCGGCCTGTTTCTTTATTTGCTTGTCACTCTAGCTCTAATGAATGCCATTTTGACCTTCAAGTGGCTTTGCTTTTTAAGGAAAGTGAATCCAAAACAAATAAGAAGCGTAGCACAGTAACAGTTTGCTTCCCAGCAAAATTACATTCGCACATGTCACTAAACTCTGGGAAATTATGTTGGTTTTTTTTTCTAATTGTGTTTAATGGGATGTCAGTTTTCAGAAAGAAGCGAGAAACAATAAACACATAAAACATAAGAGGATGAAGGAAACGGGAAAATAGAGAGAGAAGAAAAGAGAGAGGGCAGGCAGATCAGTTTTTTTTTTGTTTGCTGTGATTGATAATAGTCCATAGTCAGTTCAATAATTTAACAAGTAAGTTCTAATTTCTTCTCACTTTGAAGGGTTTTTTTTTTTTCTTTCCTGTAGCTGCCAAGTTTCAACATCTGACAGCGTGTGACCATGATTTATCTTCTAATATTTGAAAACACATTTTTTTTTAAAAATCCAATTACACAGTGCAGAAATGACCTACTGAGAATGCCTTTCATTTATCCCGATAACTAATGTTTTGTTTTGTTTTTATTCCCCGTGAATACACTCCCAAATTGAAAAGGACCCCACCAATGGCTACTACAGTGTTAACACCTTCAAGGAGCACCATTCTACTCCTACTATGTCCATGGCAGGGAACCAGGCCACCGAGGCTCGCAATCCTGGTTCTGCCACCATGGGCAAGCAGAGGGTCCCCACGGGCATGTCCTTCACCAACATCTACTCCACGCTGGGCGCCGGGCCCAACCGCCTGTACGACTACAGCCAGCGCTTCGTCCTGGGCATGGGCAGCAGCTCCATCGAGCTGTGCGAGCGGGAGTTCCAGCGCGGCTCGCTCAGCGACTCCAGCTCCTTCCTGGACACGCAGTGCGACAGCAGCGTCAGCAGCTACAGCAAGCAGGACGGCTACGTGCAGTTCGACAAGGCCAGCAAAGCCTCGGCCTCTTCCTCCTCCCACTACTCGCAGTCCTCCTCGCAGAACTCGGACCTCACCCGGCCGCTGCAGAAGCGCATGCAGACCCACGTGTGACCTCGATCCCCCCGCCCACCCACATTTAGGAACTCCCTAAACGAGCGGTCTGTGGGACCTTTTTCAGAATGCGGACGTTGTCTGGCGGTGCGCATCGTAGTCGGGTAACATCCTCCATTTTTTAAAAATATTTTTCACAGGTCGTCCGGGAAGCTTAAAAATGCCAAATTCCCTGCTTGGACTCTGTTGAGCTTCTCTTTGGGTACATAACAAAACAAACAATCTCACATGCTCCGTAAAATGTTTACTAAACAAAAAAAAAAGAAATTCTTTAAAAATCCTTTTCCAGTGTATATCTTTTACACGAGGTTGCTCTGCTTCTTTCTGGTCATACATTCTCTATGGTGGGAAAAAAGCAACAAATAAAAGTTGCCCCTGGCAACAGCCATTTGCCTTCATAGAATGCTAATAAATGGATAAAAGAATGCAAACACAAACTGTACAGTATTGAGCGAGGTGAAATCAGTTCTGTTTGCTGGTGTTTTTTAAATCACAATCTCCAGAAGGCTCTCGAGTGTCGGGCATCTTCTTTTGACTAAAAAGGAAAAACCGCAGCACTTTAGACAAAAAGCTGAAAGCACTTCTTGAGCAGTCGATATTCACCCGCCGTCTCTTGTAGTTCCAAGCACAAATGAACCTGCGAACTGCACACAACCTCTTTTTCACCAAGAAGATAAAAACGAAGAACAAAAAGACTTTTCATCTGGATAAATCAACTTTCGCAGAGATGTTGTGGTGGCGAGCTCTGAGTAGTGCTGAGTGATAGACCTTGGCTCCAGAGATCGACAGATGATTGGGAAACAAAACCGTTATACGTTCTGGAGAGATCGCCACATGAGGGGAAACTCTTGGACATTTAACCACATTTTTTTTTTTTCTTCCTTTTACTTTACAAATTTTGGCCTGGTCTGGTTTTGGGGGTGTAGACGGGGGATCTGTCGGGTTAGGTGCACAGCATACGGGATACGGTATTCCCACGCAAGGTTTATGAACAAGGATTTTGGGGGCGTTACGCGCCGAACGAGGAACGGATTTTTTTGAATTTAATGTCTTTTTTCGCCTCTGTGACCCTGTGCTTTTCAACACGGGGAATGTTTCGTTGGGAAGCCGGGCAGATTATCATGGATGTTTTTTGGGTACTATCCCATGTAATGTGAAATCTCACTTTAAAAAAAAAAATTATAAATAAAAATGAATAACTTTTCAGATCATTGGATGTCGTCTGCAGGAATCCCTGTGGAATCAAATTATACATTGCTATCGGGCCTGTTGTTATGTGGCTGTTCCATTCATTGTTGAAATCATATTGTTTACACTGGAACTCTGTAAATCCAGCATTTTTGCCTACTGTGATCTGACTACTGAATGAGGGGGTTGTATGACTTTATTTTTTGTTCTGTTCTGTTTTTATTTTCCTTTTTTGCTCTGTGGCTTAGCGCTTGTGAAGTGGTGATAAGAGTGTGTGCCCACTGTTTTAAGTGAGCCGTGGACTATACTTTCTATATCCTTTATTTTTCTTTGTCTGGCCAAAAAAAAAAAAAAAAAAAAAAAAAAAGCACAGTGCACATGACCAGTATAATGTTTAACTGTTTCGCTATTTCCAGTTCATAAAAGACAACGCTGATAAAAGTGAAATGAATGATGACTGTGCATGAACACTTAATTTGTTCTTACCTTTCCGTTGCATTAAACCAAGACGTGTCATAGAAGACCCGGAGATAATTCATGTGGTTGTTGTCTTTGGTGCACACTTCAGACAGTCGAAAATGATACAATCGGCAACGGGACGCTAAGGTGTGACAGGACAGTAGCATGCCGGTGGGGTATAGATTAAACTTCCTTACTAGGTGATTAATCACTGGAGTGCCTCATTAAAACGCAATGAACCACCATTTATCTCAGACTGGCTTGCACTACAAACATTTAGGGCTCTATTTTCACAACCCTCTCACCTGTTCCCACGTCAGCTATCCCATAATCCTTCACTCACCATTAAAAAAGGAATGACCTAGGCCTCACACATATTTCTGGTCTCAGATTAAACATTCTTGTGCATCTTTCAACGACCCTGGCTCTCACACCAAACCTAAATAATAGATTCAATATTCAATATTGCCACGTCAACATAGTTTGCTCACACATAACAGCAGTCTTTATTTTAGACTATTTTAGGCACTTTTGGATCAGGTTACCCCTATAGTTTTGCACTCAAGGAGCGTATTGTACCAATTTCACCGATTCCCTTGCTAATGAAATCATGAATATCTGAAAATTAGCTTGGTGAAACATCCAAAGAATGTAATCTACTATACTGTGAGGCATGGTATCTGTTTTCTTCACTTGATCTTTATCAATATTCCAACCTCAGCATGAGCTAAACTGGGGTCTCTCAATGTCTATTTTATAAGTGGGAATCAAACCACAACAAGTCCAGCCAGTAAAACACCCTACCTCATCGGGATCAATGCTGTTTATATTTGGATGACGGTGTCCGGGTCTGCTTGTGGTTGATGGTAGTACATTAACGAGGTGTGGGCAATGTGTGCTGTTTGGCAGTACATGTTCAAAATAGTACAGTGTGTTTTAAACTCTATATACAGCATATGTCACGTTGGGCCATAAACTAATGGATTCCAGTCCATTCCACCAGTGATGCTCAATGTTTAGTTATTGATTCTTCGCCAGGCAGGCGGTTGTATATAAACCTGCTTATGGTCTCTGTTTATAATATAGTCCATAATATTTTGTTGAGTTTTTTTCCACCATTTTTTTTTTTACATTACATTACAGGCATTTTAGCAGATGTTCTTATCCAGAGCGACTTACACGACTTTTTAGCATTTTTTTTTTACATAGTATCCATTTATACAGCTTGATATATACTGAAGAAATTCAAGTTAAGTGCCGTGCTCAAGGGTACAACGGTGTGTCCTGCCTGGTAATCGAACCTGCAACCTGTCAGTTACAAGGGCAGTTCCTTAACCATTATAATACACTGCCGCCCAATTTTATATTTTTGCCATTGTACAGACAATCCAGAAAGTTGATTCCCAATTCTGTATTTAATACTATGCCAAGAGTCATTTGGGAAATTTCCAAAGCTGATGTGCATCTATCTGTCTGTCTGTCTGTCTGTCTTGCTGGCTGGCTGGCTGGCTATCAGTAAAGATACATCTCCACTTCATAATGGAGACACTGAATGAGCGCTCTCTCTCTCTCTCTCTCTCTCTCTCTCTCTCTTTTCTCATTTTCAGAAACAGCCTCTCCATTGTTAGTGTTTGATGGTGTGGATCAAAACCATCCTAAAATGTCACACTTCTTTTCACCTCATATTGGAATAAAGTCCATGTTTAATTTATTTATATTATCACCAGCATTCAGCAAGCCAAGTACAACCAATAGCTTTAATGAATAATTACTTAAATATCTCAAAGAACAGAAATCACTAAGGCAAATATAGAACCCCGTGGATGAAATTCATAAACATTATTTGAAGCCTATTGTGCTGTCCCTGCTCTGCCATAATGCAGTGTAAAAACGTACTTAATACCATCATTATGTCTTATCCAGCACAATCTAATAAGTACATCCAAGGTGCAATATTTTGGGAATGCAATTATACATCTATATTTAAATGAACGAAGACAAGTCAAACACATTTATAAGACTTGCCACAATTACAGGAGTATCACATAGTCTTCCTATAGAAATCAGTGTGTTCAGGGACATAACATGGATTCCTGTATATCTGTGCTGAGGACACAACCTCCTTTTTTTTTTTTTTACTGCTATTTTAAAGGACGTATAATGTGTGTGCTTGGGCGTGAGCACGTGCATGTGTGCGTGTGCGTGTGTGTGTGTGTGTTCTCCACATATCAAACTTCAACAATGGCTCACAGCACTCTCTAAATAAATTACATTGCATTGCATTTCAGCTGCCAAAGGACTGAGCAGCGTTGGGTGCAGACAGTTTTAATGCACCTATTTGGTTGGGTTACACGCTTCAGAACCTCTGACAGCTAAGGTTGTGAGTGGCCACTGGAGGCCCCAGGGCTCTCTGTGCTTATATCTGGCCCTTTCATTGCTCACAGGCATGTTATTAATAAGCGTATCTTTGTTTCACCCGGTCTCTTTCAATGAAGCTGTGGTATTGCCGAAATACAGCAGAGGCATAAATCAGAAGAATCACCAGCCATAGAGCCGTTTTTTTGTAGTCTTTGTAATGCCCCGCTGTGCGCTAGTTCCAGAATGATATAGGTAATATTTGCTCCGCTGGCCTGATATCGGTTTGAAACATAATATCAGTAATATTTGCTCAGCGGGCTTTATATCGGTTTGAAACATAATGATATCAGTAATATTTGCTCCGCTGGCCTGATATCGGTTTGAAACATAATATCAATAATATTTGCTCAGCGAGCTTGTTATCGGTTTGAAACATTCCTGCTGAATGCCGAGGCTGCGTTACATGTCGTTCACATGGAATTTCGGGCCCTTCCTGGCCGTTTCCCAGCAGGAAAGCTTGAGGGATATTTGGATTTGTATTACTTGTGCTGTCTGATTTGTGCACATGAAGCAGAAAAGAGAGAAAAAACATCTATCACACTGTAAATTACTGACCTGTCTCTCACATGCACCCTCTTTAAAAAAACTGTTATGATATCTGATAACATGCATTAAAATACAGGGGAATCGTGCTTTACATGAAGCATGTATTTATAAAGGCTAAATAGCACATGTATAACACATTTATTACCGCAATCTTTATAAATGAACTTTTATAAATGAAGGCATGTGGGAGGTTTTGGTCAGTTGCTTTCCATTAATTCAGGTGACAACGTGTGTTATGACATGTCTTATGATAGATTTCTGCTTCATAAACAGTGCCTTTGTTTATGACTGATTTATAAAGTTGTTGTGACACTTGAAGGGTGTCGTTATACATGCTTAATTACGTCTTCAAGAAAAAAAAAGTGAGGCAAAAAAAGGTATCAAGGATTTTTGTAGGTCTAACTTGACCACTCACTATCAGAAAAACATGATTTTTTTCACCCTGCTTTTCTGTGTATTTTATTTGTGCTGGACTGTAAAACTATGTTGCTTTCGCTCTGTATATTTGGAAAAAAAAACAAGCTTAAACAAACCTTCTCTTTGTCATCTGTTACCTATCTAAAGATAAGTCTGCACTGCATAATGGCCCATAGAACCAACAGACACCAAGAGAACGAGTGAGTGGTTCAGATAAATCTCACTCTCACTCTCACTCACACACACACACACACACACACACACACACACTCTGTCCATAGTGTAATCTATAAACATTGTATTAACACAAAGAAAGTTTTTTTATTTATGACCATTGTAAACCAACTGATGGTATTTTTTCATTCCATCTGTTTCAGCCTATTATTTTTCTGCCCTGTTCACAGATTGAATACTAAAAATGCAGCCAGGATTGTCTGTAACCTGCCAGCAGCCATGGCTGCTATGTTATTGTATTACAATAACATCCTCAGTCTTTTGAGGTTAGACAGACACAAATTGTTCAAGCAACCTTACGCGCCACACCTATGGTTTAAACTGCTGTAGACAGCCCATGTCGTGACCAATGGAGCGTACTGGGAGAAAGGAACGTGTAGGCAAGCTTGGATCTCATGAAATTAGGTCCTTTAATGTATCACCCATTCCTATAGCTGTGAAATCATTTTAAATTGAATCACAAATTACTGTCTGTTCCTCCCAGAGGAATGATTGGAACAGTGTATTGTGCTGCAAATTACATTTGTTGATAATTGAATTTGAAGCTCCCCGCCCCCCTGCCCCCCCACCCCCCACCCCCCACCACCATTTTGAAAGAAAAAAAAATGTAATGCAAATTGAGCAGGTGGTCGAAATGGTGTTTAAAGCGGGGGGGGGGGGTGCTGTTACGAAATTATCTACAGAAAGCTATCGCATAGCGAGCGGGAAAATGTAGAGGGAGTGGTCAGCTGATCACAGAGGCGTGTCTTCTGCCTCACGAAGGCTCCTGAGTGGCTGTTATTAAGGTTTAGCATTTATTTATTTATTTATTTAAACTACATCCCTTGTGAGTCAGAAGTTGAGCCTCTTATCTGTCGTACAGCCAGTTTAAATAGCTGTCTTCTGCTGTTTGGCATTTATAATTAATAGGGAGAGAGGCTAGGGGAGTGGGGCTGAGATCTGAGGGAAAACGTCATGTGGCATTTCGAAGAAGCCCCCGAGGTCCACCACAGACCCCGTTAATTTCGACGCAGTTTCTCCATCCCGGTCACTGACGCACATCCAGGGTCCATTTGTCTGGGAGTGTTTGTGATTTTATTTTATTCTTTTCATCTTTTCCATTTTGATCTTCTGTTAATAATGCCAGCAGTGGAGTTTGAGATGGCATTCTACTCAATCTGCCAGGCCCATATTTTTCCACAGGTAATTACCTGAATGATGCACACGCATCCTTTTTATCTCTTTTTTTTTTTAAGTTTCCTTTTTAATTGGCCGGCAGAAATAATGACAATGGTCAGTTTGAGGATAGACTGGGGGAGGGGGGGGGGGGGGGGGGGGATGGTGCTAGTTGTAGGAAAGCTAGTAAGCTAAGCTATGTGAGTGAAATAATGAATGCTTCAGAGCCGTTTAGAAAAGAGTTATTGTCAGGGGAGTAAGAAGTGAGGCAGCAGTCATCAAAAGGAAAATCCAAGGTCTGGACAAACATTTACATGGTTTTTGATCGAGCTGCCAATGAAAGCGTGGGGTTCATAAAATGCTCATTTTTATCTATCCTTTATTTAAACAGGGGAAATACTGTGATACCCTGCTTAAGTACGGTATAATTTTGTGAGTGATTTGAAAAAAAACATTTTTTGGGCTTTCGTTGCCAGAGCCTAGCATTTGTGTATTGGGCTTGATGATGTTGTAACCCAGCCAAATAGGCTAGATATGTTTATTTTTAAAAATTGTAATATGCTTGTAGTTTTCTCTAATTATCTTTATTTGTAAGCTAATGTGGGCTATTCGGTAGCAGATGAATCACACGCACCAGGGTGCGTCTACAGTACTGACACATGTATTAAACTTGGCTTAAAACCGCGGCAGGTTAGAATCAGGTCGACTTTCAAAATGCTGCAGATATTGGGCTGAAAAGGATGCGTCCTCATGTAGAGTCAGGCTGATATTGTTGGGCCCGTTTCAAGCTCTACCATGTAAAGGGATATTCAACCCTGAAGTCTTAATGGATCAAACTGCTTGTAAATTACCTCCCACCCTCTAAATTTGTTTGCTCATTACATTCCAGCAGCTATCAATAAATCAAGTGTTCTGAGAAAAAATCTGGTTTCTGTGAGTGTCCTGGGCTCTGTACTAGGCTGTCAAAAAATCTCAAGCCAGTCTTCCAAAAACCAACCAATCCAGGCTAGCTATGTAGCTACCAATCAGGGCAACTATCTACAAGCAAAAGATCCTTCCAGTAGAATGAACGCCTCCCTGTCTGCCTGTCTCCGCACGTGCACTGGAGCATAATTTGGTGGGAGGGGCTTAGGAGAGAGATAGGAGGGAGGAGAGCAAAAGGGGGAAGTCTTGCATATTTTCGAGTACATTCTTGCCTTGCCTACTACAGCTCTAGCGTTATATATTAAATTTAGTTTTGAGCTCTACCTGGCAAAAACAAATGTCAAAAGGAATGAGTGAATCAAAATTGCACATCCTGCATAGAGAACGGTGAAAAAAATTGCAGTAACTGTCCGTAAACACAACAGTGAAATGTTGAAATTAAAGTTGGAGCAGAAGAGCAAAAAAGGTAAAGTGCTCGAGGAAAAAACATCACATAATTCGCTGTACAATCCATTTCCAATCCATTACAATTCTGAAATATGGTTTTTATTACTGTTCATATTCTGTTTTGTAACATTCCTGTCAGGTTTTACCTTGTACAACTTTAATGGAATTGAAAACCAAGTAAAAGCTTAGAATCGATTCAATTATTTAAATGATTTTGCCAAAATTGTATTTTGTATCACACAGCATACAAATGTGGCACTTGAGTCAATGCAGCCTTCAGCATCCACTGTGCATGAAGCTTAAAGAATGTAAAGATTTTAAAATCATTGGTCTCTGGGAAATCTGCTTAGCATCTAAAAGTACAAACCCCAATTCCAAAAAAGTTGGGACAGTATGTAAAATGTACATACAAGCAGAAAGCAATGATTTGTAAATTCTCTTTAACATATATTTAATTGAAAACAGTACAAAGAAAAGATATTTAATGTTTTACCTTATCATCTTTCTTGATTTTTGTAAATATACGATAATTCCAAATTTGATGCCTGCAACACATTCCAAAAAAATTGGGACAGGGGCAAAAAAAAAAAAAAGACTGGGAAGTTCAAAAAAAACACCTGTTTGGAACATTTCACAGGTAAACAGGTGATGCTATGTATATCAAAAGAGTCTTGGTATATTATTTTCAGGTACTCTTACAAGCGATACTATAACCTCTCTGTATTTGAATGGATCTCGATGGGAATTTGGGGGTGGGACTAGATTAAGCTGTAAATTATATGGGAATAGTATGGAACCCATGGTTGGCTACACTGGACTTAATGCTGGACTTACTTAATTACACTGGCCTTTTCGCTGGACTTAATGCTGTGTTCGTTATGAACTCAGCAGCTCGTAGCCCCATCACGGAAGCTCGGAGCGTTCCAGTAGTCACTTTGTACCAAACATAGCTGAAGGTAAGAAGATATCGCCAGCGCCTAAAGCTTCAGAACTAGGCTACACTGTCACATAGAGGAAGAGAAAAATGCATACAGCAAGCCAGTGTTGAATAGCCTAACGTTGCATGTATTTTTATATAGTACTAATAGACCTATCTTAAAAATGTATTTCAATGTTTAGGCTACTTATGCAAACTGTTTAGGCTGTAACCCCGTAGATTGGTTATTTTTCCTATGCGTGTTATCAAGTGAAGGATGTGGGCACGCATAAACATTGAAACTACCACTAAATTAAATTGTGTTTCAAGCTGTTGTTAAGCATTTCCCATTAAAATACAGATTCATCCATTTTGAATCACGTCACTTTCCTCCTAGTCAACCCGTAGCTGTGAAATGATACCCGAGTTTCCCACTTGTTACTCCGAGTTAACAGGCCGTTCCAGTGTATTTTCCCTGATTGGAAGGTCGTAATTATGAGTTTCCAGGGAGGCTACCTGGAATGCAGCAATAGGCAGGACAGTAGCCTACCGGAAAAAAACATCCATATACAGTGAGCACCATAATTCATTGGACAGTGACACATTTTGTTGTTGTTTTGGTTCTGTACTCTAGCACTTTGAGCTTGAAAGGATACAATGACAATGCGTTGAGGTGCAGACTGTCAGCTTCAATTTGAGGGTATTTTCATCCATATCGGATTAACCAGAAATTATAGAACCTTTTGTACATAGTCTCCCCCCCCCCAATTTTCGGGCATCAAAACATATTGGACAGTTTAACATGATGTAGAATAAAGTAATCATTTTAATGGTCACATATCCTTGCCATGACTTCCTGCCTGATGTCTGTGACCCAACAATATCAAAAGACTCTTGATATCTTATTTCCTGGTACTCCGACAAGCAATACTATAACCTCTCTGCATTTGAATGGATCTCTATGGGAATTGGGGGGTGGGACTAGATTTAGTTGTAGATTACACTGGAACATTATGGAACACATGGTTGGCTAAATGGCTTTAAGTCATCAAGGGTCTGACGTATCAAACAAGCCTTAAAGCATCACTCTGCTGCCAGATATGCAGTAGATATGGATGGATAGGTTTCTTCTCCTGACTTATTTTTCCATAGAGTTCAATAGGAAAAGTTTTCAGGAGAAACAACCCTTAATTGTATCCTTTCAGAGAGTACAGAACCAAAATAACAAAAAATGTGTCACTGTCCAATGAATTATGGTGCTCACTGTATGTGCAGCTACGTTATGGCCTTGTGCTTAGTGTGCCTGACATCGATGCAAGCGTTCCCAGGTTAATTTGTTACTTTTTACTGCAGCTATGCCAGTTATCTTCCCACATGTCACATTAGCAGCTCTTTCTACAGTGTAGCCTACCCTTTAAAACACCATCAAATGTCTTTTTTTCAGCTAGAATGTGTTCGCATCTAGCCTATTGTGCACGCATTGTGTCTCATATTGGTTCATTCATTTACTTGCTTCTTCATGATCCATAGCTCAGGTGGTGGTGTTCATTGTGTTTTATTAGACATTAAATACATAGTTCATCTACAAACTTTTTTAATGTAATTGTGGGCTATTGCTAATTGGAGAAATGTTCTCATTCTCATCAGTAGAGGGAGTTATGGTCTTCAGTAGGAGCCTGCATGTATTCTGTATGCATGTCTCGATGTCATTGTCTTTATGCATTATAATCCTTAGTTAGCTACCAAAAATAAGTGATATCTCAACAAAAACACATTTTCAACATAAAAAATGCCAAGTTACTCATGCGTAGCCTACAAAGCACTGTCTAAGTCCTCTGGCTTTGTGATCATGGGACTCGGTTAACATAGACTGCTTGATTGATCAGGCACAGGGTTGCGCAGGAACACCCCCCTCGTTAGAGTAGAGGGGGGACCCCAATTTATCACACACGCACACCCTGAGGTGATTGGAAACGGCTGATCCATCTGTTTTTTTGATGGTTCCAAGGAAATGAGCCAATGAAATGCATGGGTGCCCTAAAGCCATCTACCAATTGGGATCAAAGCAACGGGTTTGGGGGCATCAGTGACTTTTGACCTTAAAACCCCATCACAATTTACTTACTGTAAGGGGGGGTGCAAGGCTCGGAGAAGCAAACGCGACCGATAACGATTTCTAACAAGGTATCTAAAGAGATACGCCACAAAACGCGGAAGAAGCCGCACCAGGACTGAGACAACACAGGATCGGGAGCAAAACTTCCCTAGCAAAAGGCAAAACAAAGCAACCTCCAAAAACTGAGGCGATCTCAATAAACAGTCAGAATAACGAACAAAAGAACCTCACGCACTAAATAATTAGGCGTAACAAGGTGAGTGAAGGAAAAGAATAGAAAAGACCTGTTAGCCAAAGCTCATGTGGCAAAAGAGCTGAACAACTGGAAACAGGTGAAAAGAATGAAGGATAAAGATAGGAAAGAGAAAACCAGTCTAATCTAAATCTTATAAGCGGACTTGCAGCGTTTCCTATTCGTACAAACCAGAAATGCAGCGACCGAAATTCCTTTACCTTACCGACATCGTTTGTCAACATAACAAAGACAAGTGCGGAAATGCGGAAGTCCTGAGGTATTAATAGCCGGCAGGAAAGGCAAAACAGGTAAAGGGAATAATTGTCGGGCAAGATACGAATACCGGAACGGAGGCAGAAAAAATCCGATAGAGCGTCCTGACGACGCCAAAAGGAAAACCGAACGCAGAAACAGCAGAGGCTGCAAGAAACCATGACACTAACATTGCTCTGATGGTAAAGACGCTGTCTTACCCTACCAGATGCACCACTTAAACCCGGACGGACTTTGCTACATTTTCCAACCCGCATTTCGCCTGATCACGAGACAGAGTTGGCCTGCCACGGTCCAGAGAATAAACCAAGCTGGTTTATTCTCCTTCAACAGCTGTTTTGAGGACACTTTTCTTCAGACTGTTCCTCTACTGTCTCCCTTCCAAACTAGTCGTGTCTGTTATGTTCTGATAAGGACCCAAGCGCAGACCACAGGTAGCAGGCAAAAAACATTGTTTATTTCAGTCCAAGTTCAGAAGCCAGGTAATCAGAGATAGACAGTACAAAATCGAAATCCAAAAGAGTAGTCAAAAACGTAGCAAGAGTCAAAAACCAGAAAAACACAGCAAACAAAGCAGAAGGAAAAGGCAGGCTCGAAGTCGTACAAAGGGTCGTCTCAGGAATCTCAAATAACACAGGCTTACTAACAATCGGCACAGTGGAATTGATCAACATTCTGAAAAAGTAACACTGCACACTGAGGGCTTATAAACACTGGGGAAGGATAAGACAAAGGAGGGTCAGGTGTGAGTGGGCGGGGGTTACAAACAAGACAAAGGTGATAACAATGGGAATCGATAATACAATAATGGGGAAATGACAAAGACATGGACCGGATTCACGAAAACACATTGAAGACAACACAGCCTGGATCAGAGGCAGACTCGTGCTCAGATTGGTAGGCGGAGTTACAGGCTAGAGACAGGTGCAGTCAATATGCGAAGGCAGCAGGAGTCAGGTAAAGCACACGAGAATGGAATGTTAAAGCGTAGAAGATATGTTAGTATCAATTCGTAAATAACTAAAATAAGGGGGTTAGTCTTGTTTAGTAACACATATACATTAGTAGATTTAGTAAGTGTAATTTAAACTAGATAACCACAAGTGCAATAAGTAATTGTTCACATTATCTACAGTTTAATACAAAAGACTGAAGAAAGAATACGAGACACGAAGGAAGGCAGAAATCCCGAATACTTCCGAAATCACCCGAATAGTGCCAGCACGATACAGGGGGAGTGACAACTCAGAACACAGCACACAGACAGACGGGATCTGAGGGAAATGCATACTGTACAGGAACCAGGGCTATGGGCAATGAATATGAAAAATGATAAAGTAACAGAAAATAATACACAAACAAAACAGAACAGTGTCTACATAATTTCACTAAGTTGGGTTCTACTAACGTATAGAATGTTGAACTTAATTAATTCTGAATAAAGTGACCAACTTAGTGACTCACTATACAATGCTATCCAAACTTTCCTAAATTATTTAATGCAACTGTGTTTTTTCATCTTACCATCTCTAGAGAATGTGGTCTATTGTAGGCTATGTGTGAGTAACTTTTTATGTTGAAAACGTGTTTTTGTTGAGATAAGTGAGCACCACAATTCATTGGACAGTGATACATTTGGACAGTGACACAGACTGTCAGCTTTAATTTGAGGGTATTTCCATCCATATGGACTTAATGCTGGACTTACCGATGAACCGTTTAGAAATGATAGAACCTTTTGTACATAGTCCCCCATTTTAAGGTACTACAGCTATTTGTTGAATTGGCTTCACAGATGTGTTGCATTAGGCAGGTGTATTCATTTGTGTCGTTAGTGAATGCAGAAGAGAGCTGTTGATGTCTAGTCTTGATTCTAGACTTTGCAATTGCCTTTGGAGATTGTTGTTGGGGTGTGGCAACATGAGGACGACAGCAGTGTCGATGCAAATTAAGCTGGCCGTCATTAAAAAAATCTATCAATCAGGAACATTGCAAAAAACCTTGGGCATGCCCAAGTCGAAAAGTTTGGTTCATCATTAACAAGAAAAAAAACAACTGGTCAACTCAATTATGTCAAAAGACCCGGTAGATCAAGGAAGGCCACTGTAGTGGATGACCGGAGCATACTCTCTATGGTGAGGAAGACCACTGTAGTGGATGACCGGATAATACTCTCTATGGTGAGGAAGACCACTGTAGTGGATGACCGAGAATACTCTTTATGGTGAAGAAAACCCCCCTGACAACGGCCCAACAGATCAACAACACTCTCCTGGATGCAGGTGTAGATGTGTCAAAGCCTACCATACGTAGAAGACTACACCAGCAGGACTACAGAGGGTACACTACAAGATGCAAACCACTGATAAGCCAGAAGAACAGAAAGACGAGATTACAGTTCGCTAAGAAGCACCTAAAATAGCCCCAAGAGTTCTGGAACAAGTCGTGTGGACAGATCAGCCAAAAATGAACATGTACCAGAGTAAAGTAAAGAGAAAAGTGTGCAGAAAAGAAGGAAATGCCCATGATTGAAAGCATACCAGCTCATCCGTGAAACATGGTGGAGGATGTGTTATGGCTTGGGCCTGTATGGCTGTCAGTGGAACGAGCTCACTAAATAGGGTAACGCTATTGCCATCAACTATATTGACGGGTCAATCAATCACAGATACGCACAGATGTTACTTTGACAAGACTACTTTTATTATAAATGTCCCTAGCGCTGCACGAAGTGTAGCAAGCTGTCCCCATAATCTGTTAAATGAGCAAACCACCACCCTCTTTTTGATGGCGGTGACAGAGCCATCGACTGTGACAGAGCCATCTGTCACGGTTTTCTGGCAGTAGTGATGGGAGGATCGATACTGAAATATCGATACTTCCGATCCTGACGTTTCTTTTTCAGAATCGATCCAAACGCAAAAATAGCGATGCGCCAAGTGTTTTATTTATCCAGTAATTTTTATATTTATTTTTTAAGTAAATTGAATGCGTATCTGCTGCTGAAAAGGTGAACAAATTAAATGTTGTAGCAAATAGTTGTGTAGGATAGGAACTACTTCTCCTTCTGCCCTCTCCCTCTGCCACACAGGCACGCTGAGAGGCCCGAGAAACACAAGCAACAGTCACAGACAGTCATGCAAGGAGACGGCACCTAATATAGCAGTAGGAAAGCGAAGCATCATTTTGAGTTATTTCACTCCACTAAACACTAACAGTATTGAAGTAAGCCATGATATATGTTAAAAGTGTGTATGAGTTTGTGGCAATACCACAAACCTGCCAAAATGCATGAAAAATAAGCCGTATACATGACGAGTTACAGCAGAGGCGATCAGCGGAGGGGAGGGAACGCAGCAAATACCCCCACAACTTACGCCAGAGTCAAGCAGGGGTTCTCCAACAGAAAACTTTCAGAGAGGCAGGCATTATCCAGGTATATAGTGATAATATTATGTAATTTTAACCATTCAAACAGAAATCAGGAAACACTGGTTATTTCTTGAGGAGAAGAAGAACATTACAGTAATAGGCTGATGACTAGGTGTAAGCTATATAGGCTTAGAATGGACAAATTTTCAAACAATATCTGAATTCATTATATACATTTTGCGGAAAAACTGATATGCATTACTCAGTGTTTCTAAAACATAGATTACGTCTCATAAACGGAATTATCTCATGTTGCTAATCGGCTACCTTCAGGAATACTCTGTAGTGAATGTAACTCTTATCCCAGCCATCATTTTATCACAATTAGGTAATATAATTGAACATTGCTTAAATGTTGTTGAACAATTTGAACATGTGTTTTATAATTGCTGTTATTAAACAGAAAAAAAGAGAGAACCCTTACAAAACTGGATAGTTTGTTGCAAACTTGCAGCTAATATGTAGCACATTTGCCACAAACTAAATTGTTTTCCACAAAATGTTGCCAGAGGTTTTGGCAGACTTTGCAAGTACTGGTGAAATTCTGGTGAACTTCTTGCAACAATGGCAGTTCCCACAAAGCTAATTTGCATGTGAAAATATGAGCTTGCCACAAACCTGCGGCAACAATGCCAAAGGTTTGACGCAAATTTGCCAGAAGGCCGATATTTTTGGGAAGTCTTTATGTGTTAGTCCTGATGAAGGCTTTCAAATATCATTTTTTGAAGTCCACATTTACCAATTTTCACTGTAGAAATCACAAAGATCTCCCCTTTTTTATGTACACAAGAAGACTTTTAAAAGTATCATATCGGTATCGATATCGGGATACTAACCTTGGCATTACTTGGTATCGTATCGAAAAGAAAATTTGTGGTATCGCCCGGCAGCATCCGATGAAACCCCATTCTGAAAACTGTACCAGATAAAGTAACTGGCATTGTAGGCTAGTGGGTGCACACACTAGCTAAAGCATAGCCTAACGTTAGTACATTACCTCGCAGCTGGCATTAACTTTCATCCGCATCCTGTAACCTAATGACAAACATTGCAAACATTTACAAACGCACAAACTGCGTATTCTTTTCCGATAAATAATGCAGACGGATCCATTTCTTTGGTCATATAAATTTTCGAAATGGTTTCGGTTATGGGGGAGTAACGCCACTCAGTTTTTAATGCTAGCTCCTGATGATTAATTACTGGCTCCATTTCTACTTGTAGCCAGAATAACTCCATAGACCTACCCAGCTGGTAAACAGCGCGAACATAATTAAAATACAGACACCCAATTGTTTACCATGTAATGACAACTTTATTTTGTTGTGTCCGTTCAGTGTAAATTATCCAATGTTGCAATGAATATCTTCATATAGTAGCCTTCCAATGACTCGTCTTCTGGCATTGCTATGAACACTTGAATAAAGGAGAATTCATATGAACTTAACGTTATAACAAATAATAAATGTTGCTGATATTAACGTTACTAATATATTTCAGTAACATTTAGCCTATTATTTCTACAGTAGCTACAATGCGAGCTAACAAACTAACATTATTCCTCTCATGTGTCAACCTGTCCCTGATTGGTCCTGAACAGATGTTAATACCCTGTCCAAATGACACAATATTTTTTTTTAAATCGGCACATGTAGAGGCATTAGATGAAGGAAAAGCACCTATTGTGACTACATTTTCTTATAGGGAAAAATGTATTGACTTAGTATTTTGACCGCATTGCTGCCATTGACTTACATGGACCTATACTGGAGCCAATCGCAGTGGTGCAAGTGAGCAACGACACTATGGCCACACCCAGCCCAACCAGAAAGTGAGCTTCAAAGCGAAAGCCCGGTTTTGGCCCCTTGGTTACAATATAGGAACAATAATATATTATAAAGCAAGTAGTACAAATAAACATTCAGCGTTTTTTCCTTGCTTAGCCTACTATGTAGCTACAATAACCAATGTACTTTCGGTTTAGATAGACATCAAATTTTTGTTGACAAAATATAGCCTAAATATGTTTAAGAAACCAAATATCCAACCTGCATGAAGTTACAACTGAAGAGTTTACCTTATTCTGTCATGGTTCTGGCAGCCTGTTTTTATTTCTGCGGTCGTTGTCCCTCGTTCTCTCTCGGCACTTATTCCTCGCACCTGTTCTAGGTTACCTGCTGGCTATAAAAGCGCTGAGTTTCCGTTTTCCGGTGCTTCGGTGTTGTCTTCACAAACTACACGTTGCCCGTATGGTATAGGCTTAGTCATTTAAAGGTGACCACTTCGCCCCATCGCCTAGCCTTGGAGTAACGCAGGACTGGCCTTTTCATGCATTAGTGTACCTTTAGGATTTTGTTTTGCTTTTGCATTCTCCGTCTCTCGTTTCTGTTCTCCTGTGCTGCTCTCGCTGAGACAGTTCCTGCTTTACCGTTTCCTTTCCACCTCTCTTTTTTCACTACTCTCTCGTATTGAGAGTGAGAGGTCTTTCTTTTCTCTTTTATTTTCTATTGTTTTATCTCTCTATTTTACTGCTCTCCGGTATTGAGAGTGAGAGATAATATTTCCTTTTTTCTATCTATACTCAAGCCTACGGGTTTTTTCGCCCATTGGTTTCTGGGTTGCTATAATTTCTCCTTCGTTTTCGGTTACCTCTGTTTTGTCGCTCTCCTAGTGAGAGTGGGAGGTACTCCCTTTCTTTATTTCATTCCTCCCTTTTCACTGATTATTTTCCGTGTTAGTGGTTATTTCCTTCACAGGAATAACTTTCAGATTCCCTCTCTGTCGCGTTTGGTCCTCTGAACCCGGCTCCCCTTTACATATTCCGTTTCGCCAATGTCCAGTAGGCCTAGAGTTGAAATTTCCACAATGGCAATCTGGCCATTTCATGGCAACCCTGAACCATGTCAATGACAAATTGAAAGTTTGGCTTGTTGGTGGCACTAGACGAAAGGTCTTGTGGTCACAAAACCAATTACTTTTCCAGATATGTCTGTCACAGACGGACAGACAAGTGGACAGACGGACGTCATTACATCCTTGGCGGAGGTAATTAACCACTGAATAAGTTTGAAGTAAACCTACTCAAAAATCTAGGGTTTATGGCCTATATATATAAATTCTGTGTTTCCCCTAATGAGCGTTCACCAGTGTTCAGGCTTCATGAAATTAAATACATTATCTCAGAATTGCTTGCCATCTCATTCAGATATAGCTGTCCCACTGTGGGGGGGAAAAAGGGCTGGAACTGACATATAGTTGAATTTGGAAGTTTACATACACTTAGGTTGAAGTCATTAAAACTAATTTTTAACCACTCCACAGATTTCATGTTAGCAAACTATAGTGTTGGCAAGTCAGTTAGGACATCTACTTTGTGCATGACACAGGTAATTTGTCCACCAATTGTTTACAGACAGATTTCACTTTTAATTCACTATATCACAATTCCAGTGGGTCAGAAGTTTACATACACTAAGTTGACTGTGCCTTTAAACAGCTTGGAAAATTCCAGAAAATTATGTCATGGCTTTTGAAACTTCTAATAGGCTAATTGACATTATTTGAGTCAATTGGAGGTGTACCTGTGGATGTATTTTAACCCTATTGACTTTGGCGCCCTAGTGGTGGGACGCATGCGTCCCAGTTTTTTATAGTGTTCATATTTCTCTCAAATTCTAAATTAAAACGTTAATAAAACATGGAACGTTCAACGGGAATTTGTTAAAAACAGTCACAGCCTGCGAACACATTAATTTATATGCTTATCAGCTCTCAGGTTACACTGCAGGGCCATAAAGCAGCAGGGTGCTAATAGCCCAACCCACTGTTTACAGCCTTCACCTCGCCGCAGTCACAGGCAATAAAATGCATATCACAAAAACTCTTGGTACCGTTTCAACACGCTAAAAAATCAAGCTCCGATTCAGGAACAATTGTATATTATTGAAAAGTTGTATAAATAAACATTAGGGGCCCTATCTTGGCGATCTTGGCGCTTGATCTAAGCGCATGGCGTAAAGTCCATTTAGGGCGTGTCCAAGTCCACTTTTGCTATTTTAACGGCGTGTTTTTTGGGCGCTAAGCACGGCGCAGCGTGCAAGTGGGCTGAACCTAGTGTCTTCATTAATTATAGGTGTGACTTGGGCGTGACATGCAATAAACCAATCAAAATGTCATATACCATTCCCTTTAAAAGCCTGCTTTTCCACCTTGGCGGATTGATTATATGATGGCGAAACAGACATGCTCGTGCGTGTTTAGTGCGATCAAGGAATAGGCTATATGGATCAATAGTAGCCTATGATAAATATTATTCGGACAAACCATTATGAGTTCCCAGTAATTCCCGACAGTGCTGTTATTCTACAAAATATATGCGGTTAAATTTAATTAAAGGCACCTGCAACAGCTGAGAATAAGCGACCAATGGCTTCCGTCTCACCTTAGAAAACGCCAAATTAGCCTGCTTGTTTAACGAATTTCGTTTGATTATGCAATGAAGCAATGAACTCATGTTCAAGTTTCATCCGAAGTTCATTACCTGCATTCTAATTTTGATTAATAAAATAAATAACGTTATTTTACCTTAATGATGACAACAAATACAATAAAGCTGTCAGGTTGGCAACCCATAGGTTCACGCATATTTTCCCTTCTTTTATAATGTCCTGCTTATGGAAATGTGACCAACCAGTTTTACTGGTAGCGTAATGCTTTAAAACAATCCACTTTCCCAGGAAGACCGTTAAAAGTGTGATTTACAGCAGGGGAAACAGACCTGCTCCTCTAAAGCGCACATGCAGATAGTGGTATTTAAATTAATTGTAACGTGCTGCAAATTTGTTTTCGTTTCTAATTAGACGCTTAGTTCTCTTTAAAATATTTTGTTCAGTTATGGAATAACAGGTGAAATCAACGGGGTTTTAATAAGCTGAGGGTATGGAAACCTTGTCACTGTAATTTAAAAAATATGAAGGACGAAGAATAACTAAGGTTACAATTCAGTTAACATGGTGACATTTACGTATCTCCGTTTTTTAACCATAGGCATAGCGAATCCGCTTCAGCCTAGGCTATTTGAAAAACAATAAAAGCAATATTCACTGGACAAGGTTTTAAACTTTTTTCAGTCACAAACCATTCTATTTACTTACAGGCTGTATTCCTAGATAAACAGACCTGTATTGTAATGACATCTGAAGCGCATTTTCAAAACTCAAATGTCCGTCTATTGCAGTGCGCGAGTTTTCCATTGAATGACAATTCACGCATTAGGTGTAAATGACAATTCGCGCATTAGGCTTGATATAGGTGTTATCAGCTCCTTTTTAACGGATAGCCATTGTCCCGTACCATCGCACATCGCCTGGATGTTGATGGAGTGGGCTGAGAGCAATGTAAAGTGGCATCGTTTCCCTTCGCTGAGGGAAAGGTACGTGGACCTATGGAACCTTTTATTATTATGCATTTTTGACATAGCCTACACAATAATATTTCGCATTGTGATCTAGATGGATGGTACACGCGTTGTGCACACGCCTATGTAGACGCACTTATATGCGCCGTTAAAATAACATGTAAACAACTGCGACATGACTTTAGACCAGGTTTGTGGTGGTTCTAGCGCAAGCGCTTTCTGCTGGCTCAAGATAGCAATACGCCAGAAGGAATCCTGGCCACTCCTCGTCTTAAGACCAACACGCCCAGTTCACTTGTAATGGGCGCAAGAATACATGCTAGTTAAAGGACGTGAACGCAAGGCGTTATTATGAACCGTGCACCGGGTGTAAGATAGCAAAGACACTTGCGTTTGGGTTAGCGCCGCTTTGCGCCGAGTGTAAGATAGGGCCCATTGTGTTTTTTTCCCATGCTCACTTCAGTATGCATACAACCGATGTACTTCCGCTTTTGTATAAATATATTTTATTTTCTACAAAATCTCTTGATAAACATGTTTAATCAACCAAATTTGATACCTGGTTATGCAGTTATAACTGTTTTCTGAAGAATCCTGAACGTTTTTTCGTAATCCATTTATCCATTGTCCAGCAAAATCTCCATTTCCACAGTGCATCCCCATCACATTTGCCTTTGTACTACGTTACTACCGTTGCGTAAAAACATTACTAGACTGCTTCAGGAATGATCTAACGTGAAACACGTAGATTGTCTTTTACGGGGTTTCCTGCCCTTTAAAACGAAGTAAAATATGACATATTCGAGCGACTAGGAACGGCGCTGTATCCACGCGTAACGACAGCCCATAGGGCAATCGTGGTGTGCGCATCGGCCACATGACACTGTCGTCAGGATAAGATCGAGTCTGTGGTCATTTTTACTGAGCTTATCCTGGAAGGGATGGACTGGATTGCTTACAAGTACGTTTTTAGCCTGTGCAGATGATATTTAGCCACGTGTAGCGCTATTGTTAGCTGTATGTATGTCATAGGCTAGCTTTTCTCTTTACTCGTACGTGGTTTGCTGTATGGTGATGCTGGTCATATGTCTTTGCTGCTTCAACAATTACGATTATTTTATACATTTATACGCGAACGTGGCAAGCAACGGTGGAAAAATGGCTTAAGGACAACAAAGTCAAAGTATTGGAGTGGCCATCACAAAGTCCTGACCTCAATCCAATCGAAAATTTGTGGGCAGAACTGAAAAAGCGTGTGCAAGCAAGGAGGCCTACAAACCTGACTCAGTTACACCAGTTTTGTCAGGAGGAATGGGCCAAAATTCCAGCACCTTATTGTGAGAAGCTTGTGGAAGGCTACCCCAAGTTAAACAATTTAAAGGCAATGCTACCAAATACTAACAGAGTGTATGTAAACTTCTGACCCACTGGGAATGTGATGAAAGAAATAAAAGCTGAAATAAATCATTCTCTCCACTATTATTCTGACATTTCACATTCTTAAAATAAAGTTGTGATCCTAACTGACCTAAGACAGGGAATGTTCACTAGGAATAAATGCCAGGAATTGTGAAAAACTAAGTTTAAATGGATTTGGCCAAGGCGTATATAAACTTTCGTCTTCAACTGTATATGCATTACAGTCCTTCCAGTTAGCCATGAGATATTTATTTATTTATTTATTCCTTTTTAATGTTTATTTTTTCCAAACCAGCTTTCAGTAAAGGAAGGGAAATAATTTTGAAATACAGGTGAAATCTGACAATTTAATAAGGATTTCATTCAGCAAAAAAATGTATAGATATAGTATTTTAGTTGGCATGGGCCTCTTCAGAAGAACACATTCCAACAGAAACAGTTCTCTTAACAAACAGAACTATAAAGGGACAGCAGTGGTGCTTGGGTAAATATATTACTTACAGTGATGCAGCGGTAAAGGACGAGGTGTGATTAAACTGAGAGACCCTTGGTTGTAGCTGCATATGAGCACACGTGCTTTAACATTCTTTGGTGGGAAGATTGCATTAACTTCAAAGGGAACCTGAGCTGAAATAGGTTCACACAATTCACACTAATCATTAGTTATTAACAGCTGAGCTGGAGGAGAGCTGGTACATATCCAGGAATAGAACAGGGTCTCTGCTCCCCCCCACTCTTTACCTTGTGTAGATGGGGAGCGAAGTAGGTTTTGAAATGAACGTGGAATTTTAACACCACCTGCTAATGAGAAGCCGGTGTTAAAAACTCCCAAAAGTTCAGGAAAGGGGTCGCATAGGCCCCCATGTACTGCGCACTTGCTTATAGGGGTATGATAGTTTTACAAATGTTATAATCCAGCCCACGCCATAGCAGTCACAAGAAACCTTGGCAGCAGTTTAAATATGGCAACATAACTATGGGCAAGAATATATTAGTACTTTTCTTTAAAGTCATAACAAAGGCTGAAGCTCAGTAGTTTTTTGTTTTTTTTAACTGGATATTCATTTTGATACGTCCTCTGACTCCCACACATTACGAAGAAAATCATTGCTTAGCATGCAGGACCTGCCAAATGCCTTGCCACCTGTTTAAACTTTTGAGAGGTTGGTAACAGTACTGTTATCCAATGTATTAATAAGGGTTTATTGTGGATGGTTGGCTGCAAGAGGGCTGGAGGTGAATTCTATTGGAACAAAAAAATATATATATATCAAAATAAGCTACGACAGTCTGGGTGGTCTTATCGCAGTGATGAGCAAACACTGCAATCCTGTGAGGTATCTTGGAGCTGGTTTGGCAAAGAGCAGAACATATATGATTGATGTGGAACCAAGGGAACTAAAAATGAACATTCAGATCAGAAAAAAATATATCAAGAAAAAAAAAAAGTGTGAGATTCAAGAATAGTATTGCTGACTGTTAACCACCTCTGCAGGCAGGATTTAACGATTCCCCACCATCCGCCATCTTAACAGATGTGCGTATTTTGATGTCTGACAATGTCAGTGCGGTAGAAAGAAAAACTTGAGTCCACAATGTTTACGGAGTATAATAAGATGTTAAATTCTTTGATTTTGGCCACTTCCCAGATTGTACAGTGTTGGATCTAATTGCCAGTTGATGAAATGACAGGCGTGAGAAACGGAAATTGACTTTTCTGCTTTTAAAATATGTGACAGATGGCCTCAGTCTGTATCATTTTGCCAGAGCTCGGTATGATCCGTATCATTATTCAAGATCTTAAGTCACGCTCTGAAATGTTGAAAGACTATTGCTTCAGTAATGCTAAGTCTACACTGTTGGTAATTTTATATGACATAAATCCGAGTTTGTTCGTTTTTTTAAATCCATCCAATGCGGATACATCTTTCACCTTCAGGTATTTTTGTGATTTTTGACAAGAAGAATATATTTATGCATATATAAAACATTGAACAAGATCTTCTGACTTTAAATCCATTTTGCTTCTGTTCCTTGAATACTCCTGGAACACACTGTGTATGCTTAGTAGATTTTGTTAATATCTCTCTTTGCTGAAGACATCATAGCACAGGTAACTGACATCATCAGCAGCCGAAACATGGAGCATAGTGACAATAACAGTCAGTACAGTAGGGCTCTGCAGCCCTGGGGCTTCATTTAGAAAACTTTGTGCAGGATCTACACTAAAAGTAGATGTAGTAGTAGTAGTATGTACGCACAAAAGGATAAAACTGCATACGCTGAAAAATATCTTGATTTATAAAACCATCAGTACACTCAACTGAGTGCAATTCAACTTGAAATTTTGCGTACGTGCACAAGCGTAGTATCCTGCCCTGTTAGCTCCCACAATTACCCATAAATGGTTCATGGAACGCCCAATGTGAATATGTTTTGCATATAAATCTGACTTATTCCTGAGAAAATGGAGAAGTCAGACTGCAAAATAAAGAGAAACTTCACAGAGCATGAAATCGAGACACTCGTTACGGAGGTAGAGGTCAGATGTTCTATATTGTTTGGTGGTAATATCTGACTAAACTAATAATAGAACAAAATGAGTGGAGTGGAAGCCAAAGCAGCCGAACCATTTCAGAAATTAAAAAGAAGTGGTCAGATATTAAAGTGGATGCAAATTCCACAAGGTTGTACTACCATAGCTAGGAATTCATAATTGTAGCTATTAATTGAATAACGATTCTTATCAGCCTGTGATGAGCCATCATTCAAAATACGATAAGATTGTAGGGGTTGTGTTACGGTTCGGAGAACCAGACGCGACCGAGAAGGATTCTACACAAACGCGGAAGTATCCGCACCAGGGGATAGGGAAACAAAAGTAAGGGAGCAAAACTTACCTCGCACAAGCCAAAACAAAGCAACCTCAAAAAGAGGCGAGTCTCGATAAACAGCGAGAATGAATAACAAAAAACCTCATGCACTAAATCATTAGGCGTAACAGGAGGTGGAGAAACAAATCTCGAGAGAACGAGTGAAGGAAAATAATTGAAAAGAAGACCTGTTATCCAGAGCTGAACACAAATGGCAAGAGGTAAAAAGAATAAAGGATAAAGAAAGATTGGAAAGAAAAGAGAAAACCAATCTAATCCTAAATCTTATAAATGGACTTGCTGCATTTCTTATTCGTACGAACCAGAAATGCAGCGACCGAATTTCTTATACCTTACCGACTTCGTTGTCAACATAGCAAAGACAATATTGAAGTGTCGGAAAGTCCTGGGCTATTTATAACCGGCAGGAAACCTGAAACAGGTGCAAAGAATAATTGCTGGGTGAGATACAAACACCGGGACGGAGGCAGAAAAAATCAGATAGAGCGTCCCAACGACGCCAAACAGAAAACCAAATGGCGAAACAGCAAAGGCTGCTAATAACCGTGACAAAGATAGAGTAATAATACAATATCGTCTGGTTACACAGATACATTTATCTTGCATGTTGAAGTAGCACAGTTTCACATAGTCACAAACATGAAAAACAGATACATCCACACAAAACATGAAGATATTACATCCACATAAATATCTTCCTGATTAGTAGCCATCACACTGAAATTGCACTGTAGGACCTCGCATTCAGCATTCGAATGTATTCTGAATTTCTGGGAAAAAAGAGCACTTATGCATCTATACTGTTGGGACTCTATACCACCTCCTGAAAGCACAAGCTGAAAGTGACATATGGCAGGTGTCATCGGCGGTATTATCGTTTTACTGTCTCGATCCTTAAACATGGACTTTCAAACACTAAAAAGACAGAAACTATTTAGGCGTAAGATGCTCCTTTGACGAGGGATATGATTATCAGAAAGGTGCATACTTTAATATGTAGGACATTTATCTGTACTTTGCCAATCAGAGTCGTTAATTCCCACAGTCTCCAAAGTGTGTGTACGCACGGGTCATAGCTTACGTCAATGTGCACATGTTTTGACATCAAGTTTACACAAGATTACACATTTAACTCACCTCACCTTATCTTGTGTCGGATTTTACGGTGGAAACAAAAACCAGCAGGGCTCGTCAGGACCAGGACTACCAACACATGCAGTGGAGTATGCAATATCCAGGTATATTTCTCTGGGTACATCTCCATTTCTCAGCAAATCCATGATGCACTTTGTTCAGGCAGCTCCTTACAAGAAATGGTATGCAGAATGAATGTTATATTTTGATATATAAATTCCATATGGATTGCAACAAATTGCCATCATAATCCCACATAATATATTCATCAGAATATTGATCATCTGACCTATATTATTTTTCCTGTTCTTCTTACTCAAACTGTGCTGTGGTGAAACCTTAAACCACTGAGACTTTGTTTGGGTTAGTTTGAAATGATACAAATCTGATTTTTATTTTTCACATGCCAATCAAATCCTTGAAGACTAAATAACAAAGAACCACATGCAATATGAATCAGTATGATTACATTTTTTTAAATTGATCAGATGCTCTAACTCAGACAGACTTACACAGTTTATATTCCGTACACGCAATCAGTCAGAGAGCAGGATATTTAGAAGGAATTCAGGTGAAGTACGTCGCTCAAGCGTAAAATGGCAGTGCCACACCTAGGAATCAAACCTGCAACTTTATCCAAAGCGACATACAATAAGTGCATACTGAAGGTCATTGAACAGCTAGAAGTACAGTTCTATCCTATAAAGTAGCTGCTATTCATAACCGTCTAGTTCGCACAGTATGCTATGGCTAAGTTAGCAGAGGTGTAAAATCCAGGTTCAGAAAGTAAGACGTCCTCCCCAGTATTTGGTTCCAAACACCTGCATTTGCTAATTAGCACAATTCTTCAGCCAGGAGGTAGAACTAATTAGTGAAATCAGCTGGCTTGGTTCATGGGTGGAAGAAACACATGGCAGGACTTTTACTTTCTGACCCCTGGATTTTACACCTCTGTAAGTCAGTAAGCTATGGCTAAGTCTTAAGGCTAAGTCAGTAAGCTATGGCTAAGTCTTAAGGCTGAGTCAGTAAGCTATGGCGAAGTCTTAAGGCTAAGTCAGTAGGCTATGGCCAAGTCTTAAGGCTGAGTCAGTAAGCTATGGCGAAGTCTTAAGGCTAAGTCAGTAGGCTATGGCCAAGTCTTAAGGCTAAGTCAGTAGGCTATGGTTAAGTCTTAAGGCTAAGTCAGTAGGCTATGGCCAAGTCTTAAGGCTAAGTCAGTAGGCTATGGCTAAGTCTTAAGGCTAAGTCAGTAGGCTATGGCTAAGTCTTAAGGCTAAGTCAGTAAGCTATGGTTAAGTCTTAAGAGAAGTGAGGCCCGATTACGAGGACACCAGACACTGGTGCTACATGAATGTGCTAGCACTTTCCCTCAGAGGTGGTTTTCTCATCACTTCACATGCAACACAGTGCCATCATCGCGTAGCTCGTCTAAGGACACGGCCACGAAACTATCGTGCGGACAGTCGCCCAAAAAAAGATTGTATCTGAAAAACCAATCTGATTTAGGAATTAAGACCTGCTCACGATTTACTCACAGCTTAAAGATGCTACACACAGGACAAGAGATAAAAACAAAAAAAAAAAAACAATAGAACGTTATTGATTTCGGTTTAGGCACTGGTACTTCATCACGCCCTTCAGAAACTAATAATCTGCATTATTAACACTATCACCACTGTTTCGAAAGATCGAAAACACTGTAATCAACCGATTAGGTTCCGCAGCATGAATCATTCTCAAATTGATTTGGGGACGATTTAACAATTTAATAAGACAGGGCTCTTGATGTCTGGAATTGGAAAACAAAATTAAATCAATACCCTTTTGGGAAAAAAAATACAGGTGCAGATTAAAGAAGGGGAAAAAAGTGACAGACTTTCTACTTAATTACGCTTCCATTATGCATTCTGAATTCCAGAAGTCCAGTAATCAACACAAGTCTTGGTTCTGTTCTGCATAAATTAATTGTTACTGCATCAGAGAGACAGCATCTGATGACATTAATCAATTGCTAGTATTGACTTGACAAATGCAGGTTGCAGGTAGGATTTTCACATAGTTTACTGTCTGTGTAAATATCGACAGTCTGTAAAAATCAACCTGCACTGGGCTTAAACCTATATGGTTGTTTTTTTAATGACATGTTATGAAAGTCAGTTTAACGATATACCACGTTGCACCAAAATAACAATCAGGGGTGGGGGGGTGGGGGTTAAAAAGGTTACGTTGGCATTTGGGGTGTGAAATGCACGAAGGAGAATTAAGTAGAATGCATGAAATTAATACACTTGGAAAATGAAAAACACCAGTGCAAAGAAAGCTTAAGATTGTGAAAACATTCCCTGGCTTCAATGAGAAAACTAAAAAGTTTCAGAGAGAGAATTATGCAGACATTGTGCAAACATTGTGCAAACATGTTCCCAATGTTATGGGGGACATAATTTGTCTGGCTCTGTAACACATTCTTACTGTAAAATGTTACATCACAACCTGATAGCATTACATAACACAACAGAACTTTAAAAAAAGGAAAAAAACGTTTCATATCTTTCAACAAAAAAAATTTCCTCAAAGATTTCAGCGACATTGTACATACGTCCTGCCACAACCCTAGCAAAGTCTCGAAAATCATGCATAGAAAAATAGTATGTACTTTCCTTTAATATGCATAATTAATGCATAACAAGTCTAGTGAAACATGCATCTCTCCGTACCTTCTCGTTCTCTTTTTAGGGCTTAAGATACAGCATAGCCTGTGCTGAACAGACAATGAATATTAATACTGAAGGTATTTTTAACTTAAAGACATGATTAAAATAAATTTGTCCTCTGCATAACTTAAAAAAAATTTTAAATAAATAAAAGACAAAAGAATATTTTCATTGTAGCAGCAGAGTGCAGCCACCATCTATGCCGAGACACTTCATGAATATCGCTGCAGGGGAATGGTGGATATATGTAAGTATAAAAATGATGAAATATACCCTAAGTCTATGCCTCTGTCTCTCATTAATTTCAAGCTTTTCTCTTCTCTGTTCTTGGATTTATCATTACTTAAAAATCCTACATTGAACATGTAGCCTAGCCTAAATATGGCCTGTCGTAAGGCTAACAAAATGAAAAATGAAAGTGAACAACATGGCTGTTGAGGGGGAAACTCCACCCCAAACATAAACTTAATTTTATTTTTTTTATTCGTTTTTGAATTTAAATTGTTTCGCCAATGAAATCCAAGGAAAGGCAGTGGCAGACTTGCTAACAAACTTAAGCCTTCAAGCGAAGTGTGAAGAAATCAATCATGCTACAATATACTTAACTGCCCAAAGCTAATGAATAGGGCCATCCGCCCATCCACTCAAACCAGGTTACACTTAATCTCAGCTGGCTTTTCACAGAAAAGCACTGTCGTTTTAAAAACGGTGAAACTTCCCTAGAAAGCAGGTGCTAAGACTAGCATATGGTTTATACTCTATACAATAATATTTTAAGGAGAGCGTCCTTTTCGTACGCAAATTCTAACATCTCATATTCAGATGCGCAAGGAGTTTCAGTTACTTCGGAAATAACAGCTTGCTCATTCGAGAGGTTAGCGTTTCTGTGTTTCTCTCACCTGCTTCCAAATCACATTACGTTACATTACATTACAGTCAGTTAGCAGGTGCTCTTATCCAGCGCCATTTGCAATGTAGATTAAACATAAACGCATTCACCTGTTTAATTTGAGCAATGGTGCCAGACCTGGCGAGCAACATTCACAGACCAGTGAGTATAAATGCAAAGCATTAGGACAATGTTAAGGAAGAGCCAAAATACTAATTCTGAATATATGCAGATAGCACCCATAGAGTGAGCCCGAAGAAGAGAAACATCCATCCATTATCCAACCCGTTTATTCCTGGTCAGGGTCGCTGGGGGGGTCTGGCGCCTATCCCAGCATGCATTGGGCGAGAGGCAGGAATACACCCAGGACAGGTCGTCAATCTATCGCAGGGCACACACACTATTCACTCGCACACTCATACCTATGAGTCTCCAATTAACCTGACCTGCATGTCTTTGGACTGTGGGACGAAACCAGAGTATCCGAAGGAAACCCACGCGGACACGGGAATAACATGCCAACTCCACACAGAAAGGCCCAGGATTCAAACTAGGTACCTTCTTGCTGTGAGGTGACAGATTTAACCATTGCACCACCGTGCCGCCTTAGAAGAGAAACATGAAACCGTAAAACACTATAACCTGAATTAGTACAAATGTTGTCAGTGCAAGGGCTGGCAGGGAACCAAGATGCAGTATGAAGAGGTAGGTCTTCAGCCTGCATCAGAAGATGACTGATGCTCCTTCTGTCCACTGTGGGAGGTTCATTCCACCACTGGGAGGCCAGTGCAGACAGGCATCTTCACAGGAACCAGCAGTACAGTGAGAAGCAGAGGTTGAAATCCAGGGGACATAAAGTAAAAGTCCTCCCCAGTATTTTGCTCCAATCACCTGGATTTGCTAATTAACATAATTCGTCAGCAAGGAGGTAGAAACTAATCAGCTGGCTGAATCTATGGGTGGAAGAAACACATGGTAGGACTTTTACTTTATGTCCCCTGGATTTCCACCTCTGGTGAGAAGGGAGAGCCAGTCACCTCCAGGTTTGAGAAAGACCAGGTAGAGACCTGGTGCAGGTGTAGGGTTAGGACATTGGAGTTGTGTTGGAGCTGTTCCATTCCTTTCCCTGTAGGGTAGCACCGGGATTTTAAGCACAATGCAAGTTTTCACTTAGGGAAGACTGGAGACAAGTCATACAGCTCTGTTAGCTGTAATCGCAACCTTATTGCAACATTGCAAACAACCTTTTTTAAATATTGTGTAAATGTGCCATCCAATGATCTGGGCCTAGTTGCACTGGAGCCGGTATAATTTTGGTAAAAAGAAAAAGGGGAAAAAAAGGCATTGTTACGTTGCTGGTGTTCGCCCGCTTTGTGTTCAAGCTGGTGTTCAAGCAACATTGTAAGATATGTTGTGATAGCTGTAATCTAATTCTACAAATTAAAACCGCCATTCTGACCTGATGACGTGCAGCCTTTGCTTTGAATGTAGCAACAGAGTCCCCGTGTTATTGTGAGTTTTCTAAAGGTGCTGTGTTGCAGTGAGAAACATATGAACATTTGGAAAGGAAACGCCCCAGGACACCATCATTCTACTCCATTAAGCTGCACCCTCTGCAGTTTAACCAACACAAATGCTACTTGTTACCAGCATTCCATGAAATGGATTTCAGGATTGTGCTACTGAGCAGTCTGAGAGCGTCTATGGTACTGGCATCTGTGTGCAGTCCTGCTGTGCTGCTGAACAGTCTGAGAGTTTCTATGGTAGTGGCATCTGTGTGCATCAGGACATCAGTACTGCACATTGTCAGCTCAGCTCCACACATTTGCACACACATATGCAAGCATATGCACATTCATGTGTGTACATACACATCTGTACTCATGCACACACACACATTCACGCACGTAAATGCACATATGTACTATTGCGCACGCACGCACACACAAATGCACACATACAAGCACAAGCACACATGTAAACACACACACGGATAGACACTCAAACACGCATGCACACAAACGCACACGCATGCACACACATACATGCACATTCACATAAGCACACACACACAAAAACACGCATGCACAGGCATACAAAGACACACATGCATGCACGCACACACACACAAACAGTTTGGCTTTGACCGGCAGAGCCAATCGGCGTCTGACTGTTTTGTTCCCAGCAGTAAGCGCAGAATGACTTACGATGCCATCTCAGCGCCGAGGCGGACCTTCGTCTGAGGGCAGAGAGAGGAGACAGCCAGAGGCAGATGGAGTGGACCGCTGGGCCTCTGGTTCACCCCACAGCTCAGGGACCAGTGGAGGGTGTAATAAGGGTTTAACCGTGCAGCTGAAAGGAGCTCAGGTCTGAGGAAGTACAGCGCGGGGCCCAGAGCTAAGTCAAGAGTCGAGCGTGATAAAATGCAAAGTGCGGTTTAAAAATAGAGAGTGCTCTCTGCTGCTCGGTCAAACCAAACTAAGATGGATTCTCTGGTGTTAGTTATATTTCCTCTTCTTCTTCTTCTCTTGATAATTCAAATGAAAGCCCATCTCGCCATCCCTGCATCCTGACTTGAACATCATTAGTATTGTTCTCAATTTGTTTTTCAACCTTGAATGAAATCAGCATGATTGAATCTCTACTTCCTCCTAGTGGTCGAGGGGTATAATAAGAAAACTGGGTGAAAAGCGCGTTCATTAAATATCAAATAAGAATACATTCTGAGGCAACCTTAAAATATATTCCTCTGTGCTATGATTTTAAATGATCTTATTTTATGAATGTGTTTTTTGTAAAAAATAAAGAAATGTTTGTGTTTTTTCTTCCCCTCCACACGGATTCTAGCTTCCTTTGAATTATTTATGTACGCTCCCATAAATAGTTTGTTTGCTGTCAAAGGCATCTCTAGATCTTCATTTCCTATTTGGCCATTAAAATAAATTGCACCAAATAGTTGTGCTGTGATGGGGATTATACGTCACAGTTTTTATTTATTTGCGCATCTAATACTGTGACAGTCACACCTAGGTATTTCTGTGAGTGGAAATGCCGCAATTAGAGTCGGATAAAATGACCACTTTATCATGATCTGAAGCGCAGAGCAATTACAATTGTTTGTGCAATGTGTAATCTTAACCATGTTTGTAGCGCGTAGTCGGTATGACATGCCTCACAAATTTGTGTGATATTCTGGGGATGAGCAACAAACTGTGAATCATAAATGAAATCAAAATATTTAAAGAATAGCAATGCACACTATTTACTTTGGCATATAGTTACAAACGTCCTGCGTTACAGTGAGATGCAGCCGATTCTCGGTTATGCTTAAAAGGACAACGTATAAACATTTTAAAAGAAATGGCCCTTTGTCAGCATGCCTACAGATGAGTATATCTATATATATGTATTTTATTTGTTTAATTCTGTTAACTTTTATGTATTTTTTTATTTATTTTATTTTGGCTTCCAGATCTTCATTTCACACGCTCTGTTTTTTGTTTTTCTGCATTTTAGTGTTTCCTTTTTCTCTCTTTCTCTTTCCTGTAGTTGTGTCCGGCTGGGCCCGCGTAGGCCCCAGGTGTGATGCCAGTTGTCTCGGCTAGGTGGCACTGTGGCCTTTTGCTAAACCCACCTGGAGTTGGCACCTGCCCTTTCCTGCGGTAACTTTGACTTTCACTTGGTGCCTCCAGAGGTGGGCAAACACAAGCACAACGATCGCTTTGAGATACACTGGAAATCATGCCGGTGGCGTCATTTCTATTAGTACTCATTAGCTGCCTAGTAATGGAGAATGAGATACAATACATTTGTATGAGATGAATGCATTTCTGTGAGGCACAGGCATACTGTGAATGCAATATATATATATATATATATATATATATATATATATATATATATATATATATATATATATATATATATATATATATATATATATATATACATATATATATATATATACGGATCCTTTCCAAAAAATGAGAATATCATGGAAAAGTTTTTTTTTTCCATAATTCCATTCAAAAAGTGAATCTTTCATAGATTATAGATTCATTACACACAAAGTCAAATATTTCTAGCCTTTATTTGTTTCATTTTTCATAATTTTGGCTTACAGCTCCAGAAAACCCCCAAAACAGTATTTCAAGAAATTAGAATAGTGTGTCGAAAATTAGCATTACTTCAGTTATTTCCATGATATTCTAATTTTTTGGAAAGGATCTATATATGGAGAGGTGAGCAGAGAAAGAGAGACAAACCCTGACCCCCTACAAAACAGGAGCAGTAAAGGCCTTGTTTGTTATACTGTAATAATATAATAATTGTACTTTTTGCGTTCATTAGGATAGAAATCTAATTCAGTTCTGGCATCATAAGGGATTACGGGGGGAGGGGGTATACTTTGTGAGCTGACAGACATTCTGGTTAAATTTCAGCACACATCCAGGGACTTGCTTTTAGATATTATCAGTGATTGCTGTGAAAAGGAAAGAAAGGCTGTAGATAGCAGGAGATGCGATAAGGTAATGGCATGCATTGGGAAGATACAAGGCTCTGGGTGAGATCGGAAAGACAAGAACGAAACGGGGGATGCTCACCTGGAGTTATGACACGGAGGAACGGGGAGTTCTGATGCCGCGGGAAAAGTTAGCGGAAAGCAGATTTTTGGAAAATTATTGCAGACATTTTTATCAGAAATCACACTGGGGGACTTTGACAAGTGTTAGAAGTCACCAGCAAGGGGCACCTGAGTTCCTCTTTGATGCCTTTCTGCTAGTTTCATCACCACACACTCACCCCCAACCCCCCACCCAAGCACTACTATAGTCACTCATCTCGTCAGAAGATATGTCAGCCTCAGGGCATCAAGGCCAGTCAAACGTCAGCTGGGTGATGACACCCCTGGCTGGATTAAATGGAGGGGCCAAGCATTAGCCACATCAGGTTAAGCTTCCTGTGTTCTAATCGTTTCAGTATGGGGCCCCCCGTGGCCTGGGGCCCGGCCCCTTCACACAGACAGGCTGGCCCCTTGCTGATGGAACCCTGGGAGCGGTCAAACCCCCCACCCTGCTAGCCCACTCTTCTGAAACTCTGGTTATAAATATTAGGGAAATTATGGGAGTGAACAAAGAAGGGGGTGATGTCACAGTCTGACCTCCATTCCTTGTAAGGTACCATTAGGTAAGCGTCAAGACCGCAAGAGTCAAGGGTGACGCTGGGAGAGAGAGAGAGAGAGAGAGAGAGGTACGGATGAAGGAAACATGCTTGAGATTGCAAATGTGTGAGGTATAGGCACACTTATATGTAATAACCATTACTTGTACCATCACGGAGGGGGCACTATCTTGTTTTTATGATTGTGATTAGGGGTTAAAACCATGCTGAGCAATGCTAATTATTAAAAATATGTATTTCCTGATGATTGTGAGGGGGAACAAAGCTCAAGTATATATATATATATATATATATATATATTAATACAGCATACTGTGTGTCCATCAGTCACACAGAATTAGACCTTAGGCCTCTCAGGAAGTCACGATAAGCTTCTCATCTGTTCAGTTCACTACCTCTTCCCTTCTGATCCCCACGGTATCTACACGTTCTTGACATTTTATTAAAAATGTGGGTTTTTTTAAAATTCTAATCTATTCTGTTCTTTTCTTTGCTTTCATATATTCTGTTCTGTCTCATACCATCTAGTTCTATTCTGTGCAGTTCTGCTAGAGCAGCATTTATACAAAGCCCTGTTCTATATTGTAGAAGCGCCGTCCAGGTTAATCACCAATGGAGCGGTAAGCGTGAAGCTTGAATCTGACATTTGGATCCCCCAAACAAATTAAGCCAGATTGACTCATCAGGAGAAGAGGCGCATCAAACCCCCAGAGTTAAAGCCAACACAGCTGCCGGGAAACGTCCCCCTGCCATCACGGCTCCGCACAAGCATCACGGGAAGGCCGCTTGGAACGTGTCACCGGAGATGAGGTCAGGGGTCAAGGGTCAGGTTGGCCCTAACTGCTCCATTATGTTCAGAGATGTCAAACACAACTAGTAAGATTGGCAAGGTTTTGCACTTAACCAGTCACGGCAATGAAAGGAGAGAACGATAACTGTGTATGTTCTGAAAGCAGGCCGGGAATCTTCCTTACAGTGTCATTCCATTGTAATGACAAGCATGTGTAGAATAGTCATTTTTCACATAATGTGTTTCTTTGGGATTACAATTAAGTAATTTAGTAATTAAAAAATGTTATTTTTAGTAATTAAAAAATGTTGTTTATTTAAAGAAATAAACTATGGATTTATGTGGCAGATAAACAGTATGTAATGATGTACAAGTTCTTTATCTTCTCTGTGTGTGGGGAGCTGCCGTGTGCTGTCAATCACAGATTTGTCTGCATCCATCAAAAGACTGATGAGCTCAAATCAGCGATGTTCTGAAACAATACAGCTCGACTCATTCTCCCCTTGCTGCCAATGGGTAGTGTACATAGTAAAGGTTGTAATAGAGCCAGTTCCCCTTGCCCAATACAGGAGAAAGGTCCCATGAAAGTGACATATTTATTTGCAGCGCTGGCCTAAAGTATTTCTCATTCATAAGCAGCCCGATGCATTACAGATTACACTGTGCATAGCATTACTGTTCGGATGTTTAGCGCCCGGTTAGAAGAGCTGTTGAATGAACGTAGCGGAGTGCGCTAGCAGCCGCAATGAAAGCAGAGCATCATCGCGGTGTACAGAGCACGTTGGATTTATGCCACGCGGAAATTAGGTGATTATCCAGGCAATTCCAGTGGAAAAGGTGCCTCATTGTGAGCTGCGTAAAAAGCAACATCAATCCTGAGGCTCAGGGAAAAGACCCGCGGCTCCTCAAACCCCGCTATGAATTGTGGGGGAAAAAATATAAATCACCAGTGGAGAATTACAGATTGACTTTATTATTACTATTATTATTATTATTATTATTATGATTATGATGTCAGGCCAACACTCCTCAGGGACACACTCCTGAGAAGCCTATATGAAAGTTGAGGCTGTCATATTGATTGCTGTCGGTGCGCTTAAATTCACAGAGAAACCCAATTCATCTCCTCACACTTATTGAACCTGGCCGTGAGCGAAAGGTTCCAGAGCAGCTGATTGGCTGAATGGACGCACGTGTGCAAAACATTGCTAATGTGTCCTAACTGTAAATATAATACCGGTCATGCAAACGACAGCTTAGGAACCAGATTGTTCATAATATAGTTATAATCCTTCAGGTGTTCGAGGGACTTACAGTGTAATGTTATGTAAATGGCAACCATCAACACAACATTTGGAACACGCTTAGTTTTCACCTTACAAAGTGGAGTTTATGTATCCACATATCCCATATGGTTGTAAAATACAAGTACAATATATATATATATATATATATATATATATATATATACGTATGTGTATGTTAATCCATGTTTAATACACATAATTAAAACTAGCTACCAATATGTGACATAAATAGTAAACTGTTGCAAATGAACTGTTTTATGTTTTTATGTCACAGGGGTTTAGAATATTTATGCATGCATTAATTTTGTTTTCAGTTCTTACTGGGCTGTGAAGGGTAATTCACAGTTGTTGTAAGCTGATAAAGGTAATTATTTTACTAATAAATGGTAAATTATGTTAATTTATATTGCATGATCACACACTAAAGAAACATTTTTAACCATTCCAAATGTACTTCCTATTTTACAAAGTATATTTCTAATATATTTATTATTGTTACATTTTCATTTGTGCAATATTATACATACAATTACCATTATGGTTAATTTAAAGATGGTATAGAATTTATTTAGGAATATACAGGAATGTATATATGCAGAACATAGTGATTTCGTAGATGCAATATGTAACTGTTAATAGTGTTCTGCCCTCTATGACTGCATTTATTATTACGGAATGTATTTATTTATCACCAGGTTCAAGAGACAAAAAAAGAACAACTAAACCGAACAGCTGGAAATAAATATTCCCACTTAGGAATGAGGAATAGAGAGGAGGATAGAGAGAGAGAGAGAAAAAGCCAAATAAGGGTAAACTTAAGTCAATGCAATTTCCTCGCCTCATTTTCGCTTGGAGCGCCTTTCTTCTCGAAAGAACCCCGTTGGCAAGACTCAATATCAATCAAAATGCAGAAGATGCCAAGGGACGAGAATCTACTGAGGCGGGCTGGACTGTGCCGGGGCAGGGCGGGCAGGGGGGTATTCCTGCTAACCACTGCTTTGTTTCTCTTCATTAGAGGTACAGTAATGACATAAATAAATAAATGTATTGTTCCTCAAAATATTATATTTTCCTATTTGGAAATGGTGGGAATTATCTGAGAGTAGGTGTGTGTTTTTTTTTCCCCTAGCAGTACTACTAGCAGTGTTTTCCCCCCCTAGCAGTACTACTAGCAGTGTTTCCCCCCCCTAGCAGTACTACTAGCAGTGTTTTTTCCCCTAGCAGTACTACTAGCAGTGTTTTTTCCCCCTAGCAGTACTACTAGCAGTGTTTTTTCCCCTAGCAGTACTACTAGCAGTGTTTTTTCCCCCTAGCAGTACTACTAGCAGTGTTTTTTCCCCCTAGCAGTACTACTAGCAGTGTTTTTTCCCCCTAGCAGTACTACTAGCAGTGTTTTTTCCCCTAGCAGTACTACTAGCAGTGTTTTTTCCCCCTAGCAGTACTACTAGCAGTGTTTTTTCCCCTAGCAGTACTACTAGCAGTGTTTTTTCCCCCTAGCAGTACTACTAGCAGAGTTTTCCCCCCTAGCAGTACTACTAGCAGTGTTTTTTCCCCCTAGCAGTACTACTAGCAGAGTCCCCCCCCCCCCCCAGCAGTACTACTAGCAGTGTTTTTCCCCCCTAGCAGTACTACTAGCAGTGTTTTTCCCCCTAGCAGTACTACTAGCAGTGTTTTTCCCCCTAGCAGTACTACTAGCAGTGTTTTTTCCCCCCTAGCAGTACTACTAGCAGTGTTTTTTCCCCCTAGCAGTACTACTAGCAGTGTTTTCCCCCCCTAGCAGTACTACTAGCAGTGTTTTTCCCCCCTAGCAGTACTACTAGCAGTGTTTTTCCCCCTAGCAGTACTACTAGCAGTGTTTTTTTCCCCCTAGCAGTACTACTAGCAGTGTTTTTTCCCCCTAGCAGTACTACTAGCAGTGTTTTTCCCCCCTAGCAGTACTACTAGCAGTGTTTTTTCCCCCTAGCAGTACTACTAGCAGTGTTTTTCCCCCCTAGCAGTACTACTAGCAGTGTTTTTTCCCCCTAGCAGTACTACTAGCAGTGTTTTTCCCCCCTAGCAGTACTACTAGCAGTGTTTTTTTCCCCCTAGCAGTACTACTAGCAGTGTTTTTTCCCCCTAGCAGTACTACTAGCAGTGTTTTTTCCCCCTAGCAGTACTACTAGCAGTGTTTTTTTCCCCTAGCAGTACTACTAGCAGTGTTTTTTCCCCCTAGCAGTACTACTAGCAGTGTTTTTTCCCCCTAGCAGTACTACTAGCAGTGTTTTTTCCCCCTAGCAGTACTACTAGCAGTGTGTTTTCCCCCCTAGCAGTACTACTAGCAGTGTTTTTTCCCCCTAGCAGTACTACTAGCAGTGTTTTTTTTCCCCTAGCAGTACTACTAGCAGTATTTTTTCCCCTAGCAGTACTACTAGCAGTGTTTTTCCCCCTAGCAGTACTACTAGCAGTGTTTTTCCCCCTAGCAGTACTACTAGCAGTGTTTTTTCCCCCTAGCAGTACTACTAGCAGTGTTTTTCCCCCCTAGCAGTACTACTAGCAGTGTTTTTCCCCCTAGCAGTACTACTAGCAGTGTTTTTTTCCCCCCTAGCAGTACTACTAGCAGTGTTTTTTTCCCCCCCTAGCAGTACTACTAGCAGTGTTTTTCCCCCCTAGCAGTACTACTAGCAGTGTTTTTCCCCCCTAGCAGTACTACTAGCAGTGTTTTTTCCCCCTAGCAGTACTACTAGCAGTGTTTTTTCCCCCTAGCAGTACTACTAGCAGTGTTTTTCCCCCTAGCAGTACTACTAGCAGTGTTTTTTCCCCCTAGCAGTACTACTAGCAGTGTTTTTCCCCCTAGCAGTACTACTAGCAGTGTTTTTTCCCCCTAGCAGTACTACTAGCAGTGTTTTTCCCCCCTAGCAGTACTACTAGCAGTGTTTTTCCCCCTAGCAGTACTACTAGCAGTGTTTTTTCCCCCTAGCAGTACTACTAGCAGTGTTTTTCCCCCCTAGCAGTACTACTAGCAGTGTTTTTCCCCCTAGCAGTACTACTAGCAGTGTTTTTTCCCCCTAGCAGTACTACTAGCAGTGTTTTTTCCCCCTAGCAGTACTACTAGCAGTGTTTTTCCCCCTAGCAGTACTACTAGCAGTGTTTTCCCCCCTAGCAGTACTACTAGCAGTGTTTTTCCCCCCTAGCAGTACTACTAGCAGTGTTTTTCCCCCTAGCAGTACTACTAGCAGTGTTTTTCCCCCTAGCAGTACTACTAGCAGTGTTTTTTCCCCCTAGCAGTACTACTAGCAGTGTTTTTCCCCCTAGCAGTACTACTAGCAGTGTTTTTTCCCCCTAGCAGTACTACTTGCAGTGTTTTTCCCCCCTAGCAGTACTACTAGCAGTGTTTTTCCCCCTAGCAGTACTACTAGCAGTGTTTTTCCCCCCTAGCAGTACTACTAGCAGTGTTTTTCCCCCTAGCAGTACTACTAGCAGTGTTTTCCCCCCTAGCAGTACTACTAGCAGTGTTTTTCCCCCCTAGCAGTACTACTAGCAGTGTTTTTTCCCCCTAGCAGTACTACTAGCAGTGTTTTTCCCCCTAGCAGTACTACTAGCAGTGTTTTTTCCCCCTAGCAGTACTACTAGCAGTGTTTTTTTCCCCCTAGCAGTACTACTAGCAGATTTGAGATTTAGCCTTTCACTGCCCTCAAGTGGGTCAGTTGCCACATTTCCTATAACTGAAGGAAGCATCTGGTTTTTACCCAAACACAATGCCTACCCTCACCGGCCACTTTAGGTACACCTGCTTATTACCGTGACAAGCCTGCTCCTCCGAAGAGCGAATCATGTCCCTGTAACTGAATATACTGTATAAAGCATGCCGACATGGTGTCGAGGCTTCATGTTTTGTCTGACAGAACATTACAATGGGCAAGACGCGTGATGGTAGCGACGATTGCTGCTGCCAGGCGAGGCGGTTTCAGCATCGCAAAAACAGCTGCTCTCCTGGAAGTTTCATGCACTACAGTCACAGAGTTTACAGACAATGGTGCGCCAAACAAAAAGCATCCAGCGAGCGGCTATTCTGCGGCCGAAAACATCTGCTTAATTACTCCAATTTTAGCAGATGCTCTTATCCAGAGCGACTTACACAACTAGATACATGGTATCTATTTATACAGCTGGCTCGTTCAAGCTAACAGACAGGCCACAAATGCTAAAATAACAGCTTTTTATTAAAGCGGTTTGAAGAAGGGCATGTCTGACTGCACAACATGCCGAACCTTGAAGTGGATAGGCTGTACTACTAGACCACGCCGGGTTCCACTACACCACGCCGGGTTCCACTAGACCACGCCGGGTTCCACTACACCACACCGGGTTGTCAGCTAAGAACAGGAAGATGTGGCTGCAGTGGGCATGCGATCACCAGAACTCGACGATTAAAGATTGGAAAACTTGGATTGGGTTGGATTGCCTGGTCTGACGAATCTCGATTTCTGCTGCAACATGGAGATGGTAGGGTCAGAATTTGATGTAAACAGCATGAATCCATGGATCCATCCTGCCTTGTGTCAATGGTGCAGGCTGGTGGTGATGTAATGGTGTGGGGAATGTTTTCTTGGTACACATTGGGCGCCTTGATACCTATTAAGCATCATTTGAATGCCACAGCATACCTACGCATCGTTGCTGATCATGTGCATCCCTTTAGAGCCAGAGTCTACCCTTCCGGATACTTCCAGCAGGATACTGTGCCATATCATAAAACACACATCATCTCAAGTTGGTTCCATGAACATGACAGTCACTTCAGATTACTCCAATGTCCTGAACAGTCCCCAGATTATATATATATATTACATATTTATATATTATATTGATTATTTAGGCATTAGATCACAAGAGGGAGTGCGTTATTAGAAATATAAGCACTGCTGTGACGTTGCAGCAACGAGACCGCAGGTCGAGTTGCGAAGTACTCTCAGCCGCGCTTCGTTATATCCAATAACGCACAAACCTCGAGTGATCTATTGCCTTTATACAACAATGTTACCATAAACGTTTAGTAAGTAATGAAAAACAATTATTGAAGCAATAACTTTTGATGAACTCATTCTCTATTTTGGATTTGCCAACTTGCTAGCACCCTGTTGCTATTGTTCTTGTTTATGCTTCCTAGGCAACGCTCTATAGAACGCGTTTATCCACTGGCAGTGCGGTTCTGCTAAATACCAGATGCATCTCGGCCAATCACGTTACTCATTCGGATGTCATTGTTGTATAAGTATTTTTATTATATAGATTTATTTCTTTATTTTTTAATTCAAATTACATTGAATACAATATGTAGGCTACATCTACCAATGATGCTTCTAAAATGATTTATTAGAAAACACATACAGTTCAACTTGTATACCTCTGGCCAACGGATCAAATTTAAAATTATGTACCTGAAGAGTGTATTCTGAAAGGTATGATTGTACTCATGTATATGTAATATTCTGAAAGGTATAATTGTACTCATGTACAAGGGGGTGGACAAAATGTTGGAAACACTAGTTTTCCAGAAAAACTAAAACACCTGCCACATGTTTGCTACGCAAAACCTCAACTTCTGTTCCTAACTTGATTATCTATGCTGTTTTGTGAATCTTGTGCCATGTCTACA
This sequence comes from Synaphobranchus kaupii, assembly GCA_029718625.1. Lineage (NCBI taxonomy): Eukaryota > Metazoa > Chordata > Actinopteri > Anguilliformes > Synaphobranchidae > Synaphobranchus > Synaphobranchus kaupii. The sequence continues at coordinate 15,557,446 of CM056389.1, forward strand.
TTTTATATGATGACTTGTTTTTCTTTATAATTATGCCAATCAACCATAATTGATATATTTATCAGACACCTCTTAGTCAGGAGCAATGCTAATAAATCATAAATTACACATCACTGTTATATCAGTAATAAGTGAATACACTTCAACAATGTATAAGAAGAAATCAGAAAACACTACAATCTCCTCTTTGTAGTACAGTGGAATGTGATTAGTGAAAAACTTAACTGAACAGGAATAATTAACAATTGGGCCATATCTGTGACTCATGTTACGTGCAAGTGTTGGATTCTAGACCAGTTTCAATGATCTTCTATTTTCGGATCCACCGAACTGCGTCAACCTTCCCAGTCGTCGCCTCACTCCTCCCGCGCATTATTTTCTCCTTCCATTCCCTGGTTGCCTTTTGAAGATTTCCTGAACTCCCGGATCAGTCCCGACATCTTCAACTCCGGTGAAGAGCGATGGTAAACTTTGTTGCTGCAGGTCCAACGGACATTCCTAAGCATATGTTGCGAATGTGTCTCCAAAATTATATCGACTAGACAATTCGTCAATATTATAAAAACGAGCAGCAGGAGTGCCCTCCAGCCTGCTTCCCCATCCCACAACAGACACACAGCACATGAAAAAAACAAGACAAAAGCCAGACACAACAAAATACATTTAAATTAACAAACACGAGAGACAGTCGCCATTACAGCGCCACATAACGTCACACTCACGTCATATAGCTCTAAAGTGTTCTCACTTACAGTATTAATGACACAAAAGCAGCATTTAATTGACAAATTTGTATTATTTGATAATAATATGATTAATGGTTAAATATGATTCATTACCAAGCAAATAAAAAAACAAGACAGAAACTAAAATGTATACATGGCATGCCAGTCATAAAAGAGTGTAGAAAATATTGGCAAGAGAAATGGGAGCAAACAAATAGCTGTTTTATGTTTTATGAAAAAGCATAATCATAATAAAAAAACATAAAAATAATTTTTTCCCGTTTCTGGTGTTTCAGATATTTTGTCCACCCCCTGTATATGTAATAAGAGTTAATGCTGCAAGTCTCCGCAGTCTCCAAGAACAGCTTGCCCAGTTAATGCCCGGTTGTTGGCACACCCTGCAGAGAACGCATTATAACTGACGGTTTCCAACAGTGAAAATATCCGGTCCTGATCTTCCAATGCAAGCAAGATCCAGCGCGTAATACTGAGAGCTGTCAGGCATCGGTCAGAGCTGAAAGTCATATTTCAGAATCAATTGGACCTAATGGGCAATGTCTGCCATTCCCACTGCAAACACACAGCCGTCCCAGACCAGACTGATGGCCCCCTTTGTCTTAATCTCAGTGTGTAGTGCGATTGTACCGGGCACTCGTAGAGCACTCTGTAAGCACCAGGCCCTACCAGCCAGGCCTAACTCTAATTCTCTAGGATGATATTATCTTATGAGAGAACTGCCGGGTCATATCGCTGGGCTGAAATGTGTTTATATCAACATGGAAGGAAGGCTAGGCTAGCTGCAAGATAGCACATGCAGGCATTACATTTATGCAGACAGGAGAGGCTGGGTGGCTCATTGTGTTAACTAACCCTTTGAGGAGTAGAATTTATTTTTTTTTCATATTTGTAAGTCGGTTTTCTAGAACTCCATTGCCTTCAATTACCAGTACTGATTGTGAGAATGTTCAGTTAAGAACATTCTAATCCCATATATGTGATCTTACACTTTATATTGTTAAAGGGTAACTACACTCTAGATCAGTGGTTCTCAACCCTGGTCCTGGGGACCCCCTGTGAATGCTGGTTTTCGTTCCAACCACAATTGCAATACTTGAATTTTAACAAGCTGTTAATTTTTCTTAATTAGGTGTTTTTAATGTTTAGAGGGATTATTTGCATTCTTAAGCCACATTATGTTAGTAATAGCTATGCATGCCATGAAGAATAAAAGTCCAATAGTCACATTGTGCTGTATTGTAAACAATTAAAAGGAGGTAAAATATGTTTTAACTGATCAAATTAAAGACTGAGGTGAATCAATTGGCCCATAATTGGTGAAATTGTGGACACATGGCCACTAAAACTAACCGTTTGGTAAATAATGAAGAATTCAAAGACAAAGCAAATGATAACGAGCCAAACCTGCATTGTGTTAACAAGTTTAAGGAAAAAATTATGAAGGAACTTAAACTTGTGTTCAATTACCTAATTAGGAGCCTATTCACCTGAGTTCTTACCTCTTCTTTGTAATTGTTTGCAATATAACACAATAAGCATAACGAACATGGGATTTTTTTTCCTTCAAAGCATGCATAGCTATTGCTAACATAACGTGGCTTAAGAGAGTAAAGAGTTTAAAGTGTTCTCTCTATACAATAAAAACACCTAATTAAGAAAAAATAACAGCTTGTTAAAATTCTGGTATTGCAATTGTGGTTGGAACGAAAACCAGCATACACAGGGGGTCCCCAGGACCAGGGTTGAGAACCACTGCTCTAGATCACTGTAAACGTGTTTGTATGCCTACCTTATAATGAAACGTATTCACGCATCCCGTTATTTCAACAATTCTGAAATAATATTGTATATCAAAAGAAACTGGTAGAAAAGCGTCTTTGTGCTGCCCCTAATGGTTGAAATTGCTTTTCTGCTCCCCACACTGCCCCCGCCCCAATCGTGATGTCAGAGTACCTCTTTGGAGGTACAACGTACGTTAATTTATGCAAATGACGATGGACACAGCTCCTTTGCCCCACCCCTCTCCCGCGCTCACCCCACAAAGTATTTTTCAACATTGTGTAGTAGTCGGAGACAGGTTGAGACGGTGGGTGTAGTTACTCTTTAAGGCACTCTCATTGCGTCGGTTGGCTCCGTGGTTTGCTGCAGGATCCGGAGCGCACCAGTGCCGACTGCGGCTAGCAGCCCCACAGGGTTAGCACCAGGGGGGTTTCAGCCAATCCGTACGTGACGGCGATGTCTATCGCGCGCTCCTGGTTCTCCTATTGAGCTGCAGATGATGTGTTTTCCTCCACCTCATGTCTGTGTGATCTCGACCCCTCAGCTGTAGCAGTGTGTAAAAAAAAGCGGTGGTTTCAGTATGTCGTGCGATTCAGAGGACAGCGCACACTTGTCCCCCCCACCCCCCAATAGACGACGCCGCGACGAGCGTCGCAAGTTCAACGAGATACCAATCTGAGGAGAAAAACAGGGGGAGAGAACTATAGAAAAGAAAGAAATAGACATTCCATCACTTCACGGTGCTAATATGTCAAATGGAAAAATAGAAGGCGACTATTTCTGACAGGCAAGTGAATTGAAAATATGAGCTACTGTGGATGTCTGCTGCAGTCTAAATCTACCAATTAGGGCAGGGAGTGTGAGAATGCGGTCGTACATTTTATTTGTAAAAAATGGGGGGAAAAGTGTAAAACTGCACTTAGGGCTGCTAACTTTGCGCGGTGAGTTAAACGTTTTCCTAAAGGACGGTAAATTATGAATAAGCGAACATGATTGAGCTGCGGCCCCGAGATTGATGACTGCTGATTCTCATTTTTCCAAAGCAGTCGCATTTGTTAGAGCAATCCTTCAGCGGCACGTCGGCGTATTCGCTTAATTACAAAGCGCCCAAAAAACACTCTGCTCCAGAAACAGAGTGGAAGTGAAGCAGCATCCAGCATATTTCTGCTCTTCTATTCCCTGCTGTTCTCACTACTCTACGGAGGGGAAAACAGGCCTAAATCACGTTTAACAAGGTTTTCTTTTTTTCTTTTTTTTTTAAGACTTCGTGTTTTAGATTGCTCCTGACTAAGAGGTGTCTGATAAGATGTCTTATAGTCTTGCACCCAGTGTTTAGCTGAATTAGCCTCATACAACACCTGCTGTGTCTCCTCCACCCCCCACCCAACCCACTCTGCCCTCTGCCAATCTCTGTGTGTGTGTGTGTGTGTGTGAGAGAGAGAGAGAGAGTGCATGCACACTTTTGTGTGCCTACATGACATGTTTGCATGCATGGATGTGTGTGAGTGTGTACACGTGTGTGTGTGTGTGTGTGTGTGTGTGTGTGTGTGTGTGTGTGTGTGTGTGCATGAGTGCGTGTTTGTGTGTGTGTATGAGTACAGCTGTGGCAGATAGAAGCACATATTGATATTCATGGGGTTGTACTCAAGCTCACAGGAGTGCTGCAGTTGGCAGGCTTGGGGGTGCCTGTTGCACGGAGAGAAGCACGGACAGAGGCAGGACCCTCACTGCGGCCGGGGGCCCATTTGCTCTGGAGGGCCCCTGCTCTGGCCCAAAACCTCCTGATGCATAGGCAAACTGGCACAGGCCTACTGGTCTCTGGGTGCAGGGGCATGCGTCCATGCACTTACTCCCTGTAATTACCGGATTACCACTGTCCAACCGTGACCTCACCGCATATGCCACAAACGCCGCCCAAATTGTCGAAAAACAGATTAACTTATGCAACGGTTTTCTAAACTAACATTTGCAAAAGTAACTTTGCTCTGGGGCACGTGCTCATGAAGTGTCTCTGAGTTGGATCACTGATCCAAGATTAGGTTTGAATTTGTAATTGTGGGGGTTTCTTGTTTAATTAAATGCACGAGCACGCCGTTAAAGAATAAATTAGGCCGGGCATATATCAGAATATGTCGATGCATATGCATGTCTTTTCAAGTGGTCGGTCCAGAGACCTGGCGCCCTGGTGGCTAGCGTGGCTGCCATAGTAACAGAGGGCTGTGGGTTGGGATAGTATCTGGCTGCATGAGGATCAGTGAGGCATGACTGTGGGTTTGGCTGAGAGTCCTCTTTGGTGTCAGCGGTGGCAGTGACGTCTCGCTGGCCTGGGCTTCTTCTCTGTCCAGCGTCATTGTTCTCTCGCCCCTCATTGTGTGTGTGTGTGTGTGTGTGTGTGTGTGTGTGTGTGTGTGTGTGTGTGTGTGTGTGTGTGTGTGTGTGTGTGTGTGTGTGTGTGTGTGTGAGTTTGTTTGTGTGTGTGTGTGTGTGTGTGTGTGTGTGTGTGTGTGTGTGTGTGTGTGTGTGTGTGTGTGTGTGTGTGTGTGTGTGTGTGTGTGTGTGTGTGTGTGTGTTTTTGTGTGTCCTTTCCTTTCAAAGGCAAAGATCCCGGCACTTGGCTCTCTTTTAAGGGGGCTTATCAGGGACTGGCAGGCTCCAAACAGAACGGGGGGGGGGTGTGAGGAGCCCCGTAGGCAAACCCCAACTCTCTGATCGGGGACCTGGGGGGCTCATAGTTCATCTCCGTATCAGGGAAAAGGACTGACATTTCTTCTCACCCGTCATCCTGTTGGGCTACCCCGAGAGCCCTGCTGGTCTGTGGATGCTGGGGCAGGTGAGGGGGCTCTCTGACATAGTTTGGCATGGGGAGGACAGGCTCCAATTAAACCCACCCTCAAAAAGATGCAATCCTCCCCTGGCTTCCTCCTGCGTCTGTTCTATGCTTATCGAAGCTGAAGGTTCCGAGGAGGCATGACAGGCCGAACGCCCCGCACTGTCTACATTTTCCCTCCAACAGGATGATATTACCGAGGCATATTACAGTGCATGCAGTACAGTAATGATCTGAGCAGCGCAGTATACACGGCTGTAAAGATAGATCGTTTTTTGCAACAAAAAAAATGTACAATTTAAGCAGACGTTAGGGAAAATTGCATAGTAATCAAATGTAATGAAGAAGTGGACCTCCGTATCTATAAGTACACGTACCATATGTCTGCACAGAGCAATGGGCCCCAACCCTGTTCCTGGAGATCTACCGTCCTGTAGGTTTCCATTTCAACCATAATTTGGCACACCTGACTCTACTAATTAGCAGCTGAATGAGATCTCTAGCTCTTGAATGAGGTGTGCTTTGTTGGGGTTGGAGTGAAAGCCGACAGGACGGTAGATCTCCAGGAACAGGGTTGGGGCACACACATTACAGACTTTCTCACTTCTTTCGGCAGCAGGAAGTTACAGACAGGTCTGCCTCTCTGCCAGTATAATCAGCTTTTGTTCTGAAAGGAGGTAATCTTTTTTTTTTCCACCATTTGTATTCAAAGTCCAGGGTTGAAAGAGGCTTGGCATTGCTTTAATAGGAGCTTCTTAGCGATACATTGAGCAGCACTCTTAGACAGGGCCAAGAATTGAGGATGACGAACGAGCACTGCCACGAGCTTTGGATTCACCAGGGCAAAGCAGACGGAGCTTTAAGCTCAGTCTCCTGAAGGCCCTCCCGTCCGTAGGAGTGCCTACATTTGGTGATAACGCAAGCCTTTATGAAAAACGTTATCTTCTTTTTAAGCCTTTATTTTTATTCGTCTGATTTTTAAGGTCCGGTTGTCCTCAGAGGTGCGTCTCGTTGCGCTCCTCCGAAAATCCGTCCCGCCGGCTGCCGTTTCGTTTCCCGTTTGCCGAAACCCCCCCTCTCCGAGTCCCCGGGGTTGCGTCTCGCGGTCGTCGCCGGCGCGGGGAAAGATGGTCGCCTTTCATTTTCTCGTTGACTCGGTAAGTCTGCATAATCCGTGTGTAAAATTCACAGACTTGCGAGGCCATCTGTCAGTAAGCGGAAGACAAAAACGCGGCGGAATCTCGTTTGTCTGCGGCTCCTGTGCAGTCTAATGGGCTGAAAAAACAGCCACCGTTGCACATTTGATTCAAACGCCAAAAGCGTTTTGTTTGGCTTTGTTTTTTTATTTCATTTCTGTTGTTTTTTTCCCCCCCCTCTGTTCTCTATCACTTCATCAGTAGCGACAGCGAGTCTTTGCAGCAGCTGTGGTTAAATTGTTTTGAGGTTGTGTGGCTCGGGCGACAGGGGGGAACATGAGCAGGCACTTAGAGCTCTCGGGCTGACAGACGTTCGGCTACCCCCCCCGGGGATCGGTGGGGGATCCCTGAGCGATCCCGGCCAGGCGTGGAGAGGGGCTGCAGGTTCAAGTCTGAGCCCTGGCCTGGCTGACTCGTGGCAAAGCGATTCCCATTAGGGATGTCGCCCAGTAATGATAACATCAAGGTGAGCAAAGCGTGCACTTTCCTGCAGGGAGGCCATTTTGAGCACTGGCACTGCCGAGGAGAGCCGTGGGAGTTTATACCAGGAAATCTGGGACATTTGGAACCAATTAAAGCAAAATGGGCTGCTGGCTTTTTCCTTTCTTTCAGAGTTTCTCTCCTTTTTTTCTCTCTCTATCTCTCGGCTATACAAAGAGGTATCTTCCTTGCAGAGAGGAGGACTGTGTGTGTGTGTGTGTGTGTGTGTGTGTGTGTGTGTGTGTGTGTGTGTGTGTGTGTGTGTGTGTGTGTGTGTGTGTGTGTGTGTGTGTGTGTGTGTGTGTGTGTGTGTGTGTGTGTGTGTGTGTGTGTGTGTGTGTGTGTGTGTGTGTGTGTGTGTGTGTGTGTGTGCGCGTTTGTCCATGCGTTGAATTTTCATATCAGTACAGACTTAAGGTAAAAAAATCTTGAGGTGTGTTCTAAATGTTTTCACAGACATCTTTGCCACTTTTTGTGCAAAACATTATACTTTTATACTGTTGCGAGACCTTTTAAAAAATATATATATAATAATATATATATATATATATATTGTACATTCCATTTCCATAAGGATGTGTATATGTGTGTACACGCGCGCGCACACACACACACACACACACACATAAAGATAATGGCAGAAAGAACTATATCCCAGGCTGCATAGAAAAGGTTTTTTAACCAGTCTGCAGCCTTTACAAATGTACAAATGTTTGTTTACCTGCACAGTCAGGGGCCAGACAGGAGGTAAACACCAAGCACAAAAATACATTATGGAAGAAAAGCAAACATGGATTCCCATGGGTCCATTCCTCAAAGTGGGCTCAAGAAAGGGAAAACAGACATGGAAAAAATGATTCAGCATCATTGAACAAGAGATGATCATTACAGCACACAATGAACATCTACTTATATTCTATAGAAAAGATTGCATGTATGTAGTCTACGGTTTGCCTTACATACTGTATTCTAAATCCGTTTAGAAAAAAAATGAAGAACACCAAAATGGAGATCACTCACTTAAAATAAAATATTTTGGAAATCTGAGCTTGAGATAGCACCAGTTTAGGTGAGCACATGATACCTTGGACATACTATTATTTAGCCGTTGTCTAGTAATGTAAAATGACATACTTTTTGTAATTTTATTTCCAGAAAACAGAGAGGAAATAAAGCAGAAAAACACCATTTTGACTCCATTAAAAAACAGATTCTGCTGGGGGAGGGAGGGCATTGCGCTGGTGATGTGGAGCTGTCAGTTAAAGCCATAATGTCCAATGCTGTCCCTTACAAGCCTGTTGTCTGTGTGATCTAGAATGTGGTGGATGGGATCATCATCCTCTTCTTCAAGCGATGG